>CM062815.1:366092813-366752359 GCA_031772625.1 Pinus tabuliformis
TGGGAGTGATCCCTAAATCCTATTCACAAGAGAGGCTCAGATAATTGCTTTACTTGCAATGAAAGCAAGGTGATTGGCTCTATTAGAAGGGCTAAGAGGATGCCTAGACCTAGGGTTGAGATGTTTCTACTTGATATAAGGTACCCTAAACCCAAGAATCCTAGGAAGATAAGGTTTCTAAGCGGTTCTTGTGGAATTGGAGTTGCAAGGTTGCGAGAACACAAAGAAGCCCTAGTGGACCCAAACAAGGTCAAGGGTTTGGGGTTGATCAACACACTAATGGACTTGACCAAGTTAGGGAGGACAAGAGAATCAAAGGAATTAGATTTCTCTTGAAATGTGAATGCAATGTTCCTTAATGAAGCCACTAACCAAAAGCAAACTAGGGAAATGGTTTCCGAGCTAGGGCTTGGGATATCTCGAGATTCCACCGTTAGAATAGCCTCAAATTTAGAGGATCTCTAGAGGACTCACCAACGCAGCTCTAGACCAAGTTTTATCAATTTTTATCGCTACAATGAAATTCATGTGATGCCCTAGATGGCCTTCTAGGTTAGGGCTTAGGAAAGAGGAAAAGGTGGTGTAAAAGATAGTTGTTTGGTGATCACCTCAGACTAGACCAGTGCCTAGCCTATTGGGAGAATGGAGTCAATGTAATCCAATGTTTAGAGATAACTTATACCCAGTCAAGGAGTCTACTAGCAACTTCGTATGGCCTAAAAGCAACGACTAGGTTACTGGGAAAGTTTATACTTCGTTGGTGTTGCAATTGATGACTTATCAAAGTAATAATAACAATCATATACCTCTAGGACATTTATTCATCATACTTGAACGTAAAACATATGAAACGCCCTCACAAAGACAAGTTTTGACAAATTCGCATTTCTTAAAGGCAATTACACCAACTTCTTGAGTGAAATCATTCATACATTACACAAGTGAAAACACATGTAAAGTAAAACATGAAAATGATAGTTACAAGTATAGCGAAAATCCTCCAATCATCAATGTGCAAAAATTTGAAGCTCCAAGACAAAAGATAAGCTTTTCCAAACATCAAAATGCATTATACTTCCAATTCATCCATTAAAGAGGTTGGCTGAAATTCTCAAGAAGTGATAGTCCAATCTAAAAATGTGATCAGAGAAAAGAATGAGCCTCTCATCTATTTATGCAATCCATAAGGGGGTTTGAATAGCCTAATTACCCTAATAATGCCCCAAATAATAAAATAATGTTCAATAATGACATGATGACAAACCCACCAAGATAGCTCAATAATACAACAATAAAGCGTCTCAAGAGGGCAAAATAATAAACATGATGAGTCGTTGGGCCATTGAGAAGGCCTAGTAGAGTCCAAAGTGTGCCAAACTGAGAGAATAGGCTCCAAACACAGTGATCATGGGTCTCCAAGTGGATCAATAATGCTTGTAAACCATCTGTAAGGGCTAGAATGATGACATAAGCTCTCCCTTTATCTCCTGTGGTGAGACACATCCTCATTTGGGTCGTGGAACGTTGCCAAGTGTATGGTACAACTGTGAAGTCAGTGATCCAAGTGCATCATCCTCATCCAAAAAGGTGAACATGTGCAATCAATGAATGGCGTTGGGTATCCATGAAGCGCTCTCCACTATGGTGGGGGGCCATGGCTCTCAACGCTCACCCTACAAGTGCCAATGTGACCCTTTGGAGGGCTTGGACGCTGTATAGGGAGACCAAACCCCAAATGGAGACCCACCTGCAATCCTGCATAAGATCCAATGTGTTCCCTTGTCCTCCAGTACAACAAATCATTAGAGTAATCGAGTAAAAGAGCTTACAAGCCATGGAAAACGAGTGGGTACTTCATAGTGGCATGCCCTTCCATAGTGGGCTTTGGCATGTACAGGTGTCTCCAAGCTAAATAAAAGGATTAACTAAGCATTCTATTAGGTGGTTTCAGCCTCTAAAGGGGATGACATGTCCATGTTACATCCATCAAGTGGTAGGTGACATGTGATATGATGGTGGAACAGCATGGGCCAGATGCCATGTTACAAAGGTAGCTAAAATAAGGGAATCCGCACTTGAGTATATGAATGTAGGAGGGAGGAATCATGGTACATAAGTTATTCCTATGAAAATTTCTAAATATTTACAAACAGAAATCCTACTGCAGTCATTGGTTTAGCATCTCCTACTTGTTATTTCATTCAACAAGTTATTTAATTTATAAACAGTGATGAAAAACACAATTGCAGACTACACTGACATACTGATCATAAACTGAAAACAATAGATGAGACAAACACACAAGGGACACCATTATTTTTGGACAACACGTCCCCCGAAAAACCCAATGCGGGAAAACCGGTGCAGCAGATAGAGGGTTTGTATTATTAAGCAAGCAGAACTTGAGTACAACAGGTTGCCTCTCACATCGGCTAACCTTTCAGAGAAATCTCAACAGCAAGAAATACATACGAGGGTTTACCTCATTCCCCAAGTCACAGTTGATCCAATGAGTAATCTGACTCCCGGCAAACACTGCGAAATCCCTGAGCAATCATGCCAGCGTCTTGCCTCTAGGAGACAGCATCACCCCTTCCGTTGGATCGATTTGCTGGAGGAACACTGTTGTTCAACCCTCCCGGCTCAGAACCTTGCATCTCCGGCAAAATCTCGGACTGCAGATGAATACTCAGCACTACCACTGCAAGAGACCCTCCTGGCCTGCGTCAGCACTACGTGAGCCCCTCCACTGTGTGAGCCCCTCCTGGGCTGCGTAGGCCTCTGCGCTGCCTCTCTGATGCCACTGTTGCCTCTCTGCCACATACTCTTTGGCTCGGAACTCCTTTTCGATCCAAATCTCTGCTTCTGCCCCCCACTGCAACTCAGATCACTTGTTCTATTTTTTCAGCAAACCAAGCCCCAGAAAAATCGAACTAACTGATCACTTGGTGTATCTCCAACTGACCCTCAAGCCTCCTCTTATACTTCTCCCGTTGATGAATCAACGGCCAAAATTAAGTCCCTAATCAACGGCTAAAATTAAAGCAGACTTGATCCTCGTCTCTTAGAAGCTTCTCACCCATAATTTTATTAATACCCATTAATATTTTTATTTTCCTAAGTTTAGACTTAGGAACACCATTAAAAATATTAATTATTTTAATAAAACACAAACCAAGTGGAATTTCACCAAACAATTTCTGGGTTTTGGAGATCTCATGTATTCTAGCCCCTCCAGAAATTTTTGGAGCTAGAACACATCCGATGCTACCCAAAATCAACACTCCCTTGGAGCTAGAGCACATCCGATGCTACCCAAAATCAACACTCCCTCTTAGCGAGGAATGTGCTCTAGCAATACTCCCCAATAGAAGTATCACATTGATCCACGGCATCGGTTCTCTATGTTGTTGATGCTTGGCCTGCTGCCCTTCATCCACTGCATTGTTGCAACCTATACTGTTGCACATAGCACTACCATTGTCACTACTACATCTCCACTGCAACTCCCTCTCAATATGTTGCATCATGCTACCCATAGCACTGCGACTTCTAACTGTTGCACTGCAACTCAGTTGTTGAAAAGTGAGCAACTGAAAAGCCACCCAAAAGTTGACATGTTGGTCAGTCTAGATACCCCGTGATGCTGAAGCTACCTCTGTTGCTAAGCTGTGTTGACCCTCTGATGCTACTGCGCTACTGTTGTATCTGCTCCATGCCTCCCGCACTGCTGCAACACTCTATTGCGCTGCTTCAGACTTTAGCACTCTAGCTCTGCCATTGTCGCTCCATCATCCCTCACACCAATTGAGTCCCGTCATTTTGCTACTATCATTAAGGACTCCTGTAGTCGTATGTGATCCAAGAGTTTGTGCACCTCAAGGATCCTGCCCTTGTGTAGTCCTCTCGACTACAGCGCAATATCGCCCCACCTCTTCTCTAGAGGTGCATGAGCACTCATGGCGCAATCATCATCGTCCTCTCCGTCATCTTTCGCTCGAGCAGCCTTTGAGTCAAACTTCTCTTCTTTGCCCTTCTTCCGAGGGCACTGCGTGGCGAAATGACCCATTTCCCCACACCTGAAGCATCTGACTTTGGTTATATCCTTTTTCTTCCTCTTTCACTGCCCTTGTTGTCCCGATGATGCAAGAGTTGCATCCTCCTCCTCCTCCTTCTTGGCTCTGATTCCTTTGTCGCTACTTCCTGCCTTGGTTAACCACCTGATCTCTTCCTATCAAAGAGTTGCCCACATCTCCTCCCAACTAGGGAGAGAAGACCTGCCCAAAATGCTCTAGACAAAGGTCTCCCAGTCTTCAGTGACTGCATTCAGGGCAGTCTTGACCATGAACTTAAGATCTTGTGTAGACCCCACGAAAGTCAACTGGTCTTGAATCCCTTGCAACCTCAGAAGGAAGGGATCGATTTCTTCTCCCTTCTGCATCTGATACTATCTCAACTGGTTCTCAAGCAACATCTTTCGTTGAACGGAAGTTCCCTCATACAAGGTGGTCAAGGCCTCCCACATCTCCCTTGATGTGTCCTTTTTAGCAATATGTGGGACCACATGATCCTTGACCCCGTCCAAAATCATGCACTTTGCCTTCGCTTGAGCCTCCTCGTATTTCTTAAGAGGATTAGCATCGACCGAAACAACAACCACTTTCAAGACATAATCCTGATGTGATTCTTGTCCAAGACTACCGGATCTTGGCCTTCCAGATGACAAATTGGATGCTCCATCCAATCTGTCCTGATCCCTCAGTCCACTAATTGCCATCTCTGCTCAAATGTGTGTCGAACTAGTTCTCTTCTCCCTCTCTCGTTCTTGCCCTAGCAAGACTCAGATCTGGATTTCTTTGGCGCTAGAAATCCTCTAAGGAACAAGTTCCTTCTAGACTCCCTCTGAGTCCTGATTTCCTTCACAGAAATCCTTCCGCCAAACAATGTTGAATCACTCCACTCCAATCCTCCTTTGCTGCTGCTCAGCAAACTCAGACCTAGATTTCTTTGGCAAGAAAATTGTTAAGGCAGTGATTCCCTCTACCTTGGTTCAATCTCCTCAGACACTGTTCTGCAACAACAACAGTGTCCCGCCAGCACCATAGATCAAATCTGCATTGCTCCTACTGCCCCAACAACTAACTGATCTGAGCCCTTCACGCTCTGCGCTGGCCCAGAGAGCTGACATAGTCACTGCGTGGGCTTCTCTTGGCTACTGCGTCTCCTCCTCCTGGCTCAAAAAGCTGTCACAGGCACTACGTGAGCTTCTGCGTCACTCCTCTGGCACTACGTCACTCCTTCAGCTACTCCTCTGGCTCTGAAACAGCACTGTCACTCGAGACAACTGCCTCTCTGTAGCAGATTTGTTGGATCTCCCGGCGGATGGCTTTAGTGTCATGATCTGCAACGCTTAGATACCATGTGAAAATTTATGAATCCTTACAAACAAAAATCCTACTAAGTCACTGGTTTAGCATCTCCTACTTGTTATTTCATTCAACAAGTTATTTAATTTATAAATAGTGAAGAAAAACACAACTGCAGACTACACTAACATACAGATCATAAACTGAAAACAACAGATGAGACAAACACACAAGGGACACCGTTATTTTTGGACAACATGTCCCCTGAAAAACCCAATGTAGGAAAACCGGTGCAGCAAATAGAGGGTTTGTATTATTAAGCAAGCAGAATTTGAGTACAACAGGTTGCCTCTCACACCGACTAACCTTTCAGAGAAATCTCGGCAGCAAGAAATACATACGAGGGTTTACCTCATTCCCCAAGTCACAGTTGATCCAATGAGTAATCTGACTCCCGGCAAACACTACGAAATCCCTGATACTGCGTCACCCCTTCTGCTGGATCGATTTGTTGTTGGAAAGTTGTTGTTCAGCCCTCCCGACTCAGAACCTTGCTTCTTCGGCAAAATCTCAGACTTCAGACAAATACTATGCATTGCCACTGCAAGAGACCCTCCTGGCCTGCGTTAGCATTGCGTGAGCCCCTCCTAAGCTATGTAAGCCTCTGCACTACCTCTCTAATGCCATCGTTGCCTCTTTGCCACATACTCTTTGGCACGTACTCTTTGGCTCGGAACTCCTTTCTGATCCAAATCATTGCTTCTACCCCTCACTGCAACTCAGATCACTTGTTCGATTTTCTTAGCAAACCACGCCCCAGAAAAATCGAACTGACTGATCACTTGGTGTGTCTCCAACTGACCCTCAAGCCTCCTCTTATACTTTTCCTGTTGATGAATCAACAGCCGAGATTAAGTCCCTAATCAATAGCTAAGATTAAAACAGACTTGATCCTCGTCTCTTAGAAGCTTCTCACCCATATTTTTATTAATACCCATTAATATTTTTATTTTCCTAAGTTTAGACTTAGGAACCCCATTAAAAATATTAATTATTTTAATAAAACACAAGTCGAGTGGAATTTCACCAAACAATTCCTAGTTTTTCGAGATCTCATGTATTCTAGCCCCTCCACAAAATTTTGGAGCTAGAGCACATCTGATGCTACCCAAAATCAACAATTCCGACCTTTGTTTTTCCACCCTTCTTCATGTTAAAATTTGGAAGCCCCAAATTTGTACTGCAACAACTGACTATGTTTCTTCTACTTGTTAATTATTGAACAACATTATTTATTGTTTCCTACAGTAAACACCAAAACTAATATACTGCAACCTTCATTCTTTAATTATTATATGCGGAAACAAGAAACTGAACAAGAAAGAAATACACAACACATATACACAGTTATTTTTGGACAAATGTCCCTAGAAAAACCCAGTGTGGGAAAACCAGTGCAACAAGTGAGGGTTTTATTATTATGTAGTAGTTCTTTCTGAATACAATCTTTGGATGCCCTGTTGGCTATCCAATACAGAGAATATCACTGACAAAGAGATAAGTGAGATTACCTCACACTATCACAGGGGACCCTAGCTGATCCAGCCACTAAATGACAAGCCCCTGGTAGCCTCTACGAAGTCACTGCGTCAACCCTGCGTCACATTGTCTAGGGTCTGTGTCACTCCTCCTGGTTGATCGATTTGCCTTTGAGATTCTGACTTCTGCTCTCTCGGTCTCACAACCCAGCTTCCAGCTACAGAAATCGATCCCTCCAGCAAATTTTGGATCTCCTCAAGGCTCTGCGCGGCCCTGTGTCAACCTCTTCTAGCTTTGCGTTGCCTCTCCCGGATCTCTCTCTGCCTCCTCTGCTGAGTATTCCTGGATCAGGAGAAATCTCCAGTCGGAACTATCCCTGCCCCTCACTGCAAAAGCTCACTTCGAATTTCTCACTGGCAGTTGCTCTGCTTCAAAAATTTGATCTTCTGAACTCTACTCCATGTGTTCTCCAACTATCCCTCAATCCTCTTCTTATATCTTTCTGTTGGACAACCAACGGCCCAGATTAACTTCTAATCAATGGCCTAGATCATTTTGGCTTGATCCTTGCCTTCTTCTAGAAGTTTCACCCATAGTTAGATTAATACCCTTAATTATTTTAATTTCCTAAGTTTAGACTTAGGGACCCATTAAAAATAATTAATTATTTTAATAAAACAGTCTCTAGGTGGGATTTCCCAAAACGATTTCTAGGTGTTGGAGAATGCATGTGTCTAACACTCCCTACAAATTTTGAGACTTAGAGCACATTCGATGCTACCAGAAATCAACACTCCCTCTTAGCAAGGAATGTGCTCTAGCAATGCACCCTGCTGAAGCATCACTCTGTTTTGTAAAATCTCCTTCTGCATTGTTGATGTCTGACATCCTGTCCACAAACTACTGCGCAAATGTTGCATCTGTACTGTTGCTGACCCTGCCACTGCCAACACTACATCAGTACTACAACTCCCTCTCAAATTCTGCATCTGTGCTGATGTTGGAACTACTACTACCAACACTACATACGCACTGCAACCTTCTCCAACTGTTGTTGCTACTGCATCAGCAATGGAAAAGCATCACAAATTACTGAACAAGTGTTCAGTATGATGCATCTCGTTGCTAGAGTCTGACTGTTGCTAGTCTCTACACTGACCCTCTGAAGCCTCTGCACTGCTGTTGACCTTTGCTCTATGCCAACTGCACTACTGCCAACTTTACTCTGCATTGCTCAATCTCTGTCGCTCCTAGCCACTACAACTGTCACTCCGGCACTCCTCTACACCAACTGACACGGGTCCATCCTACTACTTCTGATTTGGGCTCCCGTAGCAAGGAATTGATCCGAGAGGTGGACTCCACAAGCATCCTGCCCAACTGCAGCCCTTTTGAACTATAGCTCTAAATCTCCCCACCTCCCTTCTGGAGATGCCTGGGCTGTCATGGAAAACTCCTCCTCCTCGATCTTCATGGCTGCAACCTTCGAATCATGCTTTTCATCTTTGTCCTTCTTCCTGCGA
Source organism: Pinus tabuliformis (assembly GCA_031772625.1). Lineage (NCBI taxonomy): Eukaryota > Viridiplantae > Streptophyta > Pinopsida > Pinales > Pinaceae > Pinus > Pinus tabuliformis. The sequence goes on from CM062815.1 coordinate 366,101,242, forward strand.
TGACACTGTGTTGTGTAGTGATCGAATTCACCACACCTGAAGCATTTGATCTTCGAAACATCTTCCTTCTTCTTTCATTGCTCCTGTTGCCCCTTAGATGCGAGGGCTCCATTCTCTTCCTCCACCTTGGGCTTCAAACCACTGCTACTACTTATGTCAAGTTTACATTTGACCAAATCTCTCCTCAGCTCCTCTTGCTTAGGAGCTGCCCACATTCCATCCCAGTCTAGCAAAGGTGCCCTGCCCAAGATGCTCTAGACAAAAACTTGCCACTCCTCAGAAACTGAATTCAGGGCAAGTCTTACCATCTCGAGACCTTGAGGTGTTGACCCCACAGCTGCCAGCTCGTCTCGGGTCTCCTGAAGATTAGTAAGGAACGGTTCAATGCGTTCCTCCTTTTGCATCTGCATAGATCTCATCTTCTGCTCCAAGTACATCTTCCGCTGCTCGGAAGATCCCTGATATAGCGTCGACAAAGCATCCCACGTCTCCTTAGCAGTGTCTCTGCCAACGATGTGAAATACTATATGATCGTTCACTCCATCGAGGATCATTCTCTTGGTCTTCGCCATTTCTCCCTTGTACTTCTTGAGCGGATATGGATCCGCGAGCTCAGCTACCACGTTGTCGACGTAGATTTTGAGAAAATGCTCATCTAGAAGGCACGACATCCTTGCCTTCCAGATCAAATGGTTCGATGCACCATCCAACCGATCCTGATCTCTCAATCCACTGGCTGCCAACTGATCTTGATCTCTCAATCCACTGGCTGCCATCTCCGCCAATCGAAAAAGTCGAATGACCTCCTCTTTCTTGTTGTTGCTCAACAAATGAGAATTCAAATTCGTTGGCTAGGAATTCTCCAAGGAAGAAATTCCCTCAAGTGTCTCTTCTTTCTTCAGATGTCTTTCTGCCCAGCAACTGCCTACAGAAAATTGCATCACATCAAGAACCCCTCTTCATTGAAGCTTTTACTATACTACTGCTTCTGTCACTGACAGATTTCGATTTGGAAATCCTACCTCTCTGTCCACTCAGAGAGAGATTTACCACGAAAATATCGCCCTGTTGGCCTGAACTGCATAATCCGGTTGGGGACTCGATTTGCTACCTCTATAGGAATTTCAAACTCCCTTCCTCCTTCAACGCTAGGCTCTTCCGGCACTACTCTCTTGTTCCACCTGCACCTCTGATACCATGTGAAAATTTGGAAGCCCCAAATTTCTACTACAACAACTGATTATGTTTCTTATATTTGTTAATTACTGAACAACATTATTTATTGTTTCATACAGTAAACACCGAAACTAATACACCGCAACCTTCACTCTTTAAGTATTATATGCAGAAACAAGAAACTGAACAAGAAAGAAATACACAAAACATCTACACAGTTATTTTTGGACAAATGTCCCCGGAAAAACCCTGTGTGGGAAAATCGGTGCAACAGCTGAGGGTTTTACTATTACGCGGCAGTTTTTTCTTAATACAATCTTTGGATGCCCTGCTGGCTATCCAATACAGAGAATATAACTGACAGAGAGATAAGTGAGATTACCTAACACTATCACAGGAGACCCTGGTTGATCCAGCGATTGAATGACTAGCCCCTGGCTGCCTCTACGTTGTCCCTGTGCAGTCACTGCGTCAGCCCTGCATCACATTATCTAGGGTCTATGTCACTCCTCCCGGCTGATCGAATTGCCTCTAAGATTATGACTTCTGCTCTCCCGGTCTCACACCCTAGTTTCCAGCTACAGAAATCGATCCCTACAGCAAATTTTGGATCTCCTCAAGGCTCTGCGTCAACCTACGCTGCCTCTGCATGGCCCTGCGCCAGCCTCTTCTGGATCTACGTTGCCTCTCTCGGACCTCTCTCTGCCTCCTCTACTGAGTATTCCTGAATAAGGAGAAATCTCCAACTGGAACTATCCCTGCCCCTCACTGCAAAATCTCACTTTGAATTTCTCACTGGCAGCTACTCTGCTTCAGAAATTCGATCTTCTGAACTCTACTCGATGTGTTCTCCAAGTGTCCCTCAAGCCTCTTCTTATATCTTTATGTTGGACAACCAACGGCCCAGATTAACTTCTAATCAATGGCTTAAATAATTTTGGCTTGATCCTCGTCTTCTTCTAGAAGTTTCAACCACAGTTAGATTAATACCCTTTAATTATTTTAATTTCCTAAGTTTAGACTTAGGGATCCATTAAAAATAATTAATTATTTTAATAAAACTATCTCCAGGTGGAATTTCCCAAAACGATTTTTGGGTATTGGAGAATGCATGTGTCTAAGCCGCCCTGCAAATTTTGAGACTTAGAACACATTTGATTCTACCAGAAATCAACACTCCCTCTTAGCGAGGAATGTTCTCAAGCAATGCATCATTTTGAAGCATCACTCTATTTTGTAACATATTCTGCGTTGCTGATGTCTGACATCCTGTCCACCAACTACTGCGCAAATGTTGCATCTGTATTGTTGCTGACGCTGCCACTGCCAACACTACATCAATACTGCAACTCCCTCTCAAATTTTGCATTCGTGTTGTTGTTGGCACTACCACTACCAACACTACATCTGCACTGCAACCTTCTCCAACTATTGTTGCTACTGCATCAACAATGGAAAAGCATCCCAAATTACTGAACAAGTGTTCAGTATGATGCATCTCGTTGCTGGAGTCTGACTGCTGCTAGTCTCTACGCTGACCCTCTGAAGCCTCTGCATTGTTGTTGACCTCTACTTTGTGCCATTTGCACTGCTGCCAACTCTGCTCTGCGCTGCTCAGTCTCTAGCGCTCCTAGCCACTGCAACTGTCACTCTGGCACTCCTCTGCACCAACTGACACTGGTCCATCCTGCTACATCTAATTTGGGCTCCCATAGTAGAAATTGATCTGAGAGGTGGACTCCTCAAGGATCCTGCCCAACTGTAGTCCTTTCGAAGTACAGCTCTAAATCTCCCCACCTCCCTCCTGGAGATGTCTTGGTTGTCATGGCAAACTCCTCCTCGATCTTCGCGGCTGCAACCTTTGGATCATGCTTCTCATCTTTGTCCTTCTTCCTGAGAAGACATTGTGTTGTGTAGTGACCGAATTCACCACCTGAAGCATTTGATCTTCGAAACATCTTTCTTCTTCTTTCGTTGCTTCTGCTGCCCCTTGGATGCGAGGGTTGCATTATCTTCCTCCTCCTTGGGCTTCAACCCACTGTTGCTGCTTCCATCAAGTTTACACTTGACCAAGTCTCTCCTCATCTCCTCTTGCTTAAAAGTTGCCCAGGATGCTCTGGACAAAAACTTGCCACTCCTCAAAAAATTGAATTCAGGGCAAGTCTTACCATCTCAGAACCTTGAGGTGTTGACTCCACAGCTGCGAGCTCGTCTCGAGTCTCCTGAAACTTAGTAAGGAACAAATCAATGCGTTCCCCCTTCTGCATCTGCATAGATCTCATCTTCTGCTCCAAGTACATCTTCCACTTCTTAGAAGATCCCTGATATAGCGTCGACAAAGCATCCCACATCTCCTTGGCAATCTCTCTGCCACCAATGTGACAAACTATATGATCCTTCACTCCGTCGAGGATCATTCTCTTGGTCTTCGCCATTTCTCCATTGTACTTCTTGAGCGGATCTAGCTCCGCGAGCTCAGCTACCACATTGTCAACGTAGATTTTGAGAAAATGAGCATCCAGAAGGCACAAGATCCTTGCCTTCCAAATCACATAGTTGGATGCACCATCCAACCAATCTTTATCTCTCAAACCACTCACTGCCATCTCTGCCAATCGAAAAAGTCGAATGACCTCCTCTCTCCTACTGCTACTCAGCAAATGAGAAATTAAATTCCCTAGCTAGGAATTTTCTGAGGAAGAAATTTCCTAAAGTATCTCTTCTTTCTTCCGATGACTTTCTGCCCAGCAATTGCCTGCAGAAAACTGCGTCACACCAAGAACCCCTCTTCGCTGAAGCTTTTGTTGCGCTGCTCCTTCTGCCGCTGACAGATTTCAATCTGGAAATCATACTTCTCTGTCGACTCACTCAGAGAGATTTACCGCGAAAATCTTGCCCTCCTGGCCTGAACTGCGTAATCCCTCTAGGGATTCAATTTTCTACCTCTCCAGGAATTTTGAACTCCCTTCCTCCTTCAACGATGGGCTCTTCTGGCACTGTTCTCTTGTTCCACCTGCATCTCTGATACCATGTGAAAATTTGGAAGCCCCAAATTTTTATTGCAGCAACTGATTATGTTTCTTCTATTTGTTAATTATTGAACAACATTATTTATAGTTTCCTACAGTAAGCATCGAAACTAATGCACTGCAGTCTTCACTCTTTAATTATTATATGCAGAGACAAGAAACTGAACAAGAAAGAAATACACAACACATCTACACAGTTATTTTTGGACAAATGTCCCAGGAAAAACCCAATGTGGGAAAATTGGTGCAGCCGCTGAGGGTTTTATTATTATGTAGTAGTTCTTTCTGAATACAACCTTTGGATGCCCTGTTGGCTATCCAATATAGAGAATATCACTGACAGAGAGATAAGTGAGATTACCTCACACTATCATAGGAGACCTTGGCTAATCCAGCCACTGAATGACTAGCCCCTGGCTGCCTCTGTGCAGTCACTGCGTCAGCCCCGTGTCACACTGTCTAGGGTCTGCCTCACTCCTCCCAGCTGATCAATTTGCCTTTGAGATTCTGATTTCTGCTCTCTCGGTCTCACACCACAGCTTCCAGCTATAGAAATCAATATCTCCAGCAAATTTCGAATATCCTCAAGGCTCTACGCTGCCTCTGCGTCAGCCTACGCTGCCTTTGCGGGGCCCTGTGTCAACCTTTTCTGGCTCTGCGTTGCCTCTCCCGAATCTCTCCCTGCCTCCTCTGCTAAGTATTCCCAAATCAAGAAAAATCTCCAACCGAAACTATCCCTGCCCCTCACTGCAAAAGCTCACTTCGAATTTCTCATTGCCAGCTGCTCTGCTTCAGAAATTCGATCTTCTGAACTCTACTCGATGTGTTCTCCAAGTGTCCCTCAAGCCTCTTCCTATATCTTCTGTTGGACAACCAACGGCCCAGATTAACTTCTAATCAATGGCTTAGATCATTTTGGCTTGATCCTTGTTTTCTAGAAGTTTCACCCACAATTAGATTAATACCCTTTAATAATTTTAATTTCCTAAGTTTAGACTTACAGACCCATTAAAAATAATTAATTATTTTAATAAAACTATTTCTGGGTGGAATTTCCCAAAACGATTTCTAGGTATTGGAGAATGCATGTGTCTAAGCCTCCCTGCGAATTTTGAGACTTAGAGCACATTCGATGCTACCAGAAATCAACACATCATATTCCTTTTGCCTTTGATTGGTTTTTCTTCATAACTGCTCGGGGCTCCAAGGGATGAGAGCATGATGTGTAGTATATGGCAGTGATTACCCCCTTAAGGTGGGGTAGTTCATTGCCCACTAAAGGTTGGGACAATCATGGGTTCCTTAATGATGGAGGGGGCTCATCTTGGTCCCGTAGGAACTAATGTGATGGCCATAGATAAGTGGTAGAGCTTATGTTTGGCTTTTGCCCACGTGCTAAATTTGTATGTCCCAGCCATCTTTTGTATTTTGTGGTACATTTCCTGTTGAGAGTAGCAAAACCCATAGCATCTTCCCAAGCCCGACCCAAGGTGTGGACAACGAGAGGGGGAGGTTAACCCCTTGTGGACCCAGTGCACAAATGTGGACCCAGATGGGAAAAGTGGTAAATAGGGTTAAAATGAGTGGAGGGGAGTGATGTATATGGTCTCGGGAAGCAGGACCACGCAACCAAAATCAGGATTTCCCATGTAGTGCCAGCCCTAAAGCTAGTAGCCATCAAAGGAGATCCCACAGGACTAGGATACAAGGCTAACCATCAAATCAGTCAAAGGAGATAAGAGTACAAACCTAGTCCATTCTTTCCGCCGAAACTCCCCACTAATCCATGCCCAAAAGTGTCCATGATAAGTAAACAATAATACCCAACTACAGAATGAAAGCCCATACCTTCGAGTTTGGAGGGCCCACCTTCAAACTTCGATCATAACAGATGGGCGAGGGACCACACGGCTATCTCAGGTGGCGGAGATAGTGGCACATTGAGCTATCTAGTCGCTGCATGGGGTTATTGGCTATCGATTGAGGACCATCTAGGAGAAAAATTTTATCCTATGGGTGTCACCCACAAGTGGTGGGTAACATCTGGCTCCAATTGAGACATGAGCTCTTAGTAGAGTGCACGAACGTACTCAAACGGGGAGGTCATGAGAACACCAACAATCTCTTGGGACCGTAAACCTGTTACCTACACATCAAAGACTAAGCACATGGGTCAGCAGTTTTTTGTGGTGCTTTATGATCACCCATGCTTAACATTACGCCATAAAACCAACAAGAAATAAAAATTATTCTAAATGCAATTTAATCTCAATGCATCTAATCTAGCATGATAATATCATATGATGTTAGTTCTAATGCGAAAAATCAACATGCAATGCATCCTATTCTAACATGCATATTACATCGTACAAGTACTAAGTGTAATGATAGAGCCAATGCAACCAGGACATCATCAGAACAATATAAAAATATTTTTCCCAATGATTACTTATGCAACAAATCCAAAAGCAAGGATAGGAACAATCACATGGAGGGTCATCGGGGCGACAAGTGGGAAAATAGAATGTCCACACATGGAGGATAACGGGAGAAGAGGGGACAAAGGGATGTAATCTACGCCACAAAATCCTCTCTTCTAACCAAAAGATAGAGATGTCAACAATCAAGCTCATAAACTTTTGATGGATGGCAACTTCAGGCATATCACCTCCATCATGGTCCTTATTATCTATGACATGCTTCATGGCCACCATAGGGTTATGATTAGTAGGAAGGGGAAATAGATGAGATGGAGAGACACAACAAGCAGGTTACCCACGATGATCACACTTAAGAGAGATGGCAGATTCCTCGTTATTAGTGATGATGTAAGAAGGGTTGAGGAAAGGGTCCACATGGGACTCAACTACTACCTCAGAATTGTGAGGAAAGACAAGGGTCCTATTGATATCATCGTCATCAGTGTCATAGATAAGGTCCTATTGATATCATCGTCATCGGTGTCATAGATAGGGTCCTTGCCGAAACGACTTCCACAGGCCTCCCATTTTCCTTCTTTAATATGTAAGTAATTGTTGATATCAACGTTTGAAGGTGCTATGGGATCACCTTCTCCAAGGTCTTCAAAGGGTGGATCATCAGAGATAGTATCCTTAGAAAAGGTAGGATTAACCTTAACTTCACTCTCTATAGACTCACCCTCCCTATCACATGTGATTTCGGAATTATTATCATGCTTGTTTTCGTCATGTGGACCTAGGGAGGACCCTCTTTCCTGCCCATCATCTAGATTCCCAAGGTCATGATGATGCTCAATGAAGGCATCCTCTTGAATGTTTAAAGTGGGGCATACTTGAAAATGTCTAAGATGAGATGCTCCTAGGTTCGCGATTATGCAACCATGAGTTATGACCATGGAGAGAGATCATGAACAATAGTATAAGGACATCCTAGTGAACCACTTTCTCCTTTGAAGCATGCGCAATAAATCTTTCTACATGATCAATTGCGGAGAGTGGATCACCATCAAATATGGACATCCACGTACCATCCTTCCTATGACATGATTAGGGTGCCCAGGGATGCTAGCGATGTCCAAAGCTAGAAAATCATCAAAAAAGGACATCTTATCGAGATATACATGTAAATTATGTAGGAGTTGCCAGCGTGAATTTAAAAATGCCTAGAGAAATGCTTGCTTCACCCTACAAGCATTGATCTTAAAGTTCAATGAAGAATTAGGGCTTCGTTCTTCCAATGGAGTCGCCAATAATAATATATCAATGATGTCGTAAGGGACACAAAACACGCGTCTCATGTCCCCGGCAACAGCACCAAAAATGTTACCACTCAAACTAGCAGGTGTTGTAGGAGGGGATCCTATAGAGCAACTACTAGGTCAAGTGGAAACAATGGAGCAATAGCCCACTATCACCTCAGCTAAAGCTTCCTACTATTTATGGACTTTCACCGAAGGGAGGAGTCCCAATATGAAAGGAATCACGAGGATAGATAGATCAATGATAGGATGTGGAGTGATCCCTAAAGCCTATTCACAAGAGAGGCTCAGATAACTGGTTTACTTGCTTTGAAAGCAAGGTGATTAGTTCTCTTAGAAGGGCTAAGAGGATGCCTAGACCTAGGGTTGAGATGTTTCTTCTTGATATGAGGTACCCTAAACCCAAGAATCCTAGGAAGATAAGGTTTCTAAGCGGTCCCTGTGGAATTGGAGTTGCAAGGTTGCGGGACCACAAAGAATCCCTAGTGGGCCCAAACAAGGTCAAGGGTTTGGGGTTAATCAACACACTAATGGACTTGACCAAGTTAGGGAGGACAAGAGGATCAAAGGAAATAGATTTCTCTTAAAATGTGAATACAATGATCCTTAATGAAGCCTCTAACCAAAAGCAAACTAGGGAAATGGTTTCCAAGCTAGGGCTTGGGATGTCTCGCGATTCCACCGTCAGAATAGACTCAAATTTTGAGGACCTCTAGAGGACTCACCAGCGCAGCTCTAGACCATTTTTTATCAATTTTTGATGGCTACAATGAAATTCATGTGATGCCCTAGATGGCCTTCTAGGTTAGGGCTTAGGAAAGACGAAAAGGATGTGTAAAAGATATTCGTTTGGTGATCACCTCGGACTAGACCAGTGCCTAGCCTATTGGGAGAACGGAGTCAAGGATAATCCAATGTTTAGAGATAACTTGTACCCAATCAAGGAGTCCCCGAGCAACTTCGTATGGCCTAGAAGCAGCAACTAGGTTACTAGGGAAGTTTATACTTTGTTGGTGTTGCAATTGATGACTTATCAAGGTAATAATGACAATCATATACCTCTAAGACATTTATTCATCATAACTGAATGTGAAACATATGAAAAGCCCTCACAAAGATAAGTTTTGATAAATTTGCAATTCTTAAACAAAGCTACACCAGCTTCGTGAGTGAAACCCTTCATACATTACACAAGTGACAATACATGCAAAGTAAAACATGAATATGACACTTACAAGTATACAGAAAATCCTCCAATCATCAATGTACAAAAATATTGAAGCTCCAAGACAAAAGATAAGCTTTTTCAAACATCAAAATGCATTATACTTCCAATTCATCCATCAAAGAGGCTAGCCGAAATTCTCAAGAAGAGATAGTCCAATCCAAAAATGTGATCAGAGAAATGAATGAGCCTATCATCTATTTATACAAATGCATAAGGGGGTTCAAATAGCCTAATTAGCATAATAATGCCCCAAGTAATATAATAATGTTCAATAATGACATGACTTGGTGTCAAGCCCACCAAGATAGCTCAATAATACAACAATAAAGCCTCTCAAGAGGGAAAAATAATAAACATGATGAGTTATTGAGCCATTGAGAAGGCTTGGTGGAGTCCAAAGGGTGCCAAGTTGAGAGAATAGGCTCCAAACAAAGTGATCAAGGGGTTGGCCCCTTGATATCCAAGCAAGTCACATGTAGTGTCTCCAAGTGGGTGTGAGGGCACAATGACATCCTGTCTCCATGTGGATCGATAATGCCTGTAAACCATATGTAAGGGCTAGAATGATGACATCAACCCTCCCTTTGTCTCCCGTGGTGAGACACATCCTCATCTGGGCCCTGAAAAGTCTACCAAGTGTATGGTACAATTGTGAAGTTGATTGGGCATAGTGATCCAAGTGCATCATCCTCATCCAAAAAGGTGGAACACGAACAATCAATGAATGGTGTTGGGTATCCATGAAACGCTCTTTGTTATAACTTATGGTGGGGGCCCATGGCTCTCAACGCTCACCCTACAAGTGTCAATGTGACCCTCTGGAGCACTTGGACCCTGTATAGGGAGACCAAACCCTAAATGGAGACCCACCTGCAATCCTGCATAAGATCCAATGCGTCCCCTTGTCCTCCAATACAACAAATCATTAGAGTAATCAAATAAAAGAGCTTACAAACCATGGAAAATGAGTGGGTACTTCATAGTGGCATGCCCTTCTATAGTGGGCTTTGGCATGTATAGGTGTCTCCAAGCTCAATAAAAGGGTTAACCAAGGATTCTATTAGGTGGTTTCAGCGTCTAAAGGGGATGACATGTCCATGGTACATCCATCAAGTGGTAGGTGGCATGTGATATGATGGTAGAACGGAGTGAGGCAAGAAGGGGAAGCTCTGGGCCACATGCCATGGTACAAAGGTAGCTAAAATAAGGGAAGCCCACACTTGAGTATATGAATGTAGGAGGGAGCAATCGTGGTACATAAGTTACTCTGGCCTTTGTTTTTCCACCCTTCTTCATATGCCTTTTGCCTTTGATTGATTTTTCTTCATAACTACTCGGGGCTCCAGGGGATGAGAGCATGATGTGTAGTATATAGCAACGATTACCCCCTTAAGGTGGGGCAGTCCATTGCCCACCAGGGGTTGGGAGTCGGGACAATCATGGGTTCTTTAATGATGGAGGGGGCTCATCTAGGCCCCATAGGAACCATGGTGATGGCCATAGATAAGGGGTAGAGCTTATGTTTGGCTTTTTCCCACGTGTTAAATTTGTATGTCCTGGCTATCTTTTGCATTTTGTGGTACATTTCCTGTTGAGAATGGCCAAATTATGCTTCCTCTTCTCTTTTTAGCTGCATCAGCCTCCGTGGCATCATCCCAAGCCTGAGCCAAGGTGTGGACAAGGGGAGGGAGAGACTAACCCCTTGTGGACTCAGATGGGAAAAGTGGTAAATAGGGTTAAAATGAGTGGAGGGGAATGATGTATATGGTGCCGGGAAGCAGGACCACGCAATGAAAATCGCGATTTCCCATGTAATGCCAACCCTAAAGCTAGTAGCCAGTAAAGGAGATCCCATGGGACTATGGTACAAGGCTAACCATCAAATCAGGCAACGGAGACAAGAGTACAAACCTAGCCTACTCTTCCGTTGAATCCCACCACTAATCCATGCCCAAAAGTGTCTGTGATAAGTAAATAAAAATACCCAACTACACAATGAAAGGCCATACCTTCAGGTTTGGAGGGCCCACCTTCAAACATACAATCATAACAGATGGGCGAGGGACCACATGGTTGCCTCAAGTGGCGGAGATAAGGCACATCGAGCTATCTAGTGGCTACATGGGGTTGTTGGCTGCGGGTTGAGGCCCATTTAGGAGAAAAATTTTCTCCTATGGGTATGGGTGTCACCCACAAGTGGTGGGTAATAGTTCCCATACGACAATATAAATCCTTCTTTGGCGACTCCATTGGAAGAACAAAGCCCTAGTTCTTCATTGAATCTCAATGCTCCCATGCTTGTAAGGTGTAGCAAGCATTCTTTAGGGCACCTTAAATTCACCCTGGCGACTCTTCTCTTGATTGTTATGCAAAATTCAAACAAATGGCTCCTTGGAAGTTGTATGAGATATTTCCTGATATCCCAAAATTCAATGGTAATTCGTTATTCATACTTGATCATATAGTTGAATTCATCTCATATGTTTCAAGGGAGGCCATCACTCACCAAGGTACTATGGTAAATTATTCATTGAGTCTCTTAAAACATGTCAAATCAATTATCTCTATGACCCTGCCAGAACTACTTGAAGTTTTGATTGAAAAAAAATTCAGTATTAGAGGTCATAATTCATGACTGATGAAGATGCATCCAACATCTTGGCCCTTAACCAGTTTTGTCTTCATTTTTATGAAAATGTGAAGAATCCATCAAAGGTCTTAGATCTGGATACACCAAGGAAAGATTGGGATGACCCTGAGGAACCCACAAATATAGAAGATCATCAAGTAGATGAAGGATATATGGAAGAATTTTGGACTGTATATTGTGGAATTGACCATGATAGCAAAAAAGATGAAGTCCCTGTGAAGCCCCTGATCCATGTCGAAGAACATGATAAAAGTGGTTCTTTAGCGCAAGAAGAGATACGGGATGATGTACTTTCTGAAGATTTTGAACGTTGGGACCCCATTGATTCCCCAGAGGTTGACATTTTTGACTTCTTGCATATAAACGAGGGGAATTGGGACAGAAGCAGCCATCATTTTGAGGATGATCCAATTTACGATATTTACAATGAAAATGGATCTGTGGGAAGTGAAGTTGAGGTTGGCCCTACCTTTATCAAGGATGTCATTGCCAATGATGTACCTATCGAAGACCTTGAAAAGGGTACCCGCTTTGACCCCTTGAACATTGACATTGATGATTATTTGCAAATTTGAGTAAAGTGGGAGATCAATGGCTATCATTTTGACAAGGACCCTGTCTATGATACTAATGACGATACTAATAGAGACCTCACCTTGCCTTGCCTTCCTTATGATCATGAGGGTGTATTTGAGTCATCCTTAGATCCTCCTATCATTCCCCATTGCATGAGCATTGAAGATGATAAACCTAGTTTGTTACCTCCTTTTGAATGTGATCCTTGTAGTGAACAACTTGTTTGTTGGGATCCTCTATGTCAACCATCCCCTCATTTTCCCCCTTGTGCCCCAAAATCCACCACGAGGCATGACACCACCACGGAGGCTCTCGAAAAGGCATTCATGAGCTTGATCATTGGGTCCTCCATCCTCTGTTTACAACAAAGGATTTGATGGTGCAAATTGAATTCATTCCCTTCATCCACAACTCCCTTCCATGATGTATGGCTTTCTTATTTTCCCACATCCCACCCTTATCCTGCATATGAATATTGTCATGCTTTCTCTTGGAATTATCTCATGATTGATCAAAAGGATAAGAGGAATGATATTGATCTTATAATATGTTGGTTGCATTGGTTATAAGACTATACTTAGCTTATGCATAGTATGTTAGTATTGCATGGTAGTGTAGATGCATCGCATATCATGTTTGCATAGCTAACATCATCATATCATGTTCTCACGTTAGATTAGATTACATCTTAGAATAGATTTACTTTACTGTATGGGTTTATTATTTTGATGAAAAACATGGGCGATAAAGTACACCCAGTGCACATGCTTCCTATAGTTGTTTTGTGATGTGCAGGTTACAGGTCTACGAGTTCTCATGACCTCCTCGTTCGAGTACATGGATCATGCGCTCTACGATGAGCTCATGCCCTAGTTGGAGCCAAATGTTTCCAACAAAAGTGGGTACCGCTAGAAGAGTTTTTTCTCATATTCATCTTCTTCCAATTGGCAACCAATAGCCCTTGAGAGCCACCTTGTAGCCGATGTGATGTGCCACTTCATTTCTGCTCCCTGCATCAGTTGTATGTTTTCTCACCCATTTGTCAAGAGCATATGTTAGAAGGTGGGCAATCCAACCCAAAAGGTATGTTTTTCATTGTGTAATCGGGTGCTTATGTTTGTTCAGGGCATTTTTGGTCATGGAATATTGGGTGACTTGGAAGAATGAAGGGCTTCGACCATGGTTTCTTTTCTCTCACATTAAAGGGGGTGTTAATCTTCAATCCCAGTCACGTGGGATCTCCCCTACTGGCCTATGGCTTTAGGAAGGGCACTACTTGGGAAGCCCTAATTTTGTAGCATGGTCATGTTTTCCTGTTCCACATTTTTCACTCCCCTCTGCACATTACAAGCTCTAGTCCACCATTAACCTTCTCTAGGTCGACATGATTGTTGATTTGGGGTAGCATCAGATGTGCTCTAGCCACGAAATTTGGTGGAGAGGTTGGGGCACATAGCTCTGATACCATGTTCAAGTTTCTAAGGTTGCTTAGTTAGAAACCCTTTATGCACTTTTTCTGATTTATTCCTACCTACTTGTTATTTTTCCTTAACAAGTTATTTACAAAGTAAATACTGAAAATAAACACCAATCCATGCTCAACATATTAGAGATCAGCAACTAAAAGAAACAAGAACAAACACACCACATGAGACCATTATTTTTGGACTAATGTCCCCGGAAAAGCCTAATGTGGGAAAATTGGTGCAGCTATCTAAGTGTTTTCTTATTAAGCAATATCATAATACAATCTGGGTGCCGAAACTGGCCTACCCAACAGAGAATTTCCTTGGCAGTAATACTTCTCGGTTTCTGACAAATCCACTGGCTGAAACCCCGGATAATCCTTTTAGCAGCTACTCAGCACCAATCTGCCCCAGAAACCCCAGCATTTGCCCAATCTGGACTATGTCAACCTCTCCTAGCCCAGCGCTAGCACTGCATCAGCCCCAGGAGGCCCTGCGTCAGGTCTCTAAGCTTCTGCGCCAACTAAGCTGGCCCCTCTGGTGCTCTACGTAGCACTTAGCTGCCTCTGCGTGGCCCTGCGTGAGCACTGGCTGCTCCTGTGTCTCTCTCTCTGGCTGCTCTGCTGCTATCCCGACACTATCTCTGCCTCTCTGTCTCTCTGTACTCAATGCCACTCAATTGCTCTCCTAATCACTGATTCTATCTCTCTTAGCAAACCCCGCTCTAGAGAATAGAATGACTGATCACTCTGGTGTGTTCTCCAAGTGACCCTCAAGCCTCCTCTTATACTTTCCCTGTTGACATCTCAACGGCCGAGATTAAGTCCCTAATCAACGGCTAAAATTAGATCTATCTTGATCCATGTCTTTTGGACCATTCTAACACAGATTCATATTAATACTATCTTGATCTGTGTTAGAATGGTCCAAAAGACATGGATCAAGATAGTATTAATATGAATCTGTGTTAGAATGGTCCAAAAGACATGGATCAAGATAGATCTAATCTTAGCCGTTGATTAGGGACTTAATCTCGGCCGTTGAGATGTCAACAGGATAAGTATAAGAGGAGGCTTGAGGGTCACTTGGAGCACACACCAGAGTGATCAGTCATTCTATTCTCTAGAGCGGGGTTTGCTAAGAGAGATAGAATCAGTGATCGTAGTTGCAGCTAAAGGGCATTGAGTACAGAGAGACAGAGAGGCAGAGATAGTGTTGGGAGAGCAGTGCAGGAGCCAGAGAGAGTGACGCAGTAGCAGCGAGGGCTCACGCAAGGCCATGCAGAGGCAGCCGAGAGTTGTGCAGTGCTTCAGAGAGGCCAGCGTTGCCGACGCAGAGGGCTAGAAGGCTGACGCAGGGCCTCCTGGGGCTAACGCAGGCCCATTCAGGGTGACGCAGGGCCAGTGCTGGGCAAAGAAAGGCTGACGCAGTCCAGAAAGGCAGATGCTGGGGTTTCTGGGGCAGAATGGAGCTGAGGAGTTGCAGGAAGGTTTATCTGGGGTTTCAGTCGAGACATTTGTCTCATACTGAAAGGAACTACTGCCAAGGAAATTCTCCGTTGGGTAAGATGGATTTAGGACCCAGATTGTACTCTGAAATTGTTTAATAAAGAAAACCCTCAGATAGCTGTACCAATTTTCCTGCATTGGGTTTTTCCGGGGACATTGGTCCAAAAATAACGGTGTCATTTGGTGTGATTGTTTCTGTTTCCTTCAGTTGTTGATCTATAATATGTTGAGCATGCACTAGTGTTTATTTTCAATATTTACATTGTAAATAACTTGTTAAGTAACGGAACAACTAGGTAGGAATAAATCAGTAAAGTGCATGGAGGGTTTCTAACTAGTAGACTTAGAAACTTCAACATGGTATCAGAGCGTGATTGCAGATCACAGGAGGATTAAAAGACATCAGCCGAGCGGAGCAACAGCAGCAGAAAACCATTGTCCCGAGGTGACAGAAGCTATTTCTAGCAGCACAGAAGCCAAGGAGTGTGACGCAGAGCCAACCACGGTCACATCGAAGAAGTCGGGAGCTGCGCAAAGCCTAAAAGAGGCCAGCATTGCTGACGCAAAGGGCCAAACAGCTAACGCAGGGCATCCCAGGGCTGACGCAGACCCATCCAGGGTGACGCAGGGCCAGCGTGAGGCAGAGAGGGGCTGACGCAGTTCACAGAGAGGCAGTTGCTGGGGTCTAGAAGGCCGCAGGAAAATTGCAAAGTGGAGCTGGTGAGGTACTATAGTCAGAACAGTACCTGACAGAGCAGGGCCGGAGGAGTTGTTACTAAGGGTTTCTAGCCGAGGAACCCGGATCAGCAGTGAAGTTGCACAAGACGATCAAAGTAGGGAGCATCTCAACAAGCGGCAGAAGGATTTCCAGGAGGGAAATCAGGACTCAGAGGGAGTCCAAAGAGAACTTCCAAACGGGAAGTAAAGACTCAGAGGAGTTGAACAGAGAACTTCCAGGAGGGAAGTAGAGGAGCGTCATGGCACTACATGGAGTAAGAGACCAGGATAGACTGAACGAAGCATCGAACTTCGCGGTTTGGAAGGCCAGAATCTTATCCATGCTTGACAGGAATCGAGTCAAAAACTTCGCCTTGAAGGTAATAGCTGTCCCAGTCGACCCCAGTGATAATGACATGTACGAGGAGGCGATGGCGAGGGCCAAGTGCATTATCCTTGATGGGGTCAAGGATCATGTGGCACCACATATAGCCGAGAAGGAAACGGCATTTGAGATGTGGGAGGCTCTTAAGAAGTTGTACCAACATACTTCTGTGCAGAGAAGAATGCTGCTTGAGAATCAGATGAGGTCGTATCAGAGGACAAAGGGTCAATCGATTGACACCTTCCTCAGAGGACTGAATGAGATCCGAGACCAGTTAACTACTACAGGAGCAACACCGGATCAGGAGCTTATGGTGAGGACAACCCTGAATGCTGTCTCAGAAGATTGGGAAGTATTTGTCCAGAGTATCCTGGGCAGAGGGACTCTCCCACCTTGGGACGAGATGTGGGTAGTTCTTCCCCAGGAAGAGATCAGACGACTGTCGAAGACAGGTAGCAACAGCAAAGGGATCAAGGTCAAGCAGGAGGAGGAGGATGTGGCCCTAGCATCTGAGGGAAAGCAGGAGAAGCAAAAGAAGAAAGATATCTCCAAGATCAAGTGCTTCCACTGTGGGGAGCTAGGTCATTATGCTACCCAGTGTCCAAGGAAGAAAAGTAAGGGAGAGTCTTCCAAGACTAAGGCAGCACCAGCACGGGCAGAGAAGGAAGTTTTGACAGACGATGACTTCTCAGTAACTGAGTTGCAGTGCAACAGTGGGCAGCACGATGCAACATGATGAGAGGAGGTGTAGTGCGGATGCAGTGCTGGGAGAAAAGACCAGTAGCAGCACGGATGCAGAGAGAGCTGTCGTACAGATGCAACAGTGGTAGTGGCAGAGCCATGGGCAGCAGTGCAGAGGATGTTAGGCAGAAAGGCCTAGCATTAGCACAAGTACCGATGCCGGATGATCAAAGTAATACTCAGTAAGGAGTATTGCTAGAGCACAGTCCTCGCTAAGAGGGAGTGTTGATTTGGGGTAGCATCGGATGTGCTCTAGCCACGAAATTTGGTGGAGAGGTTGGAGCAAATGAGATCTCCAATACCCAGAAAGGGTTTGGGCAAATTCTAAACAAATCAGGAGATATTAAAATAATTAATATTTTTAATGGAGATGCAGCAATGGCAGTGGCAGAGCCATGGGCAGTAGTGCAGAGGATGTTAGGCAGGAAGGCCTAGCATTAGCACAGGTACCGATGCCGGATGATCAAAGTAATACTCAATAAGGAGTATTGCTAGAGCACAGTCCTCGCTAAGAGAGAGTGTTGATTTGGGGTAGCATCGAATGTGCTCTAGCCACGAAATTTGGTGGAGAGGTTGGGGCACATGAGATCTCCAATAACCAGAAAGAGTTTGGGCAAATTCTAAACAAATCAGAAGATATTAAAATAATTAATATTTTTAATGGTGTCCCTAAGTCTAAACTTAGGGAAAATAAAATATTAATGTGTATTAATATGAAGCTGTGTTAGAATGGTCCAAAAGACATGGATCAAGCCAGATCTAATCTTAGCCGTTGATTAGGGACTTAATCTCGGCCATTGAGATGTCAACAGGAAAATTATAAGAGAAGGCTTGAGGGTCACTTGGAGAACACACCAGAGTGATCAATTATTCTATTCTCTAGAGCGGGGTTTGTTAAGAGAGATAGAATCAGTGATCGGAGTTGCAACTGAGGGGCATTGAGTACAAAGAGACAGAGAGGCAGAGATAGTGCTTGGAGAGCAGCGCAGGAGCCAGAGAGAGTGATGCAGTAGCAGCCAAGGCTCACGCAGGGCCACGCAGAGGCAGTCGGGAGCTGCACAGTGCTTCAGAGAGGCTAGCATTGCTGACGCAGAGGGCCAGAAGGCTGACACAGGCCCATTCAGGGTGATGGAGGGCCAGCGCTGGGCAGAGAGAGGCTAACGCAGTCCAGAAAGGCAGACGCTGGGGTTTCTGGGGAAGATTAGCACTGAGGAGTTGCCGGAAGGTTTATCCGGGGTTTCAGCCGAGACATTTGTCTCAGACTGAAAGGAACTACTCTAAGGAAATTCTCTGTTGGGTAAGCTGGATTTGGCACCCAGATTGTACTCTGAAATTTCTTAATAAAGAAAACCCTCAGATAGTTGCACCGGTTTTCCCGCATTGGATTTTTCCGGGGACATTGGTCCAAAAATAACGGTGTCATTTGGTGTGATTGTTTCTATTTCCTTCAGTTGTTGATCTGTAATATGTTGAGCATGCACTAGTGTTTATTTTCAGTATTTACATTGTAAATAACTTGTTGAGTAACGGAACAAATAGGTAGGAATAAATCAGTAAAGTGCATGGAGGGTTTCTAATTGGTAGACTTAGAAACTTCAACAATGATCACTAGGCCCACAAGGCACTGGCACACCCACTCCCCTTGTCCACATATCTAGGTCAGGTCTAGAAACGTTGCCCCAAAGGTTGATGCAACTAAAAGAAAGTTAAAAGTGAATCATGGTCACAAGCAATAAAAAAAAAAAAAAAATCATAAAATGCAAAAGATGGTCGGGACATTTACTATAGCACATGGGCAAAATCCAAACATGAGCTCTATCCATTATCATGGCCATCACCCTGGTTCCTAGGTCCCATGAGTGCCCCTCACATCATAAAGGAACCCATGCACATCCCAACCCCTAGTGGGCAAGGAACCGCCCCACCTTAAGGGGGTAATATCCACGATTGCTGCCTCTTTAAATCTATATACCCAATATGTGGACTTCCTCATTATTTCCATCCTTGTACCCATGGCATTTGGCCTTGAGACCCCTTTGTCTCACATCCATGTCATAATTATTCACATGCCACCTATTCATTGAAGGGTGTACCAAGGACATGTCTTTCCCCTTAGGGGTTAGGAACACCTAATAGGATTGTTTATTAACCACTCCTACCTAGGGAGGTAACACTATTACATGATCAAAACCCCAAATTTGGAAGAGAAGTCCCATATAAAGTCTCAATTTTCCCTTGACTAAGAAGCTTGGATTACATAAATGCACTAACGATTAATTGTACCTGATGGTGAAAATGCAGCACTGGACATTATGTGTGATTGGAAGGTCATTTCATCATGGGTTGGGCAGCTTAATTGGGGCCTAAGTCCATTAGAGGAGCATATGACACCCTACAAGTGAAGTGTTGAGAACCATGGGACTCCTATCACTTGCAGAGCATCATTCTACTCCATGGGCACCTACAGCACCCCCAGCAGTATGCAGTTTGACCCACATTATTCATGAGATGATGCACTTGGACCAATGTGCCCCAGCCAGCTTGGCAGTGATCACATGGTTTGACAGTTGATCTGAGGCCCAGATAAGGTTTGTTTGACCCCTTGAGACATGGGAGTGCTACCACCATTCTCTGAGCCCTCAACAATGGAGCAGATCCAAGATATTTGATCACCAGGAGACCCATGAGGCCCATTCTATGTTGCATGAAACTTATAGGAACCCATCGTTTCGGGCCGTACCCGTACCCGAAACTCGACCGAAACTTGACCATCATGTAAGCATCTATGAGTTAATATAGACTTGGTTTTCCTTCTAAATTGCCATTTACAGGTCCTATTCCCTTTTTTCTTGAAAGATAATGTGTTGTTCACTTATATATATATATATATATATAGATGACGTTTCGGCCGACATTTCCATTTTTGGGAGGTGTCGTTTATAAAAGTACCCGTTTTGGAAACTTCAAAACATTTTGGGGTTTCGTGCAACTTAGGGCCCATTCTATGCCCCAAACACAAAAATGGGGTCCACATGATTTGCGTTGATGTCTAGGGACCAACCTCTAGAGGATATTTTTGGAGCCATTTTCCTTCAGTTTGCCACCAAGAGAGCTCAATGCATGCCTCCAAGAGACCCACGCAATGATGATGTCAACATTTTAGCCCTCTTGTGGGTTAATCTTTATGATTTCATATTGGCTATGTGATTGGCTTGTAAACACAATTAGTTAGACTTGATTAGACACATATAAATAAGAGAGACCTCATTTTAGTCTCTCATCATCATCACACTTGCAATTCAATATCTTAGAGGATTTTTGCATTTTTTCCTTCTTGGTTATTAGAGATCTATTGGAAGCATTTCAATAGTTGGAAGCTACTTTTGATGGTCTTTGGAGCTACTTATTTGGATAACTGATGGATATACTGCATGTTGTCTTGCAAGTGCTTATTATTGAATATTTTCTATCTTGAAATTGTCTAGTGTATAGAATTTATGCTTCTAGGTTATGCAATTTTGTGCCCTAATTGTTGAAAATTAATTTCGAAAGGCTATCTAGTTGAGTATTGCATATGTTATTCATTGTACAACATGTTACGAATGCTCCTAGTGGAGAAAATCATTTATCTCTCCATCAAACTCCATTTTATTTTAAAGTGGGTAAACGCTAAAAGTTGATATCTAGGGCATCAATTTTTAGCCTCCTTTGAAAGAATCTAGCTTATCTATTTCATCCTTGACTCCATATGCCTAAAGGACAACGCACTAATCCAAGTCATTAGTGATCAATCCTAATTTTCTCCATAATTTTCTCCCCTAAAATCAGTATTTTTAAGGCTATGGTGAAAATCTAGGGCTTGCAGCAAAATTTTAGGGAGGAGTTTTTTTGGTGATTTGAGAGCCTAAGCATCAAGCTTAGGATCTAGGCTACCTATTCTCCAAGTTTAGTGGGCATCCACTCAAATTTCATCCATAAAATATGTTGTCCAGAGTGTTGTTCCAAGAGGGAAACCCTAGTTCATTTCCCCTCAACTTGAGGACTTCCTTGAAGGTTGTATGAACTTAGTACTTGTTTAAGTAGATCATAAGAATTCTTTCCTCCTGGGCCTTGACCTTGTGAATACCTAACATCATCAAAAAACCTCAAAACACTAGGTCTTATGCCTTGTTTTTTAGGATTTTTCTTAGAGAGTGATTTGCTTCTTTGAAGCATTGTACCTTTATTGAGTGTCTCTTTCAAAATATCTCTAGCTTGATCATTCCATGCCCTATACCTAACCTATCTATTCTAAGTGATCTCCTTCCTACAGGGACTCCTCCCATCAGTGAAAGTCCGTAATGAGTAGGGGCCTTTGATTGAGGTGGCATTGGGCCTCTACCCCATTGTTAGCACTTTATCTAGCTTTTGTCTTGTAGGGTTCCCCTCTCCAAGGCCTGCCAGATTTTGTGGTAATAGTGTCAATACACAACAAACACCATTGTTCCTTATGATTCTCTATACAATTTCAATCAGCAACATTTTTCATCTAAATTGCTATAGTTGTTCAATCTAACAGTAGTGTGCTTCAATTCATCATACAGTCATAATTCTGCCATACTTTCACAGTTATCACATCAATATAACCCTACAAATAAATTAAAACAACCCACACAATTTCACAATCCATGCATGTTTGTACAATTTTCATACCATGGCCATCATATTCGGTTGTAGAATTATGAAAAAATCAAGGAAATTCTTAATCCATATGGTAAAAACTTAATCAAAATTGAGTGTTAAATAATGAATTTATCCTAGAAGAAATCATATCCTTCAATTTTGTATGAACAACCTATAATAATATTTCATTTCTGACAATCTAATATGACTTTCCAAAAATAGTAAGTAACATCTCAATTTGGAAATGACTTTCCAAAAATAGAAATTCATATCTAAATGATCAAGGATGATCTCGACATATGGAATCCACTTTAAAATCAAATCAATCATGATTATACAAGTCAAGAATTAATATTTTATGCTTACTAGTATTATTATTATTATTATGATACTATTATTTATAAAAAAGTCTAAAGTCATTCACCTTTAATGTATTAATAAATATGAATTCTCAATAGTCTCATGGAATAAGTCAATTAAATTGAGAATCTCTTACTTGGCAAATCGAACCTCTCTCTTGGAATAAAATAGTAACTCCACACTTAAGAGAATGTAACTCTCCATCACTAATTCGATGTATGACAAAAGTGTAACTCTTCCTCATTAAATGCACTTGTAACTCCCTCACTTAATTCGATTTGTAACTCTCACCAATATTTTCTCATGTCTAAGCGTAACTCTCTCCCCCTAATTCGAATTGTAACTCCTCAAGACAAGCATACCTCTCTCTCTATTCTTGGGATGAGTTACACTTCTCAAGTAACTCCTCCCTCATGGAATTTGATTCTCCTATTGTTGGCTTAAGGCATGAATTCATTTTCTAACTCCCCTTTCTCATCTATTTAAGCAAGAGCAAGTGAGAGTTGAGTGTAGCATGTTCATTGTGAAAAAGGACAGCAAGTGTTGAGTGTGTGCAAGAGAAGTGTGAGAATAAGTGAAGAGCAAGAGCGAGGGAAGAGTTGGAGCAAGTGTGAAAGACAAGATCTGATTAAGCGAAGGAGGAGATCTTCAAGCAAAGAGAAAGAGCACTTCGGCTGCAAGTTGATCAGACATTGGTTCCTTTATTCATTTTCATTATCTCTCTCTTTGTACTCTACTGAACAATTGAGGAAATCTAATAGAAGGAGAATGATTTGGGTTTTCCCCCTTGAGGGGTTTTGCCCTGGTCATTTGACCTAAATCTCAGTGTCTCATATTTGTGTTTGGTTGTCTTTATATGATCCTTAAGTTTATGTTCTATCTACAATTGTCGATCTAAAAAGTTTTGAAGAAGAAATCTGCATTCTAAGAAATTGTAACAGTGTAGAACATTTCGTTTTCTGCAAAGTAATTTCAAGTCCCAGCGTAGAACATTTAGTTTTCTGCAAAGTACATTCAGCTTTCTGCAAAGAATTTTTAAGTTTTTGCGTAGAACTTTCAAATTTTAACATGGTGTCAGAGCCTTGGTGAAGGCAAGTCCAAGGAGACCAGAGATCACCTAAAGGGACCCCACTTGCCACCAAAGTTTTATGATCAAGGTGACTTCGTCCCACCTCAAGGTAGAGTAGAAATTGAATGATGCTTCAAATTTTAGTCCATGGAAATCAAGGCTAAATATCACTTTTGAAGAACACAAATTTCTGGAGTATGTTGAAGGAACAGTAGTTGATCCACCAAAGTATGTATGTGTTGTTGTCAAATCCAAACATAAAAATGATGAAATCAAACCTAGAAAAATTATATTTGATTCTCTTAGTAATCATCTCATTACTTATGTTTCTGGTTTGAAGAAAGCTTAAGAAATGTATGACAAACTAATTGGCATGTTTGCAATTAGTAACTTGAACCAGATCACTGCCTTGAAGAATTAGTTGAACGACATCAAGATGAACAAAGAAGAGATGGTTCAAGCATACTTCTTGAGAATGGCCTAAATCAAGAATCAGCTCTCAACAGTTGGTGAAGTTGTACCCGACAAAGAAATGGTGTTGACTGCATTTGGAGGTCTTTCTCATGTTTAGGGTACTTTTATCACCACCATTAGGAATATCAACATTATTCCCACATTTGATGAGCTCCTGGGAAAGTGTATTGAAGAGGAGGCAAAAATGATCTCCAAAGGGAGAATTTCACATCATCAAGAAGGTGAACCTACTGCATTTTCAGCCTATGACAAGAGAAAGAAAGGTAATAAAGGCTCTCATCATTTTTCAAAAAAAATTGCTTTCAAATCAAATGATTCTTTTGAAGGGAATCTAGACATGTCAAAAGTTAGATGCTTTAACTATCAATAGCATGGTCACTTTGCTCGTCACTGTAGAGAAAGAAAAAGAGCACCTAGATTCCAAAACAAATCTAATTATAGAAAAGACACTTCTGAAAATCAAAGAAAAGGCCATCCTAAGAAAACAAGAAACCCATGTTAATTTTTCATCAATTGTTCTATGCTATAACTATTACTTCAACAATATCCAATAGCAGTAGAGCAATAGTAGATAGAACAATTATACAAATGCACAATGAAAGACAGCCAATAGATAAGAGACACAATATTTGGTCAATGACCAGGGAAAAACCCCACAAAGGGGAAATCCTTTGCAATTCTTCTTCTATTAGATTGTCTTCAAATCTTTGGCAAAGAGAGTACATCATCAAGAGTCAAAGTCAAGCTTTGACCAGCCAAAATCCAATATCTAGTCAAATCAATATGCCAAGCTATTATCCAAAAGAGACTCAAGAGAGAGAGATGAAGTCAACAATAGTCAAATATGATCCTTCTGCAAATCTGTCCTAGTCAACAGCAGCAAAGTCAACCCTAACCAGTCAACGGTCAAGGGTCAAAACAGTCCTCTAGCAACTCGGTCAAAGTCAGTCAAACTCGGCCTCAAATGTTGGTCAAAGTGAGCCCAAAACAGTGCTCAAAACCTCAGACAAACTAAAGGAGAGAGAGTTTGCTATCACAGTCTGCAATTTTTTGCGGTCAAACCAAAAAGTCAATGTCAGTCAAACTGCCTAGATTGTCTCGGTTTTTTGTGCCAATCAACTCGTCCTCAAGAAATTGGATTTTTGCAGGTCAAAGCAGGTCAAAACATGAAGTCAAACTCAGTCAAACTATGAAAATTCCAATACAGAATCCTAATGCAGCAACTGGTATTATTTCTCCTAAATAATTATTCAGTTTATTGCTACAGCAACATCGAAATAAACACATTGCAACCTTCACAAATAAAACAGCGAAAAATAAATAGTGTTGGAACAGAGAAAATACTATAACACATAAATTTTACACCTTTGTTTTTGGAAAAAAGTCCCCGGAAAAACAAAATGCAAGAAAACCGGTGCAACAGATGAGGGTTTTATTTTATTATGCAGCAGTGAACATATGAGTACATCTATGGATGCCCAGCTGGCAGTCCAAACAACAACAATATCTGCAAAATTATTGAAGGGAATTACCCTTCCTCCACAAGCAATCCAGGCACAACCTGCCTTCAGAAAACTCGGCCTCCTGAAGCCTCTGCATCAGCCTTTGCGCTACTCTGTGCGGTCTCTTTGATGTCAAGCCTCCAACCAATCTCTGATGAAGTCGTTATGCCTGCCTCTGCTGAGAAAATAGTCTCTCTGACACTCTGGAGCCTCTGCCCAGCCTCTGGAACTGAGAACGAATTTCTCTCCAACAAATTGAACTGCCCTCTCTAAAGCAACTATGCAGTCCTCTGTGCTACCTCTCTAGGAATAACAAGGCCCTCTTGCTGTTGTCTCTCCAGATCTTGAAAACTTCCTCTGGACCCACTGTCCCTGCCCCTCATTCACTACTTCAATCTCTGGCTCTCCGGCAGCTTACTGATGCTACTCTGGAAATCGATCTGCCAAGGAAATCGAATTTCTGGCGATCTCAAGTGTCTTCTCCACCACCACATCGATCCCTTTTTATAATCCACTATTGGAGCACCAACGACCAGGATTAAAACTTAATCAATGGCTAAGATCATCTCTGGATCGATCGGTGTGAGTTTCTAGATGATTCTCACCTTATCTCAATTAATACTGATTAATTAACCATCGGGGAGACTCTGGTACCACCCAGAATCATCATCATCAGGGAGCCATAGCTACCACCCAAAATTAAAGACAATGGCCGAGATCAACCTACCCCAATGCATACAGATCACACTCTATCCCAAAATCCCTGACAATAAGTGAGATCAACTTATTGGAATCACATTGTACCCTATTGTCCCTGATCATCCATCTTAACCCTAAAGAGTCAGATGGTAGAACACTTGCATCCACCAACTTGGGCGAGATCCACCGACTGCAACGGGTAGGGATCACACTTTATCCCAAGTCCCTCAACCCATTAGCCAGATGGGAGAGGTTATCCCACAGAGTGGGCAGGACGCTATCTAGGGCATACTCCGACTAGGGGAGATCCCAGGTCTCTACATCCTATGTGTCATAGGCCTCTCATCCCTAGGAGCCCTATAGCTCCATTCCTCACCTTGGGAGCTCAACCAAGGGGGAAGAGCATTGCTCAGTGTTCTTGATTAGCCTGAACCCTTATTTGAAAGGGTCATCTCAGCTAGTCCAAGCTGCTCTTTGAAGACCAAGAACCTCCCTTCCGGCAAAGCCTTGGTGAGGATATCAACAATCTACTCATCTGCCGAAATGTGGAGTTTCACATCTCCTCTTTGCACTGTGTCTTAGATGTCATGATATATGATCTCTATATGCTTGGACTTGTCATGGAACACAGGATTCTCTGACAAATGAATCCCACTCTCGTTGTCGCAATAGATGATTGTTGTGTCCAAGACCTGCTCAAATAGCTCTCCAAAGAGATTCCTCAACCAAATTGTTTCACAACTCGCCAAATTGGCTACAATATACTCAGCCTCAGCGGTGCTAAGGGCTACATACTTCTGCTTCCTGCTCATCCACTATATCATGGCAATCCCAGCCTAAAACAACATCCGGAAGTACTCTTCACACTGACAACACTATCAACCCAATCTGCGTCTGTATATCCATGTAGTCTAACATCTTCAGTGGCATATCTTAGTCCAAGGTTAATAGCCCCATGTACATATATCAATACATGCTTGGCAGCGCCCCAATGTGCATGGTGAGGCTTGGTCATAAACTGACTCAAGGTGTTAAATACAAAACATATGTCGAGGCAAGTATTCACAACATATTTTCCTTGTGAAAGGAAAATCTCACCCGGTCTTTGCCAAACCTCAAGTCCCAAGAAATAGTGCATCAAACCAAGATCTTCCATTTTGAATTCGGAAGTACAAGTTTGGATTAGCATTGCTCCTTCTAAATCCTAGCTTAATCAAGTAACTATCGATGCGAGAAGACCAAGCATGAGGGGCTTGCTTCAATCCATAGAGATCTTTCTTCAATTGGCATACATGGGTCTTCCTGTCATGAACTTCAAATCCAAAAAGTTGTTCAATATACACTTCTTCTTGAAGCAAACCATGTAAGAAAGGAGTCTTCACATCCATTTGATGAAGAGTCCATCCCTGACTTGCAGCAAGGGCTACTATCGAATGAATGGTTGTATATCGGGCCATAGGAGCAAATATATCATCATAATCTTCTCCCTCTTTTTGGGAGAATCCACGAGCTACAAACCTTGCCTTGTATTTTTTGATGCTTCCATCAGCCCCATGCTTGATTTTGTAGAGCCATTTCGAAGTCACCACAGATTTCCCTTTCAGTTTGGGCACAACATCCCATACATCGTTCTTCATAATTGACTCGTATTCTTCGGCCATAGCATCCTTCCAGACTTGTTCTTTCACGACTTCTTCAAAGGTATGAGGCTCAGCTTGAATCATATTGCTCATAGCTACAACATATGCTTGGTACCTGCATGGCTTCTTGCTTTCTCTAAATGGTCCACGAGCAGCAACATATTTCTCGGCATCTTGAAGTGTGTCACAAAGCCATAGTGGCCTCTTCTTGGCAGGGGGTTCACATGGATGAGGATGCAAGGGGTCCATAGGCTCCATGGGATCATCAACAATATCTCTCTCGGATTCAAGCATGGATGGACCTTCTAGAATGTCCATATCATCACTCTTCTTCTCAAGATGAGGAGGCGGAGGAAGGTCCCTTAGTTTTCCAAGGGCAGCATCTTCATCGAACATTACATCCCTGCTAATTTCAACCTTCCTTTCACCAGGAATATATATTCTAAATGCTTTATAATCTTCATTATATCCAACAAACATACCTTTTCTACCAGTGGCTTCCATCTTGTTTCTTTTGTCCTTCAACACATGGAAATATACGGGGGAGCCAAAAATTCAGAGATGACCAATATCGGGCTTAACACTTGTGAATACTTCCTCGAGGGTCCTTTTGTCCAAAGCTTGATGAGGCACCCTGATTTGAACATATACCGTTGTGTTTGTTGCTTCACCCCAAAAAAACTTAGGCAACTATTGATCATGGAGCATGGCTCGAGTAGCTTTTACAATAGACCGCTTCCTTCTCACAGCTACTCCATTTTGTTCGGGATTGTAGGGCACAATAGTCTCATTCTTGATTCCTTTTTTCTTGCAAAAGGTTGTAAATTCATTTGAGATGTATTCCCCACCGTTATCAGACCTGAAGATCTTTATTTTATTCCCTGTATGATTTTCAACCAAAGCCTTGAACTCCTTGAACATTTCGAAGGCCTCATCTTTGTGCTTCAAATAATATATCCATGTCTTCCTTGAGAAATCATCAATGAAGATGATGTAATAGAGATGGCCACCAAGTGAATGCATGGGCATTGGACCACAAATATTAGAATGAATGAGAAGAAGGATATCTTTTGTCTTGTTCTCGCTAGAGGGGAATGGTCCCCTTGTCTTCTTTCCACTGCACACCCTGGACATATACAATCATGATGGGCCTAAACATCGAGGATCCCTAAGACCAACTTCTTCAATTTAGGAAGAGCATCATAATGTAGATGGACCAGCCTTCGGTGCCACAACTCACTTTGATGATTTGTATCATGGACCATAGCTAGAAGAGGTCTACCAGTGACTCTATATAGTATAGAGTCCTTCAAATCTAGATCCCAGTGTGAAAGCGTCTCTCATAGGGGATCCAATAGGCCAAGTAAGTACTTTTCCTTTGATGAATGCAACCCTCATTCCTTTGTCTTCCAAAGCAAATATGAATACCAAATCCTTATTCAATCCTGGCACATACAACACATCATGAAGCAAAACATATTCCCCAGAGTCCAAGTGAAATTTGACAAACCCAAAGCTCTTAACGGGATGAGTGTTGTCTCCAAGAATAATCTTCAAATTGGACTCCCTCTCTACCAAATTAGAGAGAACCTCCTTATATCCAAAGAAGTGATGAGAGGCCCCACTATCAACCAACCAATTATCCCAAGTATCTTGAGAAGATGAACTAGATAATGCGGAAATGAGAATATATTCAGATTGATTAGTAACATTACTTTCATACCTAGAATTTCTTGAGTCTTGACCTTTTTGGGGGACGATAGCTATCTTCACAATCATCAGGAGAGTCTCTTCTTCTTCTATCATTCCTTCTTTCATGTGACCTGTTATTGTTGAAGCCATGGTTATTGTTGTACGACCTTGAAGAATTTCTTCTTGGAGCATCTCTCTTTTCGGGACAATCTTGAGCATAGTGACCCTTATGATGACAATTGTAGCATTCAACATCTCTATCTCTCCTTGAATCCTTGGAATCTCAATTGGTTTGAGGAGGTCTTCTTGATTTAGATGGCTTTCCCTTTCCTTTCTTCACATTCTTCTTCTTTCCTTGAGCAATGAAGGCAGTGGGCTCTCCTTCATTTGGCCTTTGAATTCTCCCTCTAGATATCATTAATCTTTCCTCTTGATTGCATAGAGCAAGTAGTTCATCAAAAGAAGGGATCCTTTCCCTATTGTTGATTGATGTAATGAACATGTCCCATGATGAAGGAAGGCCACTAAGGGCAGTGATCACCAATTCCCTGTCAGGTATAATTTCTTGAGCAGTACGGAGTTGGTCCCTGATCTTAGTGATTCTTATGAAGAATGATTGCACAGTTTCTCCCTTACACAACTTAGACTCCTTGAGTTGATTTTTCAATTCCGTTATGTGGCTCAAATTGTTTACCTCATACATGCCAACAATCTTATCATACATTTTTTTGGAAGTCTTCAAGGATGTAATATCCCTTATCAGGAATATTCCTCAAACACAAGCAAACTCCAACTAGAGATGGACTAGGAGGACATTTACCAGATATGTCGCCTCTTAAAAGAGGACGAGATCTGGAGGCTACCTAGCCCTTTCCAGACTCTGTCTAAGAGTATAGGAGAAAACACACAAGTGGTATAGTAGCCGAGAAGCTCAAAGAGATAAAAATAACAATGGTGCAACATATAACAATATAACCATAAGCAGATACTCAAGAAATGCAGAGAGAAATGCTAAGCCATTTTATTATACTGAGTAATAGGATGAGTACAGGAAGTGATCAGAAAGAT
Source organism: Pinus tabuliformis (assembly GCA_031772625.1). Lineage (NCBI taxonomy): Eukaryota > Viridiplantae > Streptophyta > Pinopsida > Pinales > Pinaceae > Pinus > Pinus tabuliformis. Next base: position 366,131,623 of record CM062815.1, read on the forward strand.
GGCACCTCGACTTGCACAAGGCAAGTGAAGAAATACACTCAGAATAGCAAAGGAATGGCCTCTCTCTGAACTACGTTCAAGCTGCTGGAGAAATGTCGTCCTACTGTTGCTGCTAGAAATCAAATGAGGATTTGGGGTTGTTCCCCTCCTTAGAAAATGCTGAAACTCTGGTATCGGACTCTATTCCAGAAAAACCCAGGAAGCTTTTTTGAAATAGCCGACCCCCGAAAATCGCCCCCTTAAGGACACACGCAATCCCTTAAGGTTCTGCACTGCCACTGAAATAAACCCACCACAACTCTGCCTGAAACTCAGCCAAAATCCTCCAATATGCAAGGGCTAATCCCCTGCTCAACCTCCCAGCACAATTTCCCCTACAAAACCTCAATCCAGAACTCCTGCCAAAAAGAACTGCATCATCCCTCTCAAAATTGCGCAGTCATCCAAGATGCTCAATCCTCCTGCCAAAATGCTGATGAAACTACTACAAAAAAACTAATGGAAATACCTTGCCCGAGCAGGCACTCGAAGTCCCCCGGGGCTAAGGGTGAGGTCTCCGAACGAAGACACTCAATGCACTAAACAGTGCTGCAGACTAGCTAAACAGCCAGCGTGCTCTAAGTCTAAGTGACTAGCTCAAATGCACATAATCGAATGCCAAAATGAGGAGGCTCACCTCCTCCAACGTAGCATTCCTCTTGCCACATGTCTCTCACCATCTGCGCAGTCACTCCAAGTGTCTATGTGGGCCCCTCCTCTACGTGGTTCTTTGGCCCCCCTTGGCTCACCTTTTAAGTTACAACGTTGTGCTACTAGGGAGTGTCTTTATTCATGAAGTGAGTACGTCCCCCTTTCCTCACCTTTTTATTTATAAATAGCTATAGAAGGAAAAATTGAGCAAAATTGAATATTCCAATTAGCCATGGCTAATTAGGAATATTACAGTCTCCCCGGCAAAATGTTGCTTGTCCTCAAGCAACTGAAGTGATGGATGCTGCAAGATCTTCTCACTCTCCCAAGTGGCATCCTCATCCGGTAAATTCTTCCACCTCACCAAGAATTCCCGGACTGTCCTGCTCCGCAGCCGCCTCTCCCTGGTATCAATAATAGCCTCTGGCTGCAACACCAAATGCCCCTCATCATCCGTGGGTGGTAGCTCATCTGTCACTGTCACATGCTGCCCCAATGCCTTCTTCAGGCATGATACATGAAAAATGTTATGAATCTTGCTGCCTTGGGGCAGCTCCAACTCATATGCAACCTGTCCAATCCTGTGTATCACCCTGTATGGCCCATAAAAGCGGGGCTTGAGCTTCTCAGCCCCCTTCTGCTTCAGTGACGACTGTCGATATGGCTGTAATTGTAGGTAGACCAGGTCCCCTACCTCAAACTATCTCTCCACCCAACCCCTGTCAGCATACAGCTTCTGTTGGTTCTGCGCTATAGCCATATTATCCTTGAGAGCTCGGAGAATATCCTGACTCTCTTGGATCCAAATCTTGGCTCTCGGAGCCTTGCTAGCACCAAACATCACGTCAGCAAAAGATAAAGGATGATACCCATACAAAGCATAAAATGGTAACATACCGATGGACATATGATGAGTAGTGTTGTAACAGTACTCCCCCAAATGCAGCCACTTCAGCCATGCTCGCTGCTGCTCACTGACATAGTTATGCAAGTAGCCTTCCAGCCACTTATTAACTATCTCTGTCTGCCCGTCCGTCTGTGGGTGATAACTAGTACTCGGTGTCAACTCCGTCCCCACCAACCAGAAAAGCTCCTGCCAAAATCCGCCCATGAAACGACTGTCCCTGTCACTGGTGATGGTCTTGGGAAGACCATGTAACCTGAAAATCTCTCTGAAGAACAGCTCGGCCACCTGCGCTGCTGTGTAGTGTGTGGATATGGCGAAAAAGTGTGAGTACTTTGTCAGCCGATCAACGACGACAAAGATGCAATCCTTACCCTGCACCATGGGCAACCCTATGATAAAGTCCATCAAAATACACTCCCATTTCCCCTCCGGAATGGGAAGAGGCTGCAATAGCCCTTGTAGTGCCCAAATTTTCGAAATACAGCAAAACATGTAAATATTCATAAGCTGGAAAACAAGAATGCATACAAATGTAATTTGCACATAACTGAACTGCTAGCTGATTGCTGATTCTGCTATTGAACTGGCGATTCCGCTGCTGGTGATGCCGTGGCTGTTTTGACCCAATTTTCGAGAGGCCAATACCACCCAACCAGACTAAGCAACCTAGCTGCTCAATCCAGAAAGCTCTCCACAGAGGCTCTCTGTCCCTCCGTGCCCAGAACCCAGACCACTTAAAGCTCTTCAAACGAAAAATCCCTTCTCCCGATTTCCTCCTGGTGAATTTATGCTTCTCCTCCTTTGCTGCCTTCTCTGGTTTTTCCCCCCTGCATCGGATCAGACTAGCGATTATAAAGGCAGGATTGGCGGTGGCCACCCTCCTGCTTACGGCCACCGCTCTTCTCCCTCTTGACACATACTTGCATGCAATTAACTCTCTGAAGCTTCCCGGCAAGGTGTGCTCCGCTATAAATTCTTAGCAGGTTGGACGCGCCTCTTTAATGAACTGTGGTATAAATGTATTATTTAGCACAGTTTAGATCTACGGGTAAAGAGTCCATTTAGGTTTTTATAACATTTCCATTGTATATGTTATATAGTTAAATGAAATCTTTTATAACATTCATATTATATATGTTATAACTTTAATGATATATTTTATAAATTCATATTATATATGTTATAAAGTTCAGTTATGATATATATTTTATAAATTTATATTATAAAGTTTAATTATATATATTTTATAAAATTTAATATACATATATATTATAAAGCTTAAAATTTTATTAATGGGTCAATTTAGATGGGTCGTTACAGCCCTGCTGGATGGTTCATCTACGCCTTGTTCCTCTGGCAAACATCGCACTCCCGGACATGCTGGAGTACGTCCTCCTTGAGGGCCTTCCATGAGAACCTCTCTCTAATGGCCCTGTAGGTTTTGGTAAACCCCTAATGACCTGCCAATGGTGAATCATGTGATGCTTGAAGTATCTTCTTCTTGAGCTGAGACCCCTCAATCAAGAAGATCGGTCCCTGTAGTAGATGATCTCATTGACCAACCTATACCTATCATCCGCCACCTGCCCATCCAGAACCTCACATGCAAATCTGTCCTTGGAGTACTCTACTAAGAGTCGAGCCCTCCAGTCTGCGTCCAAGCTCATAAGAGACAACGTAGCTGGCCTACGTGAAAGGGCATCTGCTACCACGTTGTTCTTACCCTTGACATACTCAATGTCAAAGTCATATGCTTGGATCTTGCTGATCCACTTCTGCTGCCTCTCCTGTAGCTGCTTCTGCTCCAAAAAGAACTTGAGGGTGTTGTGATTAGTCCTCACCTTAAACCTGTTACCCACCAAATATTGCCGGTACTTAGCCAATGCATGCATGATGGCCAGCATCTCCTTGTCGTATATAGAATACAACCTCTCGTGCAGAAGGAGCTTCCGGCTCTCAAAGGCTATGGGGTGACCTCCCTGCATCAACACTGCGCCAATCCCCTCTCCCAACGCATCACACTCCAAAACAAATGGCTGCGTAAAATCTAGCAACGCAAGCACCAGGCAGTTGCTCATAACCTCCTAGAGCCTGTCAAAGGCTCGCTACGCTGTATCCGACCAACTGAATACCCCCTTCCTCATCAAATCTGTCAGGGGTGCAGCAAGCTATGAGAAACCCTTGACGAACTTCCGGTAGTAAGTACAAATGCCAATGAATCCTCGAAGTTCCGTCACATTTCTCGGCTCCAGCCAATCTCTGATGGCCCTGATCTTCTCCTCGTGGACCCTCACTCCGTCCACTCCTATGATGTGTCCCAAGTATAACATCTCCGTCAACCCGAACTCACATTTGGAGAGCTTGGCATAGAACTGTTGCTCCTCCAAGATGCGCAATACTGTCTCAATGTGCTGGAGATGCTCCTCCCAAGTCCTGTTGTAGATGAGTATATCATCAAAGAATACCAACACAAACTTCCTCAAGTGACTGCGGAAGATGTGATTCATGCAAGACCGAAATGTAGCTGGGGTGTTGGTTAGCCCGAAGGGCATCACAAAGAACTCAAAGTGCCCATAGTGACACCTGAAGGCTGTCTTGGGAATGTCCTGTTCCCTCGCGCGAATCTGATGGTACCCAGATCTCAAATCAGTCTTTGAGAAGAACCAGGCTCCTCTCAACTCATCCATCAACTCATCGATCCTGGGTATGGGGTACATGTTTTTCAGAGTATTCTTGTTCAAGGCCCTGTAGTCAATGCACATCCTCAATGTGCCATCCTTCTTCTTCACCAACACCACGGAAGAAGTAAAAGGACTCGTGCTCGGCCGAATGTGCCCAAGAGCCAGCAACTCCTGAATGGCCTGCTCAATCTCATCCCGATAGGCCTTGGGATGCCTATAAGGGGTAGTAATCACTGCTTGTATGCCCTGCTCAAGCTCAATGGTGTGCTCAAACCCTCGGTCCGGTGGCTATCCTGGCGGAATCTCCCCAAATACTATGGCATACCGGTCAAGGATGGACTGTATCTCTGGGTGCACTGTCTGCCCTGTAGTCCTTGCCTCCAATGCACGCAGCTCCACTGCCCACTCTATGTCTCCCTTTCGGAAGACTGCCTCCATCCAATGAGCTGAAATAGTCTGAGGCGGGTATGTGTGTTTTCCCCGTATCTTCTCATGCCTCCCTGTCTTCTCATCATCCCACTCCATCTCTAGGGCCTTCCAATCTGTAGTGACCTTCCCTAGAGTGATGAGCCACTAAACACTCAGTACTATGTTGGTGTCCGGAATATTAACCACGAAGAAGTGGTCAGTCAGTGTGTAGGTGCCCATCGTCACTGATAACTCCGGAACATAACAAGCACACACCATGGTCTGATCTCCTGGGACCGAAACTGAAAATCCATCGAAGCTCTCTGTCGGTATACCTCTCCGCTCAACCATCTGTGCATCGATGAAGTTGTGGGTGGCCCCACTGTCAACCAAAACTGATACTCGTTGGCCCCGTACGCGCAGCATCAAATACTTGGGAACTCCTCGCAATGCTGCAAGGGCTCCTCCAGTAGGTACAAAAGCTGCGCCACCTGCTGCTGGTGGTGGAGGCGGCAAGGGACCCTGCATGGCATGACTATCTCCTGCCTCCACATCATCCTCCTCACCTTCTTCCCCGCTGCTCTCAGAGAAGACCTCAATAAAATGTGCTTTGCCAGGCACATCTATGTCTTAGTGCCCACGACTCCTGACAGGTGAAGCACAACCGCTTCTTCTTCAACTTCCTCCTGGCATCATCATCAATCTTTACTCGTCCTGGATTCCCCTTCGGAGGCAGAATCCTCACATCCTTCCCCTTAGGCTGAAAAGCCTGTCGGTGGGGGTAACGTGTCCGGGTCTTGGGTAAAACATCCGGTAAGTCCCGGGTCCTGCTAATAGCATCCTGAAGGGTGGTTGGTCTAGCGGATCTGACTAGACCCCAAAGTGGCTCTGCTAACCCCTCAACATACATGTAGATTCTCTGTGTTGTGGATAGATCTGGCACCATCACTAAAACCCTCAAAAAGTCCACAATATAGGTCTCTGGGCTCCCTGACTGTTTGAGCCTCGTTAGATCAACAAAGTGTTGTTCCTGATCCCTCCAATCAAACCTCTCCATCAATCTCCTGGTGAACTTGGCATACGTCATCACTGTGGAATGCCCAAGTGTAACCATCCCATAGAACCACCAATCCTGGGCCTCACCATCCAAATGTAATGTCGCCACCTTGATGGCCTCTATCTCCGACATCTGATTAAGCTGGAAGTAAATGTCCAGCTTCTCCACCCAAGACTTTGCCGAACTGTTTGATGAACCATCAAACATAGGCAAGTGGAATCTACTAGTTGCACGGTGGGTGTCACCATCATGATAATGCCAATACCCTCTGTGATGGTCGCAGGGTCTACTATCCTACTGGAGCTGAACAAAGTCTCTGAATGAGAGAGCCTCCCTGAACTCCTGCCCATAGGCTTGGTATTCTGCAAAATAATCACCCATATGACCGGGCTCTGCCTCCTACTGGGCTCCGGCCCCGTGTCTGCTCCTAAGAAAGTGGGCATGGTAGAGCGTGTAGGGGCATGTGAGGCCACCTGCTGAGTAGTATCACGCTACTCTGGCAAATGGTGGGATGCACCTGATCCCTCACTAGCCTGGAAAACCCGTGGGCTCTCACGCTATCTAGCCTCTACTGCCGTGAATCTCTACCCCATCACCTCAAATTGCCTCGACAAATACTGTACTGATTTGAGGAGCATGTCCGCAAATCTCTTCCCGTCATCATCTGCCATCAGATTCTCCTGCTCTGCGTCCACCACAGGCTCCTCCTGTCCTGCGTCCACCACAGGCTTCTCTTGTTCTGCGTCCACCACCAGAACACAGTCTCCCTCTCCGTAGGTGTTCTCCAACCTATGCCCAACGTCTTTGTATCTCCTACCTCTATAACATATGTAGGGCTTTTCCCCTGGTGTCATAGATTGCTAGCTCCACAGGCTGAGCCAGATCTATGCTCTGATACCACTATAATATCCCTTATCAGGAATATTCCTCAAACACAAGCAAACTCCAACCAAAGATGGACTAGGAGGGCATTTACCAGATATGTCGCCTCTGAAAAGAGGACGAGATCTGGAGGCTACCTGGCCCTTTACAGACTCTGTTTAAGAGTATAGGAAAAAACACACAAGTGGTATAGTAGCCGGGAAGCTCAAAGAGATAAAAATAACAATGGTGCAACATATAACAATATAACCATAAGCAGATACTCAAGAAATGAAAAGAGAAATGCTAAGCCATTTTATTATACTGAGTAATAGGATGAGTACAGGAGGTGATTAGAAAGATGGCACCTCGACTTGCACAAGGCAAGTGAAGAAATACACTCAAAATAGCAAAGGAATGGCCTCTCTCTGAACTGCGTCCAAGCTGCTGGAGAACTGTCATGTTGCTGCTGCTGCTAGAAATCAAATGAGGATTTGGGGTTGTTCCCCTTCTCAGAAAATGCCGAAACTCTGAAATCGAACTCTATTCAAGAAACCCAGAAAAACCCAGGAAGCTTTTCTGAAATGGCCAACCCTTGAAAATCGCCCCCTTAAGGACCCACGCAATCCCTCAAGGCTCTTCACTGCCACTGAAATAAACCCACCACAAATCTGCCTGAAACTCAGCCAAAATCCTCCAATATGCAAGGGCTGATCCCCTATTCAACCTCCCAACACAATTTCCCTTGCAAAACCTCAATCCAGAACTCCTGCTAGAAAGAACTGCGTCATCCCTCTCAAGACTGCGCAGTCATCCAAGATGCTCAATCCTCCTACCAAAATGTTGATGAAACTACTGCAAAAATACTGATGGAAATACCTTGCCCGAGTAGGCACTCGAAGTCCCCTGGGGCTAAGGGTGAGATCTCCGAACGGAGACACTCAATGCACTAAACAGTGTTGCAGACTAACTAAACAGCCAACGTGCTCTAAGTCGAAGTGACTAGCTCAAATGCACATAATCGAATGCCAAAATGAAGAGGCTCCTCTCTCCTTTATAGCATTGGCCTCTCTCAATCTCAAGGCTCACCTCCTCCAACATAGCTTTCCTCTTGCCACGTGTCTCTCACCATCTGCACAGTCACTCCAAGTGTCTACGTGGGCCCCTCCTCTACGTGGTTCTTTGGCCCCCCTTGGCTCACCTTTTAAGTTACAACGTTGTGCTACTAGGGAGTGTCTTTATTCATGAAGTGAGTATGTCCCCCTCTCCTCACCTTCTTATTTATAAATAGCTATAGAAGGCAAAATTGAGCGAAATCGAATATTCCAATTAGCCATGGCTAATTAGGAATATTACAAAGGATGAAATATAAACAAGTAGATGATCTCTTAAAGAATCAATAATAATCTTCTTAGCTTTAATATCACCTTTCTTTTACTTGGATTTGGCAGCTTCAGGAGCATTTTCTGGTGGTGGTGAATTTTTTCCTTCCACGTACTCCAAGACATCATATTCATCTAATGTGACATTGACGCTAGTCTTCCATGCTGCAAAGCCAAATGAGTCAGCTAGCTTTTCATTTTCCTTGAAATAACAGTAGACATTTTTACCAAAAGGTTTTCCCCTTTCAATTAGCTACTTGGTAGATGGATGCTCTAGCTCTATGTCTCTTGGGTTTGTCTTCACCTCAACTTTCATTCCATATTAACTTTTCATCACTTATTCTATGTTGCAACTATTACTTCAACAATATCCAATAGCAACAGAGCAATAGTAGATAGAACAATTATACAAATGCACAATGAAAGACAGCCAAGAGGCAAGAGACACAACATTTGGTCAATGACCAGGGAAAAACCCCACTAGGGGGAAACCCTTTGCAATTCTTCTTTTATTAGATTGTCTTCAAATATTCAGCAGAGAAAGTACATCATCAAGAGTCAAAGTCAAGCTTTGACCAGCCAATATCCAATATTTGGTCAAATCAATATGCCAAGCTATTATCCAAAAGAGAGACAAGGGAGAGATGAAGTCAACAATAGTCAAATCTGCTCCTTCTGCAAATGTCCCGTTCCAAATGATGAGCCATATTAATGATGTAGATGAACTTATTGTATGATGCACCCTTCGCCTATAATTCTTATGGAGATGCACCGTTCCCAAAGCATGTGTTCTCTCTAGTCCCAAGGTATAGAATAATGCAACGAAAACTATATCAGAATATTTTCTTGTTTTTTCTCTTTCCAGTGGTTCTTTTGTAGATTTATTTGATAGTTGGTTAGTTGATAGTGGTGCTTCCAAACATTTTATTGGTTACAAAGAAGCACTCTCTAATCTAGTTGAGGGAGACTAATCTAAACGTTATCCTTGGAGTTAATTCTACTCACCAAGTTAAAGGTTATGGTTCAGTTTCATTTCAGTTAGATGATGACAAATCTATTTTTCTGCAAGAAGTTTTGTATGTCCCTGGTTTAAAAAAGAATCTTGTATCCATATATGCTCTAGAAGATAAAGGAATGAAAGTTGCTTTTATTAATGGAAAAGTTCTAACCTGGCCTTTGAACTCAAGTAAGAGAGAAACCTTCACTCTTGGATCAAGAGGTAAACTCATTCATGCACTGGTCCATGATACCAATCTTCAGTGTCAGCTATCGCACAGTAGATTCGCTCACCTACACTACAAAGCCTTACCTCATGTAAAGAAGATGGTTTCTGGAATCCCTGAGATCAGAATGGATCATGAAGGAGTTTGCCCAAGATGTGCAAGTGGAAAGCATGTAAAGGGACCATTCCCTTCAAGCAGAACAAAAACTAGTTAGGTACTTCAACTCGTACATTCTGATTTATGTGGACTTATGTCTGTTACTTCTCTTGGTGGCTACTATTTCATGATTTTTGTTGATGATTTTTCTTGCAAGTCATGGATATTCTTTTTGAAAAAGAAAAGTGAAGCATTTGACATGTTCAGAGATTTCAAAGCTCTGATTGAAAATCAAACTGGAAAGTTGATCAAAGCTTTCAAATTTGATAATGGGGGGGAGTTCACCTTCAATGATTTTAATGATCTTTGCAAAGACGTTGGAATAAAGAAAGAATCCACTATGTCGTACAATCCACAACAAAATAGTGTGCCTAAGAGGAAGAACAGACCATTACGGAAGCGATCAGAGCCATGTTGCATGATCAAAAGCTACCAAAATTTTTGTGGGGAGAAGTTGCGAACACTGTTGTTTATGGGCAAAACAAAACTCTTCATTAGGCCTTAGATAAAAAGACTCCTGAAGAAGTCTTCACTAGTAAAAGAACTAAGGTGAGTCATTTGAGAATCTTTGGTTGTCCTGTGTACTTCCATGTGCCGAAAGAGAAAAGAAACCAACTGGAAGCTTCAGGTAAGAAAGGTACGTTTGTTTGTTATTGTGATAATTCAAAGGCTTATAGAATTTATGTACTTGGTCAAAGAACTATAGTGTTTAGTAGAGACGTAACATTTGATGAAGATGCAGCGCTTGGAAAAGAAAGAGACTCTCCTCCTCCTACCATTATTGAAGAACAAGTTGTTAATGAAAAAGAATTTGTATCTGAGTTTGAACTAGAACCTGAGAGTGAGCTTCTTGATAATCCCATGGGTTCCATGGATCCTCTAGATCCTCCACCACATGATCCTCCTACCAAAAAGAGACCACTATGGTGTTGAGAAATCTAGGGCATCATGAATTAGGTGATTTCTCTTAATTAGTAACTACTCGTGAGAACCTTTTACTTCATTAGATTAGGATCTTCTTTTTGCTTAAGTCATTAGTGTTCTTTTTCATTAAACAACTACCAATGCATGAACATAAATAGACAAGAAACACAGGATGTAGACTATCTGCCAAGGCCAAAACCTCTCACTCTTTGAGAGGAAAACCCACATAAATTATTCTTATAGAGATTCCAATTGGCAAATTCCAAGACCAAGACCCTTGACTTATTTGGCACTCCAAGACCAAGACACAAGTCCTCTTCCACCTTCTCATTTACTCTCTCTTGGTTCCTTCTACTTCAAATTTTGCACCACATGAGATCATTGTGGTCATGTGATGACACTGAACTAAGCTCACTGTAATGGTACCAAATTTTGTGGTCACTGAGTTTATCAAGGATACCGAACCTCTCCTTCAACAGTAGCATCGAATCCTGAAGTCACACCACTGAACCATAGTCATTGTTCTTTGAGGTAGCACCGAGACCTTCTTCATGTAATAGCACCGAGACCTTTTCACACACTTGTGACCTTCTTCCTGTGATGGCACCGAATTCTCTTTCCTACGAGAAAGAGATTACACCGAGATCCTTACTCTGATATAGCACCGAGATAGTGAGGGGATGTCACTATGGTATCACCGAAACTTTTGACTGTGATATGGCACCAAGATTTCGCATCTGAGATAGCACTAAACCAGACTTTGCTAATACCGAAATTGAGCTTATCTTTGTACCCTTATCCGAGCTCCTTGCCACAACTGTCAACCGAACTTGTCTTTGTAGTAGATACTCGAATTGCAAAGGAGATCTGAATTGCATGACTGTGGAATAGGTTGAGCTGCCTATTTATAGTAGTATGTCCATGTAATTAGCCGACATGATCATATGAAGAGTTGTGTCTCTAATTTTGGTGAGTCGACATGAGTTTTTGCATTTCATCTTAAAGCCGACTTGAAGAGGGATAACTTGTGCTTGTCTTGGAGGGCTACTTTGAAAATTCTATTGACTTATATACATTTGTAACATGCCCAAGAAGGGTCCTTCATACATGACATTGACTCGTATTGATTTTATGACCAATCCTAATGATTCACAATGGGAGTCATACTAAAAATAATATTCCTTTCTCATGAAACCCATGACACAAGCATTACAATAATAATTTTATTTTTCCTTTTGACATCAATTACATAAAATCATAATTACATGTCATTATGAACACTGAACCTAGTTACACTTTTCAACACTCCCTCTTAACTAGGGAGGTATTCATAATGGTACTCGGTCATTCTCAATCAGAAGATTTTCTCATAAGAAGAATCGGATTGATAACTCATCTGTATAGCATCATATCAACCAGCATTGTCACATAGCAAGGCCTTGGCTAACAGCTCTATCTCTCCACAAGATCAGAGCAAAATGCTGGCGAGACCAATGATTTATAGACACCCTCATCATTATCTCTCTTAAAACATACCCCACCCAAGATCTTAGGGTGTGTTTCACTAGGACTTTTCTTATCTTGGATTCTCAGTTCTAAAAGAATATCGGTCCTCTACAACTACTCTTATCTTGGATGCCCCATCTCATCCTCAAAGAGCATCGGATGCCAGATGTTTACCCAATCCTCCATTCTGTCTTCCCAAGTGAAGATAAAAATGATGTGTTTATCTCTCCCTCTCAATTAGGGAGGGCATATCTATCCCACTAAAGGAATGTACTCATTCCTACGAACGGAATGTACCTAAGCTCCCTCTTAGCTAAGGAATTTTTGCTTCCAAGTTTCTATCAAGTAAGAAACTTGTTTCCAGCCTCCCTCTTAACTAGGGACATGTTGACCACTGAAGTGATACCTGATGATTATATGAAGACTCCATGCCCAAGGATGATCCAAAGGACACTTGTACCATCAGATATCATCAGTCAATAGAATTTTTAAACTCTTCTTCTATTTCTCATCATCTTTCTTGTACCCAGATTCCACATCATGCGGAGAATTGTAATAAGTGACACTAGTAATGATGAGTTTTGAGTCTGTAATAGGCCTAGAATGTTGGGACTCAATCAGCAAACGAGTACATCTTGGAGTGCTTTTTTTATCTAGTTAATTATCCCTTCTTTTTTAGAAGCAAATAATTTTCTAGGTTTTCTCACTCACTTTTTACCCCAAAGCTGGAGTGACGGTTTGAAGGTTGAGCCCCTAACACATCTTAGTGTCTAGAGTTGATGTATATTACCATACTAGATCACACAAAAAATTTCGTGGAATTTGGCTAGGTCTAAGTAGGATTTTTTAATAATTAAAATTTCCCGCGAAACGGGTTTTTTTAATTAATTTCTATGTAATGATGTAAATAAGTGGTCTTCGGAAATGTCTAGGGCATGTGACTACTCGAAATTCATCCTCAGAGGCCCGGAATTATCCTAGCATCCACTTTGAGGGTCAAAAAAACGACTTATAGTCCTTCAAAAGCCGATTTTTCTAATTCCAGTGGCAAATATGAGGAAAAAATTCAAAAAAATGAATAATTGAAAAATTTTCTAAATTTTGCCATAGTCAAAATAAGTCAAATTTTGACATGGAAATATAAGGGAATATCAAAGGTGATGTGGCAGCCATGTGGGGCCCACTGCATGGAGGAAATTCAAAGTCAAAGTTCCAAGTGGCAAGTCAAAAGGTTCCAATTTGACTCAAAGGGGCCCACATTGAGCTAATAAGATATACGTATGGTAAAAGTTTCAGCTTTGATTTAATATGAAGAGATTAAAGTGTGAAGTTAATAAAGGGCATGTGAAAATTAAAAGTTATCAGGCACTTTAAAGGTTTAAAGGGGGACAATAATGCCACAAGGGGCAGGTCTTGTCCCCACTTAAACCATCATACGTTGGCTGCCAAGTCTAGTCAGAGTTCAGATCAGTCAACACAATATTATTTGGCATCATTTATAGGCTGATTTGAATTCAGTTTAGAGGGGGACAATAATGCCACATGGGGCAGGTCTTGTCCCCCACATTATCTTGCATTTGTTACATAGCAGTCATGAGAAATCAACGCAGACAATTAAGAGCAGTCAACCACAGTCCACGCAGGCCTAATTTGGAGGATACGCAGAGGATGGTTTACTCATTAGTTTGTTGGCATGTTGACTGTGAATTTACCTAAGTTATTTAAGAGACTTGTCCCCCTTTGTTTGCAGTCCTTTCTACACATGGCTAGCAAGAGGATATGTTGATCCTCACTCAGGAAATATGCTAATATAGCTAAGGGATTGGCTCGCTGCCACTTCACAGTAACACTGCCACTTGGAGAGTTTGATGTCATTGGGATTGGCTCCAATGCCATTTGTCATTGGCATTCTACATTGGGATTGGCTCTCATTTGTCTATTTAAATGAGCTTCGGCTCTCATATTGTATCATGTAATACGAGTTATTGTGCTTGAGGAGACGCTACAGGATTGTATTCACTACTTGCAATATATACAACAGTCTTTGGGGTAAATCGTGATGGTGTTCTTCTCTTTGTATATGTGGTAAATTCTTAACTTGTTGTTATGCTTCTATTTATTTCCTCATGTCATTGTTTCTTTCGTGCTTGTTTCAAGTTATGTTAGTATGCAGCTATCTCATATTAGCATAAGAACTACTTACTTGTTTTAGGAAAAGAAATCTTCTAGTGGATGTTAGATGTATCTCTAGGAACACTTTCCACTGCACTTATTTAATTTCATGTGGATTTAATTTTTGGTGAAGTTTTATAGAAGGATCATTCTTTGGTCAAGTTTTTCAAGCGTGAAAGGAAATTCTTGGAGGAATCAACCCATTCTTGAAAAATATTCAAAGAGAACCCGCATATGTTAAACTCCAAAGTCTCATCTATATCATATTTTTGTCTTGCAGGGATTCTTTCAAGTTTCTTAAGGCTCTTATTTATTGCATCAAAATCACTTAAAATAATTTTATTTTTTACGTATTGCACTTCATTTATCAATATCTAGCTATTTCAAAGAGCTAAGTCATGGCCAGTCAAAGAGGAGAGCTTACTCGTACTCTTTGGCCTAGCCTCTTGTAGATTATTTTTTGTAACATACTTTGTAGTTTCTTGAGCTAACATTTGTTGTTATAGATTGGTTCTAACATTGGTCTCTTGCAGCTACTTAAGAATTCATCATCAGAAAACTACTTACAATTTTTGCATGGAGGACCATAGGGCTTGGATTACTGATTACTTCCACCTTTAGGCCGAAATCATCTTGGACAAGGTCGTGTTCTTCTTGAGGGAGGCCGAGTTTATTTTGGTCATCTCTTTCTCTCTCTTGGTCGTGGCCACAGAGGAAGCTTATCTTTTCCTCTTTCTTTAAAAATCTGCATTTTGTTGAGCTTTTGTGGGTCTCAAATTGCAGAAATTTTCAACAAGGAAAGGTCTATGGTTTGATGCCAATTTGTTAAGACTTACCTTGGATTTTAGAAAAGACTTCATTGTCTTTTCCTTCTTGTAACAACTAATAAAATTTCTGATTTTATAAGCATGGGTTTTACCCATTGGTATCTCTATCTCTCCACCTTTTGTAGAGGCTTGGTGATTTGATTTTGTTGGTTTATTTCATTTTGCATGCATATCATCTAATTGGGAAATTAACACAACATGCATCACACTCATTTTGCATGCACTTTAATTTAATTTACTATATGTTTTAAATCCAAAACAAGTTCATATTTTTTGCATGCAAGCACTTTTTACTTGATCGTATTTGGCTTGAACATAGTTCCAAGTTTATTTATGCTTCACCATTAAACACATCTTACAAGCATCAAGTATTTGGACAAATTTTCTCAATAAAGAAACATTTTATTTCATGTCAAGCAAGTATATTTCAAGTTGAAGTTAATTTTCATTGTTTAGTTAATTTACTTGCATGCCCCATGCATCACTAAAACTTACCTCCAACTTAAGTTGGTTGAATAGACTTTTAGGGACCCTCTACCTCTATTGTCTCCTCATTGTGAGATCCAGATCTTTGGGTGATGATGAGGTCTGAGGACTAGATTTCAATTATAACTTTGTTTTAGCGTTAGTTAATAAAATAAACCAAGAGCACCATTTTATCACATTTATTTTACTTGCAAGCATTGTAATCTCTTAATTTTGCAACAAGTTTAATTTTCTTGTACTTGGAAATTGGGTTACCTTTGTTACTTAATTGCATATTGTCATGAATGATTGATTTCACTTTCAAGTGCTATTATTTTGGGTTGCAAACTTAATTGCATGTGGTCATCTTAATCTAACATTTGAGTTTTTTCTGTCATCTCATTTACATTCCCATAGGTAGCCTACTAATTGTTTCCTTTTGGGCAAGATAATTTCACATGCTTTGATTCATAAATTTGTTCATCTTAAAAGCATTTTTGTAACTTGTATTTATAGTATCTTGTACTAACGGTTTCTTGTTTCACTTTTCAGGATTAATTTTGCTTTCCATTTGAAAGCATTCCACCTCATTTAAGCAAATATAATTTCATTTTAGAGCAATTTACTTGAAGGCACTGGTTTTCATATGCTTTATGCTTATTTTATGTATTGATAGTTATTGCTCATATCACATTTGCTTATAAATCTCTAAGAGTAATCCATAGCACTATAAACCTCTCCTAGAAACTCACATCTTTAACTTAATTTTCCTTTAGGAACCACCCTCCTTAGCTAACCTAGGAGATAGATTAAACGGAGAGAGTTGGGATTAGTGTGACAACCCTTTCTCTGAGTTCCATGCCACCAACCACACCTTGTGGGGTTGAAGTCTTTTTTCACTAACCTGTAGGTAGGTGTAAGCAGCAGGAGTTACAGGACCAACATCAGCTCCTTAGGTGGAGATGATGGGACAATCAGCTGCTTGAAGAACTCCTTCCTTCGATGTCATGAATTTCTTCTTTGTCATGGAGTCTTCATCTTTTGGGACTTCTTCATACGGCACAAACCATCCATCACTTTCATCCATGAGTCAGTCATGTCATCATTCATTTCATCGGAAAGTGATCCATCATTCCACATCTGGCCTTCCTTCATGCCATGCGGCTTTCTTCATGCCATGTTAGATCCTTCTTGTTAAAATTGGCAACTAGGGACAAACTCCACGTGGGTCATCTTATTTACGGAAACTAATATTTTTCTTGGATTCCTCTTTTCGAGAGGTATAGGATTGATCTAAAAATCATCCGATTCCGACATGTATTTATGGAGATACGAATTTATTTGTATTATTTTACAATTTGTCGAGGTCAGCCAACAAGAAAATTACCCCAGCTCAACCTCAACGTTGCATTATAAATAGAAGAGTCTTCAAGTCATTTGACACACACTTCTCTTATGATCTCTCATCACTCATTTGGGTTTGGTAGCTAGAGAGGTCAAGAGGGAGAAGCCCTAGATGCAGTGACGGAAGGGTTCTAGTCGTTGTCCTAAAGGTGCCCTAGCCACAGGTCAAGGGGAGCCTTAACCCTCACGAAAGGGAGGCCCTAATCCGTTGTCATAAAGGAGACTAGGACGTAGTCAAGGGAGGTCCTACTCACTGTCAAGAAGAAGCTCCAATACCCAGCAAACAGGGACCTAATCCATAGTCACAAGGAAGCCTAAAACCGTTGTCAAATGGAGCCCTAATACACAGCTAAGTAAAGACACTAACCCGCATCAAAAGTAGCCATAGGCCGCAGCAAAAAGGAGTCTTAGCACAGCATTAAGATGCCTAGATAGACAGCATATTTACTGTAGGTAACAGCGTAATAAAGGAAGTTGTTCTAGGTATGATTTAAGGAATGTTTGCTAGGTTGATAAGCCACAGCCATAAATTGAATGTGTTGAAGAGATTTTCTCCATAGATCAGCATATACATGCTTGAAAGTGTTGTTGCGTTGATGATGTTTATGTAACTGTTTTGAGGACATTTACTACAGTGTTGCTTTGTGCTAGGCCACAGGCCATAGCACCATAGCAAGGGTTTCTTAGGGCTGCTCTCTTAGCATTGTTTGGAGATTATGAAGGAAGTTTAGTACTACTTCAAGTGCCCTTATCAGATCAGCAATTCATCACAGTCAAGGGAGTTTAGGGCTGCATATTGTGCCCTAACCAGAATTGTTGGAGCAGCTAGCAATCGAAGGAATGTTGCATCAGGATATGCTATAGCACTCTTAATGATTGAAGACTGTCATAAAGATGTACTTTATACTGCTGTCATAAAATCTCAAATTTGTATATTTGTACTATCTCTCTCTCTATGATGAACTATTGAAGAATATAAGAAGAATTAATCAAGGGTTTCCCCACATTGGGGTTTGTCCCTGGCTGGTGCCACATCTTGTGTCCTCTTGTCTTGGCTTGACTTCTACTGTTTTATGTTTATAGTCTATCTGCATTTTACTATCATGCTGATGTGATTGCTAATTTGGAAATTGATATTGGGCTAATAAGAAATTTGAAGTAAATTGCTCTTAAGCATAGAACATACCAAAATTAATACTTCTATATAGTCTTCTTGGAAGACATCCATAGTTCTTCCCTTGTCAGACCTGCATAAACCCACCCAGATATTTGTTCAAAATAAGAAATTATATCAAAATTACCTTTGCGATGGTCTTTCATCATGACATCTTCCAGTTTGCATCAGCATCCTGCATACATGTTGACATATCTCCCAAAGATATCCATTGTCAAGGGTCTCCATCTTTTTCAGTCTTCCATCAAAGTCTTCATATCTTTCTGGGAGATTTTCTAGTCAAATCTTCTAGTTCTAGGATGTTGATTGCCTTTTCCATGGTTGCATAGTCCACGATCTCTTCCTTCCTTTCTTCACATATTTCATTCCCAAGGACTTCCAATCAAAGTTCCTCTAATTACTATCAACCGCCTCATTTTCATAAGAGGACATATTATGTTGATTTCATCTGATGTGACCTATGCCTTCCTGCATCTTTTCAGGGGAGGAGATCCTTTTCCTTTTGATCATGCTCTCAAGATGAAGCATAGATTCATGTTACCTGCAACCATATGACATGACTCTATAATATCAAATACAAGCATACATACCTCATTTTCCTTTAGGTCATCTAGGCTTCCTTTAGCGGCTTCCTTTAGCAGCTTCCTTGATTGAAAATAGCTTCAATCCCTTGATCTGCATCCATCTCTTATGTCATCATCCCATGAATTACGCAAATTGGAATTCCTAATGAAACACTTTGCTTCCTCTCTAGATCAGTGAACCTTCCGATGAAGATTTCATCAGAGAAATTTGAGGATCTTGACTATCCCCATCGCAGATGTTTTCTTTTGATTGAGGTATGATGAGACTTGTCTTGGATGACTTCTTCCTTTCCTTAGGTTTCCAATGAGGTTCCCAAGATCTATATCCTTCATAGTTGCCTGCCATAGATTTTGTTCCTGTTGTCCTTCATGTTTCCCTATGGTGATATCACGAGCTCTTGCTTCTAATGCTTGTATGATGCCACAATGCATCCCATCATTTATTATAGCCATATCATATAACAAAAGACTTAGGAACTTTGGTGAGGAAGACTATCTCAGTCATAGTAGAGATCTCTTACTTCCTCTTTCTTGGATTTCTTCTTTTCAGCTTCCTCCACTTCTTCGATGATATGAGCTTCTTCTCTTCTTCCTTTATTGTCCTTCTTGACCTTAGGTCAATCTCTTTTGTAGTGCCCATATTCCTGCTCCCACATCAGATTTGACCTTATTTCTAGATTCTTCAATCTTGCATAGTGACCATAGATCCTGGAATGGTAGTAGCTTCTTTCTTCCCATAAATGCTTGAAGTAAAGTTACCCCTCTTTCGGTAGTGCATTTAGTACATTTGTAGTCATTTCTCTATCAAACATGACTTCTCCTCGATCTTGAAGTTGATCCCTGATTCCATATATCCTCGTAAAGTATGAGGTTATTCCATCTTCTCTTGACTTCTTTAGCTTGTAGAGTTCTTGCCTTAATGAGATGACTTTTCCAGCAGAGCTTACGGAATACAACTCTACCAGTTTGTCAAATATTTCTTTTGAAGTTTCGAATTTAGATGCATATGGGATGAGGGGATCATTGATGGATTCTATGAGAATCCTTTGAGCCCTCACTTCCCCTTTCATGAACCTAGCAAGTGCTTGAGCATCTTCTTTTGGAGATTTGGTGATTGAGCCCTTAACATGTTCCATGACCTCATTCTCAATAAGATTCAGATCTGTCCTTTTCTTCTATGCAAGAAAGTTTGAAGCCCCAACCAATTTGTTGTTTTCCTTGCAAAAAGACATTTTGACAAATTCAGATGAAGTCATAAATATACTTACTTGTGTAGATGCTTCTTTTTCCACTTGCTTCCTCCTTGAATTTGATGATGATATAGATAGTAGAAAACTCCTTCTTGATGAAGATAGTTTTCTTCAAGAGTGATTCTTGACTCCACAAGGAGATAGATCACCTTAGACCTTTGATGATAAATGTCCTTGATGATGATCAATGATGGCTTGATGATGTCTTCAATGATGGTGACCTTGCTTCAATGAGAGGGAGACTGCCTTAGAACCTTTTGAAGATAATGACAGTGACCTTTGATCTTGCTTCCCTTGAATGAATAAACTTCAAGCTACCTTGATTTGTAGATCTCTTCAACTTGATGAGGATCTTTGAGGTCTCGGTGAGATGGCTTGAGGGTTTCACCAATCTTCTTTGTAGACTTCTTCTTTGATCTAGGGTTATAATGCTTCTTTTGTAGATCTTGACTTCACGATGATCTTTGCTTTGATGCCTTTCTTGAAACTTGATCCTTGAGTGTCTCTTGATTAGATTCCCTTCCTTGACTTAGTCACCTTAGCTCTGATACCATGTTGAGAAATCTAGGGCATCATGAATTAGGTGATTTCTCTTAATTAGTAACTGCTTGTGAGTGCCTTTTACTTCATTAGATTAGGATCTTCTTTTTGCTTAAGTTATTAGTGTTCTTCTTCATCAAACAGCTACCAATGCATGAACATAAATAGACAAGAGACACAGGATGTAGGCTATCTGCCAGGGCCAAAACCTCTCACTCTTTGAGAGGAAAACCCGCACAAATTCTTCTTATAGAGATTCCAATTGACGAATACCAAGACCAAGACCCTTGACCTATTTGCCACTCCAAGACCAAGACACAAGTCCTCTTCCACCTTCTCGTTTACTCTCTCTCGGTTCCTTCTACTTCAGATTTCACACCACATGAGATCATTGTGGTCATGTGATGACACCGAACTGAGGTCACTGTAATGGTACCGAATTTTGTGGTCACTGAGTTTATCAAGGATACCGAACCTCTCCTTCAGCAGTAGCACCGAATCCTGAAGTCACACCACTGAACCATAGTCATTGTTCTTTGAGCTAGCACCGAGAGCTTGTCACACACTTGTGACCTTCCTCCTGTGGTGGCACCGAACTCTCTTTCCTGCGAGACGGAGATTACACCGAAATCCTTATTGTGATATAGCACCGAGACGGTGAGGGGATGTCACTATGGTATCACCGAAACTTTTGACTGTGATATGGCACCGAGATTTCACATCTGAGATAGCACTGAACCAGAATTTGATAATACCGAAACTGAGCTTATCTTTGTACCCTTATCCGAGCTCCTTGCCTCAACTGTCAACCGAACTTATCTCTGTAGTAGATACCCGAATTGCAAAGGAGATTCGAATTGCATGACTGTGAAATAGGTTGAGCTGCCTATATATAGTAGTATGTCCATGTAATTAGCCGACATGATCATATGAAGGGTTGTGTCTCTAATTTAAGTGAGTCGACATGAGTTTTTGCATTTCATCTTAAAGCCGACTTGAAGAGGGATAACTTGTGCTTGTCTTGGAGGGCTACTTTGAAAATTCTATTGACTTATATACATTTGTAGCATGCCTAAGAAGGGTTCTTCATACATGACAATGACTCATATTGACATTATGACCAATCCTAATGATTCACAATGGGGCTCATACTAAAAATAAAATTCCTTGCTCATGAAACGCATGAGACAAGCATTACAATAATAATTTTATTTTTCTTCTTTACATCAATTACATAAAATCATAATTACACGTTATTATGAAGACCAAACCTAGTTACACTTTTCAACATATGGTCGCGAGATACCTTGCAAGATGTTGAACAACATGCTGCCCCAAGAGGAACGTTCAGAGAAAGTAAGAAGCCAAGTCAGTTTCAAGGGTAAGTTGTTGCCATGAACAACATCATTCAGGCAGAACCATGCACCTTTGAACAAGTCTGGAAAGATGTCATGACTAAAGAATACGAATCCATCATCCAGAATGATGTCTAGGAAGTGGTTCATAGACCTCAAGGTAAATTTGTTGTCACTTCCAAATGATTTTTTAAGATTAAACATGGTGCAAATGGTAGTATTGAAAAATATAAGGCTAGATTTGTAGCTAGAAGTTTCTCTCAGAAAGAGGGAATAGATTATGATGAGATTTTTGCACCTGTAGCTCGATATACAACCATTCAATCTGTTTTTGCCTTAGCTGCTAGCCAAAGATGGAGGCTTGACCTATAACAATTGACCTAAGCATGAAACTCATGCTTTAACAAGTCAATTTAATAATAATAAAAATTATTTTTGCTTTTCTCTTTGACAAATATTATATTTTTACTCAAGTACAATTTATGAAGACCAAACCTAGTTACATTCTTCAACACTCTTCACCAAATGGACGTGAAAACTACTTTCTTGCATGGCTTCCTCAAGGAAGAGGTATTTGTGGAACAACCACGAGGCTTTGAAGAGCATGACAGGGAAACTCACTTGTGCAAACTGAAGAAAGCCTTATATGGGTTGAAGCAAGCTCCAAGAGCTTGGTATGCCAACATTGATAGCTACCTGATGAAGCTTAGTTTCACTAGAAGCAATGCAGACCCAAACCTCTACTTCAAGACAGCCCAAGGTATACCTTTGATTTTGGTATTGTATGTTGATGATTTATTTTTGTCGGGAGGAGAACCTGTTATCCTCCATTGTAAGAGGGATTTAGCTTCTGAATTTGAAATGAAAGACCTTGGTTTGATGCATTACTTTCTAGGTCTAGAGATCTGGCAAAGGCCTAGTGAAATTTATCTTTCTCAAGGAAAATATATTGTTAGGCTTCTTGAAATATTTGGTATGGTAGAATGTAAGTCCATGCATACTCCTATGGAAATGAACTTTAAGAAATTATGTGGCAAAGCTACAAGACCTAATATGGCAAATTCCACAGAGTATAGACAATTCATTGGTGCTTTGATGTTTTTGGTAAGTATGACATATGCTTTGTTGTAAACACTTTAAGTCAACATATGATTGATCCCTTTCATGCCCACTAGATTGCTACCAAACATTCACTCAGATACTTGCATGGAACTATCAATCTAGGATTGAAATACACTAATAAAAATGTAAAACTTCATGGATATACTAATGTCGATTGGGTTGGTAACTCTACTAATAAAAGGAGCACTTCTAGGTGTTGCTTTAGCTTGGGATCTGTCGTGATCTCTTGGATGAGCAGAAAGCAGAAGTTTGTTGCACTGAGTACAGCTGAAGTTGAGTACATTACTACTAGCATGGCTAGTTGTGAGGCAGTGTGGCTGAGAAAGCTTTTTGGGGAATTATTTGAGCAAGTTCTAGACACAACAGTTATATATTGTGAAAATAAGAGTGAGATTCATCTTGCAAAAAATCCTGTGTTTCATGACAAGTCCAAGCATATTGAGATCAGGTATCACTATATCTAAGATATGGTGCAGAGAGTAGTGAGGCTCCATCACATCTCCATTGATGATCAGATAGCTAACACTCCTACCAAGTCTTTATCGAAAGGAAAGTTCTTGGTTTTTAGAGAGCAACTTGGACTTATGGACGTAACCCTTCCGGAAAGTGGTCACAGCTAATTGATAAAATTGAGTTGCCTTTCCCCATTGTTAGAGCTCACGGGATTAAGGAATGATGTCGAAAAGCTCCTTAGGATGAGGGACCTCTTCTGTAGTGTGTGCAACGAGAGTAGGCCTCAGTATGCATCCGACCCACAGTCTGGGACATGGGAAGAGCCACCTACCTGGCCAATAGGTGTAGTGAGACTTGTCTGTGTGACTTATCTAGGATGCAGGTGTTCCACCGCTTGACGTTTAATTGAACTTGGTTGTTTCATTTTTGTTTGTGTGACTTGTTTTAGTCTTGTCTATATGATGCCTTGTTCTATCACTTAATTTTTGAGATGAAAATTGGTTGAGAGTAATCCTTGTCTATGTGACACTTGATGATCCTTTCCTTTCCAAATTTGTGTCAAGTGGATGATTCTTCTTTAGATTGCAATTTAATTGTTACAGAGGTTACAGAGTAGAGTTGAACTAAGATGAATGAAAGAGATCAAAGGAAGTCGAGATCTTTGATGCAAAAATAAATTCCTCCCTAGCTAAGAGGGAGCATTAAAATTTGGCAGCTCAGGGATGAATTTCTCCTAAAAAAATCATATCTTCCAGATCTATATGAACCACCTATAATAAAATTTCATTTCTGACAATTCTAATATGACTTTCCAAAAATAGTAAGTCACATCTCAGTTTGGAAGTGACTTTTCAAAAATAGAAAGTCATGTCTAAATGATGAAGGATGATCTCAACATATGGAATCTACTTTAAAATCAAATCAATCATTATTATACAAGTCAAGAATTAATATTTTGTCCTTGCTAGTATTATTATTATTATGATATTATTATTTATAAAATTGTCTAAAGTCATTCACCTTGAATGGATTAATTATAACGAATTCTCAATAGTCTCATGGAATAAGTCACTTAAATTGAGAATCTCTTACTTGGCAAATCGAACCTCTCTCTTGGAATAAAATAGTAACTCCACACTTAAGAGAATGTAACTCTCCCTCACTAATTCGATGTATGACAAAAGTGTAATTCCTCCTCATTAAACGCACCTGTAACTCCCTCACTCAATTCAATTTGTAACTCTCATGAATATTCTCTCATGTCTAAGTGTAACTCTCTCTCTCCCTAATTCGAATTGTAATTCCTCAAGACAAGTGTACTTCTCTCTCTATTCTTGGGATGAGTTACACTTCTCCTCAAGTAACTCCTCCCTCATGGAATTCGATTCTCCTATTGTTGGCTCAAGGCATGAATTCATTTTGTAACTCCTCTCCTTTCTCATCTATTGAGGCAAGAGCAAGTGAGAGTTCAATGTAGCATGTTCATTGTGAAGAAGGAGAGCAAGCATTGAATGTGTGCAAGAGAAGTGTGAAAATAAGTGAAGAGCAAAAGCAAGGGAAGAGTTGGAGCAAGTGTGAAGAATAAGATCTGATCAAGAGAAGGAGGAGATCTTTAAACGAATAGCAAGAACACTTCGGTTGCAAGTTGATCAGACATTGGTGACTTTATTCATTCTCATTCTCTCTCTCTTTGTATTCTGCTAAAAAATTAAAGAAATCTAATAGAAGAAAAATCATTTGGGTTTTCCCCCTTTCAGGGGTTTTGCCTTGGTCATTGGACTTAAATCTCAGTGTCTCATATTTGTGCTTTGATATCTTCATATGATCCTGAGGTTTATGTTCTATCTTGTTGGTCTAAAAAGTTTTGAAGAAGAAATCTGCATTATAAATAATTGTAACAGCATAAAACATTTAGATTTCTGCAGAGTACTTTCAGATCCCAGCATAAAACATTCAGTTTTCTGCAAAGTATATTTAGTTTTCAGCAAAGTACATTCATCTTTCGGTAAAATACATTCAATTTTATGCATAGAACTTTCAAGTTTTTGCAAAGAATTTTTAAGTTTTTGCATATAACTTTCAGATTTTAACATTTAAAAACCCCACCATTAATTAAAACATGGCTTATATAAATTCAAGGTTGGAGATATTAAAATAGCAACAAAAGTTGAATGCTACAAAGCATGATAAACTTAGGAAAGAATTTAGGAGAAACATAACCAGTTAGAGAAACAAATTGCTTGGAACAATAGTCAGCTACAACAAAAACAAACAGAAATAAAAATGTAGTGAATAAGAATCATGAATAACTTAACGAACTTATAACAAATCTTTAGTACCACCATTACACAACCAGGATCTTCAAGCACTTCTAATCCACCACCAAGCCCTCTGCGTATGACAATCCCACAACCAAACATACCCCCTAACGGCTTAGAAATCACCAACAAATTTCCATCCTATACAAACTTTTGTGTACTCAATAAAGCGCAAAACTGGAAATTAGCAAAGTTTGATGGAAATGAAAAATAAGACGTGGCATGGTTTAACAAGGCATAAGAATATTTTGAAATCCACAATACTGATAACAACAGTGAAAAAAATACAAGTATGCTTCCATGCAACTAGAATATGATGCATACAATTGGTACATGTGATGGAAGAAATTGTCCTTTTTGTTTAGCTGGAATATATTCAAGGATAATTTATTTAAAATATTCTGGGGTATCAAAGAGAGACTTTTTTACAAAACTCACTAAACTACAGCAAAAGAGAATTGCGGATAAAATTACATGTGTCTAGGAAACACTCACTACGCGAGTTCCTAAGATATCAACATAACATCAAATTCGATCATATATAACCAGAATAAAGTCACACATCCAGAACAAATGAAAAGTACATGATATTATGACCACGGAAATAGCCATACGTGTGGCTAAAGCTGTGGAAAAAAAGTTAAATTTTCCTTAACCCCAGCAACCCAGCAATTTATTGACTAGCAGATTTCCTTGCAGTAAAATATCTATTACACATATCTAATTCTGGGGTTTTAACATGTAAATAAAATAAACAACAGAAGCAAATTAAATCACACATCAATCTCACACATGCACACAAAGATTAACATTCTACAGTAAGAATTATTTTCTTTCTTTGACCCTTCACTATAACAAACTGAAGTAAAAGAATTAAATAGAAAGAGCAACACTGAAATGGATAAAAAGTATAATGGAGGTTCCTCACACAGAAACCAGTCCGTATCATGAAGTACTCCATAGCAGCTCCAATTGTGGCAAATCCAACAGCAAGTTTTATATACCAATCCAAGAATTTCATGTCTTGAATGTTAGCACAGTTTTCCTTCCTTCTCACTGGAAATTGTTTCTGAAATTGATAACCAAAGGAATAAGAAAAAAAAGATTCCGAGCAAAATTAACAAGACTTCTATGCAACAATGTCAAAGAGCTAAGATTGAAATACAAGAATTAAAAGATATCTTTATAAAATATTTTGGGAAGGAAAAAATAGGAAATGGCATTAACATGTGACCCAAAGTGGTACACTAAAAGGAAAAAGAGCCATGACAAGCACAAGATCCCTGTGGTGACAAAGGCCCAAGCTCCCACTTGCAAGGTAAATCCACCAGGAATAAATTACCCAACATGCACCAGGTGCATTTTGCACCCACCCATAATACATATATAGCATTCAGTCTACTGACACGAGGGACTTATCACCTATTTAGTTGAATGGACAAATATTAAATAAACACAACACAAATACAATATAAAATAGCATATTAACATATGGAAGAAACTTGAAAATGTGCATAGCAAATTAATATAGTGATCGTTGGTGAAATATGTAACTAGGTTTGGTCTTCATAAAATGTATGTACTCTTGATCCTTGTATATTGTAAAAAGAAAAGAAAATTATTATTATTATTATAACATGGGTTTCATGCTCAAGGTCAATTTATTTTAGGTCTAACACCCATTGTGTGCTTCTAGGGTTTGTCATAGAGTCATTGTCATATGTAAAAGACCCCATTGGGCATCTTGTAACAAGTCAAAAGAATTAATTTGAGCCAAAAAGTGTCAAATTACCTCTCCAAGACCAAGTTGGTTTGGCAGTGGAGAAGTCGGCCTAATTAGGGCAATTTGTCACCCTAGAAGGGCTATATATAAGAAACCGTTTGAACTCATTTGAAGCATCAATCACTCACTCAACAAGGAAGCAAGAACAAGAAGCAAAAAGGCAAGTGAAGGTCTAGAAGGAAGAAGGAAGACGAAAATCCTGGTTTTTATACTCTCTCTCTCGCACATGTGCAAAGAAGGCTAGGGTTTCTGCAGCGACAAGGTCGAAGTCTTCAAGAAGGGTCGGAATTGGAAGAAAGGAAGTCTATTTGGTCACCTACAAGCCTTCGAAGAGGAAGCAGCCCAAGTGAAGGAGAGAGGAAGCCTAAAGAACCCTAACTCACCCACACGTGCAAAGTTGCAACTTGTTGCAGGGGGCAAAAATTTCAGACCTGCAGTAAGGGTTGAAATCTGAAACTTGTTGAAATATGTAACTAGGTTCGGTCTTCATAATGACATATGTAATTATGATTTTATGTATTTAATGAAAAGATAAAAATAAATTTATTATTCTGAGTCTTGAGGCATGGGTTTCATGCTCAAGAGAATTTATTTTATAGGTCAAGCACCCATTGAGTGCTTCTAGGTTTGTCATAAAGTCATTGAGTCATTGTCATATATTGAAGACCCTTTTCGGCATGTTACATATTGTAAAAAGAAAATTTATCGAGTCAAAAGACCCTCCAAGACCTCGTCATGGCACAAAGATCAAGTCGGCATACTCATAAGTTCAATCACAAGCAAGAGAAAAAGTGCGCAAAAGAAGAGGACGAAGGAAGAAGAAGAAGTCAAGTTTTGGGATTGTTTTTGGGCTACTTCTCTCCACACATGCGAAGGAATTAGGGTTCATGTTGCTGCAATAAAGCCGAGTTGCAGAAGTAAAGTTAGGTCATCAAGAAGAGCTATTTTGGAAGCCAAATTCTCTAGAAGAGAGAATCTACCCAAGCGAAGAAGAAAGGAGCAGAAATACACCATTCTTTCTCTCACATGTTGGGGTTAGGGTTTATGTAGAAATTGTTGGGCAAGTCGAAGTTGCAGAAGAAGTTGTTGGGCAGTTCGAAGTCGCAAAAGAAGCTATTGGGAAGGTTGAAGTTGTTGGGCAGGTCGAAATTGCAGAAGAAGATGCTAGAGGTCAGATTCGCAGAAGTTGCTAGAAGCAAGGCTTGACTTTGTCTTGGAGGGTCTTGGTCAAGGGTCAAAGGTCTTGGAATTTGTCAATTGGAGGTCTATATGAAGAGAAAGAATTATGGTGGGTTTTTCCTCTCAAATTAGAGAGGTTTTGGCCCTAGCTGATCGCCTACAACTTGTGTCATTTTGTCTCATTGTTCTTTATGATTTGGTAGTTGTTTGATGATAGAAAACATTAATAATAATCAAGAGAAAAAGAAGCTAATCAAGGAAGTAAAAATACATCACAAACAGTGATCAAAGTAAGAGAAATCACCTACACTTGTTGCCCCTATATTTCTCAACATGGTATCAGAGCTAAGGTGACTACATCAAGGAAGGGCAGCACAAAGAAGGATACTCAAGGGTCGAAGCACAATAAGATCATTCAACATCAAGGACATTGAATCATCAAGAAAGGATTCATAAGGGTCGAACAAATTAAGAAGCATTAAGAAGATTTTCTCAAAGCACCAACAAGGAGAAGACCTCAAAACCCTAGATCATCCAAAGAAGGTTTCATTCATGGGAAGCTTACAATATTCAAAGGAAATAAGACCTCAAGAACCTGTCATACACTCAATCAAAGAAAGACCCTATATTTGAAGCACCTTGGGAAGGCCACCACATTCTACACTATCATTCAAGGAAGCGAGAAGGCGTTGTCATCATCAAGGATTCAAGGTGATCTCCCTCTCTTTGAGTCAAGGATCACTTTTGAAGACATCTTCATCAAGAAGGCATCTATTATCAACATCATCAAAGGCGGGATCAAGTTGAAGATTTCATCATCAATGAGTATCTTCACTTGACAAGTAAGTATCTTTATATCTATGTCTGAATCTATCAAAATTACTTCATTTTTCAAGGAAAGCAACAAATTGGTTGGGTCAACAAACGATCTTGCATGGAAGAAGAAGAAAGATTTGATCCTCATAGAAAATGAAGTCATTGGTCATGTTAAGGGTTTAATTGTCGAACTGCCAAAGGAAGAAGGAAATAACCTCATACTTCATGAGGGTGTCAGAAAAGGGAGACCAACTGCAAGAGTTGGGGGAAATCGTCACTGTGGTGCTCAATGCACTGCCTGATGAATGGGGCAATTTTGTATCAAGCATTTTTGGAAAGAAGGAAGCCACCCCATTCAGTGAACTCTGGTCATTGTGTAAGATTGAAGAAACCTGGTTAAAAGCAAAGAACGATGTGGGACCAGGTGAACAAGTTCAAGCATTTTCTGCCATGGATAAGAGAAAATGAAAGTTTGGAAAATTTTGGTCCTCAGAAAAAGAAGATGAAGGATATGTCAAAGATCTAATGCTATGGTTGTTGAGAATATGGGCATTACAAGAAAGATTATCCGAAAATCAAGAAGGACAACAAGAGGAACGAAAGAAATGAAGCTCATATCACCGAGGAAGTGGAATAACTTGATGAGAAGAAATCGAAAGGGATAGATCTTCACTATTAAGGTTTCTCCAATGCATAGCAATGAGAAGTAGGAGGTGAAAAGACCTCTACCATGGCAGTGAAGATGAGAAGCATTATGACTAGATGCATCTTAGTAGAAGAGGGCATCATATTAGAATCACACCGTTAAATCAAGAGCTCATGACATTATTAGAAAAGCTTGAAAGGATAGTTGAAGTAGAAATCTACATGGTTGTAGCAGTCATCATATAAAGGAAGTAACTCTTGGTAACCTCATTAAAAGCATAAGTGGCACTTATGGGTAAAAGAAAGTCATCTAGCATAGAAAGAGTACTTCATCATCATTAGGAAGGAGCATTTGCAAAATGTGGATAATGAAGATCCTCTGTTGGAAAAGCAAGTGTCTCACTAGAATTCCATCTTGTATGGGATTCATGAAGGATGATGGTATGGTGACAAAAGAATGCAACATGGTTGAAGAACTTTCAAGCAAGAAAAGGAAGTTGTTGAAGGAAGCCTAAGAGGCATGTATGCATGTATTTGATTGAGTCGTGTCATCATATAGTTGCAGTGATAAATGATCTACATCATGAGCATGATCGAAGAAAAGGGATATCTTCCTTTTGAAAGATACATGAAGGCATGATTCACATATTGATAAGATGAAATCAACATAATATGCCCTCATATGGAATATGAGGTGGTTGACAAAATTAAAGGAACTATGGATAGAAGTTCCTAGGAAGCAATATGTGAAGAAAGAAAGAAGAAGATCATGAAAGATGCAACTATGGTCACGAAGCAAGGAAATCAACATCCGTTGACTAAGAAGAATTGACCATAACATCTCCATGGAAAAGGTATAAAGACTGATAAAGTCTGGAAATGAAGGAGACCCTTGATATTGAATATCTTGGAGATGTGTCAACATATGTGCGAGATGTTGATGTTGCAAGCAATGTGGAAAAAGTCGAAGTCGGGATTAATTCGGCAAGGGTCCAAAAGTTGAAAAACTCGTCAAAGTCGGGAGTTTTTTGAAAAAGTCGGCAAAAAGTCGGCAAAATTAAAAAAACACAAAATTATTCATTTTTTTTTTTTTAACATCTAGAGTATCCACAACATCAAATAAATGCATTTCCACATAAACATGTAAAGAAAGCTAATATATAATATGTATATGAAGTCTAATGCTACATCACATATCAAAATAGTGAATCAACTCCTGAATTTTGGGTCCTGTCTGAGTCTCAACTCTCAAGAGTCAAAATATCAACAAAAAATATAATAAATGTATATCATGAGTCATCTAAAAGTCATCATGTCATTAGTCACTGAGATCCTCTTCCCCTTTTAATTTTTGTTTCCGCTAATTGTATTAAGAAATAAGTCATGCATTTATTCAGTAGATTGTAATCTGCTTGGGTAATAAGGTGTCAGGTGGTAGGTCCAATGAAAATTAGCAGTGAATATCACAGTAGATGTGAAAATTAACGCTTGGTGACTCCAAGCTGCTTATTTTCTGAGAAAACAGTAGATGTCAGATTACTAACCTAGCCTTGGCATCTTTTATTTAAAAACTCTTGGAGGTAAAATCCACTTCTGATACATAACCTTTGCCCACATTTACAGGGAGTTCACCACTAAAGAAGATTCCCTTTCAAAACGTGCTCTCATTGCAGGAAGGATCTTTGTTGTCACAAGATTTCACAGGTACTTTGTTCCTGTCTGAAAAATGGGTTCTTTTTTGAGGCACTGGTTTTGTTTTTTTTGGACAGGTTGTTGCTATTTGATCTTCATGACCTCCTCTTTGTTGTTTCTTCTGGAAGCATTCAACAACTGTAACAATGTTTTTGATGGTGTGGGGTTCTTTCTACGGAAGACTGTTGTATGCCTGTCCTTTTGGTACTTTTGTAGTCTTTTGAAGGGGTAGTGGTTGTTAGAGTCTGGATCACTAAAAGCCTGGAGGCTTAGCCAATGTATACTTTGCTTTCTAACTAGAAATATGAAGTATAAAGATTTGTTTTTCCTTGGAAAACAAAAACATATCTTAACCTCAAAACTAATAGATTACAAATGAGACTGCTATGCTCGCAAGAAGTATGACAAACAATACAATGCAATAACTTGAAAATGCATGGATGGAAGCTTCAATTTACAGTTTTTTCACCTTTGTGGCCTCTTTATCCGCAGCCTGGGAAGGGAGGCAGACTTTTTGGGTCAACTCCCGATTAAATCGGGAGTATAAGGAAAAAATCGGGATTTTTTCCTTTGTGAAAAAGTCGCCAAAAAGTCGGGGGATTAAATCATTTAGTTCAAAAAATCGCGTTTTTAGGATTAAATCAGGATTTTTTCCAGACTTTTTCCACACTGGTTGCAAGCAAACAGGTGTCGTGATGAAAAGCCATCACAAAAGGTAACTTCGATGTTCATTTTGAGTTTTGAATAACATCTGGATGGGTTAATACAAGGCTACTGAAAGAGAGTTGTAGATGTCACCTACAACTAAGCACTCATGTGGTTGGATGAAAGATCCTAGAGGAGACATGACGTAGAAGAGGTAGTTGTATAACAGATGGGGACTAGAAGATCACTTTCCGACAGAGAGAAGGATGACATGACCAATGTGGCTCGTGAAGGAAAGAGATGGATGGTCAATGCCCTACAAAAGATGAAGGCTCCATAATAATGAAGATGAAATTCATGATTTTGAAAGGAGGAGCTCAACAAGCAGTGAAAGGTCCCATGATCTCCACTAAAGAAGAAAGTTGTTGTTGGAAACAAGTCCCTAGTTAAGAGGGAGTTTGGACAAGTCCCTGGATAAGAGGGAACTTGGGTACATTCCTTTTTGTAGGAATGGGTACATTCCTTTTTGTAGGTATGGGTACATTCCTTTATAGGAGTGGGTATATCCTCCAGAGTTGAGAGGGAGAGATAGACACATCATTCTTGTCTTCATTTTGAAAGAAAGAATGGAGGATTAGGTAAGCATCTGGCATCCAATACTCTTTGAGGATGTGTTAGGGCATCCAAGATAAGAGTAGTCATACAGGAACAATATTCTTTGAGGACAGGGAATCCAAGATAAGAATAGTCCTGGAAGGACATACCCTGTGAACACCTAAATGGGGTTTGTTCCTCGAGAGACAATGATGATAGTGTCTACAAATCATTGGTCTCACCAGCGTTGTGCTCTAATCTTGTGGAGAGATAGAGCTGTTAGTCATGGCCTTGCTATGTAACAATGTTAGATGATATGATGCTAAACAGATGGGTTACCAATCTGACTCTTCTTATGAGAATTCTTCAGATTGAAAATGTCCAAGTACCTTACATGTATTATGAATACCTCCCTAGTTAAGAGCGAGTGTTGAAATATGTAACTAGGTTTGGTCTTCATAACGACATGTAATTATGATTTTATGTATTTAATGAAAAGAGAAAAATAAATTTATTATTTTGAGTCTTGAGGCATGGGTTTCATGCTCAAGATAGTTTATTTTATAGGTCAGGCACCCATTAAGTGCTTCTAGGTTTGTCATAAAGTCATTGAGTCACTGTCATGTATTGAAGACCCTTTTCAGCATGTTACATATTGTAAAAGAAAATTTATTGAGTCAAAAGACCCTCCAAGACCTCGTCATGGCACAAAGATCAAGTCGGCCTACATAGAAAGACAGGTTGGCCTAAAGGAGCAATTCGACCCATTGAGAAGCCTATATAAAGAAGACTTCGACCTCATTTGGAAGACACTCTTCACTCACACAAGTTCGATCACAAGCAAGAGAAGAAGTGCAAAAGGAAGAGGACGAAGGAAGAAGAAGTCGAGTTTTGGGACTGTTTTGGGCTAATTCTCTCCACATGTGCGAAGGAATTAGGGTTCATGCTACTATAGTAAAGTCGAGTTGCAGAAGTAAAGTTAAGTCATCAAGAAGAGTTATTTTGGAAGCCGAATTCTCTAGGAGAGAGAATCTACCCAAGCAAAGAAGAAAGGAGCAAAAATACACCATTATTAATCTCACTTGTTGGGGTTAGGATTTTTGTAGAAACTGTTGAGCAAGTTGAAGTTGCAGAAGAAGGTGTTGGGCAGGTCAAAGTTGCAGAAGAAGTTGTTGGGCAGGTTGAAGTTGTAGAAGAAGTTGTTGGGCAGGTCGAAATTGCAAAAGAAGCTGCTAGAGGTCAAATTTGCAGAAATTGCTAGAAGCAAGGTTTTAATTGGTCTTGGAGGGTCTTGGTCAAGGGTCAAAGGTCTTGGAATTTGTCAATTGAAGGTCTATATGAAGAGAGAGTGGGTTTTTCCCCTTAAGTTGGAGAGGTTTTGGCCTTGGATAATTGCCTACATCTTGTGTCTTGTTGTCTCATTGTTCTTTATGATTTGGTAGTTTTTTGGTGATAGAAAACATTAATAATAATTAAGAGAAAAGGAAGCTAATCAAGGAAGTAAAAATACATCACAAGCAGTTATCAAAGTAAGAGAAATCACCTACACTTGCTACCCCTAGATTTCTCAACAAAACTGGGGATCGAAGTTTTGCACTTGGAAGAGATTTGACTTGGTTTGACTTGGTAAGAAGAAGCACAACCTACAAAAGGTTTGACTTGGTCTTGGAAGGGTCTTGGTCTTGGTCTAGAGGTCATAGAATTTGTCAGTTGAAGAATCTATAAGAAGAGAAGAGATTTTTGTGGGTTTTCCTCTCTAGGAGAGAGGTTTTGGACTTGGCCAGCAGCCTATATCTTGTGTCCTTATGTACTATTGATCTTCATGTTTTGGCAGTTGTTTGATGATAAGAACAACATAATAACAAGAGAAGAACAAGCTAATAATAAAGAAAAGTAAAAGAATATTACAAGTAGTTATCAAGCCTAAGAGAAATCACTTGAATTGTATCCTTATTGATTTCTCAACATGGTATCAGAGCTAAGGTTGACAAAGGGCATAATGAATATCACTACATCCTTGAAGAAGTTCTCATTGAAGCAGTTCTCCATGATGACAACACATCTCAAGCTAGGCATCAAAGCATTTGGGGATTTCTTATTATCTATCAAGAACTATATGACCAAGACCTCCACTACAAAGAACAAAGGATTATTCTCAGCACTTATAGGTACTTTTGAAGATGACAACATATGGGTAATTGACAGTGGAGCTTCTAGACATATGATAGGTGAACATGGACAACTAAAGACCCTATCAAAAGGAATATCTTCTCATTCAATCGAGCTTGGAGACAAGAAAAACTATGCAGTCAAAGGAATTGGATCAACCACGTTGCAGTTGGAAGATGGAGGGAACATACATCTCAACAACATCCTATATGTCCCAGATTTGAAGAAAAAATTACTTTCTATTTCTTGCCTAGAAGATAAAGGAGATAGAATTGCTTTTGTAGATGGAAAATTTATGGTATGGGATAAGGGATCTAGCATTAATAATGCAAAAATCATTGGGATTCGTGAGGGAAGGCTTTATAGATTACTTGCACCTCTCTCTCAAGCATTGGTTCACCTTGAAATCAATCCATGTGAACTTTGGCATAAAAGGTTTGGACACCTTCATTACAAAATCTTACCATCCTTAAACTCTATGGTAAATCGCATCCCTGAACTGAAGGAAGAGCATGAAGGAATTTGTAAGGGATGTGCACTAGGTAAAAATGTAAAGAAACCCTTTGGAAGCAATGCTTCAAGATCTAAGGAAATCTTGGATCTCATTCACTTTGATGTTTGTGGTCCTATGGCTACAAAAGCTCTTGGAGGCCATCTGTACTATGTGACTTTCATTGATGACTGCTCAAGAAAGACTTGGATTTATTTACTTAAGTCCAAGGATGAATTATTTGAAATTTTTCAAGAATTCAAAGCAGAAGTGGAGAATCTTATAAAAAGGAAGATAAAAGTGCTAAGATCTGACAATGGAGGAGAATACATGTCAAAAGAACTCATAGCTTTCTGTAAGGAGGCTAGAATTAAGAGGGAGTTGATAGTTCCATATAATCCAGAACAAAATCGAGTAGCAGAAAGGAAGTATGCATTAGAGCTATGTTACATGATCAAGACTTACCTCAATTCCTATGGGGTGAAGCATCCCAAACAGCAATCTATATTCAAAATCGAAGTCCTCATAAGATACTTGACAACATGACTCCTGAAGAAGCATTTACTGAAAGAAAACCTAGTGTAGATCATCTTTGAATATTTGGCTGCCCTGTCTACATTCACATTCCAAAAGATAAAAGGAAGAAATTGGATCCTACAAGCATGAAGGGCATATTTGTTGGCTACAGTACCTCGTCAAAGGCATATAGGATCTACATCAAGGAAGGTCACCGAATTGAAGTAAGTAGAGATGTGATTTTTGATGAAAACATTGCCTACAAGAAGTCTAAAGATCTCCCTATTGATTTTGATGATGAAGAACTACCTATATTTGAAGAATGTCCAAGGGAAGAAGAAGATAATATACCTAATCATGAAGAAGGTCCCAGTGAACCTGTGCAACAAGTCATAATCCCTAAAACTCGTAAGAGACCCACTTGGTTAACATCAACTCTTCAAGAAGCAAAAGGACATGTTGCAGCTAAAGGAACATTCAGGGAAAGTAAAAAGCCTAAAAGATATTCAAGGTATGCAGCCTATATAACAAAATTGATTGAAGCAGAACCATCCTCTTTTGAAGAAGTTGTCAAACATCAAGAATGGAAAGATGCCATGAAAGAAGAATATCAGTCTATAATGAAAAATGGAGTTTGGGAAATCGTTCCTAGGTCGAATGACAAATCTGTTGTAACTTCCAAATGGCTCTACAAGATTAAGCATGCAGCAGATGGAAGCATTGACAAGTACAAAGCAAGGTTTGTGGCTAGGGGTTTCTCTCAACAAGAAGGCATCGATTATGAAGAAACATTTTCACCTACAACAAGATACACAACTATAAGATTGTTGGTCTCTTTGGCAGCAACTATGGGATGGAACATCCATCAAATGGATGTCAAGACAGCCTTCCTGAATGGTACCATTGATGAAGAAGTATATATTGAACAACCCTTGGGATTTGAAGTACATAATAGAGAAACTCATGTCTACAAGTTGAAGAAGGCACTTTATGGTCTTAAACAAGCTCCAAGGGCTTGGCATGCTAGGATGGATACATATCTACAAAGAATGGGTTTTTCAAAGAGTTCTACAGATCCAAATCTT
The DNA here is from genome assembly GCA_031772625.1 of Pinus tabuliformis. NCBI lineage: Eukaryota > Viridiplantae > Streptophyta > Pinopsida > Pinales > Pinaceae > Pinus > Pinus tabuliformis. The sequence continues at coordinate 366,168,696 of CM062815.1, forward strand.
TATATCAAAGTAGTGAAGGATGAACCAGTGATCATTCTTCTATATGTGGATGACCTTCTCATAACAGGTGTGGAAAGTCGTATTCAAGAATGCAAGAAACAATTGGCAATAGAATTCGATATGAAGGATCTAGGGCTTATGCACTATGACTTGGGGTTGCAATTTTGGCAAAAACCTGGTGAAGTATATTGAGGTCAAGTTAAGTATGTAATTAAGATGCTACAAAAGTTTGGCATGATGGATAGAAAATCGATGAGAAATCCCATGGTCACAAATTTGAAGAGGTTAAGAAGTTCATAATCAAGCCTTGTGGATCCTACAAGTTAGAGACAATTGGTTGGCTCTCTAATGTATCTTGTGAACACACGTCCAGATGTTTGCTTTACAGTAAATATTCTTAGTCAATTTCAGATGGAGCATAGACATGACCACTGGATAGCAGCCAAAGATATATTGAGATATCTGCGAGGAACAATACATTACTGCATGAAGTATCATGGAAAGAACAATATCCAACTAATGGGATATACTGATTCCAATTGGGGAGGCAGTGAGACAAATGGAAGAAGCACTATTAGAGGATGTTTTAGCTTGGGATCCTTTATCATCTCATGGATGACTAGAAAATAAAAATCAATTGCATTTAGTGTTGAAGTTGAATACATTGCAACATGTGAAGTTGGTAGAGAAGTTGCTTGGTTAAGGAAGTTGTTATCTGATTTATTCAATGCATCGTTGGACCCTACAATTATATATTGTGACAACACAAGCTGCATAAGGTTGTCTCAAGACCCCATATTACATGGAAATATGAAGCACATAAACAACAAGTATCATTACATACAAAAATTGGTGCAAGATGGGGTGGTGCAGCTACAGTATATCTCCACCGATGAATAGGTAGATGATATTTTGACAAAATATCTTCCTAATAAGAAGCTTGTGTATTTGAGAAACAAGCTTGGACTAGTTGATATCTCCTCCCTAGTTGAGAGGGAGAGATAGATGTTGAGAAATCTAGGGCAGCTAGATTAGGTGATTTCTCTTACTTTGATAATTGCTTGTGATGTTCTTTTACTTAACTTGATGTACTTGTTATTAGCTTCTTCTTTCACTTGATTATTATTACGTTCTTATCATCAAACAACTACCAAACTATGAAGATAAAAAAGATAAAAGGACACAAAATGTAGGTTGCTAGCCAGTGCCAAAAATTCTCCTCTTGAGAGGAAAACACACAAGAATCCTTCTCTTCTTATAGAATGTTCAGATGACGAATTCCAAGACCTATGACCCAAAGCCAAGTCCCCTCCAAGACCAAGTCAAACCTCTTTTTGATGAACTTTTCTTTACAAAGTCAACGCCAGTCAAACTTGCTTCCCAACTTTAGTTTTCGACCCTTCAAATTTTGGTCACTGCTACAGTACTGCACTTTTTGGCCTGCCTGTAATTCCTGCAATTTCACACGTGTGAGATGTCTTAGGGCAGAATCTGAAGTTTTTTCTCCTTCACTTGAGATGCTTCTACTTCCATAGCAATTCAGCTCCTTTCCCTGATCTTTTGGTTCCCAAACTTCGACTTCTTGATTGTTTTGAAATTTCGGTCTTGCTACAGTCACAGTGATGATTCCCTTATATCTTGCATGTGTGGAAAGATATAGCACAAAACTGGTCTAGAAACTTCAGTCTTCTCCTTTATATGTTCTCCTCTTCTTCACTCCTTTTAGGTTTGTTTTCTTCCTTGATCGAACTTGATTGATTGTGTTTCAAATGAGGTCGAGTGCTTCTTATTTATAGGCTTCATGAGAACCCTAATAGGCCGACTTCTCACAGCTTGTCGGCCTACTTGACATTTACAGGCCAACTTGTCTTGGAGGGTGACTTTGACTCACTTTTGACTTAAATAAATTCTCTTGACTAGATATAATATGTCCAAAAGGGTCTTTAACATATTACAATGACTCTTTTGACTTCTTGACTACATGACAAAACCCTAGAAGCACTCAACGGGTGCTTGACCTACAAATAAAATAACCTTGACCATGAAACTCATGCTTCAAAATAATAATAATAATTCTGAGTCTTTGAAGATTTCTGTGGTGAGAATCTTGAGTGTCTTGAGTATTCGGAATTGGTTCCACAATAGTCATTTTTGTGTCGACGTTTCAAGTCTATAACAAGACTCATCGCTATGAAAAAATCCACAAAGAAGAGCGAGAATGATAAATAATAAATATGGAAGGGAAGGATATGATATGTGAATGAGCCGACCAGTCATCCCTAAAAAAAAATATTTACCAAGGAGAGTTGATAGATTCTGCATAGAAAAATTAAATAATATGGAGAATTTACCTTATACATTGTGTTAGCTTATATTATTATTATTATTGTTGTTGTTGTTGTTGGTATTAATTATTATTATTATTAGTATTAATTATTAATTAATACTAATAATAAAGTTAATAATTATTATTATTAACTTTATAATAATTTTTTTTTTCTTTCTTTACATCAAATACATAAGATCGTGATTACATTAGACATTATGAAGAACAAACGTAGTTACACATTTCAACACTCCCCCTTAACTAGGGAGGTATTCATAAAACATACAAGGTACTTGGAAATTCTCACACTGAAGAATTCTCATAAGAAGAGTAAGATGGGTAAGCCATCTCATAAGCTATCTTCCCAACGTAGTGCATCTCATCACATCAACCAGCATTGTCACATAGCAAGGCCTTGACTAACAGCGCTATCTCTCCACAAGATAAGAGCACAATGTTGGCGAGACAATGACTTAAAGACACCATCATAATTGTCTCTTAAGGCACACACCCCATCTGGATGTTCACAAGCTATGTCCTTCAAGGACCACTCTTGTCTTGGATTAACACATCCTCAAGGAATTAACTCTTCGCTACTCTTACCTATTGGATGCCCTACCTCATCCTCAAAGAGTATCGAAAACAAGATGCTTACCTGATCCTCCATTCTTTCTTCATAATATGAAGACAAGAATGATGTGTCTATCTCTCCCTCTCAACTAGGGAGGATCTACGCATTCCTATAAAAGGAATATACCCATGTTCCTTAGGAACTTGCCCAAGCTCCCTCTTAACTAAGGACTTGTCTTCAACAACATCTATTTGCTCTTCAGTGGAGATCATGGTACTATCAGCTGCTTGTAGAGCTCCTTCTTTCGACATCATGTCATGAATTTCAGCTTCTTCATCATGGAGCCTTCTTCTATCTAGAACTTCTACGTAGAGCATTGGCCATCTTCTCCATCACTTCCCTTCAACGAAACATAGTGTTGAACCAATAGTCATGTCATCCTTTTCTTCATCGGGAAGTGATCTTCTAGTCCACATCTAGCTATCCTTCATACAACTACCTCTTCCAAGTCATGCTTCTTTCAGGATCTTCCATCCAATCACATGAGTACTAGTTGTAGGTGATTTTCTACAACCCTCTTTCAATAGCCCTGCTTTATCCCAACCAGATGCTTTCAAAAAACAAAATAAACATCAAACCAAAGTTAACTCTTTATGATGGCCTTTCATCATGACATCAACTTCTAGCAACATCAACATCCAGCACTTGTATGAATCCATCTCGAAGACATTCATTACCAAGGTTCTCCCGTTGTAGCATACATATCAGGGTCTAAATACCTTCTCCATGGAGATGTCATAGCTAATCCTTCTAGTTATCAGATGTTGATCACTTATCTTATCTTACGTGGCTATAGATACATCTTTCACGAACTCTTCTTTCACCTTCTTTGCATATGGCTTCCATAGGATCATCCATACATAGTTCCTTCATCATAGGAACCATAGTTTCCAACTTCCTCATATTCTTCATGAGGTCATATTATGTTGATTTCATCTTTGCCAATATGTAGAAGAGTTCAAGGCACATTGCCTACATGCCTTCATGTATCATTGTAATGGAAGAGTTTCTTCTTCATGCTCATGAGATAAATCTTTCAATCATTCTATCTGCAACCATATGATGACATGACTTTATCTATCTATTACCAAATGTGTACATACCTCTTCCTTCATGTGGTCATCTAGACTTCCTTTAAGCAGCTTCCTTTCCTTGCTTGAATATGAAAATACTTCAACCAACTTGTCATGTTGCATATCTTTGTCATCATACCATCATCCTTCTAAACTGTGGATCCACACTATGTGGAATGTAGACTATCTGTGTGACACTTGCTTCTTCAAAGAATGATGAACCCTTCTAACAAGGATTTCAATGAAGGATCTTGATGATCCTTATTCTGCAAATGCTCCTTTCTAATGATGATGATGAATGATGATCTCTTTATCTTCTATCTTGCTAGATGACTTTCTCCAACCATATAGACTGCTACTTCAGTTGTCCTTCTATGATTCTAATGATGATGTCATGAGCTACTTCCTTTCTATTATGATGACAGTTTCAACCATATGAACTTCTACTTCGGTTATCCTTCCATGCCTCTATGATGATGTCATCTCTATTTCTTCTATAATGCATCCTATCATACTTGTGATGCTTTCCATCATGACTGCTAACTTCTATATGCTTGAAAGTAGATTAAGTGTGTGAGAGACCTTCTAATAATGGAGGTGTATCACTTCTTCCTTCTTTCTCTTCTTCTTTTCAAGTTCATCCACTTCTTCAATGATATGGGCTTCATTTCTTTCTTTTCTCTTCTTGTTGTCCTTCTTGAGTTTAGGAAAATCCCTTTTGAAATTCCCATATTCATTACATCCATAGCCTCGTGTTGAAAAGTGTAACTAGGTTCGGTCTTCATAATGACATGTAATTATGACTTTTGTAAAAGATGTAATAAAATTATTTTTGTGAGCCTTGCTTCATGGGTTTCATGAGCAAGTGATTTTATTTTTAGATGGCTCCCATTGAGAGCCTTAGGATTTGTCATTAAGGTCAAAGAATTAATGTCATGTATGAAGAGCTCTTCTTGAGCGTATGTAAAAATAAATGAGTCGATCTGGTGTCTAGAAAGCCCTCCAAAAGACAAGCACAATCCTCTTGACTTGATGTCGGCCTGCGATATGAAGAAGAATGGTCATGTCGGCTTGAGTACATGGACGAACTACTATATATACCTAGCTAGGCTCTTCACATTAGGACACAAAAAATTGGATCAGTCTCTAAGATTTTCGCATAACAATTACAGTCAGAAGTTTGGATGGGTAACAGAGGACACAGAAATTCGGATTCTCTGAAGTTTCGATGATGAACAACAATGAGAACTTCGCAGATCTCTTTGTGGTCTCGGATGGTTACCAGTAGAATGAAGCTCGAATGTCTCTCTCTCTGAGATTTCGGATAGATGGAATAGTAGTAATTCGGATACCTCCATTCAGGTGGCCTAGTGCAGGATGTCTCTCTCTCGCTCTCAGATTTCGGATAGATGGAACAGTGGTAATTCAGATACCTCCATTCAGGTGGCCTAGCGTAATAACATTGTCTCAGTGCAAGAAGATAAGAAGATTGTGTTTTGAATCAAGTTCTGTTTAGAAACCTCGATGTTGTCACAGGAAGAAGGATCCAGTGCTAACCTCGCTCAAGTCATAGTCTCAATAATGTTGCAATTCGAACATGCTTACAGTACAGTGATGAATTTCGGATTGCTATCTTGGTGAAGGTCTCTAGTGATGTAGCCTCAACAGTGGAAGAAGAATCTAGAAGACAGAAGCAGAATAGGACCTGTGTCTTGGTCTTGGAGTGGCTAATAGGTCAAGGGTCTTGGTCTTGGTATTCGTCAATTGGAATCTCCATAAGAAGAATTTGTGCAGGTTTTCCTCTCAAAGAGTGACAGGTTTTGGCCCTGGCTCATAGCCTACACGTTGTGTCTCTTGTCTATTTATGTTCTTGCATGGGTTACTGTTTGGTGAAGAAGAACACTAAGAATCTTAAGTAAAGAAGATCCTAACCTATTCATGTAAAAAGCATTCACAAGCAGTCACCAAAGAAGAGAAATCATCTAATACTAATGCCCTAGATTTCTCAACACATTGGACCTTTGACATATCGATCTTCTTTTGAAATCCTTTTCGAGATTTCCCTTTCTTCTTTGCCATGGCTACAAATGCTTGAGTTTGTTCACTTGATCCAACATCATTCTTTGCCTTTAATCTAGTTTCTTCAATCTTGCATAATGACCACAGATCGTTGAATGGAGTGGTTTCCTTCTTCCCATAGATGCTTGATACAAAATTGCCCCATTCATCAGGTAGTGCATTGAGCACAATGGTGGTCATCTCCCGATCAGACATTATTTCTCCTAACTCTTGTAGTTGGTCCCTGATTTTGAGATACCCTCATAGGATATGAGACCACCCCTTAATCCTTTGATACATTCATCTTATATAATTCGGTTCTTAATGATATAATTTCTCCTATAGTGCTTACGGAGAACAATTCTACCAGCTTTTCACAGATCTCTTTCGTTGTCTTCAACTTTGCTACATAAGGGATGAGAGAATCCTTGATTGACTTAATGAGGATCCTTTGAGCCCTTATTTCTCCTTTCATGTACTTTGATAGAGCTTGAGATTGCTCTTGAGGAGGTTTAGTGATTGATCCCGTGACATATTCACTAACTTCATTCTCTATGAGGATCAAATCTATTCTCTTCTTCGATACAAGGTAATTTGATGACCCAACCAATTTGTTGTTCTCCTTGCATAAAGAAGTCAGTGTAGATTGAGACATGAAATATAAAATACTTGCTTGTCAAGTGAAGATGCTTCTTTGATGATGATATTTTCCACTTGATGCCTTCTTGATGATGTTGACTATTGAAGATGCTTTCTTGATGATGGATGCTTCCTTGATGAATTTCTTTCTTTGGGTGGAGGTAGGGTCCCTTAGGTCTTCTTTAATGCTTCTTAGTTTCCTTGATGATCTCCTTGTGCTTGGCCCTTTTTTATTCTTCTTCAAATGTATGATCTTCAAGCTACCTTTCCTTGTTGACACCTTTTCTCTGTTACCATGTTGAGAAATCCAAGGCAACTAGATTAGGTGATTTCTCATACTTTGATAATTGTTTGTGATGTTCTTTTACTTAACTTGATGTACTTGTTATTAGCTTCTTCTTTCACTTGATTATTATTACGTTCTTATCATCAAACAACTATCAAACTATGAAGATCAAAAGGACACAAAATGTAGGTTGCTATCTAGGGCCAAAACCTTTCCTCTTGAGAGGAAACCCACTAGAATTCTTCTCTTCTTATAAAATGTTCAGATGACGAATTCCAAGACCTATGACCCAAAACCAAGTCCCCTCCAAGACCAAGTCAAACTTCTTTTTGATGATCTTTTCTTTACAAAGTCAACGCTAGACAAAATTGCTTCCCAACTTCAGTTCTCAGCTCTTCAGATTTTGATCACTGCTATAGTACTGCACTTTTTGGCCTGCTTGTAATTCTTGCAATTTCGCACATGTGAGATGTCTTAGATGCTTCTACTTCCTAAGCAATTCGACTCCTTTCCTTGATCTTTTGGTTCCCAAACTTCGGCTTCTTGGGTCTTGCTACAGTCACAATGATGATGCCCTAGATCTCACACGTGTGGAAAGTTATAGCCCAAAACTGGTCTAGAAACTTCGGTTTTCTCCTTTATAAGTTCTCCTCTTCTTCGCTCCTTTTTAGGTTTGTTTTCTTCCTTGATCAAACTTGATTGATTGTCTTTCAAATGAGGTTGAGTGCTTCTTATTTATAGGCTTCATGGGAGCCCTTATAGGCCAACTTCTCATAGCTTATAGGTCAACTTGACATTTGCAGGCCAACTTGTCTTAGAGGGTGACTTTGACTCACTTTTGACTCAAATAAATTCTCTTAACTAGATACAATATGCCCAAAAGGGTCTTTAACATATTACAATGACTCTTTTGACTTCTTGACTTCATGACAAAACCCTAGAAGCACTCAATGGGTGCTTGACCTACAAATAAAATAACCTTGAGCATGAAACTCATGCTTCAAAATAATAATAATAATTTTCTTTCTTTATTTACATCAAATACATAAGATCATGATTACATTAGACATTATGAAGACCACACCTAGTTACACATTTCAACAATAGACGCATCATTCTTGTCTTCACCTTATGAATAAAGAATGGAGGATTAGGTAAGCATCTCAGACTAATACCGATACTCTTTAAGGATGAGGTAAGGCATCCAATAGGCAAGAGTGGTCAAAGAGGAAATTCCATGAGGATGTGTAAATCGAAGATGGGAATGGTCCTAAAAGGACATACCTTGTGAACATCCAAATGGGGTATGTGCCTTGAGAGACAATGATGAGGGTGTCTATAAATAATTGTCTCCCCATCATTGTACTCTAATCTTGTGGAGAGATACAGTTGCTAGTTGTTGATTTGGGTAGCATCGGATGTGCGCTAGGCCTCAAAATTTGTAGGGAGGCTTGGGCAAATGTATTCCAAAGAACCCAGAAAGTGTTTTAGAAAATTCCATCCAGAGACAAATTTATTAAAATAATTAATATTTTTTAATGGGACCCTAAGTCTAAACTTGGGAAAATTAAAATATTGATGGGTATTAATCTAATTGTGGGTGTAACTTCTAGAAGAAGACAGAGATCAAGCCAAAACGATCTAAGCCTTTGATTAGGAGTTAATCTAGGCCATTGGTTGTCCAACGGAAAGATATAAGAAGGTGCTTGAGGGTCATTTGGAAAATAGACCAAGAGAGATCAAGAAATCGATTTTTTGAAGTGAGAAGTTCTCAGGAGGAAAAATCGATTGAGGATATTTCTTGCAACAGAGAGGCAAGGATAGATTCCGGAGAGAGTGATCTTCTTAGCCAGAGAATCATTAGCAGAGAGAGATAGAGGTTAATCCAGCAGTGGCAACACTGTGCCAAAGGGGCTGATGCAGAAGCCAATGAGGAGTACGAAATTTGCAGAGGGAATTCGAGTTTCAGAAGCCGGGCGCTGGGGTGTGAGTATGGGAGGCAGAAATCGAATCTCCTGGGCAGCAAATCGATCAGCCAGAGGAGTGACACAGACCCCAAAGAGCTTGACGTTGGGCTGATGCAGACACTGTGCAAAGGCAACCAAAAAAGCCGGGGGCAATCAATCTGAGGTTGGATCAACCAGGATTTCCAATGATAGTGTGACGTAACCTCACAATTCTTTCTGCCAGTATTTCTCTCTATAACTGAATAACCCTGTGAGGTATTCAGAGATGTATTCAGAATTTGCTACTGCTTAATAATAATAAACCCTCAAAGTTGTTGCACTGGTTTTCCCGCATTGGGTTTTTCCGGGGACATTTGTCCAAAAATAACAGTGTCCTATGTGTTTGTATTTCCTTGCTCAGTTTCTATGTTTCAGAATCATATTTAATTTGGTGTAGGTTGCTTCAGTAATTTACTTCAATATTTCAAGAAGAAATCTGAAATAAGTTTGTAATGTAATTTACGATCTAGGTGAAGTAGATTCAGCTGGTTGCAGTAGGATTCCAGAGATTGTTAGATCTAGGAATTTTCACATGGTATCGGAGTTGTTTGATGTGAAACAGGAAGAGCATATCTAGCACTGAAGCAAGGGCCAACTTGTTGCAGCAAGCAGCAGTTCAAATCCCCTAAGGGATTGCGCAGTTCTAGCTAGGAGGGCTATATTTTCGAGGTTGTCTCTCTCTAAGTGAGTCGACAAAGAGGTAAGACTGTCGGATCGAGAATTTGCCAAGGCAGAGGGAACCACGCATAGCCTCAGCGCAGAGCTAGAGGGACGCAGTTTTCTACAAGCTGAGTGCTGGGAAGAAAAGTTGTCCAAAGAAGGAAGCAGATCGCATAGTGAGGGAATACTTCCTTAGTGGTTTCTTATCGAGGAAATTAGTATTTCTCATTTGTTGAGTGACAAAGAAGCAGCAGACTTACCAGCTCCATCAGGGAGTACGTAAACCAGCCCAGAAGCTATGCAGTAGGAAGAAAGAGGGAGTTGTTCGACAATTTCAGAGGATATGGCAACCAGTGTCTTAAGGGATTAGGACAGACTGGACGGAGCATCCAACTACTTCCTCTGGAAGGCTAGAATGTCTATCCTTCTAGATGAGCATGCCCTCAAGACATACATCGATAGCGTGGTCGTTGAACCTACGAATGCAAATCCGCTGAAGAAGTACAAGGCTGAGATGGCGAAGGCCAAGAGGATGATCCTAGATGGAGTCAAGGATCACGTGGTGTGCCACGTTGCTAGCAAAGCAACTGCTAAGGAGATGTGGGATGCCTTGGCCATGTTGTATCAGGGATCTTCCAAGCAACGGAAGATGTACTTAGAGCAGAAGTTGAGATCTGCTCAGATGCAGAAGGGAGAGCGTGTGGATCCATTCCTCACGAAGCTGAAGGAGACCCGTGATGAGTTGTCGGCTATGGGGCATACACCTCAGGGTTCAGAGTTAGTGAGATTGGCCCTCAACTTTGTCTCAGATGTGTGGCAAGTCTTTGTCCAGAGTATCCCGGGCAAAGCAGCATTGCCTAATTGGGATGAGACGGGGGCAGCTCTAAAACAAGAGGAGCTGAGGAGAGACCTAGTCAAGGTCAAACTTGACGGAAGCAGCAACAACAGTGGGTCGAAGCCCAAGGAGGAGGAGGAGAATGCAGCCCTTGCATCGAAGGGGCAGCAGGGGCAACAGAGACGAAAGAAGGACGTCTCCAAGGTGAAGTGTTTCAGATGTGGCGAGATGGGCCACTATGCATCCCATTGTCCTTTAAAGAAAAAGGACAAAGATGAGAAGCACGATCCTAAGGTTGCAGCCGCAAAGATCGAACAGGAGGAGGAGTTCGCCATGACAGCCAAGATACCTCCAGGAGGGAGGTGGGTTGATTTGGAGTTGTAGTTCGATAGAGCTACAGATGGCCAGGGTCCTTAAGGAGTCCACCTCATGGATCAATACCTTGCTACAGGAACCCAGATCAAAAGTAGCAGGATGGACTAGTGTCGGATGGTGTTGAGGAGTGTCGAGGAGATAGTTGCAGTGGCTAGGAGCGCCAGAGTCTGAGCAGCGCAGAGCAAAGTTGGCAGCAATGCAGATGGCACAGAGAAGAGGTCAGCAACAGCACAGTGGATTCAGAGGGTCAGCACAGAGACTAGCAGCAGTCAGTTCCAGCATTCACGTGGTATCATACTGAACACAGTTAGTTCAGTAATTTTGGATGTTTTTTAGTTGCTTCTCTCAGCAACAGAGTTGCAGTACGGATGCAGTGTTAGCAGTGGCAATGCAAGCAGCATAGCAGATGCAGCACTTAAGAAGGAGTTGTAGTACGGATGCAGTGTTGACAGTGGCAGTGTCAGCAGCGATACAGTTGCAGCAATAGCGTAGTAGTTGGTGGACAGCATGTCAGACATCAGCAGCGCGGAGGACGATGCTTCAAAGTCAGAGCCTTATGCAGCAGCGTATATTGCTAGAGCACATTCCTCGCTAAGAGGGAGTGTTGATTTGGGGTAGCATTGGATGTGCTCTAGGCCTCAAACTTTACAGGGAGGCTTGGGCACATGTATTCCAAATAACACAGAAAGTGTTTTGGGACATTCCACCTAGAAACAATTTTATTAAAATAATTAATATTTTTTAATGGGACCCTAAGTCTAAACATAGGAAAATTAAAATATTAATGGATATTAATCTAATTGTGGGTGTATGAAGCATAAAAACTGATAGCTTGTAGCAAGAAAACTGATAGCTTGGAAACTTGAATGTAAAAATACACACAGGTATTTGTAAATAATAATTTATTATATATTTAAAATTGTATAAGTGATAATGAATGTTACAATAAGGCCCTGCTTTTATACCTAGGCAGGTGACCTTTCATGATTAGGAGTGTCTTTTAGACATGCCTTTCCACTTAGCTAATGACTTCTTAACCTAATCACTACTTGATTACTTAGTATTTAAATTATTTATATTTATTTATTTTGTTATGAGTTATATTCATAACATAGCCCCTTCCTTCAGAAGCTTTATCCTCAAAGCTATATCGCTGGTAATTTTCTTTGCTGTTGTCGTCTCGGCATATGGAAGGTGGAAGGTCTCCGTCACTAGGGGCTCGCTAGTAACTTTATTTTGAGTCCAAGGTTGTCTTCTTTCTTTCTTTTTTAAGAATTTTTTTTTTTTAAATAATAATTTAATTAATTAAAATATATTAATTAATTAAATTATAATTATAATATATTAGTTATAAATATAACTTTATGGGGGTTATTGGGAGTCGAGCTCTGCAACTAGGGTTTCCGACAGACAACTTGCGCCATAGCATACAGGAACGGCTCTGCAACCTGCGAGGGTCTGACCTCCAGCGCCTGAAAAAGAGCCTCAGGAAATCAGTCGACGCACATGGACCCTCCCCAGGGGGGGGCCTCAAAGCCCTTCCCTCTGTCAAACAATGAGCCGCCAGAGCACACGAGATCCCTAATCTTTGGGTCGATCCGCGCAGACAAGAATACCAAGACGTCACCGCAGCAGAACAAGTTGAAAGATACAGCAATACTGACTGACAAGAAGGATGCAAACCCAGAAGGGAAAGACAAGCCAGAGGAACAAACCAAGGTCACTTCAAAAACCTGCAAGCCAATAGCAGAGGAAAGACCCAAGATAGAACTGCCCAGTCAGAAGATCAATGAGAGAATACAGTACATGACAGATCATGCACTCATAGGAAAGTTCATAGGAATGTGGCCAACAGAAAAAGCGTTGCATGGCTGGATCTCGGCAAAGTGGAAACCCAAGGGCGACATCACTCTGCAGCTAGGACCGAAGGGTTTTTTTACTGTTATCTTTTTCTGCTTAGAAGACAAGTTCAGAATCTTAACTCAAGGCCCATACTTCTTTAACTCAGCAGGCTTGTACCTGAGAGAATGGATAGCAAGATTCAACCCGGACAAGGAAGACCTCACCTGGGCCCCTGTCTGGATCAGAATGTACTCTCTTCCAGAAGAATATTGGGATGAAGGAATACTCAAGGATATTGGAAATGGACTGGGGGAATACATAAAGGCGGCAGAAGAAACAAAGCTACGAAGATACACTTCATACGCCCGCATCTGCGTCTTCATGCGACTAGACAAAGCGCTACCTGACTCAGTAAGTCTATCTCATGACGACTATGAATGGATCCAACCTCTGGACTATGAACATGTTCCGTTTCGATGTCGCAAGTGTCATGCTCATGGGCATCTCTTTAGGGATTGCACGCTAAATGTCATAGCCCCTATATCCAACCCCTCTGACCCCTCTGATAAGTCAGCCCAAGAAGGCTTTACCAAAGTTCATAACCGAAAACGAGCTCACAAAAAGCCTGCACCTGGGAGGACTCTGCATCAAGACTCTGCATCTATTCCTTCCACGAGTAACAGTCTTCAGATTCTGGCTCAAACCTCAGAAGATCAACCCTTAAGCTCAAAGCCAAATGCGACACCGCTATCCACCCCCGACATCAACAATCCTTCCAGCTCTACCCCTGTTTCTATCAACTCAAAGGACAAAAAGGCTTCCCCCATGGATAATCAAAATGATAGTACAGGAAAAGCGAATGAAATGGAAGTAGATGGATCTTTGAACCATCTCATCTCCCTCGCAGAAACCACTGGTGAAAGAAGTCAACCGCAGATCATGGATGAAGATCCTGAAAATTTCGACATGGAAGGACTGGACTTACTTGAGCTCGAGCAAGCATGCAAAAAGAAAAACTACGATCAAATCCCAGAGATGCAACTCAACAAGCTGGAAATAGTTCTATCGAAGGTATATCAGCAGAAGCAACTAGGCATCCAACCAAGCAGTTCCTGGGATGGAAGCCTCCCCCCAAGAGACTTCAAAAAGAGAGGGAGAAGAACGGATCTCCAACGAACAATTGAAGTAGGAAAGATCCTGGTGGACTCAGGCAGGTATGCAAAATTGACGAAGTACTACAAACCCTTCATCAATAGTGAATCATGAAGCTCACCTCATGGAATTTAAGGGGGCTCAACAGCCCAGGGAAACTTCGAACTCTAAAAAAAATGATAAAGATGGAGAAACCGCAAATGTGTTTTCTTCAAGAAACTAAATGCAATAGCAATACGCTAGGAAGCATCCGCTCCAGAGCTTGGCCAGGATGCCAATCAGTAGCAGTAGACGCAGAAGGAGCATCAGGGGGACTAGCTATAGTGTGGAACCCACAAATGATCTCTCTCCATGATTTTCATGCCTCCCACAATATCATACAGGCTACCTTCCACATCATAGGTACTAATATTCACGGCAACCTTACTAATGTCTACTTCCCTCAGGAAGCTAGAAACAAAATAGCCTTACTCAATACAATAGAAGCTCTAAGCTTAAGCAGAACGCATCCTCTTTGGATCATCGGAGGGGATTTCAATATGATCACCAAGCTGGAGGAAAAACAGGGTGGGCGAATCAGGCTGGATCAGGAAAATGTCCACTTCAAAGACTTCATACAAAACAACTCACTCATTGACTTGCAATTCTGCAACGGCATACATACTTGGAGCAACCGCAGAGCCGGAAAGTATCAAATCGCCTCAAAGTTAGACAGATTCCTCATCACCGATAATTCGGTTCATCTAGGAGGGGATATAGCAACCGCCATTCTCCCTTACTTAGGATCTGACCATTGGCCCATATCTCTCCAATGGCAAAGGCCCAGCAACACAATCAAGCGACCCTTTCACTTCAAAGAGCGTTGGCTTACACATCCTGCTTTCAAGGACTTTGTCAAAACAGCGTGGAGTAACTTCTGCCCACCGGAAGGATCTAAAATGTTTCAATTTCAACAGAAACTCAAATATCTAAAAATCCAAATTAAGAAATGGAACCAAGAGACATTTGGAAATATCTTCAAGGAGCAACAAACTCTAAACAAGGAAATGGCAGATCTTCAGCAACAAATCATCGACAAGGGACACACCAATTGGACCTTAGAACGGGAGCAACGCATAAATACTCAATTGGAGGAGAGGAGAAAGCAAGAGGAAATCCTATGGAGGCAAAAATCCAGGATAAAATGGTTAAAAGAGGGGGAAAGGAACACTAAATTCTTCCATAGAACTACTGTCCAAAGACGAATGCACAACAACATATCCTTCATTCAGAATCAGGAAGGGACAAGAGTGGAAAAGCATGAAGAAATTGAGGAGGAATTTCTTCAACATTTCAAACAGGTGCTCAGCGAGCCTAAGGCAAACAGAAATCCAGCCATCGAAAAAATCATCCGAAAGATTCCAAAAATTATCACTGAAGAACATAATGAGCTCCTCCTTTGCCCTATCCTCCCTCAGGAGGTGGATATAGCCATGCACCAGCTCAAAGAGGGCAAAGCCCCGGGACCCAATGGTTTTTCAACCACCTTCTATCACAAGTTCTGGGAGATGATAAAAGACGAGGTTTGGCAAGTTGTGGAGGAATCCAGAGCTCTGCACTGGCTCTTACCTGCCCTCAACGCAACCTTCATTGCGCTCATCCCAAAGGAAGAGATATCTAACACACCTAACAAATTTCGCCCTATAGCACTATGCAACGTCATCTACAAAGTTATCTCTAAAGTCGTTGCAAACAGGCTAAAACCTCTTCTGCCTTTGTTAATATCACCGGAACAATCTGGCTATGTAGAAGGGCGGCAGATCCTCGATGGAATCATCCTCACGCATGAAGTTATTCATTCCCTCAAGCATCACAAACAGGCAGGTCTGATACTGAAGCTCGATCTCTCAAAAGCATTTGATAAACTAAGTTGGACTTATATGAAAAAAATGTTAAATGCTTATGGTTTCTCACCCATGTGGGTGCGGTGGATTATGAGTCTCATATCCTCCTCCTTCTTTTCCATACTTGTGAATGGCATTCCCTCTAAACCCTTTAGTCCTTCCAGAGGAATTCGGCAGGGCGATCCTCTTTCCCCCTTCCTTTTTGTTTTAATGGCCGAAGGATTAGGACGGCATATCAAATCTGCTCTTGCCTCCCATCAGCTCAAAGGACTCTCCATCCATGGTACCCCAGCCATAACCCATCAGCAATTTGTTGATGATAATATGCTGTTTGGATACCCTTCGGTTCAGGAAGCCTCCCTCTTCAAATCTCTTCTCAACGACTTCTCTGAAGCCTCGGGCATCAGTGTTAACAATGCCAAATCTCAAATCTTCTTCTTTCACACAGCTCCTATGGTGCAGCGTGCAATAGCTTGCATTTTGGGTTTCCCCATTGATTCTCTCCCTTCAAAATATCTTGGAGCCCCCCTCATTGACTCAGCCATCAAGCATTCCACCTGGCGCACCTTAATTGAGAAGCTGGATTCTCGTCTAAATCTTTGGACGCATCGAACTCTTAACATTGCTAGCCGGGTGGTGCTCATAAAGGCTGTGCTTCAGGCTATGCCGCTCTACCTGTTTTCAATTCTTGCAACGCCCAAATGGGTTATAAAAAGAATAAAGGATCTTCAACGTAACTTCCTATGGGGGAGCACAGCTACCAATCGCAAATGGGCCCTGGTAAATTGGACAACTGTTTGTATGCCTAAAGAAAAGGGAGGCATTGGATTGCGAGATCCCAATCAAAGCAATGCGATAATGTGTGCCAAACTCTGGTGGCAGTGGCTCTCCAACACTGACAAACCTTGGGCCACAATCTGGACAGCCAAATACGCAAATCACATACCACAAAAGGAGCTTATAAGACTTATTCCCAATGCAAAAGGCTCCCTCATATGGAATGCGGCCAAGCAACATTACATGTTGATACAACACCACAGCTTTTGGGAAGTAAGAAATGGTGAAACAGCACGCTTCTGGACTGACACCTGGAACCAAATGCCAAACCTTAGCAGCACTCTCCACCCTCTTCCATCATACATTAGGGAGGAGCAACAACAGCAAACAATTAGACAACACTGGACCCAGGAGAATGAGCAAGGATACAGGCAATGGATTCAAAGTGACAGGTTAATAAGGAATACGGATCGCCCCTTCAGGGAGAGTCTGGAACGGGAGCTCCAAAATCGACGCATACGACATTCAGAAGACAAAGACATACTAAGATGGGGATATAGGCCAAAAGGAACCTTTACAACTTCCGAAGCTTACAAATTAATCAACTCCAACCCGTCTCCCCTCGATCTCCTCTGGGGAAAAATTTGGGATTCAGGCATCTGGCCTAAAGTATCTCTCTTTCTTTGGCTGGTTGGACATCAAAAAATTCTAACATGGGATAGGCTAAGGAGAAGAAATTACCATGGTCCCTCAATGTGTGTCAATTGCAGAGCCCAGGAGGAAACCCTTCAGCACTTGTTTGACTCTTGCGCTATGGCCAATCAGTTATGGGAGAGGGTAAGCTTCAGATGTCAGAAAAGATGTAGAGTGGCAGAGGACATCATAAATACTCTGCGTCAATGGCAAAAGAAACCATTCAAGAGTGGAATTCTTAACCATATGTGGAAAATAATTCCAGGTCTGCTAGTTTGGGGAATTTGGAAAGAAAGGAACAAACGTATATTCAAAGATCAAAGCTCTCCTTTAGAGAACATATGGAGCAGATTCTGCACAAACCTCAAAGAAACAGTGTTGATACATACCTGGACTAAGGAGGACCTTCCCTCACTCGACAGTGAGAGAGCCATTTGGGAAAACTGGAATATACAACTCCATAATGTAACTCTCAACAATGCCCCACGAACCTTCAATTCAAACAAAGATTCTTGGACAGCTCCTCCAGAGCACACTTTTAAGCTCAATTTTGATGGAGCCTCAAAGGGCAACCCTAGGAAGGCAGGCTATGGTGGAATATTCAGGAATCATGCAGGAAAGCCTCAACTGATTTACTTTGGAAATATTGGTTGGGACACCAACAACTCGGCGGAAATGGAAGGCTTATGGCAAGGTCTCCTCTTAGCAAGAACACACAATTACCATCCTCTGGAGGTAGAGGGAGACTCTCTGCTCTTTATCAATATGGTCAAACAACTCCTCAATGGCTCTCATGCTAGCAAGATAGCAACGAGTTGGAGACTGGAGGCCAGATTAGAAGCAATAGAACTCGAGCTTCTTAACAACAGAGCAATAATCTTCAGTCACGTTAAGAGGGATGGCAACAAAGTCGCCGACATCCTAGCCAATGTGGGGGTAGAAAGCAATCACGCCTTACTCACAGGATCAATAAACATAATTCCAAACAATGATAAAATACAGGAATGCAATCAGCTGGTTCAAGAAGAAGCTACACCCCCGGATGCGGGTGATCTGTAAAGCATTTACTATGATGGGACGGAGGAAGGCGCAGCATGGATGGCACTTGTCCAGCATGCTCGCCGGACATAATATCAGGTGGGAGGATATCAATTCGCAGGTGATTAACATTATGGGTGTTCGTCTGTTCGGTCTTGGCATTAAAACGTTGTCCAGTTACGCCTGCACTGGAGGATTTCTGCCTGCAACGAACTTGATTGCCATAGTAATGGCGGGTGAGGATCGAGGGAATGGCACCCGCGTATTTAATAGCTTCAGCTTCAGCAACATGCTACTGTGTTTCATTCTGCTTGGAACGATTCAGAGTTTTGAGAAAGATTGGGCTTGGGGAGGGTCAGGCATCGGCTGCTGTCTTCGGATAGCGCCTGAGGCAGAGCTCAAGGTGCGTAATTTCCCCTCAGCTGTTGGCGGCATCCCCTGTGGTGTTCGTGGCATACTCATTGCGGGTCGTGGAATTTCCACTGAAGGAGATTTCAACATTGTTGTTCGTGTTTTTCTGTCTGCTATGCCGAGACCCCGCCAGCGCATGCTTAGTCACAGAGGATCCGGCCGAGGCAACCCTTCGCGCCCTTCTGCTGGGTCTGGCTCCATGGGGCAAGCTCCTCCTCCTCTGGGAACAAAGAGCATTCTGAGACCAAGTCAATACCTGGACCCAAACTCTCCAGACTCCGCCAATTCGCCGTCCTTTGGCTCAGCTATTTTCTCGTTCAATTGTTCTCTCACTCGCCCTCGGATTACGGCTCATGTCTCTGTTCTCTTCTTAGAAGAAGCCCAAGACGAGGGCGAGCCTAGTGCCCCTATGCCTCACACTGAGGAAGATCAAAATCCCAACTCTCCGAGGCCTTCTACTGATATGCAACACGGGACACCTCAGCCAGCCAGCGCCATCAACATTGTGCCAGTTGCTCACGCTCAGCCGGACAGGCAGGAACCGGAAGAGGGATGGTGCAGGATAGTGGAGGAGCCACCCGACGAGTAATCTTGTGTTTCAGCTGTCCATCAGTTTTTTGAAGCCCAGTGGAAAGGAGGAAAGGTTCTTTCTGGCTCTGTTTGTCAAACTTTCTCTATGTTCTTGTATCGGGTCTATTGTCTAGTTTCTGTTGTGTCGGGACTATTGTCTAGTGTCTGTTGTTTGTATCTCTCTGTTTCCCCTGCGCGGGATATCATGTTCAAACTCCCAGTTTTTGACTTAGTCATGCTCAAACGGCCTATCTCTCAGGCATGATGGCTCTCTGTGCTCAAATGATGTAACAATACTCTCTTTTTGTAAATAATAGATTAATCATACTTAGCAAAAAAAAAAAAAAATATAACTTTATATAATAGTTATAAATATAACACTATATATATATATATATTAATTGATTAATTCACAAATATATAATATTGTTATATTTCATATATATATATATATATATATATATATATATAGATATATATATATAAATATATATATAAGAGCGAATATATATATAAGGGCGAATATATATATATATATAGTTCGTTTTTTAATTAGTCGATTTGAGCGTAATTTCTTTTGAACCGGTGCTGGGCCACGCTCGTTGGTCACGTCAGTTGACCGCGTACCTGACACTGTAACCTCACCGCGTTTTAATATCGTGGACCCTTCCGTCCGATGGCAGTGTCGACCAGCGAACACGATGAA
Source organism: Pinus tabuliformis (assembly GCA_031772625.1). Taxonomy (NCBI): domain Eukaryota; kingdom Viridiplantae; phylum Streptophyta; class Pinopsida; order Pinales; family Pinaceae; genus Pinus; species Pinus tabuliformis. The sequence goes on from CM062815.1 coordinate 366,188,657, forward strand.
GTGTTCCACGGTGGCCGTTGCTAAAACCGTAGACGCCCTGCTTAGGTCTTAGCGTGGTGTAAATGTCAGCACGATAGCTGGGGTTGTACGTCGGTCCTGCCCGATGGGTCGAACATTGGACAATGCAGGTCTAGGAGATCTTTCCTTGCTTTTAGCTGGCCTAGGTTTAATTTTGGGACTATCGCCTTGTAGCTTTAAAGGACTAGTCTTTTTCTCATTATTTGTTGTAGCAACTATAGAAGACTCATCTGGCATCACATTCCCTTACACAAGTTGTGTCTGAAGAATAGGATTAGGTTCATTTATTTGAGAGACGGGATTAGGTTCATTACTTTGAGAGAATGGATCATCCTCCAGGCTGAGAGCTCCAACACGATGTAGGTCGATGGGATCAATATCTTTACTTTGCCTCCTTGCCCTTCGATGCCTTCTTCCAACGCTTGCTGGTGTTTTAGCCAGAGCAGGGGTTCAAGCATCTCGCTTCCTTTGTCGTGATTCCCTAACAAGCGAATCTGAAACAACCAGAGATTCCAAGTTCAAATTTCCCAAAGAGGAGGACCCTTCTTCGAAACTCGCCAATAAGAGTGCCCCATCATCCCATCCGGCCATTGCAGCCACCAACCTGAAGGCAGGGCTAAGAATATTCTCTCGAGACTCATTCAAAAACACAACGCGGGCACTTATAAATCCTCTTGATGCTCCTCCTCCTCTGATATTCTCATTGCCCCTTGTTTGAAGATTGATCACTTCTGAAACCTTTGTTTTCTCAACAACCCCGTCCTCGCCCTCTGTAACTTCCACAATCTCAGGACTCTTCCGCACAATTTCTTCTTCAATTCTATCTGTAACATCCAAGCTCTGCTCTTGGTGGTCCATGGAAAACTTCTTTGGTAGACAAACACATTGTTGTGAGGTGTCTTTCTAGTTTAAGGTTTTGCAATCTACAAGCTTGGACTGTTGGTGGAAGCATCTTGTTGTAATTTCATTTCTGCAGTCTCATGCAGTTCGCTTGAAACTTCTGCATCTTCCTCATTGTTATGATATTGTTCATCTTCTTCCCCTGCTTTTCCTAGTTTTGTTTCCTCATTGTCGCTATTGTCTTCCTCTACATAACTTTTCTTTAGACATGTTGAAACTTCTGCGCATGATTTTTCTAATCGCTCAAATGCTTCTTGAATTTTACTAAACTCCTCAACGCATTTAGGATGTGAACGTAATGGCACATTGTGCGGCGAACAACGTTCAAAGACCCGAATGACTATATTGTGTGCCATGGCTCTGATACCACTGAAGCATAAAAACTCTTACTAAAGTATGAAAATTGATAACTTGAACGTAAAAATACACATAGGTATTTGTAAATAATAATTTATTATATATTTAAAATTGTATAAGTGATAATGAATGTTACAATAAGGCCCTGCTTTTATACCTAGGCAGGTGACTTTTCATGATTAGGCATGTCTTTTAGACATGCCTTTTGAAGTGAACAACTTCTTGATAAACAGATTTATTTGTATAAATATTTTATTAAAAGATGAATAGATAGATGATGATTGTTTACAATGGGTTTCCTGGCTTATATACCGCCATGGGCACCCTTTGGGAAAGGGCATGATCTTATGATCGTTCCCTTTCGTCTAATTAAACCTAAAATTAAATAATAACCCTAAAATTAACTAATTTTTTACATAACATTGCCTTCCTCTCGAAAGAATGATTTGTCCTCAAAGCATAAGTAACGACGGATGTTGTTGAAGAATGATTCATTCTCCCAGAAAGCGTCTTCTTCAGGTAAGTCCTTCCACTTGATCAGATATTCCAAGACGATCAAGGTCTCACACTTTAAAAGGTCTTGGATTAATCTCTCAAGTTCCGTTTTTTGGTGATGTGGATATCGGTATGGCTTGATGTTGACAGGGTCTGACCTTGCCTTGACTTCTATTGTATGCTTAATTTCCCTATTAGGTGGCATCTCCATAGGTAGGTCTTGAAATATTTTTCATGCTTACGAATTAGATCTTGTATCTCTGGTGACTCTTCACTGATCATATTTGCAGATAACATTTCTAACTGGTGACATTGTACAACATAAGCGGGTGCTCCTTTTCGAATTATCTTCATCATCTGAGATGATGATACAACTTGATTTTCTGGTGCTTGGAATCCGTGTAGTTTGTACTTCTGACCTCCCCATTTGAATTTTATAAATTGTACTTGATGGTTGGCGGCATAAGTACCTAAAGTTCGTAGCCATTGGATACCTAAGACTACATCTACTCCTCCTAATGGTACCGTGAAGAACGAAGACTCCATATTAAAGTCTTGAATCTGCAAATTGACCTTATGGCATTTCCCCACCTTTTCAATCTTCTTACCATTAGCTACCATCACTTTCATGTTTGGTAAGGGAAATGAAAAGATATTGAGTCTCTTTGCCACAGTTGCCTCTAAAAAATTGTGTGTGCTTCCAGAATCGATGAGAACCACTACGTTGTTCTTCTTTATGTGTCCTTTTAACTTTAAGGTCTGGGGTTGTGATATACCTGTCATGGCTGATAATGACACTTGCGGAATACTCCCGTCATCTAATTCTGGTGAGAATTCTAGGGCATCTTCTATTTCTTCTATGCCAGAATCTTCACTGTTTGAATCAATGGTTGCTTCACAATTATATAGGTTCTTTGGTTCTTTTCCTTTAGCACATCTATGTTTGGGGTCCCACTTCTCACCACAGCATTTACATTTACCCTCTTTTATCCTTTGCATTTCCACATTAGATTTTTCATCTTCACAACAATGTGGTGGAACATATCTTGTATTATTTGAGTCCGCATATTGGGGTATCCTTCGTCTTGCATATGTTTTTTCCACTTTTGACCAAAATATTGGTTCAAATTTCTTTTCGGCTATTTTTGCTTTTCGTCTTGCTACTTCTATTGATGTAATGTCATGCATCTCAAGTTCAGCTTGTAAATGGTTTTTGAGTCCCGAGACGTATGATTGAATTAGACGAGATTCTGATAACCCAGGTACTCATGTTACTAAGGTCTCCCATTCTTGAGTGTATTCGTCCATACTTCCTTTTGTCGTAACTTGATGAGTTTTGAAAAGAACTCTTCTTCTCTTACACCTTGGAATCTTTTAAAGAATGCATCTTTAAATTTCCTCCAGCTAATGACGTGTGTTGTCTTTTTCCACCACATATACCAGCTATATGCTTCTCCTTCCATTTTCATGGATGCATGCCTGAGCTTTTCGTCATCGTCATTAATGTCATATATCTCAAAGTATTCTTCTGCTTTATTTATCCATGCAACATTGTTTTTTTTGTTTCCATCGAATTTAGGCATCTCGACTTTTGCCCTTCGCCGGTATATTGCTAATGGTTGATCGAAAAAAGGGTGTTGATTGGTAAAGTTATCCCAGAGTTGCTTGTTTGTAAAGGCTGTGTTACTCACTTCTTGGTGGGGTGTCGCTGATTTTCTTGGGGATTCAACTTTTTCATGAGAGTCTGTTGACTTTGTTGAATCTGATGAGATGTGTTCTTGATTCTCTTCATTTTCTTTTAGTAGTTGTTCAGGTGTACAATTCATCTTTTTACACAGAAGTTTCAGCATTGTTAAGGCATCTCTGATGTTTACTTTTGTTTGGACATGTTGATTTTCCATCTTTATTTCTATTCGATTTGTCGTATCCTGAAGATTTTTTATTTTGTCAGCCTGATTTTTGATATCGTCAGCCTGCCTCTCAAGCTTGATCTGGAATTCATCTAATCTTTTACTGACCTCATCGTGGTTGTTACTTATCCTATGCTCCGAGTCCAACAATTTTTTTTGGAAATCCGCCATTGTCATTGTCGACATTGAGCGGGTTTGTGGGGGTGTGTATTTATCTGCCAGCTTAAATAATTTTTTTTAAATAATTAAATTAAATTAATTAATTTAATTATATGACATAAGTTTTTTTTTTTTTTCAAATAAATTTAATTAACTTATTAAATTAACTTCTATATATATATATATATATATATATATATATATATCGATATATCGTACGAATAGTTACGTCCCCTGCCACAGTCATGTCTTTTGAGCAATCGAAATGGTTTAAACGTCGACTCTTTTGGTGCAGATATCCCGCAGAGATCACTGCACGGACAGCAGGTTCACCGCAAGGAACAGCAAGTCCGTGATGCACGTTCTGGGCGATGGTTCAGCGTATTAACCGCAGGTCCCACAGAAAATATTCCACCCAGCTGCAGGTTCGATTTTAATGATGGCAGCAAAAAAAAAAAAACGATTGGTGGAAGGCAGATGCAGATGGGGTAAGCCTTGACAGTGCGGAGGATGGGGACGGTATGCAGAAGACTGCGGCACGTGCAGAGGACTGTGGACGGGGGTTTGCAGTGGATTGAATGGTGATTCGTACAGTGAAGTATGGCAGTAATGAATTGAACTGGAACATTTTATGTGTTGCACAACGATTCACCGGAGGACCGAGAGGCTCTAATACCCATTGTTTTAAGAAACGGCCGTTTCGAAACCGAAACGGCCGGGTTGATCCAAGCCGTTGCCTCCACCCATGACCCGGCCTTTGGAACGGTTCGACTGCCTAGTCAGCCATGACTCGGCCAACTCGGCCGTTTCCGTTATGACTCGGCCGAGTCACAAAAAACCGCCCAGCATCACGTCAAACAGCGATTTTATAAAATTTTAATGGATTTTTAAATTGTTTTTTGGTTGGTTTGGACTCCAAATAGTTATATGAATTTGCTAAATGATTTTTGGGGTCCATTTCCCCCCCCCCCCCCAAACCCTATTTAACACACCCAAGTGCTCTCATTCACTCACAGCAATCTTATGCATTTGAGTGAGAGTCTTCTTTGAGAGTTAGTGAGCAGTTCTTGAGCTTGTTTTGGAGCAGCAGTGAGGAGTCTTGGAGGAGCATTGTAGCTGGAGTGAGGAGCTTCTTGGGCAGCCATTTGGAGCAGCATTGAGGAGTTGATTCATGGAGCAAGCTTGAGGAGGCAGTTTGTGCCTGGAGGTATTTTTTTTCACCTCTATAAATCTGTTTTTGCTTAGTAAATTTTAGGTGCATATCTAGAAATCTTAGAGAGTGTTTTTTGTCAAATAAATGAACATTGAATCAAGGTTTTATTTTTTTTTTCATTTTCAGATTGTTTGCTTTCATTTCCTAGTCAAAAAATGGCACCTAGAGCAAGAGATCCTGCTTGTGCATATGTTGAAATGGTTGATAGTCAAATGCAATGCAAATTTTGCCATAGGAAAATTAAGGAAGGTCCTAGGGGCATTAATAGGCTGAAACAACATTTGGCAGGGATTAGAGGCCAAATTACCCCATGTACCTCACCAGAAATTGGGGAGATTAGGAAGAATTTGTTGGCCAGCTTTGAGAAATTTAAAGAAGATAAGGCTAGGCAAAGAGACATACAGGCTGAAATTGGGAGGAAGAGGGAGATACAAAAAATGATGGCTGCCAGTGCCAACCCCCATTATGATTTTGAGGGTTCTTCCTCTATCCCTCAAACTGATACATCCAACCCTTTCCGATATGTTCCTCCCTCTTTTGGTTCTGTTCAAGATAAGGGAAAGGGTAGAATGAAAAAGGGTGATGTGACTATCAAAAGTTATTTCACTCCCTCCTCTCCATCAGATGCACATGGTCCTGAAGTTAGTAAAACTCAATGCAGCCCACTTTAGATGACCATTGGAAGAAAGAATTGAGGGAGACTGCTTGTGAGTACATAGCTAGATGGTGGTATGATGCTGATATCCCCTTTAATGCTGCTCGTTCACCATATTATGAGCCTATGTTTGATGCCATACATGCTGCTGGAAAAGGCTTCAAAGGCCCTACTATGCATGAGCTAAGGGGGTTTCGTTTGCAGAAAGAAATTCAATCCATTAATGAGTATTTGCAATAGTTCAGGGACTCATGGGCAAGAATAGGGTGTACCATCATGTCAGATGGATGGACTGATCAAAGAAACCGTACCATCATAAACTTTCTTGTCTTCTGCCCACAGGGAACCATGTTTTTAAAATCAGTGGATGCATCTGATAAGGTAAAAGATGGCCACTTGTTGTTTCAGCTATTGGATCAGGTTGTTGAGGAGGTGGGGGTGGCTAATGTTGTTCAAATCATCACAGATAATGCCTCTAACTATGTTCTTGCTGGTAAACTGTTAGAGGAAAAACACAAGACCATCTTTTGGACCCCATGCGCTGCACATTGCATAGACCTCATGCTTGAGGATATTGGAAAATTAGATTGGGTCAAAAACACTATAGATCATGCCAAAAGCATAACAAAATTTATCTACAATCATACATTGGTTTTGAGCCTCATGAGGAAACACACTGGGGGCAAGGATATTATTAGGCCTGCCATCACTAGATTTGCTACACATTTTTTGACATTGCAATCTATGCTTTCCCAACATAGAAACTTGCAAAAGATGTTTTCCAGTGATGAATGGAATCAAAGCAATTGGTCTAACAAACCAGAAGGCAAAGAATTGAAAAGGAAAGTCCATGAAGAAACTTTTTGGAGAAAGGCAGCAGAGATTGTGAAGCTTGCTGAGCCACTAGTTGAGGTGTTGCGGTTGGTGGATGGGGAAAGGTTGGCTATGGGCTTCATTTATGAGGCTATGGATCAAGCAAAGGAGCAAATAAAGACGGTATACAAGGATAGAGTGGCAAAGTATGGGCCCATTTGGGCAATCATTGATGAAAGATGGAACAATCAACTCCATCGCCCTATACATGCAGCTGGGTATTTTTTGAACCCACGGTATCATTATAAAGCTAAGGAGTTAGGAGCTTTGAGGGGGGAGGTCAGAGATGGACTGGTTGATTGCATTGAACGCATGATCCCGTTGGAGTCTGATCAGCTGGAGATACACCGACAGGCCAATATCTTCAGCAATGCAGCAGGTACCTTTGGGAAGAACCTAGAAAAGATTGCAAGAGAAGCAGATGAGCCAGGTAAACAAAAATTTCAATTTTCAAATTCTTAATAGTTTTACTTTTTTTTTTAAAGTTTGTTAAATCGTTTATAATTTGAAATTTTGAAAGTTAGATATAATTTGTAATTTTGTTGAGCTAACTCATTACACTCCTATGTTTTTTGCAGCACAATGGTGGGAGGCCTTTGGTGGCCATTGTCCTGAATTGCAAAGGTTTGCAATTCGTATTTTGAGTCAAACTTGCAGTGCATCTGGGTGTGAGCGCAATTGGTCTGTCTTTGAGAGGATTCACACAAAGAAGAGAAACCGTTTGGATAAAAAACGGTTAAATGATCTAGTTTATGTCCAATACAACCTTCGGCTCAGACGAAACCATTTGCTGAACAAAAGACCTGATTCAGATCCCATTGTGTTGGAAGACATTGATCCAACATCAGATTGGGTAGTGGAGAGTCGTCCAGCAGAGTTTGATCCTGATGAGGATCTTGATGTAGATTTAGATATGGAGACATCAGTTGAACTTGAACATGTTGTTCAACTTCGGCCTGTTCAGTTGAATGCAGATCCCAATCCACCAGCCTCAGTCTCACAGCTAGCAAGGACTCCAGTTGTAGGTGCTTCCTCAGATCAGCCACGACAGAAGCGCAGCCGCATATCTACTCTATCTCAGCTTGCATCTGCTGCAGTTGCACAACCTGCTAGTGGTACCACTTCTACAGTTGCAGTTGGAGATGATGATGATGAGGAGGAGCCATGGGGCCCCCTGTCTGACTCTGATGATGATGAGGAGGAGATTGATCGACATGATCTTGGCTCCTCTGACAGTAGCTACTAGCCAGTAGTACTGTAGTACTAGTACTGGTCCCTGGAGTCTGGTCACCGTCACAGTTTACTTTTGTTGTAGAGGCCATTTCTAAATTCTAGCCTCCTTGGTTATGTGTTTTTTGTTTTGAGTCTTTGATCATGTATGACAGTTGACTATGTATTGCCATTGGGTACCATTTTGATATAATGGATTGGTTCATGAGCCTACTTTGATCATATGTTGTCTTCCATCTATATTATAATGCTCTGTGTTTGGAAACATGAATGAAAATCTTTAAAATTATGTTTTTTTATAAAAAAAAAAATATTTAATGTATTTTTTACAACTACCGAGTCATTGAAATCGAGCCGGCCGAGTCATTACCGTTTCGGAGTCGGAGTCAGAGTCGATCCTCGGCCGAGTCGGAGTCGAAGTCGGAGTCTTAAAACTATGCTGATACCAGATGAAGTGAACAACTTCTTGATAAACAGATTTATTTGTATATATATTTTATTAAAAGATGAATAGATAGATGATGATTGTTTACAATGGGTTGCCTGGCTTATATACCGCCATGGGCACCCTTTGGGAAAGGGCATGATCTTATGATCGTGCCCTTTCGTCTAATTAAACCTAAAATTAAATAATAACCCTAAAATTAATTAATTTTTTACATAACACCTTTCCACTTAACTAATGACTTCTTAACCTAATCACTACTTGATTACTTAGTATTTATATTATTTATATTTATTTATTTTGTTATGAGTTATATTCATAACAGTGTAACTTCTAGAAGAAGACGGAGATCAAGCCAAAATGATCTGAGCCTTTGATTAGGAGTTAATCTAGGTCGTTGGTTGTCCAACAGGAAGATATAAGAAGGGGCTTGAGGGTCATTTGGAAAACACACCAAGAGAGATCAAGAAATTGATTTTCTAAAGTGAGAAGTTCTCAGGAGGAAAATCGATTGAAGAGATTTCTTGCAGCAGAGGGGCAGGAATAGCTTCTGGAGAGAGAGTGATTTTCTCAGCTAAAGAATCATCAGCAGAGAGAGGCAGAGGGTAATCCAGCAATGGCAGCACTGAGCCAGAGGGGTCGACGCAGAGCCACGCAGAGGCAACACAGAAGCCAGTGAGGAGTCCGAAATTTGCAGAGGGAATTCGGGTTTCAGAAGCCAGGAGTCGGGGTGTGAGACCCGGAGGCAAAAATCGAAACTCCTGGGAAACAAATCGATCAGCCAGAGGAGTGACACAGTCCCTAGAGAGCTTGACGTTGGGTTGATGCAAACACTGCGCAAAGGCAGCCAGAAAAGTCAGGGGCAATCAATCTGGGGCTAGATCAGCCAGGATTTCTAGTGATAGTGTGAGGTAACCTCACAATTCTTTTTGCCAGTATTTCTCTCTATAACTGAATAACCCTGTGAGGTATTCAGAGATGTATTCAGAATTTGCTACTGCTTAATAATAATAAACCCTCAGAGTTGTTGCACCAATTTTCCCGCATTGGGTTTTTCCGGGGACATTTGTCCAAAAATAACAATGTCCTATGTGTTTGTATTTCCTTGCTCAGTTTCTATGTTTCAGAATCATATTTAATTTGGTGTAGGTTGCTTCAGTAATTTACTTCAATATTTCAAGAAGAAATCTGAAATAAGTTTGTAATGTAATTTATGATCTAGGTGAAGTACATTCAACGGGTTGCAGTAGGATTCCAGAGATTGTTAGATCTAGGAATTTTCACATTAGTCAAGGCCTTGCTATATGACAATGTTGGTTGATATGATGAGATGCATTGATATAAGCTGAAAAGATAGCTTATGAGATGGCTTACAATCCGACTCTTCTTATGAGATCTCTTCAGTATGAGAATGTCCTTGTACCATTATGAATACCTCCCTAGTTAAGAGGGAGTGTTGAAATATGTAACTAGGTTTGGTCTTCATAAAATGTAATGTACTCCTGATTCTTGTATATTGTAAAAAGAAAAGAAAATTATTATTATTATTATTATTATTATTATTATTTATATAGCATGGGTTTCATGCTCAAGGTCAATTTATTTTAGGTCAAGCACCCATTGTGTGCTTCTAGGGTTTATCATAGAGTCAAGTGTTGAGAAATCTAGGGCAACTAGTTTAAGTGATTTCTCTCACTTTGATAACTGCTTGTGATGTCTTTTTACTTAACTTGATTATCTTCTTCTTTAACTTGATTATTATTGTGTTTTCTATCATCAAACAGCTACCAAACAATGAAGATCAAAGAGATAAGAGGACATAAAATGTAGGCTGCTAGCCAAGGCCACAAATGACTAATTCCAATACCTAAGACCCTTAACAAAGACCCCTCCAAGACAAGGTCAACCTTCCTTCTTGATGAGCTTTCCTTATACAGCTTACAGCAACAAACTTTGACCTTCTAGCAACAGCTTCGACCCCAACAAATTTTCTAGCAACTTCGACCCCAACAACTTTGACTTGCCTAGCAACTTCCAAAAACTTCGACTTACCCAACAACTTCCAACAACTTTGACTTGCCCAGCAACTTCAACTTGCCCAGTAACTTCAACTTGCCCAACAAACTTCCAGCAACTTCGATTTGTCCAGCAATTTTAGAAACCCTAACATAAGAGAGAGAGAGAGGTCCAAAACTTCGATCTTGCTTCTTTTCTTCTTAACCTTGGTTTTCGTCCTTTTCTTTTGGTCTTGTTGCTTTTTTCTTCTAGAGATTGAACTTGCTTCTTATTGTGTACAAATGAGGTCGAGTTCCTTCTATTGGAAAATGTAACTCAGTCCGGTCTTCATTAAATGTATTTGTGTCATCTTTTAATGTACTTGTCAAGAGAATAAAGAGAAGAATTTTTATTATTATTATTATGACTTATTAAAGCATGGGTTTCATGCTTGGGTCATCATGTTTTAGGTCAAAGTCCCCATTGAGGACTTCTAGGATTTATTCTGAGTCAATAGAGTCATTGTACTTTTAAAGAGACCCTTCTTGGGCTTTTGAATCATGTAAAAAGGTTTAGTATTGAGTCAAATATAATTTATGTATCCTCCACATCAGGTCGGTCTAAAAGAGATCAAGTCGACCTAAGGACATCAATTCGACCTCCTTTGAATCCTATAAATAGAAGCAAGTCGAATTCATTTGAGGCATCTCATCTCAAGCAAGTTCAATATCTCTAAACAAGTCGGAGAAGTGCGGAGTGTGTCTAAGGATGCCAAAGGAAGTGTGAGTTGGGTGGAGTCTAAGGAGAAGAAGAAAAATGAAAGTTTGGTGCGCCTCTCTCCTTGTTTCATGCCCTAGTTTGGGAGATCAAAGTCTTCCCAGTTTTGTTGATGCCGAAAGCTTCCTAATGCTGGAAGTTGCTACATAGTCAAAGTTGTTGGAAGAGAGGTCGAAGATCTGGGAGGCTGGCTTGGTGTGGAGGCAAGGTTTGGTCTTTGTCTAGGGTGAAGAGTCTCAAAGAATACTATTGAAAGGAAGAGAATTTTGATAGGGTTTTCCCCTCGAGGGGGGGTTTTCCCTAGCATAGTGCCTATATGTGGTGTCCATTGTTTTATGTGTTCTTGCTTTGTAAATTGCTTGATGAACTAAAAGAAAGAAGATATAAAACTTCATAAGTCAAGAACATCACAAGTAATTATCAAATACAAGAAAAGATTTCTGCCTTTCTGATTTTCTAACACCTTCTTATATATAGGCTTTCCAAGGGTAAGAATTGCTTCCATGAGGCCAACTTGATCTTTGTATACCGACTTTTTGCAGCTCGTTGACAAGGTCTTGGAGGGTCTTTTATGACCCAAATAAATTTCTTTTACATAATACAAGATGCCCAAAGGGGTCTTACATGTATGACAATGACTCTTTTGACTTCATAATTCTATGACAAACCTAGAAGTACTCAATGGGTGCTTGACCTACAAATAAATTTACATTGAGCATGAAACCCATGCATCAAGAATGAAAATAATAAATTTCTTTCTCTCTTCATCAAATACATAAAATCATGATTACAATAGACATTATGAAAAACAAACCTAGTTACATATTTCAACAACAAGAAGTCAATAGAGTCATTGTCATATGTAAAAGACCCCACTGGGCATCTTGTAACAAGTCAAAAGAATTAATTTGAGTCAAAAAGTGTCAAATTACCCCTCCAAGACCAAGTCGGCCTAGCAATGGAGAAGTCAGCCTAATTAGGGCAATTCTTCATCCTGGAAGGGCTATATATAAGAAACCATTCGACCTCATTTGAAGCATCAATCACTCACTCATCAAGGAAGCAAGAACAAGAACGAAAAAGGCAAGCAAAGGTCTAGAAGGAAGAAGGAAGACGAAATTTCTGATTTTTATACTCTCTCTCACGTGCGAAGAAGGCTAGGGTTTCTGCAGCTAAAAGATCGAAGTCTTCAAGAAGGGTTGAAATTGGAAGAAAGGAAGTTTATTTGGTCACCTACAAGCCTTTGAAGAGGAAGCAGTGCAAGCAAAGGAAGGAGGAAGCCTAAAGAACCCTAATTCACCCACACGTGCGAAGTTGCAGCTTGTTGCAGGGGGCTGAATATTTCAGATCTGCAGTAAGGGCCCAAATCTGAAGCTAGGGGTCGAAATTCTGCACTTGGAAGAGATTTGACTTGGTCTGACCTGGTAAGAAAAAACACATCCTCCAAAAGGTTTGACATGGTCATGGAAGGGTCTTGGTCTTGGTCTAGAGGTCTTGGAATTCGTCATTTAAAGAATCTATAAGAAGAGGAGATTTTTGTGGGTTTTCCTCTCTAGGAGAGGTTTTGGCCCTGGCTAGCAGCCTATATCTTGTGTCCTTGTGTACTATTGATCTTCATGTTTTGTAGCTATTTGATGATAAGAACAACATAATAATAAGAGAAGAAGCAGCTAATAATAAAGAAAAGTAAAAGAATATCACAAGCAGTTATCAAGCCTAAGAGAAATCACTTCAATTGTAGCCCTATTGATTTCTCAACAATCATAAGCAAAGTAGAAATTCAAAGGATAAAAGCAAAACACCAGAGTCCTGGCGTGCAAGTATATTGTTAAAGCAGACCTACAAGCCATACAAATGCCAAGTCAACTCTGCTTCAATTATTCCTGGTAGAAGTATGTAACACATCAAATATTATTGGAATAAAGTCAACACACATATATTTGTGTTTACTGTTTAATGTCATGACATGTGAGCAAATACAAATATAAAATTCAGGTGCTTAAACCACCATAACCTGCTAAAGAAGTTAAAAATGTGTAAATAAATGTGTGATCAGGGATGTTATAGTTTGTGAGAGGGAATTGTATTCAATGATAAATTTCTCTTTTAATATCTAGGCCTTCTTTTACATTTGTGTGCGTAACTGACTTCACCAAAATCTTACAATTATTTGCACATATTTAACCCAGAATTAAGGCTTGGGTAGTAGAAAATCTCCAAACAAACTCAGAACACAACGCCTAAATCATATAGGTAATTCCAGACTTGTATAATATTTCCTTAAACTATATCAAGGAAATAAAGTCTTGTGAAAAGCCCCCACTTAGCAGAATTAGGCTTCGAATCATAGATCGTGAGAATTGAAACATCAACCTTCACGTTATCTACTACATCTGTTTGGATGTTGTATATAAATATATTATCCAAGTCTGAGAGATCTTCAATGATCTTATTGAAGAAAAACATATCCTTCTCTCTCCAGGTTATCAAGGCCCTGTTTGGCATATGTGTTGCGGTTTATATGTCACTACCAAAGTGCACCTCATATCAGTTACATATCAAAAAATATATCAAATGTTGTACCTCACAACCATACGGTAAATGAAGTAGTCTTGAGGTGTGTACACTTAAAATAATGTGGACACATAATTATATTTAAATACACATGTATGCATTGATCATTTAATGTCCGTAACATTAAATCAAATGCCATGTGACCATAATGCAATAATAAATGCTAACATGAAGGCTAGGTCATTAAACCACCATAACTATATGAGATTGCGATAAATCATGTAATGAGACTTGAGAGGGTAGGAGTTCACAGTCAGAGTACCTTGAGCTAGCCTGTGTGATGCATTCATTGCAGCATTAATATGAGACATTTATAATTCTCCCTTATGCATGTGTCAATCTTGTTGTGATTACACTCTTAGCAAATAATATGGTATCAAAGCAGGTGTGTGGTTGAGGGAGAGATGATGACTAGTAATTATATCTGGAGGGTTGGTATGACTCCTGAACACTAATGCCTAGCGTCTGTGTCAAACTTGTGCCTATTGTAACATTACTCAGCGGGCAGACTAGGGAACTGCCAAGTCTACTCAACCCGCCACCATGGACAGGTCATTTTGACCCTGATGCAGAACCAGCATGTCTGACCCACGTCCCAGACACAATTTGACTCAGCCAAAACTGCCAAAAAAATAATCATAAACCCACAAATTTTAGCAGAACCAGCTGAGTTAATGCAGAACCACAAAGTCAAAATGACTATAATATCAAACTTTCCGGCTAGTTTTCATCATTCTTACTCATTTCTCCGAGTTCTAGGAAATGGTTCTGACTTGGGTTTGAACTTTTTCAAAACAGGCAGTGTTTTGGACATTTCAACAGCAGCTAGCGTTTTGATCAGCATCTAGTGTTTTAACTTTTGAGTTGTTTGTCACCTTTCTACCAGACAAATCCCTAGCGTTTGTGTGTCAAACTTGTGCCTATCATAAGGGAACTCAGCAGACAGATTAGGGAACTGCCAAATCTACTCAACCTGCCATGTTGTACAGGTCATTTTGACCCTGATGCAGACCCAGCATGTCTGACACAGGTCCCAGACACAAGTTGATCCAACCAAAACTGCCAAAAATAACTGTAAGCCCACAAGTTTTAGCAGAACCAGCTGAGTTACTGCAGGAAAACAAAAGTCAAAATGACTATAATATCAAACTATCTGGCCAGTTTTTATCATTCTTACTCTTTTTTCCTTGAGGTTTCTAGGAAATGATTCTGACTAGGGTTTGAACTTTTTCACAACAGGTTGTGTTTTGGACATTTCAACAGCAGCTGGGATTTTGATTGGCATCTAGGGTTTTAACTATTGAGTTGTTTGCCACCTTTATACCAGGATTTCAAGCTAGTTTTGAGTTTCAGACATCATTCATAAGTGGTCAACCCCTTTTTTCCAGGGTTTAGTCTAGGGTTTTCTATTTATAGAATTGTTTTTCCCTTTTTACACTGTTAACACTTTGATGACACTGAAATGGTATCGCTTTTGTCACAGCTCAGTGATACATTTCTGACATTAAATCATACCAGTAGCAGCATCTTTACAAACCAAAAACAGTGATATTCAGGCCTGTAACAGTGAATTTCAGACCTATTTTTCATCGCCATTTATGAAGACAAAGCCCAAGGCTCAGGATTTCACCTGGAACTACTGCACATTGGTATAAGCACTGTCATCTACAAAGTTTGTGGAAAATGTAATGGTGGAATAAATGGGTTCAAGTATCATATTGGCCGTGTCTCCAAATGCAATGTAAGAATATTTAATTGTAAAATTCTCTCCCAGAAAGTCTCTTAGTTTTCAATAAATTTCTGAATCTATGTGAGAGTTTCAGTGATGTTTTTTTGTCAAACAGTTTGTATCTGTTGGCTGTAGGTGACAAACTGTTGGCTGTAGGTGCACATTTCTCCAATATATCTCCAATTAAGTTATGACAACTTACAAGTCAACCAGATAAATAAGTTCATGTAGCTATATATCATTCACAAAATATTCAACGAGAAATACACCACTGTCGAACACCATGCGATGAGCAACTGAATATCTTTCATCAAAGGGAATGACCCAGAATTACAACAGCCATTAACTCATTCATATACAGGCATGCAAATAACTATTATAAGGTACAGAACTTAAATTTGGATCCTGGCCGTTACAAGCAAAGTTCGTACTCTGCAATAATCTTCAAAACACTTGGTACATGAAAACATCCATTGAGGATACAAATATATATGTATAAAATATATGAATAAGAATGTGATGATTTGATTACAACTGAGGGTCCCGTATATATAGCTAGGTAGGTACCCTTTTACGAACGGTCACGTCCATAGAGACATGCATCTTCAATACTAATTATGAGTTAATTAATCATTATTCATTATTATTATTATTAATTGTATCATTTTTATATATATTTTATTCATAACATTGTCTTCCTCTTCAAAAATCATTGTCCTCAAAGCTTACTGTTTGACAAGACGTGTTATATGTTTCTTTGTCTTTTAATCTTTTCATATCTTTCAGGGTTCTTCGAATTGTCATCTTTGTTGATATATGATGATAGGATCTGTTCAGACATCGATAGGGCTATAATTAAGATGATTTCTCTTATACTTGATAACTGCTTGTGATGTATTTTTACTTTTTCTTGATTATTAGCTTCTTCACTTATTATTATGTTGTTCTTATCATCAAACAGCTACCAAAAACATGAAGATCAATAGTACACAAGAACACAGGATGTAGGCTGCAAGCCAAGGCCAAAACCTCTCCTCTTGAGAGGAAAACCCACAAATCTCTTCTCTTCTTATAGATTCTTCAAATGACGAATTCCAAGACCTCTAGACCAAGACCAATACCCTTCCAAGACCAAGTCAGACCTTCTTGATGATGTGCTTCTTCTATCCAAGTCAAACCTAGTCAAATCTCTTCCAGCTGCACAATTTCGACCCCCAGCTACAGAATTTCGGCCTCCACTGCAGGTCTGAAATTTTCAGCCCCTGCAACAATTGTTGCTTCCACACATGTGAGGGAAATTAGGGCTTCCAAGGCTTCCTTGCTCCTTCGCTTGGGTTGCTTCTCCTTCTAGGGCTAGTAGGTGTTGAGAATTCAATAGGGCAATGAATAATTCTCTTTAACATGATCACTATTTGTGCTTCTTTTTCCTTTATTAGCTTTGTTCCTTGTTAATATAATGTTAGATACATCAAACAGCAACCAAAACAATAAGAACAGTGACACAATATATAGGTTGCAAGCCAGGGCCAAAACCCCTCCTCTTGAGGGGAAAACCCTTAAATCTCTTCTCTTATTATAGATCCTTCAATTGACGAATACCATGACCTAGAGACTCAGACAAATACCCTCCAAGATCAAGATCAACTCGGCTCCTGCTGCAAGAACTTCGACCTCCTATTGCAGATCCGAAATTCTGATTGCCCGGCAACTGCTGCAACTGTTGTTGCCCCTCTTGAAGACATTGATCTTATTCGTATGTCCTCTTCTTCGCTTCACTTGCCTATCCTTGAGACTTAGGGCTAAAGAGACACTTTAAGTGACCTTCGCTTGACTTCTTTCTTCTCTTCCTTCCAAGATCGAACCAAAGATAACCCTTGCGCAGAAAACCTATCTTTGACTTGCACGTGGGAGAGAGAGAGCTAGCCCAAGCACTTCGATTTCCTTCGATCTCTTCTTCGTCCTTCTTCTTCGACCTCCTTTTCGACCTTTTCTTCGCATAGAATGAGAGATGAGTGAGTGGTGCTATGGAGGACGAGTTCCTCCCTTTATATAGGCTTCTTCAAGGGGTGGACGTTGCTATTCACTTAGGCCGACTTGATCTTGGAGGGCATTTTGACACTTTTAAAGACAAAAATAATTTTTCTTTACAAGATACAATGTGCCCATTAGGGTCTTCAATATATGACAATGACTCTTAGACCTAGGACAAACCCTAGAAGCACTCAATGGATGCTTTACCTATAAAATAAAAGAACTTGGGCATGAAACCCATGCTCCAATAATAATAATTTCTTTTCATTTTATGATTTACAAGAATACATTTCACACTTATGAAAACCAAACCTAGTTACACATTTTTCAACACTCTCTTAACTAGGGAGGTATTCATAAGAGGTACATGGTCATTCTCAATCTGAAGAGATCTCATAAAAAGAGTCGGATTGGTAACCCATTTGTCTAGCATCATATTTAACTAGCATTGTCACATAGCAAGGCCTTAACTAAAAGCTCTATCTCTCCACAACATCAAAGCACAATGCTGGCGAGATCAATGATTTATAGACACCATCATCATTGTCTCTCAAGGTACATACTCCACATAGCAAGGCCTTAACTAAAAGCTCTATCTCTCCACAACATCAAAGCACAATGCTGGCGAGATCAATGATTTATAGACACCATCATCATTGTCTCTCAAGGTACATACTCCACCTGGGTGTTCATCGAGTATGACTTTCATTTGGACTATTCTTATCTTGGATAGCTAGTCCTCAAAGAATATCAGTCCATGACTACTCTTGTCTTGAATTCCCTACCACATTCTCAAAGAGTATTGAATGTCAGATGGTTACCCAATCCTCCATTCTTTCTTCCCAAGTGAAGACAAGAATGTAGTGTTTATCTCTCCCTCTCAATTAGGGAGCATACATCAGCCAAACCAAGCTTGTCTCTCAAGCAATGTTTTACAACTCGGACTCGGACTCGGCCGAGGATCGACTCCGACTCGGACTCCGACTCGGTAATGACTCGGCCGGCTCGATTTCAATGACTTGGTCGTTGTAAAAAATACATTAAATATTTATTTTTTTTATAAAAAAACATAATTTTAAAGATTTTCATTCATGTTTCCAAACACACAGCATTATAATATAGATGGAAGACAACTTTGTATCCATCTGGCCCACATTTGCCAAAAGAAACCTAGCTGCAGGCACCGAGGGTATCAAACCCTATTACAAGCTTTAAAGGGGACATTTACCCTTGACGCTGGGGTTTAAATTTTTTATAGATTTATTGTTGTTAATCATATATACTGATATTTTATTTACAGGCCTAGAGATGAATTTTTTAGGGATTGGTGTGAGTTTACATTGAGAATTTGTCATTTGTGACTATCCCTATTGATTTACAGGCCTGATTATCTTTCCTTACCCTGGCCACTGGCTTATTGGGCATTATCACAGGTCTAAAAGGCTTATTTCTCTTTTCTGCAGCCTTGTTCAGCCTTGTCTTGACTCTCCCTCAGCCACCAGCATCTACAGGGTCTCTTCCTTAATGTATACAGTACAGGGCCAATAAATTTGTAATTGCAGGCTCAGCGTTGCATTCTGAAGGGGTCACATTGCCAAATTGGAGTCCAACATTCATATCCAGGCTGATTCAATGTTCAAATTTCATACTGAGACAGAGTATACCAAGAGTGTATTGTGGAATCACTGTTATGTCGAGAAATATTGAATTCAAGCTGAGATTGGAAGGATTCATTTAATAATTATAATATTTTCTGCCAGAGTATGTTGAGACTCGAGAGTGTATTACCTCTTTAATATTATAATTATCTGCAGAAATATTGAATTCAAGCTGAGATTGGAAGCATTCATTTAATAAGCAGTACTGTTGAGAATCAAGTCAGATTATTATGATGTGGTAACAACTGTGATATGATGAGAGTGTATTGCAATACTCTGTTGTCTGACAGAGTATGTTGAAACTTGAGAGTGTATTACCTCTTTAAATATACCGAGATCATGACTGGATGCCGAGACAGAGAGATGTGCTTCCTTATCATTCTTGCTATGCTGAGATGAGACAAAGATTGTGTTTAGACTCCAAAGGCCGGGGAGTGACTCGGCCAGCTACCCGGCCGGGTTGACCGAGTCAGATGTGACTCGGTCAACCGAACCGGGTAGCTGGCCGAGTCACTCCCCAGGCCTTTGACTCGGTTCGACTCGGCCGAGTCGGAGTCGATTCGGCCGTTTTGTAAAACAATGCTCTCAAGTACACAAGATTCTTGTTCGGAAGTGACTTTGTCAATATGTCAGCTACCTGCTCATCAATGGAGATATATTGTAGCTACAACACACCATTTTGTACTAGCTCTCGAATATAGTGATACTTGTTGTTTATATGCTTTGTCTTTCCATGAAACATTGGATCTTCAGACAAACGTATACAACTAGTGTTATCACAAAGTATCACTGTAGGGTTCATCGGTCCTTCAAACAGGTCAGATAGCAGCTTCCTCAACCATACTGCTTCTCTGCTTACTTCACAGGCTACAAAGTATTCAGCCTCAGCACTACTCAAAGCAATTGTGTCTTTCTTTCTACTCATCCATGAGACCATGGAGGATCCCAAACTGAAACATCCTCCTGTAGTGCTCCTTCCATCTTGCTCACTGCCTACACAGTCGGAATATGTATATCCAATCAGTTGAACATCATTCCTTCTATCACACTTCAGACAGTAGTGGATGGTTCCTAGCAGACATCTCAGAATATGTTTTGTTGCTACCCAATGATCATGCTTCGTCTCCACTTGGAATTGACTGAGAACATTTACTACAAAGCATATGTCTGGTCGAGTATTCACCAAGTACATCAATGAGCCAAAAAGTTGCCTATACTTGGAAGGATCCACAGGGCTTGATTCGAAACTCCTTAGTCTTTTCAAGTTTGTGATCATCAGAGTGGTCATAAGTTTACAATCCATTATGTCAAACCTATTCAACATCTTGATCACGTACTTTCCTTGACCCAAATAAACTTCATCAGGTCCTTGCCAGACTTCTAGTCCCAAATAGTAATGCATTAGCCCAAGATCCTTCATGTCAAATTTTGCTGCTAGTTGCTTCTTACATTCTTCAATTCGACCTTCTACACCTGTCAAGAGAAGATCATCTACATACAGAAGAATGATTACAGGTTCTCCATCTACAACCTTAATATAAAGGTTCAAATCAGCAGAACTTTTTGTGAAGCCTATTCTTTGAAAGTATGCATCCATTCTAGCATACCATGCCCTTGGCGCTTGCTTGAGGCCATATAATGCTTTCTTCAATCTGCAAACATATGTCTTCCTATCTTTAACTTCGAATCCCAAGAGTTGCTCTATATAGACTTCATCTATTGTTCCATTCAGAAAAGCAGTCTTGACATCCATTTGGTGGATGTTCCATCCCATCGATGCTGCTAGAGAGACTAAAGATCAAATCGTTGTATATCTTGTTGTTGGAGCAAATGTCTCTTCATAGTCAACGCCTTCTAGTTGAGAGGAGCCCCTAGCCACAAATCTTCCTTTATACTTATCTATACTTCCATCTGCCGCATGTTTGATCTTGTAGATCCACTTGGAAGTAACCACAAATTTGTCTTCAGGCAAGGTACAATCTCCCAAACTCCATTCTTCATTATAGATTGATACTCTTCATTCATGGCATCTTTCCATTCTTGATTATTTATAGCCTCTTCAAAAGTGGATGGTGCTGCTTCTATTAGTTTTGTCATGTATGCATCATACCCAGAATATCTCATAGCTATGTTGCGGGGGAGCGCCCCCCCCCCCCCCCCCCGGCTCCCGCTCCCAATCCGCGCTCCGGGCGGGAGCGACTCGAGAGCGAGTCAGGAGCGCGCTCCCTAAAAAAAATTTCGCTCCCTGCCTTTTCGAGAGCGTTTTCGGGAGTGTTTTGCCTTTTTTGCATTTTTTTTTTTTGTAGTAATGTTCGAAATGCAATTTTTTTTGAAAGAAACAAATAGTTTTTGAGTGGGGCAGCTTAATGATCAAGTCTAGGCCCTAGTATTGATATGCTATTCATGGTAATGTTAAATTCTTAAAGTAAAAGTGACATTCTCCTTAATCTTCATTTTCATCCTTTTACTTAAATTTTTAACATTACCATGAAATGACTCAGGATGTTTGAGAGTGGTTTCGTCCTCATTGGATTTCATATGGAGAAAGTAGAATTTTAGATTTCATTCAAAATCCAGCAGACTTATCAGTTTTTCAGGATTTCAGGATTGGGGGATTGAAATGTTTCCACTGAATTTTGTCATGTATTAGGTATGGAACTCGTATTTAATCAAGAGTACCAATCCCTCTATGTACCTCGATGTTAGTGACATTGGTTGTCGAACTCCTCTATCATGACCCTCCTAAAAATGTACGCATCACTCAAACAAATTATTGACTTGACATGCTATGCTTTTTCTATCTTATGTTAATGCTTAGAGGGTGATATTAATGACAAATATCCCTATACAGATACAAAGGTAATGACAAAGATACCTCTGGATATTAATGCTTGGAGGATGACATTAATGACAAAGATCCTGATTTTGCAACAAGACTAGCAAATTAGACATTTCTCGTGGTGGCAAGAGGCCCAAGCATAAGAAATAGATAATAGATTTACTTCTCTTTTCTAGTTTCTAGTAGCTTTTGTAACTATTGACTCTTTCATATTTATTATGATATTTATTGAAACAATATATGACAATTTAAGTTTGAAGTTGGCAATTATAACTCATTAGTAATGAATTATGAATATGATGCTTCATGAAAGTTGAAAGTTGTTTCATTTCATTTATTTTATAACATTTCATTTCATGTTAGATATTATTTGTTGTGATGGTTACACTTAGCTTACAGGTACAACTTTGGTGATCAATGATGATAAATGTTATATATTGAATTTTGAAAGCTTGAAACTTTAAGATTGATGAATCATGAGACTCAATATGTTGTATGTTACTATGTTACTATGTTACTAACTTGCGGACGTGGTTGATGAAGATTATAACTTCTAGATGATTGTTGTTATATGGTTCAATCTATGTTTTTTTATGTTTTTTATATCTAATTCATCATTCTACATGTTTTTGTTGACATATATGTATCAAAAATTAAAAAATATAAAAAATATATATATTTTTAAAAAATCGCTTCGGGATTCGCTCCCATACCAGGAGCTTTTGAAAATGGTCGCTCCCACTCCCGCTCCCAAGTAACATAGTCTCATGGTTTTCTTGCTTTCTCTAAATGATCCATTCGCTACCCCATGACCTTCTGCATCAAGTAGTGTAGATTTCAACCAATTAGGTCTTTTCCTTGTTTCAGGGATGACCACAGGTTGAACAGGCTCACTAGGACCTTCTTCTTCATGGTGTGATTCTTCTTCTCCCTTGTCAACTTCTTCCTCAAATACTAGAAGTTCTTCATCATCAGAGTCTATGGAAAGTTCCTTTGATTTCTTGAAAGCTATGCTTTCATCAAATATGACATCACAACTAACTTCTATGTGATGTCCTTCTTTCATGTAGATCCTATAGGCTTTCGATGAGTTATTGTACCCAACAAATGTTCCCTTCATGCCTGAAGGATCCAACTTCTTTCTCTTGTCCTTCGATAGATGGATATATACAGGACACCCAAAGATTTGGAGATGATCTATAGATGGCTTCTTTCTAGTGACACTTCCTCTGAAATCTTGTTGTCTAAGGATCTGTGGTGACCTCGATTCTGAATGTAAACAATTGTCTTCGTGGCTTCTCCCCACTGAAACTAAGGCAAATCCTGATCGTGTAACATTGCTTTTACACTTTCTTCAATGGATCTATTCTTCCGTTCTGCAACTCCATTTTACTAGGGATTATATGGGACCATCATCTCCCTCTTAATCCCAGACTCCTTACAGAATGCTATAATCTCCTTGGATGTATATTCTCCTCCATTGTCAGATCTCAGTATCATGATTCTTCTTTCTGTAAGGTTCTCTACTTTAGCTTTAATTTCTTGAAATTTCATAAATACTTTGTCCTTTGTTTTCATTAAGTAAAACCAGGTCTTTCTTGAATGATCATCTGTAAATGTGACATAATATAGATGACCTCCAAGTGATTTAGGAGTCATATGGCCACATACATCGGAGTGAATGAGATCCAAGATTTCTTTTGACTGTGAAGCACTGCTTCCAAATGGTCTCTTGGTATTCTTACCCAATGCACATCCCTTACATACGCCTTCATGATCTTCATTCAGATCAGGAATTCCATCTACTATGGAACTTAGAGTTGGAAGGATCTTGAAGTGTAGATGACCAAACCTTCTATCCCAGAGTTCACATGGGCTAATTTCAATGTGCACCGGGGCTTGGGCCACAAGAGATATTAGTCTATAGAGTCTTCCTTCTCAAATGACAATGACTTTAGCCTATTCTATACTTGAGTCTTTACTCCATACAACAACCTTTCCATCAATGAAAGCTACCCTATCACCCTTATCTTCTAAACTTGAAATGGAAAGAAAGTTCTTATGCAGACCTGGAACAAATAGAATGTTGTTGAGGTGAATGTTACTTCCATTCTCCAGCTTTATAGAGGTCGATCCAATACCCTTTACGGGATAGTTATTGGTATCTCCAAGTTCCACTGAATAAGTGGATTTTCCTTTTGATAAGGTCTTCAATCGCTTGGAATGGCCAGTCATGTGTCTTGATGCACCACTATCAATTACCAAACATCTTCATCTTGGAATGTGCCAAAGAGAGCAGAGAAGAGATCTCCATTCTTTTCCTTGATTGATACCTTCTTTGAAGAAGATAAGAAACCCCATGCTTCTGATTGATACCTTCTTTGATATGGCTTGCGATCTTCTTGATGAACTTCTTCATTGTAGAGGAGATCTTCATGATGCCCTTAGATAACCTTAGCTCTGATACCATGTTGAGAATTAATTAGGGCAATGAATATGTTAATTCTCTTTAACTTGATAATTGTTTGTGTTTCCTTTTCCTTTATTAGCTTTGTTCCTTGTTATTATAATGTTAAATACATCAAACAGCTACTAGAACAATAAGAATAGTGACACAATATATAGGTTGCAAGCCAAAGCCAAAACCCCTCTCCTCTTGAGGGGAAAACCCTTAAATCTCTTCTCTTCTTATAGATCCTTCAATTGACGAATACCATGACCTAGAGACACAGACAAATACCATACAAGATCAAGATCAACTCGGCCTCCTACTGCAAGAACTTCGACCTCCTATTGCAGATCCGAAATTTTGACTGCCCGGCAACTGCTGCAACTGTTGTTGCCCCTCTTGAAGACTTTGTCTTCTTCGTATGGCCTCTTCTTCCCTTAGCTTGCCTATCCTTGAGACTTAGGGCTAGAGAGACACCATAAGTGACCTCCGCTTGACTTCTTTCCTCTCTTCCTTCCAAGATCTAACCAAAGATAACCCTTGCGCAAAAACCCTAGCTTCGACTTGTACATGGGAGAGAGAGGGCTAGCCCAAGCACTTCGACTTCCTTCGATCTCTTCTTCGTCCTTCTTCTTCGCCCTCCTTTTCGACCTATTCTTCGTATAGAATGAGAGATGAGTGAGTGGTGCTATGGACGACGAGTTCCTCTCTTTATATAGGCTTCTTCAAGGGGTAGACGTGGCTCTTCACTTAGGCCAACTTGACAGCTTCTAGGTCGACTTGATCTTGGAGGGCATTTCGACACGTTTAAAGACAAAAATATTTTTTCTTTACAAGATACAATGTGCCCATTAGGGTCTTCAATATATGACAATGACTCTTAGACCTAGGACAAAAACTAGAAGCACTCAATGGGTGTTTCACCTATAAATGAAATAACTTCAGCATGAAACCCATGCTCCAATAATAATAATTGCATTAGTTTAATTGGGGAAATTAACACAATTTGCATTTCATCTAGGTATTTTAGTATAGGAAGGCCCCAAGCCTCACTAAAACTTACTTCCAACTTAAATTGGTTGAATAGACTTTTAGGGATCCTTTACCTCTATTGACTCTTCATTGGGAGATCCAAATATTTGAGTGAGGATGAAGTCTGAGGATTAGAATTCAATTGTAACTTTGCCTTAGCACTAATCAAATAAAATGAACCAAGAACAACATTCCATCACATTTGCTTTGGTTTAAAGTCTCACATGCAAATCTTATTTCAAGAGGCACTTTGGATGCAAACATTGTAATCTCTTACTTTTGCAACAAGTTTAATTTTCTTGTATTTGGAAATTGACTCATCTTTTGGTTTAATTGCATATTGTCATGAATGATTGATTTCACTTTCAAGTACTATTATTTTGGGTTGCAAATTTAATTGCATGTTGTCATCTTGGTCTAACATTTGAGTTCTTTTTGTATCCTTTTAAGCAAGATAGTTTCCATGCTTTGATTTGTAGACTTATTCATCTTGAAAGCATTTATAATATCTTGTGCTAACAATTTATTGTTTCACTTTTCAGGGTTATTTTGGCTTTCCATTTGAAAGTATTTCACTTCATTTTAAACAAAATACAATTTCATTTCTTAAAGAGCAAATACTTGGAAGGCACTAGTTGTTCATGCTTATCTTATGATGGTTACTGCTCATAGCAATTTTTGTTTATAAATCTTAAAGAGATCATCTATTTAACTCTAACAATTCTCCTAGAAACTCACATCATTTTTAACTTAACTTTTCATTAGGGACCACCCCCCTTAGCTAACCTAGGAGATAGCTCCAACTGAGAGAGTCGGGATTAGTTTGACAGCCCCTTCTCTGAGTTTCCTGCAACTAACCACACCTTGTGGGGTTGCAGGCTTTTCTCACTAACTTGTAGGTAGGTGTAGGTGAAAAGGTCAACATTTTCGGCGTCGTTGCTGGGGACAAGCTTTCTTGTACCTCGGAAATCGACTAACCTTTTGGTTTTAGCATTTTTGAACTTTAGATTTAGATTCTTTCTCAAGTGGTGACTCCACTCAATCCAAATTTTGCAAGAGTCTCTACTAGGAGAAATTCAAGTGGTCTAGTTAGCCCCTCTCCTGATCTTAAAAGGGTTTTTAGAGAGAGGTTGAATAGACATTCTCATAGTAGAGCTCTTGCTAGTCTTGGGCAAAAGGCTATTCTTGATATTCATTTGCTTTTTCAAGAACAAGTAGAGCCTAACATCATGAATGATATTTTTGCTCCTTATGACTTCACTAACATAAATGGCTATCCTCACAATATCCCTGACAAGGCTATTGAAAAGTTTCCTTCCTTTCAAAGTTTCAAGGTAACAATGCCATTAGTGCTACATCACCTGTGAAAAACTTTAATGTTTGTATCTTTAAATGGTGTAACACTGCTAATTATGAGGATGTGAAGATGAGACTTTTTGTTTTATCTTTAGAAGAGGATGCTCTTGATTGGCTCACTGAGCAACCTGCTAACTCATATAACTCTTTACAAGCCATTCTAACTGCATTTTTAGATAAGTTTGGAGAGAAGAAGGAAAATAGGCATTTGATCAACGCCATTAGCAATATGAAGAAAAATGAGAACGAAACCATGGAGGAGTTTAACAAGAGATTCAATGGATTAGTAAAAAGCATGCCTGCTATTGTTAAACCTCCTGATGAATTTCTTTTATGCTCATATCTGGATGCTTTTGGTGTTGACACTACTTATGAGTTGAGAAGGAAGGAGCCTGTGAATTTAGGTGTAGCTCAAACTGAAGCCTTAAAAACTGTAGGTTTTAACCCCGTACAGAAATTACCTGCATACGAATTCTAAAACACAGAAAATAAACAATGCGAGAGCATAACACATAAAACACATATACACAGAGATTTTCCCCTGGATCCCAAAACCGGGACTACCAGCTTGATTTTTCATTATGTTCCTTTCAATGTTATAATATATATTTATACATGTCGAAGCGTCCAATACCATAGACCGAAAACCATCGTGTCCAAAAAACATGTGCGAAAATCATGCACAAAACCATAGGTGGGTCTGCCCATCCTAACATAGGGTCCAAAACCAAAATTTTCCAGGGTAATGGAGTTACGGGTGCGCCTCAAACCCCCTGTGACCCCCCCCCCCCGCTACACAATCAGCGCAACGAAGGGGGGCTCCGCCCCCCCCCCTCTAACCCCCCACTTAACTACGTGGGCTAGTCGTGGAAAGAATATAACACAACCCAACATTCTCCCACTTGTTGCTTTCTTTCCACAAGGAGCCACAAGAGAGCTTAGTCATTTTTCCAGCCCTGAAACGCCCATTGTCTCTCTACACCAAGAGAACTTCTCAGAGCTCACAGATTTTGTCAATGCATCTGTAGTATTCTTCAAAGTGTCCACCTTTACCAACAACACCTTTTTGTCTTCTATCATATCTCTCACAAAGTGATACTGGACATCAATGTGCTTTGTCTTTGAATGATATGCGGAGTCCTTTGCCAAGAAAATTGCACTTTGGCTGTCATAGTCTATCCTCATAGCTCCCTGTACTAACCCCATACTTGAACACAATCTCTGCAACCAAACTACTTCCTTGTTTGCATGAGTGGCTGCCATGTATTCTGCCTCTATAGTTGATAGTGCCACTACAGATTGTTTCTTACTCATCCAACTAACTGCACCTCCAAATAGGTTAAACACATACCCACTTGTAGATCTTCTCTGATCAAGATCTCCAGCCCAGTTTGCATCAACAAAGCCACGAATATCCAGCATTCTGTCCAATCCTGATCTTCCTTGGTAGCACAAACCATAATCACTAGTGCCACGCAAATACCTGAAAACCCGCTCAACTGTTGTCTAGTGCTCCTTCCCTGGTTTTGACATAAACCTGCTCAATACTCCCACTGCATGTGCAATGTCTAGTCTAGTACAAACCATTGCATACATCAGGCTACCGATTGCACTTGCATATGGAACACGGGACATGTCCTCTTCCTCTTCTTGTGTCTTGGGACACTGTTCAGCAGATAACCTCACACCTACAGGAATAGAAACCTTCACCAGTTTACTATCCTGCATATTAAACCTCTATAGTATTGTCTTGACATACTTCCTTTGGTTTAACCAGAGCTTCCTCTTTGCCCTATCTCTTTTAATTTCCATGCCCAAAATATAGTTTGCAGCATCAAGATCTTTCATGTCGAATTTGGAAGACAATTGGATCTTCAAATACTGGATAATTTCTTTGTCATTTCCAACCAGCAACATATCATCCACATACAAGACCAGAGAAATAACACGGTCACCAATTAATTTAAAATACACACAGTGATCTGCTTTGCTTCTGGTGAAGCCAAGTCCCCGTATAAATGTATCAAATTTCTGATACCACATCCTTGGTAATTGTTTTAACCCATACAGAGACTTCTTTAACTTGCATACCAGTTCTTTCTTACCCTTCACCGCAAAGCCTTCAAGTTCCTTCATGTATATTTCCTCTTCCAGATCCCCGTGAAGAAACGTTGTCTTCACATCCATCTGTTCTACCTCAAAATCAAACGCAGCAGCAACAGATAAAAGTAATCTAATAGAAGTTACCTTGGCAACAAGAGAAAAAATATCACCAAAATCAATTCCTGGCACCTGGGAATAACTTTTTGCTACCAACCGAGCTTTGTATTTCTCCACCTTTCCTTCTGCATTTGTCTTCTTCTTGAACACCCATTTGTTGCCAATGGGTTTCTTTCCAGTCGGTAACTCCACCAGATCCCAAGCCTCATTTTTGTGCAATGATGCCATTTCTTCAACCATCGCCTCTTTCCGAAGTTTGCCATCCTCTTAATCTACTGCTTCCTTCACAGTTCTGAGATCATCGTCAATAATAGATAAAGCAAAATTTGAACAGAAAGCAGATGGACTATACCTTTCTAGTTGCCTTCTTTCTCGAACTAATCTTCTCACACCCGGAGTTTGTGGCTCTTCATCTTCTGATTCCTCCTCTGCTGTAGAGTCTGATTCTTCCTCCTTAACCTCAAACTCTATCTTCTCAGGTTCCTTTGGTTGGACTTCATGTTTAATTACATCTTTTACCTCTCTGAACACCACATCTCGACTGTACACAACCTTCCGTGTGACTGGGTTCCAAAGCTTATACCCCTTTAAACCATCCTTATACCCAATAAAGATGCACTTTTCAGATTTACTATCCAAGTTGGTTCGTTTCTCCTTTGGAACATGTACATATGTGTCACATCCAAATACCCTTAGACGTGAAAGAGAGGGTTTCTTACCAGTCCATACTTCTTGTGGAGTCTTATCCTCCAACGCTGATGAAGGTGACCTGTTGACCAGGTAAAATGCATCCACCGCCTCTGCCCAGAATTCCTGTCCTAACCCGGCACCACTGAGTATGCTTCTTGCCCTTTCCATCAACGTCTTGTTCATTCTTTCTGCAACTCCATTTTACTGAGGTGTATATGGAGTAGTCTTCTGCCGTGCTATACCACACTTCTTACAGAATTCTTCAAATTCCCTACCACAAAACTCTCCACCATTATCTGTTCTCAGCATCTTTATCTTCTTCTCTGTCTGATTTTCCACAAAAGCCTTAAATTCTTTAAACCTGTCAAAGGTTTCAGATTTCTTCTTAAGGAAATATATCCATGTATTCCTTGAGAAGTCATCTATAAATGATACATAGTACACAGACTTACCCAGTGATGGAACCTTCACAAGTCCAAACACATCATTGCGCACAAGTTCTAATATCTGTTTCGCCCTCTTACTACCAGAGGGGAAACTCACCCAATTCTGCTTCCCATATAGACAATTTTCGCAGAAATCAAAATCCAGAGAGCTATTACTCATACCTTTACCATGAAGTATTTGAAGGCCCTTCTCTCCAATATGTCCAAGCCTTTGATGCCACAATATGGTCTTCTTTCCAGAGACCACTAGATTTTCTGCTCCACTTTCAAGAACCACAGAACTGTTGCACCCATTAATAACAGTGCTACCTTGCAGCTTGTACAGAGTTCCAATTCGAACTCCCCGCATCAATACCAGTGCTCCTCGAACCGTTTTGCAGGTATCCTTCTCGAACATTGTTTTTACACCTGCATCATCCAGCTTGCTTACAGAAATCAGATTTCTGGCCAATGCAGGAATATGCAGAACACCCGAAAGTGTTCTAACCCTTCCACCTTGCAACTTCAACTTTACTTTTCCGCGATCAATGATTCTAGCCTTCCTATCATCCCCTAAGAAGACATCACCACCATCGTATTTCTCATACTCGCAGAACCACTCTCTATGGGGAGTGAAGTGAAAGGATGCACCTGAGTCAATCAACCATGCCTCATGATTTACATGTTTACTTGAAGAAGCCAAGTACACATCCCCACCTTCATCTGAGGTGGTTTTCGCCTCTGTAGAAGGAGCATCATCAGATCCCTTTTATCAAAAGCTTTAGATTTACAGTCCTTTTTGTAGTGCCCTTCCTTTCTGCATTTCCAACACACCACCTTTACAGGTTTTCTTGGAGATTTAGATCTCCCTCTAGATTTAGATCTCCCACTCGATGACTTATTTTTGTTTCTATTCTAGGACCGTCCTCGTACAGACAAGGCATCACCATTCTGGCTCTCCATATTTTTCCATCTCATCTCCTCCGTCAGCAAGGATGAGACTATTGCATCAAACTGCAAGGCAGTTGCATTGCTACTTATTGCAATAACCAGACTATCCCATGAATCTGGTAGAGAACACAACAAACTGATGCACTTATCTTCATCTGAAATTTTAATATCAACAAATGCTAACTGACTTACCACAGTATTAAATGCGTTCAGATGCCCTGTCACCGAGTCTCCATCTTTCATCTTCAGGTTATACAGCTTTTTCCGCAGGAACAGTTTATTCACCAGAGACTTAGATTGGTACAAAGTCCCTAACTTGTCCCACAAAGCCTTCACCGTAGCTTCCCCTGATACATTTAGCAATACTGAATCTAAGACACACAATCGTATTGTGCTCTTTTCCTTCCGATCCAACTTATTCCATTCTTCATCGGACACTCCCGTGGTTTAGTACCCGGATCTACCGCGATCCACTGATCTTTATCCACCAACAGATCCTCCATCTTGAGTTTCCACAACTCAAAACTCTGACCATTAAATTTCTCGATCTCTATCTTTCCACTGCTCGCCATCTTCTTTCACCACCAGAATCAATCTCGCAGATCTCCCACTGAACAGGCCACAGGCCCAAGCGAAACCCCTCAGCAACAAAGGCGTTCCCTTGAAGCCAAAACTGCTCCGATACCAAATGTAGGTTTTAACCCCGTACAGAAATTACCTGCATACGAATTCTAAAACACAGAAAATAAACAATGTGAGAGCATAACACATAAAACACATATACACAGATATTTTCCCCTGGATCCCAAAACCGGGACTACTAGCTTGATTTTTCATTATGTTCTTTTCAATGTTATAATACATATTTATACATGTCGATGCATCCAATACCATGGACCGACAACCATCGCGTTCAATACCATGAACCGAAAACCATCGCGTCAAAAAACATGTGCGAAAATCATGCACAAAACCATAGGTGGGTCCGCCCATCCTAACATAGGGTCCAAAACCAAAATTATCCGGGGCGCTACCCCGGACTCCATAAAGTGGGATTACGAGTACGCCTCAAACCCCCTGTGACCCCCCCCCCCCCCCCCGCTACACAATCGGCGCAACGAAGGGGGGCTCTGCCCCCCCTCTAACCCCCCGGTTAACTACGTGGACTAGTCGTGGAAAGAATATAACACAACCCAACAAAAATGGAAAAGGCTAGAAAGTAATCAAGAAAGTTGAACTTCCTGATTTCACTAGAGGGCCATCGAAACTGAATGATTCCAAAGGCAAGGCCAAAGAAGAGACTACACATGATCCTATTAAGGAGTTAACCCAACTCATCAAGAGTATGGAGGCAAATCACACCAGTCAAATGAATGCTATCCAAAATCGATTAGTGGCCATGGAAAGAAATCAAGGTGGGAGATTCCCAAATAGAGGAAATGATAGATGGCAAAAGAAAGGACCTTACAATGACCATAGGCCACCTAATCCACTTGAGTCTACAAACTTATTCCATGCCTTATTGTACACCTTGTGATGACATACATGATGAACTCACTTGTCCTTATGAAAGAAGGATCCTAGAAGGAGATATGGTTGGAACAAGTGAGCAAATCAATGCAGTTGGAAAAGAGCATCATTTGTCCTTGGAAAATTGGATGGGAGGTATGGAGAGTAGTCAGAAGGTAAATAAAAAGTCTCCATCCTCCTGTAGTATAAATAATTTTGAAGATTTGGATAGGATCACTGAGTTATATGGAGAGAAGCCTTCATCAACTCAAATTTTAGAGATAGCCAAGGATAAGGAAAGGGGAAAGAATAAAGAAAGAAATCATAGTAAAACTTTCACTCCACCCACATCGAAGTTGAATATTGACTTGGGAGGATGGATTAATAATGCTAAGATTTTAGTTCCTGTCACTGAAATCATGAAGATTCCCTCCCAAAGATATAAATTGTTGAAAGCCATTGATGCTCCCAATGGAAAAGAAATGTCTAATTTTTCTAAGGATAGATATGAGGATGCCCCTATCACTCTGCAAAGTAGTGATATGTGTAGAGATAACAGAGACCACCAACCTTTTTTCATCACTATGTTGGTCAATGGAATGCTTTTACACAATTGTATGTTTGACTCTGGGGCATCATCTTGTGTCATGACGAAGAAAGTCAGGAATCAATTAAATTTGAGGATTTCTAGACCCTACCACAACATTTGTGCAATGGATTCAAAGATCACTGAAGTGTGTGGTTTGATAAAAGATCTTCAAGTCCACTTAGTTGTACATCCTAACATTATGATCACCATGGATATTGTGGTGATTAATGTGCCTGATGCTTGGGGGATGTTATTGTCTAGAAATTGGGGAGCTGATATTGGGGGTAGTTTGCAAATAGATTTAAGTTATGCTACCAACCCTAATAGTGAGGGCATCATAGTTAGATTGGATAGGGAATTGGAGAAAAAGTTTCATATAGAAAATCCCAAGGAGCCTCATAATGAAATTGTGTATGAATCTAATAACTTGGGAAACTATGCTATCCTGGCTAATTCTTTTCCTCCTTTGGAGAAGGAGGTGGATTGTAAGAAAGATGGAGTTTGGCACATGAATTTTGATGGTGCCCATTCTAGGTATGGTAAGGGTGCTGGAATTGTCCTTACCTCCCCTCTTGGTCACATATTCAAGTTTGCCTATAGATTGGAATTCGATGCAACCAACAATGTAGCAGAGTATGAGGCTCTATTGTTGGGTCTTGAGTTGGCAAAAGACTTGAGGATAAAGTTGCTTAGTATCAAGGGGGATTCTGATCTAGTCATTCTTCAAACTAATAATAAATATGCATAAAAGAATGATAGATTAAAGAAGTATCGAAATGTTGTTTGGGATAATATGGAATATTTTGATGCATTAGACCTTCAAGCAATTCCTAGGGAAGGAAATAAACAAGTTGATGAGCTAGTTGTTGTTGCATCTACATTCTAGCTTGGACAGAACTTGATGGATGATAAAATTAAGATGGAGATTATCTTTAGGCCATCAATTTCTGATAATCTTGAGCATTGGCAAATCTTTAATGATGAAAGCCAAGTGGTTCGTTTTTTAAATAACAAGGAGTAATTTCTGAATTTAAGGCTGGCTACAAAGAGGAAGGATGTGATTATGAGGAGTGTAATGTGGTGACAAATCCCATTCCTAGGGAACATGTAGCCTTCGAGCAAGTGTTTGACAGACATGATGCATCAAAGAGAAAAGATGATAAGAAAATTGACCTAGGGGAATTCATTGAAGTGAATATTGGTACCCATCACAATCCAAAGATTATTAAAATAGGCAAGGGTACCAATGAGCAAGAAAGGAAGAATTTGATAAATTTACTTCATGAATATAGAGATGTTTTGGCTTTTTCATATGATGAGTTGAAAGGTTATAGGGAAGATGTTATGGAAAATACTAACCCTCTTAAAGATGAAAATGACAAACCCTTTAGGCAAAAACTTAGACAAATAAATCCTAAGTTAGCTCCCTTGGTGCAAAAAGAATTGCAAAAGATGCTTCATGCTGGTATTATTGCTCACACTATGCATTCCACATGGTGTTCAAACTTGGTTATTGTAAGGAAGAAGAATGGATCAATCAAGCTATGTGTAGATTTTCGAAATATTAATTTAGCTTGTAAAAAAGATAATTACGCTTTACCTAATACAGAAACATTATTGCCAAGGGTAACAGGGTCTGGAATGATGTCTTTGTTAGATGGATTTTCAGGACACAACCAAGTCTTGGTGAAGGAGGAGGATAGACATAAGACAACATTCACCACACCATGGGGTACTTTTGGATATTTGAGGATGCCTTTTGGATTAACGAATGTTGGAGCAACTTTTCAAAGGGCTATGGACTATGCCTTTAAGGGCCTATCGGGAAGATGTTATGGAACATACTAACCCTCTTAAAGATGAAAATGACAAACCCTTTAGGCATAAACTTAGACAAATCAATCCTAAGTTAGCTCCCTTGGTGCAAAAAGAATTGCAAAAGATTCTTCAAGCTGGTATTATTGCTCACACTTTGCATTCCACATGGTGTTCAAACTTAGTTATTGTAAGGAAGAAGAATGGATCAATCAGGATATGTGTAGATTTTCGAAATCTTAATTTAGCTTGTAAAAAAGATAATTACCCTTTACCTAATATGGAAACATTATTGCAAAGGGTAACAGGATCTGGAATGATGACTTTGTTAGATGGATTTTCAGGACACAACCAAGTCTTGGTGAAGGAGGAGGTTAGACATAAGACAACATTCACCACACCATGGGGTAGTTTTGAATATTTAAAGATGCCTTTTGGATTAACGAATGTTGGAGCAACTTTTCAAAGGGCTATGGACTATGCCTTTAAGGGCCTATAGGGAAGATGTTATGGAACATACTAACCCTCTTAAAGATGAAAATGACAAACCCTTTAGGCAGAAACTTAGACAAATCAATCCTAAGTTAGGTCCCTTAGTGCAAAAAGAATTGCAAAAGATGCTTCAAGCTGGTATTATTGCTCACACTATGCATTCCACATGGTGTTCAAACTTGGTTATTGTAAGGAAGAAGAATGGATCAATCAGGCTATGTGTAGATTTTCGAAATCTTAATTTAGCTTGTAAAAAAGATAATTACCCTTTACCTAATATGGAAACATTATTGCAAAGGGTAACAGGATCTGGAATGATGTCTTTGTTAGATGGATTTTCAGGACACAACCAAGTCTTGGTGAAGGAGGAGGATAGGGGTACTTTTGAATATTTGAGGATGCCTTTTGGATTAACGAATGCTAGAGCAACTTTTCAAAGGGCTATGGACTATGCCTTTAAGGGTCTAATTGGGAAATTTATTGAGATCTATCAAGATGATTTAACTGTTTTTTCTAAAAATGGAATTTCCCATATAGGCCACCTAATGCAAATTTTTGATAGGTGTAGAGAGTATGGAATATGCTTAAATCCTGCTAAATCTATTTTTGGAGTGACTGAAGGGAAGTTGCTTGGTCACGTCATTTTAAAGGATGGGATCAAGATTGACCCTGAAAGAGTTGAGGCTATTCAAAAAATTCCTTTGCCTCATAATATTAAAACCCTTCAATCCTTCTTAGGAAAGATTAATTTTCTTAGAAGGTTCATTCCAAATTATGCTGAGATTGCCAAACCCATCCAAACCCTCTTAAAGAAAGATGTTAAGTTTGTTTGGGGAAATGAGGGTAGAAAAGGTTTTCAGGAAATAAAGGATTCTATTGTCAAAGCACCTGTTCTAGTAAGCCCTGATTATTCAAAGGAGTTTTTGATTTTCTCTTTTGCATCCAAAGATACTATTGTTGGGGTGTTGCTTCAAAAGAATAATGAAGGGCATGAGCAACCTATTGCTTTTATGAGTAGGTCCCTTCAAGGGTCTGAGTTGAAGTATAGCACCATGGAGAAGCAAGCTTATGCTTTAGTCAAGTCTCTTAAACAATTCAGAGTTTATGTGGGGTATTCTAGGATAATTGCATTTGTTCCCCACTCTATTGTAAAGAATATTTTAGTCTAAGCGGATTGCTTAGGAACTCGAGCTAGATGGGTCTCGAAGATTCAAGAGTATGATTTGGATATTAGACCTACCAAGTTTGTGGAAGGCCAAGGATTGGCCAAAATCTTGACTGAAGTAAATGAGAAAGCGATAGGAATAATTTGTCAAAATGATTTCGGATTAACTTCATCGAAACATCAAAGATTGGGTCAACTTGAATGGTATAAAGACATTATTTACTATTTGCAAAATTTATCATGTCCTAACCATTTAGTTGGCCACAAGAGAAGAGCATTAAGGCTTAGAGCAACTAAGTATTGTATTATGAAAGATGGTCTGTGTCGAAGAAATCCGAAGAGTGTAATACTTAGGTGTGTTGATGAAGTTGAAGCCAAATAGCTTCTATCTAAGTTTCATTTAGGATTTTGTGGAGGGCATTATGCTGCTAAGACTACTACCCACAAAATCTTGAGGGCTGGTTATTTTTGGCATTCTATTTTTGTTGATGTGCACAAGTATGTTAGAGGTTGCCAAGCTTGTCAACTATTCACTGGGAAGCAGAAGTTAGCCTCTTTGCCTCTTCAGCCTGTGGTTATCGTGGCTCCCTTTCAACATTGGGGGCTAGATTTTATAGGGAAATTTAATGAAAATTCGAGTAATGGCTACTCATGGATTATAACTTGTTGACACCTAATCCTCAGCGGTTGGGTGTACCCGGAATGTGAACAGTCATCAAGTAGATGAACTGATCAGTCACATTCCTGTATATAAACAATAGTTACCTAATGAAATCAATCAATCAGTTTTCTTCTGCCAAGTCTGGAGTTACCCTGGCCTGACATGGTATCAGAGCACAGGTCCCAGGTTCTAAAAATAGTCGTAACTCCCTCTGTCCTGAGCACTGCCACTGCCTCTGTCCATAACTGCGCTCTGTCCATAACGCTTGTCTCAAACCTACTCCACCTACGATTTAGCATTATTCATTGCCAGACCTGCTCCATCTGTGATTTTCCATATAATACGCTGCTCAATTTTCCATATAATAAGTTGCGCTGCTGATGGTGTCAGCTGCCTGAAGCCGACTCCAAAACCGTTCTGTTGGGAGAATATTGTTGGTCCAGGCGCATCCTCAGTTTCTTTTCACGGTCAAATGCCATTTCTCATGTTCAATTATTTTCCAGTGAAGCAAGTGGATTGAGCATGCAAAGAGTTATAGGATTCGTTCCATTATCGTTAACATTCCCTGTTGGTGCTCAACGCATGCTTCTGTTAGCTCTGGCTCTCCATTCACTTTTTAACCTTCTGCTCTAGAATTCTCTCTATTTTTGGGTCTTAAGGGCCATTTTGCTGAAGGCTGACAGTAACTGTAATACGGTTTTGTTCAAGTGAGATTCCATTCTGAAATTATTGCATTGTTTAAAATATAAATTTTGATGTCCAAACGTATATTTTCTCTCGCTTCTGCGCTCGTGCAAAAGTTGGATCAGGGATCAATGACAATGGAGGATTGATTGGTCTGCGAAGATGCCTGAAAACTTCTTTTACCTCTGAATGACCGAAGCTGGGACTCCACTGCGTGGGAATGTGAAAAGATTGATGCGTTGTTTTTGCTGATGAACCGTGCTCCTCTTTGCTAAGATAATGTGATTTTGATGCGCTGTTTTTGCTGATGAACCGTGCTCCTCTTTGCTGATGAACCGTGCTCCTCTTTGCCAAGTCTCTTATGCTTTCTCAAATGGTGCTCTGTGTTGGTTTATTTGACTAGCGTCTCTGTGGCTTTGCCGTATTCATTGAGCTATCAGCATATCGAGGGGGGATTTTTTCCTTTCCGACATACGAGAGCCATTGTTTTCTGTTAATATTAACGTCATGCTGAGGCAGTTCACTTCTCTTGGCTAATCATTGAGGTATCGAGTTTAGCAGTAAAAAAAAATTCACTGTTGAATCCTGTATATATATATATATATGTGCGCTGTGGTTATATTAACCAGTATATATATATTATGGTCTTCATTTGAATGAGTTATAAACTGAGTTTGTAGATATGGAATATAGTGGATACAGTATCCTCGGAGGGATTTGAAGAAACAGTATATAAAAGTATTTGAAATCTGTTGCCTTTTTGAATACTACTTCACTGTATATCAGCAGAAGTTTTTTTATCAACAGAAGTTTTTTTATCAGCAGAGACATTTTTTTACAGAATGCATTCAATCATTTCTATGGTAGGAATAGTTCTCACTGGCAAGGAGAACTATCCTGAATGGTCCCGGATGGTAAAACACACCCTCATCTACAATGAGTTGTGGAAGGGAGTGTGTGTCGGAGAAGGAGACAATGACCCAGTACAGCCTACATCAGACAAAGAGCTCGTCATTTGGGAAAACAAGAACAGCAAAGCCTATGCATTAATCGCAGCATCTGTAAATGAAGAAGTAAGTCGCCATATTTCATCATATTCAACTGCCTTTGAAGCTTTACAAAAGCTGAAAGAACTTTATGACTCACATTCTGCACTTGAAGTTGTTCAGCTCATGATTAAACTCTTCACTCTTGAACTAAAAAATAATGATCCTCTTGCTCTTGCATCTGAAGTAAAATCCATAATGCATGATATCAAATCCACTAAGGTTGAGCTGGATATCCCTCTTATTGCTTTTCTCAAGGCACTCTATCCTACTTACTCCAATTATCTTGAGTCTTTACAAGCAAATGGAAATCTTAAAGATATAACCTTTGACTCTCTTGTGAAAAAGTTTGCTGAAAGAGAGAAAGCCTTTGGAAAGAAGACAGTCCCTGAATCTTCTGAAGAGACTGTCTGCCTTGCTCATAAAGAAAAGCATCCTGCTCATGATTCTACAAGAGGAAGAGGTGGACGAAGAGGAAGAGGAAGATACTTCAGAGGCAGGGGGGGCAGACACTCTCAAGCAGAAAAAGCAGATCTGCATTGCATTCGCTGCAAACGAAATGGATCACATGATGCTTCTACATGCAAGCTACCATGGGACAAAATTGAGCAGAAAAGAAACCAGTAGAAAGGTAAAACTGATGATACAGACAAAGGTAAAGCACCTGAATCCGCTCACTATATTGAGGCACAATGTAACATTGGAGTAAATGAAGATTTGTTTAATGCTTCACTTGATTCTTCGAAAAATGATTGGTTGCTTAATTCAGGAGCAACCTGTCATATGACTCATAGGAAAGATTTTTTTGAAGATTTCACTGACAATGTTGATGGAGCAGTATACTTTGCAGATCAGTCAAAAATCAAGCCATCAGGGCTTGGCACAATCAGGCTTAAACTGCCTGGTCTTCCAGACTTTCTTCTGGATCATGTTCTATATCTCCCACAGCTCAAGAGAAACTTGCTGTCCTTGGTCCACATCCGCCAACAAGGTCACTCCATTCATATATTTGATGGCAAGCTTGAGGTAAGAAAAGCTTCTGACCACTCACTTGTCATGAGGGGAATAGAAGAAGAAAGGCTTCTCAAACTGCAAGGAACCTCTGCTCATGCACAACATTTCTCATATATTTCTCATCATGAAGAAGGTACACTTAAACTAGATTTGGACATTTAAACTATGACAGTCTCCGCTTATTGAAGAAAAATGGTGTTGCTGGTTTGCCTACAATTCCTAGAAAACATAAGCAATGTGATGCTTGCATTCTAGGAAAGCATAGCAAACAGTGTTTTCATGATTCACATTCAAGAGCACATAGGAAGCTTGAACTCATTCATTCAGATTTATGTGGTCCAATGCCTGTTCCTTCTGCAAATGGAAATAAATATATCATGACATTTATTGATGATTACACTAGAATGTGTTGGGTTTATTTATTGAAGAACAAATCTGATGCTTTTCAAACATTCAAGAATTTTCATAAATGGATTGAAAATGATGCACAATCTCATATTGGGTCTATACGCACTGATAATGGAAAAGAATATACATCAAATGAATTTGAACACTATCTTCGCCAACATGGGATCAAACATCAAACAACTGTGCCTTATAATCCCCAACAGAATGGTGTAGCAGAAAGAATGAATAGAACAATCTTGAATATGGTACGATCCATGCTTTTCTTCAAAAATGTAAAGATAATGTTTTGGGCTGATGCTGTTCTATGTGCTGCATATATAAAGAATAGATGTCCATCTAGTGCTATAAGAAACAAGACTCCTTATGAATTGTGGTATGGACATGTTCCTTCGGTAAAACATCTCAAGATCTTTGGTTCCACCTGTTATGCTTTAATACCAAAGGTACATAGAAACAAACTTGGTGCTAGAAGTCGTAAGTGTATCTTCCTGGGGTATTCAAACACATCTAAAGCATACCGCCTCTATGATGAAGTAAATAAAAAGTTTGTTTTATCTAGAGATGTCATTTTTCTCGAATCATCCAAATCTGACAATGTTGTTGAGCGGCAACTTGATCGCTTGGATAGATTCGCAAAAACAAAATCATTTCAAGAATTTGATAATCAGATTCCACATCTTGAAGGGGGGATTCCTATACTAGAACAACATGTGGAATCTTCTTCTGAAGAACAATCTCCCCTGCATGAAACTCCAACAACGGATGATGCTTTAAGTGATGTAATTGATAGAATTGGGAGACTCAATCTTGATTCAGTCCCAACTCAATCAACAGAGCAGCCTGGACCATCTCAGAAAGGTCCCCCAAAGTGGCTGACAAAGACACTTGAAAGTGTTCATCCTGATGAAATTGGAAAAACAGGAACCAGAAATTCAAACCGACAAAATGGAGGTGATGTAGATGACTCTAATTCACCTGTTGATATGGATGTTACTTATGATTGTGAATTGAACTTGTCTACAGATTTTGAACCAACTTCCTTCAAAAAAGCTGCTTCTCATGATGAATGGAAAGAAGCGATGAAAAAGGAGTATGATGCCCTCATAAAGAATGGCACTTGGAAGCTGGTTGATCCTCCATTTGGAACCAAACCAATTGGCTGCAAGTGGGTCTACAAGAACAAATACAAAGTTGATGGCTCACTTGACAAGCACAAAGCTAGGCTTGTGGCAAAAGGCTTTGCACAGAAGGAAGGGGTCGATTATGAGGAAACTTTTGCCCCCACAGCAAAATGGGCCACCATCAGGACACTCTTTGCACTAGCTGCTCAGAACGATTGGAAAGTCCATCAAATGGATGTAAAAACTGCATTCTTGAATGGAGATCTAAAAGAGAATGTTTTTATGTCCCAGCCTTAAGGATTTGCTGTGAAAGGACATGAACATAAAGTATGCAAACTTGTGAAGCCCTTGTATGGCCTCGAACAAGCACCACGAGCCTGGTATGAAAAACTAACAGAGCATCTTCTGAAACTCAACTTCAATCATTTTGATCTTGATGATGCAACTTTATTTGTCAAGAAAGTTGGCAAAACAGTTGTATATCTTGTGGTATATGTAGATGATCTTTTAATGACAGGGAACAATGAAAGCTATATTGCATCCATAAAGAAAGAATTAGGAAAAAGTTTTGAAATGACTGATTTGGGCTATGTTCATTATTATCTTGGCATTGAAGTAACCCAACATCCAAAATCCATATTTCTTTCTCAAAAGAAATACATTGGAGATTTGTTAAACAGATTTGGCATGACAGAGTGCAATCCTCTTTCTACTCCAATGGAACAAAACTTAAAGCTCACATCTATTGAAGGAAAGGAATTTGAGGATGCAACAAAGTATATACTATAGACAGCTTATAGGAAGTCTCATCTACCTCACTACTACCAGACCAGACATTTCATTTGCTGTTGGAATCCTCTCCAGGTTTATGCAAAAGCCTTGTGAGGGACATTGGTCTGCTGCAAAAAGAGTTCTAAGGTACTTGAAGGGAACTCAAGACCTTGGAATCAAGTATACACAGGTGGACGACTTCAGCTTGATTGGTTACTCTGATTCAGACTTCGATGGAGACAAAGAAACTGGAGTATCTACTTCAGGATATGCTATGAGTCTTGGATCAGGAGCTGTCTCTTGGAGATCACACAAACAATCAGTTCCAGCAGATTCCACAACAGAAGCAGAATACGTGGCAGCAGCTGAAGCAACGAAAGAAATTGTGTGGCTCAGGAAAATTCTTGAAGATTTGCAGGTAAAACAAGTACAATCAACTCCACTCATGATTGACAACACCTCTGCAATAAAGTTGGCCAAGAACCCAAAGTTCCATGATCGTACTAAGCACATCAATACTAAATATCATCTGATCCGACATCATGTTGAGGCCAAAACAATCCATCTCCGTCATTGTTCCACAAATGAGCAAATTGCAGACATCTTCACCAAAGCGCTTGGAAGAGAAAAGCTTGAAAGATTCAGAACGATGCTTGGACTCACCAACATCCCTTCAGATTAAGGGGGGGAATTGTTGACACCTAATCCTCAGCGGTTGGGTGTACCCGGAATGTGAACAGTCATCAAGTAGATGAACTGATCAGTCACATTCCTGTATATAAACAATAGTTACCTAATGAAATCAATCAATCAGTTTTCTTCTGCCAAGTCTGGAGTTACCCTGGCCTGACATAACTGCCACTAATTATTTTACTAAATGGGTAGAGGTCATCCCTACAAAACACACCACTGACAAAGCAGTGATAGATTTTCTTGAAGATAAGATTATCACTCATTTTGGTGTCCGTGCCAAGATTACTACCAACAATGCCAAGGCTTTTAGCTCTGTTGAATTCTCATCGTTTTGCTTTAAGTATGGCATTGTTTTATCCCATTCATCAAACTACTATCCTCAGGGTAATGGCTTAACAAAGTCTAGTAATAAGAATTTGATAACCATAATCAAGAAGATAGTAGGGGATAACAAATGGGCATGGGATAGTAAA
The DNA here is from genome assembly GCA_031772625.1 of Pinus tabuliformis. Taxonomy (NCBI): domain Eukaryota; kingdom Viridiplantae; phylum Streptophyta; class Pinopsida; order Pinales; family Pinaceae; genus Pinus; species Pinus tabuliformis. Next base: position 366,232,079 of record CM062815.1, read on the forward strand.
ATTAAATATGCTTTGTGGGCTGATAGGATTACAAAGAAGAGTTCTACTGGAAAGAGTCCCTTTGAGTTAGTTTATGGCTTGGATGTTACCCTTCCTGTGCATTTGAGGCTACCAACTTACCAATTGCTACAAAGTTTTACATCTGATAAAGATGTTGTGCAATGTAGGATTGACCAAATTGTAGAATTGGATGAAACCAGAAGAAGAGCCTTTGAGAATTGTTGTAAAAAACAATCTAAGGTAAAAAGAAATTTTGACAAATCATCAAGGAATAGAATGTTTTCTAACAATGATATGGTTTTGCTATGGGATTGCAGGAACGAAAGCCAAGAAATCATGGTAAGTTTGACAATTTGTGGCTTGGACCATACATTATCAGGGAAACAACTAGATAGAATTCCTACCATTTGAGCACTTTGGATGGAGAACCACTCGAGTTACCTGTGAATGGCTAACTGCTCAAATTGTTCTACAAAGAAAATAATTGATGCCATGGGGCATCTTTTTATATCATATTTCTAACCTTATCTCATGTCATTCTTGTTTAATTAGCTTTATTTCATGAATAAATTGTCATTTATGCTCTTAGAATAAATTTCCATTTCTTCGTTTCTGTACTTTATTACATTTGATGATATTTTGAATGGATATTGTTGATATGTGTCTTGTCGGTTGATGCAGATTCCAGGCTCTTGCACACTATCGCTTTGTATCTAGCATGCATCCCCATATGGATCAAATGTTGACCACTGGAGTGGCACCTGATGATTATATGAAGACTCCATGCCCAAGGATGATCTAGATGACACTTGTACCATAAAATATCATCAGTGAACAAAGTTTTTTAACTCCACTTCTATCTTCTCATCATCTTTCTAGTACCCAGATTCCACACCCTGTGGGGAATTGTAATAAGTGATACTAGTAATGATGAGTTTTTGAGTCTGTAACAGGCCTAGAATGTTGGGACTCAATCAACAAACCAGTACACCTTTAAGTGTTTTTTTTATCTGGTTAATTATCCCTTTTTTTTAGAGGCGGATAATTTTCTAAGTTTTTTCACTCACGTTTTACCCCAAAGCTGGGGTGACGATTTGAAGGTTGAACCCCTAACACATCTTAGTGTCTAGAGTCGATGTATATTACCATACTAGATCACACAAAAAAAAATGTGGAATTTGGCTAGGTCTAAGTAGGACTTTTTAATAATTAAAAATTTCCCGCAAAACGAGATTTTTTAATTATTTTCTATGTAATGGTGTAAATAAGTGGCCTTAAGAAATGTCTGGGGCGTGTGACTACTCGAAATTCATCCTTAGAGACCCAGCATTATCCTAGGACCCACTTTGACAGTCAAAAAACGACTTATAGTACCTCAAAAGCTGATTTTCCTATTGACAATGGCAAAAAAATGAAAAAAAAAAATCAATCAAAGTCAAAAAAAGTCAACCAAATGACATGGTAGTTCCAAATGAAATTCAAAGATGAAGTGGTAATTATGTGGGGCCCACCACATGAAACACAACTCAAAGTCAAAGCAAGTCAAAGGGTGGTCAAAAAGCAGTCAAAAACATCACGTTGAAGTTCATGCGGTACAACAAAATGTTTGAGGTTCCAAAGTTGATTTAATTTAAACATGGAAGATAATAAAGTGACTTGGCATATAAGACAAAAGAAATCAATATAAAAATATTTGAGTGGGGGACAAGCTGAGTGACATGGCAGCCACCTAGACAAGTCAAAGTTGCACTCAATCAAAGGAAGTCGAATTGCCTACCGTATCTTTTCCTCTCCACAGATCTAGTAATTAAATTTCAGTGGGGGACATGACTGCCACATAGGACAAATCTTGTCCCCCCACTTAAATTTATGTTGATTAATGTAAGAAGCCAGTTTATAAGGAATGTACGCAGGCAGTTAAAGGAAGGACCACGCTGGCAGATTTTAACCAATACGCAGACCTGTGTATAATAGTTCGATGGCAGTGGATTGACACGTGATCATAGGTGTCATACATGCAATTTTTGGTGAGAGATCAGTGGGAGTTGCCTCCACATAACCGGTCTTCCTCATACACAATGAAGCCAGCCCATACGCACAGTTAACAGCAGTCAATACGCAGCAACTAAGGACAGCATTGGAATTTGGTTTGCAAGGTGTCATTCCCTTGGATTTTTATTGAGGATTCGATGGGGTAGTTGCCTCCTCTTACCCATTCAAATGCCACACTTGGCAGATTTGGCAATAGAGCTACTACAGTGAACTCATACGCTGCCATCTATAGAAGAATACATAGGCCAGCAAAGGAACTTGTGAATCTTTGGGATATCAATCAACTACAACAGTCATCTTGCCACTTGGAGAGTTTGATGTCATTGGGATTGGCTCCAATACCACTTGTCATTTCATCTTTCATTGGGATTGGCTCCCATAGTTATATTTAAATGAGCTTTTGGCTCTCATATTGTATCATGTAATAAGCTATTGGGCTTGAGGAAACTCTGTCATTTTGTACTTGCATACTTTCTTAATACAATCAAGACATTGGAACTATCTAGTTGGTGTTCTCTTGGCGTTATGAGGTGATGTCCTTTCATACCACTACTATTGTGTTTAATTTCTTTCGCATGTTGAATTAATATTAGTTTATGCTTGTCATCTTGCTTGAATTGATGTGTGCAAGCTATCTTGCACATATCATTGGTTTAGACTCTAGAGTAGTATTCTAGGGAAAAGCTTGCCAATTCATTTTAGGAGGAATGCTTGGTTTATCTTAATCATTATATTGCTCTAATCTTGTGCAAACTAATACATGTTCAAGTGTGTAGGAAAAAAAATTTGTATTGTGTGCAGGTATCCATCTGAAAGTGTGAGAAGTCTCAATTAGATCAACTCACTCCTAGAGTCACAGTGATCCAAGACTCAGCCATTTTTTCGCTCCAAGTTTTCCATCCAACGAAGAGCAAAAGGGAGTTTTCTTAGTCTATAGCTACTTGATCATCCATTTAAAATTCAAAATACTTCTTTGGTTCCAGTTCTTTCAAAGTTATATCTCCTATTCAAGAGTCATTTCTAAAGCTAGGCAAGTATAGGGGTTCACTCCCATTACTTGAGCTAGTATTTTGTAAATTAAATTCTAAGTTTAGTTTTGCTTTCTTTTTCTTAATTTCACAGTGACAATTGGTATTTTTTTGTGTTTTGCAGCCCATAGGCTCGAGCATTGGGCAACAAAGAGCTTGAGGAGAAGCTTTGGAAAACTACTCACTCGTGTGTATGTAGGACCCCCTCACGCTATCCAAAGACTGATTTCTAGGGAGGCCATAGGCACTTGGAAGAGAGTTGCAAACTCATCGAGGCCGTGAGCATTTTGAGCCTTGTGAATCTCTTTTGGAGAGGTTTTTCCATCTTCAAGTTTGTTGTTATTAATTTTTTTTGGGGAGAGAGTCTAGCTTTGTGTCTCATCTTTGTAAAGATCTCTCTCGTATTGTGGGCTGCCCTCTTAGAAGCAGTTTTACCCGCTTTGAGCACCAATAAAAAACAAAAAAAATTGTTGGAGTGAGCTTGGGATTTTTCCCATGGCAATTCCTTTCCTCATTTAGAAGAGGGATTGTTGTGGGTGGCATAATCTTGCTTTTAGTTTTTCTTAGCTTTCTAGCTTTTAATTTCATATTGTGCATGCTTAAAATCAACACATTTCACTCCACATACAAATTTTACTAATCTTGTATTTAAAATCCCACATGCATACGCTCTCAAGTTTTGCAAACTATTTCTCTTTGAAGCATTTGCATGAAGTATAAGTTTAATTTGGGGAATTAACACAATTTGCACTTCATTTAGGCATTTTAGTATAGGAAAGCCCCAAGCCTCATTAAAACTTACCTCCAACTTAAGTTGATTGAATAGACTTTTAGGGATTCTCTAGGCATTATCTCTATTGACTCTTCATTGTGAGATCCAAATATTTGGGCGAGGATGAAGTCTGAGGACTAGAGTTCAATTGTAACTTTGTCTTAACACTGATCAAATAAAATGAACCAAGAACAACATTCCATCACATTTGCTTCGGTTTAAAGTCTCACATGCAAATCTTATTTCAAGAGGCACTTTGGATGCAAGCATTGTAATCTCTTATTTTTGCTACAAATTTAATTTTCTTGTACTTGGAAATTGACTCATCGTTTGGTTTAATTGCATATTGTCATGAATGGTTAATTTCAATTTCAAGTACTATTATTTTGGGTTGCAAACTTAATTGCATGTTGTCATCTTGGGCTAACATTTGAGTTCTTTTTGTATCCTTTTAAGCAAGATAGTTTTCATGCTTTGATTTGTAGACTTATTCATCTTGAAAGCATTTATAATATCTTGTGCTAACAATTTATTGTTACACGTTTCAGGGTTATTTTGGTTTTCCATTTGAAAGTATTTCATTTCATTTTAAGCAAAATACAATTTCATTTTTTAAAGAGCAAATACTTGGAAGGCACTAGTTGTTTATGTATTTCATGCTTATCTTATGATGGTTATTGCTCATAGCAGTTTTTGCTTATAAATCTTAAAGAGATAATCTATTTAACTCTAATAATTCTCCTAGAAACTCACATCATTTTTAACTTAACTTTTCATTAGGGACCATGCCCCCTTAGCTAACCTAGGAAATAGCTCAAACGGAGAGAGTCGTGATTAGTTTGACAACCCCTTCTCTGAGTTCTCTGCCACCAACCACACCTTGTGGGGTTGAAGGTTTTTCTCACTAATTTGTAGGTAGGTGTAGGCAGCAGAGTCAACAGGTTCAACTGAAGCTAAAGAGCAGCTACGAATTCTTTAACTTGATATCAGAAAAAAAAAAACATTTAAATTATCCACAGCGAGAATCAGAGTGTATCTTTCAACAAATTATGTTCATCAACTTTCTGTAAAATAATTCAGATTTAAGAACACATAAGTATGGAAACAAAGAAATAAACACATAGACAATGAGAGAAGCACTTCACCAAATAGTCCAACACATGAATCCTATGAAAAATGTCATTTTTATTACTGATCAACCCATCAAATGAAAATAATACAATAGCTTATGGTTTAGCCTGTGGTTGTTTGTATTTTATGTAATTTTGCCCTTTGAACATTTTGAATAGGACAATAGCGTTCTGGAATGCAAAAATCAACCCTTCGTACTTCAAAAAGAGAAGTATTTATAAGTTATTTACAAAATATCCTGTCAAAACTGACTAGGATGTATTTTAGGAATTCCTAAACAGAATCTATCTAACTGTTACAATAATTTAGGAAAATTGAAACTGCTTGAATTGGTGGCACTAGATTTGTGGAACTGCTGAATATCTGGCCCTTCGAATTCTGTTGTGTTGTTGATGCTGAGTTGTACAACCAAGTCATCTGCTTACTCCAGTAACTCGCACAATTGATCCCAACGTTGTTCATTGGGGATAGATGTCTTGAGTAACTTCCTATAGACCTCGTCCACTTCAGTATATTTAGCAAAAGTTGGTTTGGAAATGAAGATGTGCTTGATTTCATACTGGATTTCTAAATCATATGTCAATGCTTCTAAAAATGCTTTCCCTATTATGTTGCCTTTCACTCCTGCAAACTTAGAACCATCTTTAGCAATGGTCATTAATTTTTGGCTGTAATCTGACCATGTGCTGAGCTTGTCATTTATCACTAATAAACTGGGAAGTCCCTTTTTGTAGAGGACTTCCAATTTGCTAAAGAACCTCTATACACCTATGTCCAGAACTTGACATTTTTCTTCCAACTGCCTGATCAAATTCCTTTTGGTCAGCACCTTTTTTACCTCCAGTATGGTCTCAGTCCTGTCCTCAATCTCTAGTTCTTCTAGCTCCTGCTTGTTTTTGGAATTGAGGAACTTAATGAGCTATGTAGCTTCACTGGGTTTATCACCCAACTGCTCTCTGATTTCTTGAATGGCTTCATTAGATTTCTCAATTAATTCCTTCTGCTCAAATATGATCTGTATAGATGGCCAAATTTCTATCATGGCTTCATCTATCATTTTCCAAATGTTCTCTTTAACCTGGGCTAGGGTATTACCCATGGTAGTTTCCTTTTCTATCTGTTGCACTCTCTGGGTAAGCCTCTATGATTTTTGCAGCTCTGTTAGGAGAGAATTCTCGTATCCGGCGTTCTGCTCCTATAGGATCTTTACATCCTCTCGCAACTTTTTTATCTCTTCTCCTTGTATCGACATATTTTCCATTGATTGGGCCAGTTTAATTGAATCATTTGTAGTTGAAGTTGTGGGCGCTATAGAGGAGGATGCTCCTGTTGTAGGAATGTCTGTTTGAAGTAGTGACGCAATAGACACTGCATTAAGAGGAATCATAACAAGTTCAGAATTATGTTCTTTCTCTTTGATCAGTTTATCCATTTCTGCCTCCATTTTCTTAATCTGGGCACTCTGTTCCACCAGTAACTTCAACATTTCCTCTTTCTTTATCTCTGTTTCTCCTAATTCCTTTGCCTGAGGATCCTCAGTAGCTAATAGTTTTAATTACTTCCTTAGGGGTGCTATATCAGCATTCTTCTTCTTAATAATCTCTTCCATGGCCTTTGAATTAGTTGGATCAAAGCTTGCTTTAATCAACATCTCCTCTAAATGTTTAATTCTACTGTCTTTGGCTAGAGAGGAAAGTTTCCCCAATTTGAGTTGTGATTGAACATTGTTCAAAGATCGCTGCAACTTGGAAGCAGTAATAGCAGTCTGTGTGAAACTGAATACACCATCTCTCCTATTTGCCTGTGCATTTCCATCTGGTCCAAAGGATGACATCTTTTTCCTCAAACTCAAATGAAGTATGCTTGAAATTTGTTGTTGATTTAGGTTGAGGTACTTGGTACTACAAGAAAGACATATGCATTCTTCCTTTCTCTGTATCATAGGTTGAAATGAGCCTGTGTTGAATTGAGCAAGACTGTTTCCTGAATTGAGTGTAAATATTGTCATGGAGGGCTTCATTCCTCTGTTTGATTTCCTTGTACCTTTGAAATATGTCCAGCTACCTCTGTTCTGTAAATGACTCTGGTGTATGAGGTGTTGTTGGATTCTCTTTAGTGGTTGAGGATGATGGAGAAGCAGTTATGCTGCTACCAAACTTTAAAATATGAAGACCAGAGTGTACAATAGTACCTTGTGTTTCCTCCACTGGTGGGAAATCTACCTTAGAGCTTGTTTTTGTTTTCTTGGAATAAATCTTGAATTCCTTGGCTGAGACTTCTGTAACAGAAGGTGAGTCCTCTTCTCTCAGTCTTTTCTCAGTTTTCTCTCTAGGGGTAGGAGTCTCTGAAGCGGTTATGGACAGCACCTGCTCCTCGACCTCCTGCAATGTGTTCTCTACCCAATCTTGTTGATTCATATATTTCTCAATCTCTGGTCTTTGGGTATGTACATAAGGGGTTGTCTTCTGTTCCAACCTCAACTTAGAAATTACCCCAAAGGGGTCATAAGACCATGTGAAGCTAAGGGGAAAATTCATCTATTTTAGAAGGAGGTTTGCTTCCTCTCCTGCTGCTCTGCTATTATAGATAAATGGCCATATCTGTGTTTTGATTCTGAACTGGGACTTCTTCTTGGCTACCACAAAGTGAATGTTATCTGATTGGATTATTTGCCTGATGTATTCTAAGGCAAATATCGTCATAAGAAGATATTTTGGCAGCTTATAGGGTAGCAGCTTGGAGCCATAAACCCTGATCTCTATATAGTTTTGGTATAAATATCAATCTCTTGTCTTCACCTGCTCACTGAGATGCAACACCTTTTGAATGTCCTCACTGATCCTGGGAATTTGTTGGCCACTCAGCAAACAAGTTGTTGGATATATGAACTGATCTATAAAATCTTTGAACCTGTACTCCTGTGAATGTTTTCTAATAATTGAGGTCCAAAATATTATGGACTGAGGCTCTCCCTGTTGATTTAGTTTCTGAACTGCAAAAGGAAACCTGTATGTCTGGAAGCAAATAAACATATGCGTGAGAATAGAAGAGTATCTGAACATTCCTTCAGTTGAAACAGGAGGAATCGTTCATGTATTACATCTGCAAGAAAGTGACCATAGTAAAAAATGGTTGAAAGTCCTTCTGTGGAAAGGGTGGATAGAAAGCCTAAAATAGGCTCATCTACCCATTCATCTGAGAAATACCCAAGTATGCAAGACAAGACAAAGATGATTTGTCTGGTTCTTGGGGGAAAATAGAAGAGGGATAAGGGAGGTTTTTCTTGGGCAATTGAGAATCCTCTGGCAGGAAGACTTCAAAAATTCTGGCTCTCTAGGGAAAAGTGAGTTTTTGGTAAATCTCTTTGAGAGCATCAATTGAGAAGGGAGTCAGGGATTCACTGTGGGATCTGCAACATCTGGTTTATATTCTCAGGGGTAATGGTGAAAAGGATTTCACCATTAGGGGATATGATGGCTCTTTTGCTTGAGAGATAGGAGGCCTGGCATTTGAGGAGAAACTCTGGGAAATAATAGGATTGAGGGAAAATGAATAGGGGTAGTCTAGATTGCCAAAGCCCAATTTCATCTGATTGGTCTAGATAGGTGTCTCGAAACCAACAGTGTAATTCAAAGAGGTTGAATTCACACTATGTTTCGACAATTTTGTAGTCTTTGTCAACTAAGGGAATGTGGTCTAAATCCACAGAGGGAAAAAGCATTGGGTTTACCATAGTGGCATCAGTTTTGGTTTTGGGGGCCATTGTGATAACAAGGTAGAATTGCAGAGGATGACAATGCTCGTTGCATGGGAAAAGAATTCACAGGTAATTACTCTGTCAGCAATGGATGATAGACAAGGAAAACAGAGATCGGATTGATACCACTGTGAGAGTATGAGGGTGAGGAAAGAAAGTGATCGAGGCGAGTACAGGGATTTATAAGTTCACAATGGAGCGGGACCGTTGGCTGAAACAGTTGTTTAGGGGAGCATTTACTCTGCATCAGGAGGAAGTGGCAACGAAAAGGTGTAACGGTCGGTCGACGTGGCGATGAGTGATAAGCAGAAAAAGGCACAGGAAAGTTGGCGGGAATGGGCGCAGACTAAGTGGTTTTCGGAGGGGGGTATGAGCGGTAAGTGGTAAGTGATGGGGGATGCGAAATGGTGTGAGAGGGAGACGTAGTGGTGGGGCCCGGCGGGAAAACAGCTTTTTCAGACTCCCTCCCCCCCCCCCGCCAATATAGGGAAACATGGCAGGGGGGCTGAAAGGGCCTGGGAGACGTCCGATGAAAAGGGGATCGTGATCGGGAGTGGGGAGATGTGCGTGGTTTAAGCACCAACGATAAACTGTCCCATCGCGCATATATTTTTACAATAAGGTCCAGACTTTGGACAAATAATATCAATTGTTAACATTTTTCATAATAAGTTCAATTTTCCCCTAAACTAACTCAACTAAAAGCGATTAGGGTGCCTTTAGGAGTGCAAACCCTTATTTATTTTGCAATTTAAAGGACTAAACACCTATTCAAAAACTAATCTAACAATTGCATTAATCCAGATTACACTGTTGGATTAATTTATTCACCTAATCTACCTAATCTAATCTTAGCCAAGATTACACTGTTTGGCTAACTTATTCATTCTAATCTAATTGACATAAATTGAAAATTGCTTGAACATGATTAAACAGTATGTTTCAAACAAGAAAAAGGATTGTGGCATATTGAACAAGTTGCACACAATTTCATGAATTTATTCTTCAAAAATTATTGTACTATCAGTGGCACTTCACCTGGCATCACTTTCACATTTTATTTTTTCTTTGGGGTTCTCTTATCATTTTTTTTTATATATACCCTCTTTTCATTTTTTATTTTTATTTATAGATCTTTTTTTGGAAATCATTTGCAATATGCAATATTATTTACAATTGAAAATACTGAAAGAAAACATTCAATCATTATTTGATCCTATGAATTATAGGAACCTAACAGTGTGTTCAGTCGACAACTTAGGCGTGTAACAACAACATGAATGGGGCAGCGATCGCTGCAAATCGGCGGATTCGTGCACAACGACGACAATCCCATGTTGATTTTTGTAGCATCAGATGTGCTCTAGCCACGAAACTCTGTGGAGAGGCTAGAATACAAGTATTCTCCAAAACCCAGAAATCGTTTGGGAAAATTCCACCTAGAGATGGTTTAATTAAAACAATTAATCATTGTTAATGTATTCCTAAGTCTAAACTTAGGAAATGTGATTAATTAAAGGGTATTAATTAAATCTGGTGTGAATCTTCTAGATAAAGACAAGGATCAACTCCCAGTTAATCTTAGCTTTTGATTATGTTTTAATCCTGGTTGTTGGTGCTCCAAAGAGAGATTATAAGGAGGAGCCTGATGGGCACTTGGAAAAAACATCAAGATATTGAGATCTAGAGAACGAATTCTCAAGAGTAGCAGGGTTGAGTTGTCGGAGAGAGATCGAGTGATCTTTTTGCAGTGAGGGGCAGGGATGGTAGACTGGAGGGGATTTTTCCAGTCCCGGTGAGTGCAAGGTAGAGAAGGCATCGAGATGTCTAGAGAGGCAACGCAGTGCCACGCAGAGGCAACACAGTGCTTTAGAGGGAGTCCGCAATTTTGCTAAGGACCAATCGAGATCCAGTGCCAGAAGCCGGGGTGTGAGTACGGAGGGCCAGAGGGTCGAGTTTCCAGTCGACAGAAGGTCAAAAGGAGGAGGTGACATAGTCCCTTGAGCTGTGACGTAGTGACTGCGTGAGCCTATGCAGAGACTACATAGAGATAGCATAGGGCAGCTCATCTAGAGCCCAAATTAGTGTTAGGTCTCCAGTGACAGTGTGAGATATTTTCTCACTACCTCTTTGCCAGTTTATTCTCTGTATCGGATAGCCAGTTTGGGCATCCAATGATTTGTACTCAGAAAACTATTGCTTAATAATAAAACCCTCAATTGTTGCACCGGTTTTCCTATATTGGGTTTTTCCGGGGACATTTGTCCAAAAATAACGATGTACGTGTGTGTGTTTATTTCTTTCCTGTGCAGTATTTTGTTTCCACGATATTTTATGTTGTGAAGGTTGCAGTAGATTTTATTTCGATGTTTACTGTGTAACACTGTAAATAACTTGATTCATAAATTAACAAGTAGGAGAAATTTAATCAGTTGTTGCAGTAGAGATTCGGGGTCACTGAATTTTCACATCCCAGACACAGTGGTTGGTCATTATCAGTCAGTTGACTGGCCAACGGTAGTGTGTCAAAGTGGCCGCTAAAATTCACTATGCCTTTTTCGATTTTTTTTTACTTTTAATTTTTTTCCTATATATATTCTAAAAATTTTCCTAGTAATGTTTTTTTATTATTATATTATTATTTTCTTTGTTTCTTTCCTTATATATATATTTTAAACTCTCTTTTTCCTTTTTTTTAAATATATATACTCCTCTTTTTCTTTTTGTATTTCGACAACCTTTTTTTTTGTTAATGGCCAAGGGCCATAATTTTTTTTTAAATGGCCAAAGGCCTAATGGGTAAATGGAGAATCTCCAAAACTGTATAGCGAAACACTTGAATCACGACAACAACAAAGTTGATAGGTTGATGGCCAAAGGGCCGGATCAGATTGGCTTTGTGCAACGATTGAGCAGCGAGAGGATCGAACAGCGTTGATACCATTGTTACGAACAAAGTTTGTACTCTGCAACAATCTTCAAAACACGGTGTAAACAAAGACATCCATTGAGGATACAATATATATGTATAAAATATATGAATAAGAATGTGATTATTAGATTAATACTAAGGGTCCCGCATATATAGCTAGGTAGGTACCCTTTCACGAATGGTCATGTCCATAGAGACATGCCTCTTCAACACTAATTATTAGTTAAGTAATCATTATTCATTATTATTTTTATTTATATTATTTGTATTATTTATATATATATTTTATTCATAACACTGGCATGTACTTTAACAAGCAGATTTGGAAATAATAGTTGATTCTGGCATTGAATATCAACTCCCTGCAGGCATATGCACAATCATAATTTGAATCTCTATGCACAGCAGCTCAGCACGTCCATAAGACCAGGGAGTCAGCCTCTATTTAACCTCAATGCAACCCAAAAATATGTTCTCCAAGGATTGATGACAAATGTAGCAAGAGAGACTCTAATCTCTGGTTCGAATCAACTAGATAGCCCCTTTAACTTGGCCCTTTTCTTGTTATGTCTTCTCCTCAAAACTGTACAGTGAAATTGCGGCTCACTTTCAGTCACAAATACCATCTTCTAGGGAATAGACTCGACCAGGAAAGAGAGAACAGCCACTCCCTTTATTCTGACAAGCAATTCGGCTTTGGCATGGTTGGAACTTCGACCCCTTGGACGCAGACTTCAACCCAGCAAAAGAAAGATGTAACTTGCACTCTAAGGAAAGGAAACTCGAGCTACTAAACTCCAGAACTCGACCCTGCTTCCCACCATTGTTCTCAGTTTATATCTCAGAGGATTTGACCCACAAAACAAGAGAGAAATTCGTCCTTCTCCAACTGTGGTAGTGGCTTCGGATTTGGCTTGAATCTTCTACCTGAAAGATGATAAATGAAGAACAATAAATCAGAGATTCAACTGATAACACCTCTTCTAACTCAAATCTCTTATGGATCTTTTTCTCTTTTGAATTCCGACAGTGAAATCTGAGTGATTTCACTCCTTGAACCAATTAGAGTGTCTAGTTTCAACACTGAAACCAGCTATGGCGGCTAGGGTTTCCAAACCCTAAGATTCTCCTTCAAAAATCTCTCCAAGAGCTCTTTTCTCGAAAACTCAAATGCACAAATGAGGAGTCTCCTCATGCTTTCTCTTTTAATAACTTGTGGCCACTTTTGTTGCCATTTTACCCTTTTAACTTTTATAAAGTCACTTTATAATATTTTCACTTTATAAAATTAAAGTGACTTTTCACTTGCCTAGGAAATGTCCCATTTTCACCCCTTAGATTTTTATAATGTTTCCTTAGGCAAATTAAGTCCCCTTATTAAATTTTTCCCCGCTTTAGCCTACGAAAACCACATTAGGATAGCGGACTCCATCATAAGCTTCCTAAGTGGTCAAGGACATTACAATCCTCCCCGCCCAAGATTGCTTGTCCTCAAGCAATTTCAACTCAAGATGTTTGAGCACCTGCTCACCTTCCTAGGTGGCGTCTTCCATAGGTAAATCCTTCCACTTTACCAGGTACTCCTTTATTGTTCTACTCCACAACTTCCTCTCCCTTGTTTCTAGGATCTTTTCTAGGACCAAGATCAATTCCCCTTCCTCTTCTAATGGTGAGAGTTCTGTGGAAGTGACAACATGTTGTCCTAGGGCCTTTTTCAGGCACGAGACATGAAAGACGTTATGAATCTTACATCCTTCAAGAAGCTCAAGTTCATAGGCCACTTCTCCTACTCGTCTCAAAATTCTGAATAGCCCATAGAACTTGGGTTTTCGCTTTTCTGCCCCTTTTTGTTTTGAGTGATGATTGTCTATGGGGCTGAAGACGGAGGTACACCATATCTCCTACTTCAAAGTTGCACTCCACTTTGTGTCTGTCTACATATAATTTATGTTGATTCTGAGCCATGTGTAAATTATCCTTGAGAACCTTTAAAATTTCTTGGCTCTTCTAAATCCATTCCTTGGCCAAAGGTGCTCAACTATCCCCAAATATCCTATCTACAAATGTTGGGGCATCATACCCATATAATGCTTTGAAGGGAGTCATGTCGATGGACATGTGGAAAGTGGTATTGTAGCAATGCTCTCCCAAATGCAACCACTTTACCCATGCCTTTTGTTGGTCGATTACATAATTTCGGAGATAGCCTTCCAACCATTTGTTGACTATCTCTATCTACCCATCAGTCTATGGGTGGTAGTTGGTACTCGATGTTAGCTCAATCCCCATAAGTCTGAAAAGCTTCTGCCAAAAGCCGCCCATGAACCTACTATCTCTATCACTGACAATGGTCTTCGACAACCCATGTAATCTGAAGACCTCCTTGAAAAATAGCTCAGCCACCTGTGATGTTGAATATTTTGACGATATGGCGAAGAAATGAGAAAATTTTGTGAGTCAACCTACCACCACTTATATACAATCTTTTCCCTACGCCAAAGGTAATCCAGTGATAAAGTCCACGAAAACGCTCTACCACTTCTGCTCTGGGATAGGGAGTGGCTGCAATAAACCTATCGTATGAGTGTGCTCTGCCTTGTTCTGTTGGCAAGTGTTACACTCCCTCACGAACCTCAACACATCCATCTTGAGGCCTTTCCAAGTGAACCTCTCCCTAATCTTCCTGTAGGTCTTTACATACCCTGGATGCCCTACTAAGGGTGAGCTGTGAGTTGCCTGCATAATTCTCTCCTTGAGTTATGATTCTGGTACCAAATAGATCTAATTTTTATAGTAAATGATATCATTCACAAACTGGTACCTATCATCGTGAATCAACCCCCCCAAAATTTCACAGGCAAATTTATTCTTTGAATACTCCACAAACAACAATGACTTCTAATCATCTATCACCTCTATGAGTGAGAAGGTGGGTGGCATCCACTGTTGAAGAATCTAACTAGTGTCGGTCTTCATAATTGTACTTGAGTCGTGATGTAATATATTTGTCAAAAGGAAAAGAAAATTATTATAATATATATATATATATATATATTATGAGCATGGATTTCATGCTTCTAGGTCAAGCCTCCATTATAGGCTTTTAGGTTTGTGTCAAAAGTCAAAATCATAGACCCTTCTTGGGCTTTGCATGTCAAGAAATAAAATTATTTTTATTGTAATTGAGTCATTATTTCCTCCACCATCAAGTCGGCCTTCCCTCATATCAAGTCGACTTCAAAAAGGACAGCTTCGAACCACTATATATATCAAGCATTCGACCTACCTTGGGAGATTAGAAGCATGAATTCGCTCTGCAATTAAAGTGCCAAGAAAGGGGTGCAAAGTCTAAGGAGATAAGTGAAAAGGACAAGCGAAGAAATGAGAAACAAGTCTAAGCTAAAAGACAGAAGTCTATGCCTCAAATGTGAAGGACCATGACTAAGTTGCAGGGGCCAAAGGTTCAAAATATATCTCAGAAATTGCAGGGCCGAAGTAGAAAGCCAAGCTTCAGGATTGCAGAAAAGAGAAGATATTTTGTTGAAGAACTAATGTTGACTATTTATCACCATGGGAGGCTGACTTGATGGATGGAAGGGAGTCTATATCTTGGTCTAAGGTCAAGGTTGTCTCATTTGATTTGAATTTACTAGTGGAAGAGTTTGATTGGGTTTTCCCCTTCTTAGGGGTTTTGCCCTGGCTAAGCACCTACATTTTGTGTTTTGTGTTGTGATCTTTATTGTTTGGCATTTGTCTTGATGATAAGAACCTAATAAATTGAAAGTAAGAATTTAATAAACATCACAAGAAAGTGTCAAATGAAGAGAAATGAAATTAAGAATTATCCTATCTAAGCTGCCCTAGATTTCTCAACATCCTCAAAAGTGCATCAGCTACTATATTGTTTTTTCCTTTGAGGTACTCTATCTCGAAGTCGTAGCCCTGCAATTTACTGATCCACTTTTGTTGCCTCTCATTCAATTCTTTTTGTTCCATGAGGAACCTCAGGTTGTAATGGTTTGTCTTCACCTTGAACTTGTTCACCACCAGATATTGCCTGAATTTGGCTAATGCATGCATGATGGCCAACATCTCTTTGTCATAGATCGAATAGTGTCGTTCATAATCTCTGAGTTTGCGGCTCTCGAACACTATGGGGTGATGCTTTTGCATAAGGACTACTCCTATTCCCATACCTGAATCGTCTCCAATACAAATGGCTAGGTGAAATCTGGTAGTGCAAGCAAAGTGCATGTACTCATCACCTCCTTCATCCTCTCAAATGTTTCTTGTGCTTTCTCTGACCAACTGAAGGCTCCCTTCTTAGTAAGTTCAGTAAGAGGAGCTGCTAAAGGTGAGAACCCCTTAACAAGCTTCCTATAATAAGTGCAGAAACCAAGGAAGCTCTTTAGTTCTGTAACAATCTTTGGGATGGGCCACTCAATGATTGCTCGGATTTTCTCTTGATGTACTTGAACCCCATCATGTCCAATCATATGCCCTAGGTAGAGAATCTCTGTCATCACAGATTCACACTTGGACTCCTTCGCATGTAACTCATTTTCCTCCAATACTCCCAACACCTCGTCCAAGTGCCTCAAGTGGTCTTCCCACGTCTTGTTGTAGACCAATATGTCATTCAAGAAGACCAACTGGTACTTTCGCAACAGTTTATTGAACACATGGTTCATACGACTCAAAAGTCCCGGGAGCATTAGTTAGCCCAAATTGCATAACCAAAAACTCGTAGTGCCCATAGTTGCACCTGAAAGTTGTCTTCGGGGTGTCTTGCTCCCGAACCTGAATCTAATGATAGCCAGAATGAAGATCAATCTTCAAAAAATATTTGGCCCCTTTCAATTCATCCATCAGCTCATCTATCTGAGGAATAGGATACTGATTTTTTATTGTCCTCTTATCAAGAGCCCGGTAGTCTATGAACATCCACAAGGAGTTGTCCTTCGTCTTAGCCATCACTACCTAAGAAGCGAACAGACTAGAGCTAGGTCAAATATGGCCCAACCTCAACAGCTCCCCTATGGCTTTCTCTATCTCGTCTTTGTAGACCTTGGAATGTCGGTAAGGATTGGTTACCACTGCATGCACACCCTCCTCCAATTATACAACATGCTCAAAACCCTTGTCTAGTGGTCTATCTAAAGGAAGGTCAGCAACAACCTTTTCGTGTTTACGAAGCAATACCTGAATGTCATCTAAGTGTCGTTGTGGCTGCTCTAGCTACCTGTTATCTGTAATAAGGCACTCTACTACCCACTCAACATCGCCTTGCCTCAACATTGCTTCCATGTGGTTAGATGATGTTAGCCTTGGTGGGTATTGAATCTTGATGCATGGCACTCAAAACTACCCTTCTACCATCTACTAGGTCTTTGAATTCCATCTCCATATTTCATTGGTTTGTAGTATACTTCTCAATGTGATAAAGCCACTAACATCCTAACACCACATTGGTGTCTAGCACATCTACCAAAAAGAAGTCCTCAGTCACTGTATAGTTCCCCATGGTTAGTTGTAGTTTGGGGGTGTATCTATTGCAATCCATCTGATGTTTCCCAAGTATGACGATCGTAAAACCATCAAACTCCTCAGTAGGGATCCCCCTTCGGTCCACCATATCCACATCTATGAAATAGTGGGAAGCCCCACTATCAATCAACACTGTCACCTTGTGCCCTGCTAGAACCCCTTTGACTCTGAAAGTGTGATATCTAGGTAATCCTGACATAAAGGTAATGGAAGGAGCTTTGCCCCCTCCATGTGAGAACTCGCCTCCAACTGTCTGCTACATCTGCCCCTATACCTATCCCTGCATTGGCTCCTCATCGCCATCATCATTGTCACTCTCCGAGTACACCTCAATACAATGAGCCTTGACCACCTTGTCCTTGCCAGAACACTTGTGCCCTGGTGCCCATGGCTCCTGATAGCAAAAATAGAGTTTCTTCTTTCTTAGCTCCTTCCAAGTCTCCTCATCCATCTTCAGTTTCCCGGTCCACTCCTTTTGAAAGGGCTTGACTTCTTTACCTTTTTGAGGGAAAGAAGGTTTAGGAGTGAATTTATTTTTAGAGGTGGCATCCTGCAAGTCCCTAGTCTTGTTAATTGTCACACGAAGAGTGGTGGGTTCAAAACCTTTGACCCATCCACGTAGAGGTTTTTCCAACCCCTCTACAAATAGCATCACCAACCTAGCCTCCGAGATATTTGTGACCATGACAATCAACCTTTAAAACTCTCAAATATAAGCCTTCAGACTACCTGTCTGCTTGAGTTGTGCCAACTCTCTAAAATGAAGCTCCGGATCCTTCCTGTCAAATCGCTCAATGAGTCTCTAAGTGAACTTGGTGTATGAGGTGATGTTGTTGTGACCCATAGTCACCAACCCATGGTACCACCACTCATGGGCCTCACCATCCAAGTGTAATGTGGCTAGTTTAATAGCCTCCTCCTCTGTCATATGATGCAACTGGAAATAGGTATCCAGCTTCTGAACCCATGATCGAGTTGAGCATTTGGATGACCCATCAAAGCAGGGGATGGTCACCTTCCCCAATGTCTTTTGCAGTTCCTAATTTTGCCTCGAAACCCTCTGAAATGTTTTAAGTTTACTTTTTAGCTGAAGGTGGCAGAAATCAGTGAAGCTCATGGCAGACTCGAACTCTCATCCCAAAACTCTATACTCCTCCAAATAATCTGCATAAGGAATCCTTTGACTAGTCTGCTTTGTTTGATCATCTGTTGTCTCACATAAAAACTAAGGTATATAGGGTCTAGGTGTTTTACTAAATGTGTGTCAATGGCTCTGTGTAGCAGCATGTGATTAGCTACCCTTTCCACTATTGGATCCTTCTCCATTCATAGGTTCCTTTTTGGTGGAAGTCCCTCTGCTTGTCATCCCTTTCATTGGGTCTACTGTCCCTTTTTGGCCTTTAGCCAAATCATTTATTGCCTTGAGCAAATTGTTGAAGGCATGCTCCTCTATATCACCCATATTTGGCTCTTCTATCTCAGGTGTTTCTTCAACTTTTTTCCCTTTATCTGGAGTTTCTTCACTCTCACTATCTGGGATATCTTCCTTTGTAAGAGGAGTGGGCTATCTGTAGGTACGTTTCCTTCCATAAGTTATCCCTATAAAAGGACTTTCCTCAGTCATGTTGTTGAGAAATCAACATGGCAGCTAATTTTTGTGATTTCACTTAACTTGATAGTTGCTTGTGATGTTCTTTTATTTCTTTGATTATATTCTTCTTCTGCTTGTTATCATTATGTTCTTTATCATCAAACAACTACCAAAAACATGAAGATCATCAAAGACAAATGGACACAAGATGTAGGCTACAAGCTAGGGCCAAAACCTCTCCTAGAGAGGAAAAGCCAAAAGAATATCTTCTCTTCTTATAGACAATTCAAATGAGAATTTCAAGACCCAAGACCCAAGACTAAACCCTCCTCCAAGCACCAAGTCATCCTTCCAACAAATGTTCCTTCAACCAAGCCCAAGTCAACAATATCAACAAGAGTCAAACTTCTTCAAAATAGCTCCAATCAAGTCCTCGGCCCTACAACTCAGATCTGCAACTCGACTTGTAATATTTCATACCTCTAGCAACACATAAACCCTGGATTTCCTCGCACATGTGAGCTAGGATGATCAAAATTTTATCTTGTTCTTCTTCCCTAGGGTTTGCACTTTGTTTCATTGACTTGCTCCTTGATTTCTTGTCTTTCGCTCTTTCTTCTTCTTCAAATCGAACATATGTGTACGTATGTCCAAATGAGGTTGAAGTCCTTCTACTTATATGCTTCTGGTGGGGTCGCATTATGCTTCACTAGGCCGACTTCTCCTGGATAGGCCGACTTGGTCTTGGAGGGTTACTTTGACTATTTAGACACAAAAATACATTTTCTTTCTTGCAACAAGTTGCCCAACAGGGTCTTACAAATATGACAATGACTTCTTTGACTCATGACATTAATTCTTTTGACTTAACAAACCCTAGAAACATGAAGAACATGCTTGACCTAGAAAGACCACTTGACTTGAGCATGAAACCCATGCTTATAAAAATCATAATAATAATATTTTCTTTCTTCTTTTTCTTTTACATCAAATATACAATACCAAGAGTACATGAATCATTATGGAGACCGAACCTAGTTACATATTTCAACACTCCCTCTTAACTAGGGAGGTATTCATAATTGCTTAACCAGTACAAGGAAGACCTCAATTTGAAATGTTCCAAGAAGAGTACAACAGCATATACAATGCTAGATACCATCAAGGCCAAAAATTGCCAAGGTATCAATCCAGGTGTCATCAAGGCTACCTGCCAAGACACCAACTCAATAGGGACTAAGGTGTCATCAAGGCAACTTGCCACTATAGGTACCATCAGGCTACAACCCTAGTATCAATCCAACTGGATATAGATACCATCTAGGCCTCCATGCCAAGACACCAACCCTCACAGGGATCTAGGTATCATCAAGGTCAAGATATCAACACTAAAACGAAGCTCCATATCATCAAGACCAAGATACCCTCCCACATAGGGATCTAGACATCATCAAGGCCAAACTATAACTGAGATCTCAATACCAACCAGGCCAAGATGTCCTCCCAAGTACCATCATACGGGCACGCAGCCTAAGGTACTCATCTCTCCCTCTCAAAGATATCCATTAATCCAAGCATGCTTATCAAATATTCAAAACTTCTCAAGGAGAGATCAACACATCAGCTACTTGTTCATCCATCAGAACATACTATAGCTCCACGACCCCAACTAGTATCAAACTTCCAATATATTGGTTCTTATTATCAATATGCTAGCATAAAATCCGGGGTCTACAACCATTTTGATGTTGCTTATAGTATCCAAACAAATCTCGATAGAAGCTTCATTTTCCAACCTCGCAATTAGCACCATACTCAGCCTCAACACTACTCAAAACATTCGAGTCTTATTCACGACTCATCAAAACTAACCACCAATAGTTCTTTAGCTATTCTCTGATCTCATTCTCTCCTCATGGCCTTCACTAGATGTATGGTTGTTAGTCCTGGCCTAGTGCATGACACATGAAGCAGAGAATCATGTCCTCCCTCTCAACTAGGGAGATAAGTCCATCATCAACAACTTTATTCTTCCATCTACACAGGTTCTTTCTTTTGCATCATCATGTCATCAGAGAATTTCAACCTTTAGGAACATCATTCCTTTTATCTTCATATGGCAACAAGGTCATCTTTCAATCATCAGTGTAAACTTCAATGTCATCAGGGTTCTTACAACTCCCTCTTTCCATCGTGCTCAACATCATCATAAAGTCATCATCAAGTATGAGGTAGGCATACAACCTCTTGAAAACTATGTACCTGCAAATCTCATTAACAAGTACAACCAAGCACAAATATATATGTACAAGAGTATGAAGTTAACTTTATCAATCTAGGGTTATCATGTCATCACAATGAGAGCATCTAGGGTTATCAAAACTTTAATATTAAACCTTAGATATCCAACAACTAAACCATGTTAGGGTTTCAACCATAGCGAAAGCATTTACACCTAGGGTTTCACTTTCATGCCCTAGGATCTTATATCAACCTCTACTAGGGTTTTGTCATAAACCTTAGATATTATCATCAAACCCTAAAAAGCTAGGGTTTCACTAAAGTGAACAAATAGCCAAGGATAGCATTACAAGGGTTGATCTAATCTAGAGATCAATCACCCTAACAATATAAGAGTCTTCATGATTCTATAGCAAAACCATAGAAATGAGAGAGTCATTAATATAAAGAAGTTTTAAAGGCAAAAATGATCGAACCTTCTTTTATGATGGAGAATTGCTATAAATTTTATAAATTTAAACATACCATGAGTTGCTTCTTTTACAATCCTTGAAGGGCTTCCTCTTATAATAAGGTATTTCAAGTATCACCTAGGGTTTACTATCCCTAGATGCCAATAATCTTTAACAAGATGAAGATAATAAACCCTAAACTTTAAACATGTCACAAAACCCTAATGCATTTCATGTTAGACTTTTAACAAATGAACAAGTTATACATACCTCAAGATTACATACCTTTGTCTTCCCTGATCATAGGAAGTCGTTATAATGCCTTCTTCTAGATGCCAAGATCTTCTTACTGTCTTCAAAGATGCCAAAGTCTACCTTCAAGGGGTACTACAGCTTTCATTGATGTTATGAGCAATGCCAAATTAAGATGCTCTTTACATGGTAACCATTTGTAGCTTCTTCTTTGACTTTCTCAAGCAATTTTCCAACCAAGCATACTTCTTTTACTAATTTTGTATTTTTGAATCTAAGTGCTAATATAGGTATCCTTCCCTCTGGTTAGGGTTTCACATTTTTACTGTGTATAATTATAGAACAGACCTTCAAGTTGGCCTAGATCCTTTCCTAGGCGTCTTCTTCTAACTGGCATATAGAACTATATTTATGCATTTGTCCCTTCATAAGATACCTTTCGAACATGTCATATGGTGGACTGATATTTCCCGTCTCCTTTCACAAGCTTGATACTTCCTATAATACTATCTGCAGTGGAAGCTTAAGTCAACAAGCTCTTCTTAAGATGATAGGTTGTTCCACTTTTCCTTGAGAAAGAGATTTGTGGTTGCTCCTTTGATAGATTTGCACAAAATTCTTCTTTCGTCGCCTTTTAATAGTAAGATTGGTTTCTTTAAATACATAAGGTGATCATCATACTACTCCAGAGAATTCGGATTTGACTCTTCTTCAACGGTCATAATTTGTTGGAGGGAGAGATTGTTACAAGCCTTGACAAAGGCTGATATATATTTCTGAAGATGGTTGTGGTCTTTAAGATGACTGTAACTTCTGATCATACCTTCCAAGTGAGCTTAAGAATGCCTCTATATAGTTTGGATTTGGTAAATTTGTTGTTGGCTATAAGGACTACCTTTAGTCCTCAAAAGACACCTTTAAAAATTGTGATTTGGTCACTCTTATACTATGGCACATAACCTTAATAATTTCAGACCCCTTAGACAATGCCCAGATTTTCTTCGACCTTCTCTAGCTTTTCGGATCCTCAAAATGATGCTTCTCAGCTCCTCTAATCCCTTCGTTCTTTTAATCTAGATTTGTGTCCCTAATCACAGAGATCAGAAATTTGTTTCTTAAGATTGATATTGCTTCTTCGGTCTTCTTGAAACTCTTTTCCTCCACATAATAGTGATCCTCCAATTGCCTTATGCTACTGTCCTTAGCTTTGATACCATGTTGAGAAATCAATATGGCAGCTAATTAGGGTGATTTCTCTTAACTTTATAGTTGCTTGTGATGTTCTTTTATTTCTTTGATTAGATTCTTCTTATGCTTGTTATTATTATGTTCTTTATCATCAAACGACTACCAAAAACATGAAGATCATCAAAGACAAAGGAACACAAGATGTAGGCTACAAGCCAAGGCCAAAACCTCTCCTAGAGAGGAAAACCCAAAAGAATCTCCTCTTTTTATAGACACAATTCAAATGAGAATTCCAAGACCTAAGACTAAACCCTCCTCCAAGCACCAGGTCAAAACGTCGATTATAAACTTTTATGAATGCGATGGATCCGGAAATCATATTACAAGAAGAAACTGGTCGCCGAAGTCTAAAATCTAAAATCATTACCCTACACGGAAGGGACAAAATAAAAGAAATCCGAGCATTAGAACGATATAGATTACGAACTTCCAACAAATGTTCCTTCAACCAAGCCCAAGTCAAAAAAGTCAACAAGAGTCAAGCTTCTTCAAAATAGCTCCAATCAAGTCCTCGACCCCGCAACTCGAATCTGCAACTCAACCTATAATATTTCGGACAAATAGCAGCATAGAAACCCTGGATTTCCTCGCACGTGTGAGCTAGGATGATCAAAATTTTGGCTTGTTCTTTGCTAGGGTTTGCACTTTGTTTCATTGACTTGCTTCTTGATTTCTTGTCTTTCGCTCTTTCTTCTTCTTCAGATCGAACTTATGTGTATATATGTCCAAATGAGGTTGAAGTACTTCTACTTATATGCTTCTGGTGGGGTCACATTATGCTTCACTGGGCTGACTTCTCCTGGACAGGCCGACTTGGTCTTAGAGGGTTACTTTGACACTTTAGACACAAAAATACATTTTCTTTCTTGCTACAAGTTGCCCAATAGGGTCTTATAAATATGACAATGACTTCTTTGACTCATGACATTAATCTTTTTGACTTGACAAACACTAAAAGCATGAAGAACATGTCTGACCTAGAAAGACCGCTTGACTTGAGAATGAAACCCATGCTTATAAAAATCATAATAATAATATTTTCTTTTTTCTTTATCTTTTACATCAAATATACAATATCAAGAGTACATGAATCATTATGAAGACCGAACCTAGTTACATATTTCAAGTTTCAACACATGTAACCACTGACAAGATGTCCTGAGACCACACAGTTGTCCAAGACATGCTCTGATACCACTATAAAATTATCTCCTGGAAAGTTTTAGATTTCAATAAATTTTTGAATCTATGTGAGAGTTTCAGTGATGCCTTTTGTCAAACAGTTTGTTATCTGTTGGCTGTAGGTGCACATTTCTCCAATATATCTCCAATTAAGTTATTACAGAACCAGATAAATAAGCTCAAGTAGTTATATATCATTCACAAAATATTCAACAAGAAATACACCATTGTCTAACACCATGCGATGAGCAACTAAACATCTTTCATCAAAGGGAATAACCCAGAATTACAACAGCCATTAACTCATTCATATACAGGCATGCAAATAAATATTATAAGGCACAAAACTTAAATTTGGAACCTGGCATGTACTTCAGAAAGCAAATCTGGAAATAATAGTTGATTTTGGCGTTGAATATCAGCTCCCTACAGGCATATGCACAATCAGAATTTGAATCTCTATGAACAGTAACTCAGCACGTCCATAAGACGAGGGAGTCAGCCTCTATGTAACCTCAACACAACCCATAAATATGTTCTCCAAGAACTGATGACAAATGCAGCAAGATAGACTCTAATCTCTTGTTCGTAACAGCTGGACAGCCCCTTTAACTCGGCCCTTTTCTTGTTATGTCCTCTCCTCAACACTGTACAATGAGACTGCGACTAACTTTCAGCCATACCGTCTTCTAGGGAATAGACTCGACTAGGAAAGAGAGAACAACCCGTCCCTTTTTTCTGACAAGCAACGCGGCTTTGTCATGGTTGGAAATTCGTTCCCTTGGATGCAGACTTCAACCCAGCAAAAGAAAGATGTAACTCGCACTCCAAGGAAAAGAAACTCAAGCTACTAAACTCCAGAACTCGACCCTACTTGCTATTTTTGTTCTCAGCTTTTATCTCAGAGGATTCAACCCTCAAAACAAGAGAGAAATTCATCCTTCTCCAACACTGGTAGTGGCTTCAGGTTTGGCTTGGGTCTTCTACCTGAAAGATGATAAACGAAGAACAATAAATCAGAGATTCAATTGTTACCACCTCTTCTAGCACAAATCCCTTGTAGATCTTTTTCTCTATTTGAACCAGTTAGAATGTCTACTTTCAACACTGAAACCAATTATGGCAGCTAGGGTTTCCAAACCCTAAGTTTCTCCTTCAAAACTCTCTCCAAGAGATCTTTCCTCAAAAACTCAAATGCACGAATGAGCAGAGTCTCCTCATTTTTTCTCTTTTATAAACTTATGGCCACTTTTGCTGCCATTTTACCCTTTTAACTTTTATAAAGTCACTTTATAAAGTTAAAGTGACGTTTCACTTGCCTAGGAAATGTCCCATTTTCACCCTTCATATTTTTATAATGTTCCTTAGGCAAATTAAGTCCCCTTATTAAAAATTTCTCCGCTTTAGCCTATGGGAACTGTTGACCATGTACATGTCAATAGTCCAAGAAGCAGAGTATACAGCAGTGGAATAAAATGTTTGTGTCAATATCATCATTGTAATCCCAAATTCTGATTTTGTATTGGAAAAATGGTTCTAGTATGACTATTAAGCCATGTAACAACACCTAAGTAAGCCTATGATTCTTCTCAAATTGTTTCACTCTAGAGAGTTTTTTAACCTCACCAAATTATCTGTGTTTGTAAACATGGATAATTGGCAAAGTTTTTCTCCCGGATATACCCCAAAGCTAGGGTAGAGCTCATTGACATGGTCTTAGGTGAGTCCTAATCTATGTATTTTATCATGCTAGATAATATGTCTTGTCACAGAATTTGGTTGAGTCTTAAGAGTCTATGTCTATGTAATTTCCCCTTCTAAGGGTTGAATTTGTAATATCTTGATGTAAAAGTATTATCTAGGAATATTTTTGGTGAATGGTTCCTCATAATTAGAACACCATCACCAAAATACTTTTATATACACTTACACGGTAGAAAAATATTTAATCCCCTCTCGAGTCTATTAATTTTAGTTTTTGGCAAAACCTAAAATTAAAATTAACTAGAAATTGTAAAAAAAAAAAAATGAAGGGAAAATCAATTACCCTCCAAGTGGAAAATTCATCGAAAAATTGTTTGAGGCTAATTTTTGAAGGAAAATATTCAAGTCAAAAATAAAAGCCTCATTTCTACAAATTTGTTGGGGCCAAAGAAGACTATTTTCCAGCAAATCGAATTTTTTGGGCCAAGAAGTGAATTATTTTGCACAAGTAACAATAATTCTATTTTTTGAAGGTCCTCCAGTGGTCCAGAAGTCAAATTTTGACCCTC
Organism: Pinus tabuliformis; assembly: GCA_031772625.1. Taxonomy (NCBI): domain Eukaryota; kingdom Viridiplantae; phylum Streptophyta; class Pinopsida; order Pinales; family Pinaceae; genus Pinus; species Pinus tabuliformis. Next base: position 366,258,537 of record CM062815.1, read on the forward strand.
CAGCAATGCGAACAAGGAAGATCGAAATTTTTTGGAGATTTGCGCCAACTAATCAAGGGATCAATTTTTTTCAACAAGGATCAAGCCATGAATCGATGCAACTAGCCGTTATTTCCACTTAGAGGGGTTAATCCCTCTCATTTTTCTATATGAGAAAGCTTTCAAGCTCCTCATTGCAACTTGATTTGGAACTAGATTGAAAATCTTTTTTAATGAGCTAAGCTCTATTGGAATATTTTTAATAAAAAGTCTTTGGGGTTTCAATTCAAGGTGTCTCTCGCTTGATGATTCATGGTATGTGTTGAATTGATCTTAATGCTCTAATTATCTTTAACTGAAGATTATTGTTTCATAGTCAGTGGTTGGATTATCTATTAGCACAGGTATCTTGCTTTAGGTAATGGGCTAGAGTAAACACATTGAGGCTAGTAGATCTAGCAAGTATCTCTAGATCTTTGGTTTTCTTGTGTGAATCGAACCCCTTTGGAACTAATAATCTATCTTTTGTGTAGAGATCTTCAGATATTCAGCCCTTGGGCATGCCTCAAGTTCATGGACTTTGAGGTGATCACATCTTGTTTGGACTCCGAGCTTATCTAACGATTATTGGTGCAGGGTCTTAGCTTGGACATTAAATAAAAACATTTCTCTTATTTTCAAAATCTACTTGGGCTATAAATGATTTATTTTCTAATTAGAGCTAATATTTCTCTTGTAGATATTGTACATAATTTGTAATTTTTTGTAAATAATTTTCTAACCCTTGTATATTATTTTTCCCTTTGTAAATAATACTTTTGGGGTTTTTATTTTAGAATTTTCTAGATCTTGTGGTTTGGCTCTATTTATTTGACTTGCAGGTGCCATTAGCTCAAGGATTCAAAGACAAATCTGAAGTGAGAAGTTTGAAACCCTCACCTAGCCTAGACGGCTAGGGTTTGGGCCTATTTTCACCTAAGGAGGAGTTGTCCAGCCAAGAGAAGAAGTGTGTTCAGCCAAGGAGGGTTGATTTGGGGTCTAGAAGCCCTAAACTTCAAGACCCAAGTGCTAGAAAGTCAACGCCTTGCCTTCCAAGGGAAGTCGCTAGCCCTATAGAACCTATTTCTTGCATAAACTGGGGTTTTTCATAAGTATTTATAACTTACATCTGAAGTGATTTTGCAGGTGGTTTCTTTAAGGTTAAGGTCATTTTTTGGGCTTGAAAGTGACGAATTTTAATTGCAAGAGGTGGTTGCAAGGGTTTTGAGGCCTCTAGGCCTTAGTCGCAACCCTAGAAGGGTCATTTCACCCTAGTTACAGCCCTAATCAGACCTATAAGCCCTAGCCGCAGCCCTAATTAGGCCTTGTTGACTTAGTCGCAGTGCTAGAGGGGCCTAAATTCTAATTTCATCTCTACAACTGATTTTGAGGGCTAACAATTTGTTTGCAAACCTAAAGTGAATTTTGGTAAGGCTTTGTAGTGGTTTCTCATTGTATTTTTTCCATTTAATTGGGAATTTGTGGATTAATATTGGAGTTGGTGAGTAAGAGATTTATGTTGAGCAACATGGGGGATTTGAGACTTGCAGTAGAGACACGGATGTTTGCAGGCTAAAGAGACCTCTTTATGGGATCAAGTAGGCTTCGAGGGCATGGTATGCCAAGATAGACAATTACCTTCTCGGACTAGACTTCACCAAGAGTGAAGTTGACCCTAACCTATACTATATTGTGGTTGAGGGTCAGCCTCTCATTCTTATGTTATATGTTGACGATTTGATACTAACAGGGGGCAAGGAGCTCATTTGTGACTGCAAGAGCTTGCAAAAGAGTTTGAGATGAAGGATATAGAGCTTACACACTATTTCCTTGGGTTGGAGGTACGGCAAGGTGATGGGGAGATATTCTTGGGATAGGGTAGGTACACATAAGAGATTTTTAAGAGATTCCACATGCAAGGTTGCAGGCCCATGACCACACCTCTAATCATAAATTGGAGGAAGGTGGGCACTACCAGAGGTGAGCAGTGGACGCCACTCTTTACAGGCAACTCATAGGGTCGTTGATGTATCTGGTGAACACATGACCAAACAGTTGATTCACAGTCAACCAGTTGAGCAAGTTTATGGTTGAGCCGACCAGAGTGCATTGGGTTGTTGCCAAGCACGTGTTGAGGTATCTCAAGGGCACAATAGATTATGGATTCTTGTATAGGCAAGTTGACGAAGTGAGTCTTTAGGGATTCACAGATGCAAATTGGGCAGGGGGTTTAGCAAACATGAAGAGCAATTCAAGTTGTACCTTCAATGGTTCAGCAGTTGTTTCTTGGTTCAGCAGGAAGTAGAGATCGCTAGCACTAATGTTGGCTTGATGGGCCCTGACCCGGTTTCAGCGTTAATTAGCCAAGCAAATCCCTACACTACTGGTCCTTTCGGCATCAATCTGCGGAGCGCAGACTAAAGTCTCACCCAAAGAAGTATGGGGGGATGTAGGAACCAAGTTTCCGCACCCTAAGATGGTAGTGATGTCACTTTATACCCTAACCCTTCCTTCACGTCGATTAATAAGCCTTTTAGGGCTTATTAATATACTTCCCTTAGTCGTCCTCTAGACCTCCGCGAAGGTCTACGACTGTCTTTCGCGTACCCTAAATAGGCGATTCAGACACTTATCGGCCTTTGTAATTACTCTTATTGTTGTATTTACACTGATAACTGCAAGATGAATTATGATTATCTTAGCGTAAACAGATATTCTTGCTTGCATTCATATAACAAAGTAAAACACATAGATTTGCACATCAATACAGCATTAAATCATAAACCCAATATTCCACATAACATAATCGCGTGCATTCATAACAGAAGTGAAATAACTCATACACAGGTAATTCCAGAATAATTCTCTTTATTGATGTTCAGATCTCCTTTACAGACTATAACTACCCTGCGCACACAGCTGCAAGAGTCCGCGCACTCAGTTGCAGAATTCTACCCTAGGCCTCTGCGCACACAGCTACAGAGCCTCTTTCCTACGCTAAGACTCTTCGCTCTTAGCTCTCACAGACCCATTACATCAATGACTCCTCAAAACATATCTAAACTGAACTAAAAACTGCCTTAGACTCTTCTAAGACTTCCCTTTTTATACAATCCCATGGTCCACGGACCAAGGGTGGATCTCATAAATCCAACACAAGTTACATAAACTAAGGGCAGAAACCCTTGATGACTCTTTACATCTTTGCGCTCCGCGACCACAAAATGCGGAGACTTTACATTCTTTATACAAAACTTGGGCCTTTAACCCCAAAACTTGGGCTTTTAACCCCAAAATTGACCCTAGGGGACCTGTTCCCAACAGGCCCCCAACACAAATATGGTGACTCGCCCTCGAGTCACTCTGTTGGCATGGAGATCTTGTCGCGAAGACCTCCTAGCTCCACCTGTACAACTGTGACCTCGACAGTACACTGTGTTGCTGCCTGGTAACCTGCTCGACCAGCTGCTCCGTCGCTGGTCCTGCGCTATCTGCCTGTATTTTCTATTGTGTTTCCTACAGACTAGCCAATTTTCCTTCAATGGTGGTCGTGAGCACATAGGCTTCATCTAGCCAAGGCCCTAATCTAGCCTTCAGTACTGCCTCCTTGCGTTGTGCTGCGTCCACCTGTTCCTTCAGTGCCTTCGCTTCCTACAGCTTTGCCAACCTCTATGTGATGGCGACAGTGTGCGCCGTCGCTTTGACCTTGTCATACTTCTGCTGCAGTTCCCTTGCCTCTGTTTCTAGCCACTACACGTTGGGATCTTCCTGCAAGCTGGTAACTACTTCGAGCGACTACTCGAAGAGCGAAGTGCAATCCTTCACTGCGGCCGCTGCATCTTTGACAGCTACCTCACGCTGCTCTCTGACTTCTGGTGGAGTCGAAGGCTGGGCCCTCAACTCGAGCTCTGTGATCTTAAGGTTCAGCTCAAACTGAACCTTAGCCAGCTCTGTCCTTGCGTCGCACACACCTGCAGCGAGCTTCCGAATTCTGGCATCGACTAGCGCATCTTCTGGGATATTCAACTCCGGAATAGTTCTGCAGGCCTCAGCTACCACAGTTGTGGTGCGCTCATTCTTCTCTGTGATCTTCTTAAGGAGATCAATCGCGGAAGTCTTTTCTATAAACATCTGGGCATTGTTGACCTTCTGCTTGCTGATCACATTCAGCGCGCGCTACTCTCTGGCCCGAAGTTCCGCAATCACACCGTCTTGCAGGGTGTGAAGGGCTTCACTTGGCAGCGCAGCCAAGTTCAACCCAACCTTCTTGAGAGCGCTGACAGTGGCCTTGTCAGCTTCCACTTCTGTAGTCAATGCTCCATCCAGTAGCATGATGGCTCGAGGATCCAAGGAGCGGACCAGCTCTGCTGCTTCTAAGGTCCCAGGCACCAAGCTAGTTGACACCGCACTGCGCTGTCCCACATTGGTTTGCACTTGAGTGGCCTGGATCTGCAGCTCGCACAGACCTGTCTGAATGGCGACCAAGGCTTGCTGCAGCAGTTCCACGGTTGCGTCCCTCACTATGTCCCCGATATCATTCAAATCACCTTCAGTCAAAGTGATCGGGTCAAGTGATGATTTGTTGGCCTTGGACTTCTTCCGCGGCCCTACTTTTTCCTGCTCCCTAGTGCGCTTAACCCGGAATGGAGTAGTCTCCAAGTCTGCACCTCCCTGTCCTAATTGCTGCTCTTCTTCCTCCATCTACGGCGAAGGAGACTTTTGACTTCTGTCAGAGTCACGCTCTTCCTCTTCTTCTTCCTCCTCTGCCTGCTTCTTAGCAGCGCACTCTACTTTAGCTTTGTCTTCGGCCTCCTTTTTCCTTTTGTCGGCCAACTATTGCATCTTCAGCCAGGCCTCTTCCTTCTTCTGCTTCGCATCCAGTTTCAGTGTAATTTTCATAACCCCCAAGTCCCCTATTATCCCCTTTAAGTCTGAGAACTTTGTAGGGAACAAATCCTAGTATTCGCAAAGCAATTCAGCAACCTTATCTACTGTTGTGTCATCCTAGTAGTCCCCAATCTTTGCAAACTTTGGCTCTGCCTCTGTCCCAATGTTTACTTGTCTTGTTTTTAGTGGCGCGGTGATATCTAGATTTTCAATTTGCGGTCCTTCAACTTCGTGGTGACCTTCAGTCTCTGGGATGTTAATGTTCCTCAGGTCCTCATCCTCTTCTTCGACAGTCCAGTGCATGGCTCAGCTAGGTGGTCCAATCTGGTTGAATTAAGTCCAAGGGATCCTGCAGTACTCTGAAGATTGCTACCTTAACTTCCTGCAATGCCTCGTTAATACTTTCAAACCCATCCTCAAAGCTAAACGTCATCAAGAATCCCTGTCGCAAAACGTCCCATTCTTCAGTGCCATGGCAAAGCTCTGTTTCCAAGTACTAGTTCATTAGTATTACATCCAAAGTATGACAAAACAGATGCACCCATTCAGGCTGAGGCTCCGCTCCATAAACCTTAGTCCATTTGGCCAGGTGATCGCGCGGATCATCCCTTCCATCATATTTCTCTGTTAGCCGAACTTGTGGGTGACCAAACCGCAATCTCATCATCTTTCTGTACATGCGCCAATCGTCAAAACTATCTTTGTGCGTACCCCACCATCTCGCAAGCGTAGCGCACAGTGCCCAATCCAAGGCCTGGAAGTCACTAGCACTTCCCTTTCAAATGCATCCAAAAATTTATCGACATCAGTTAAACCATCATAGTAAGGCAGATTTCTTACCTCTGACGATACATAGCACAACGACTTGGTCATCATATTACAGCGCAACGTAGATACTTCATGCAGTCGATTCTGCCAGTGCTCCAACTCCTCATCTGAATCTGATGTGCAGGAACTTTCGCGGTCCCAAGCAATGCGTCCATCTGCTATCGGATTCACCCAATCCTGATCTCGCGTCGTTATCTTATAAATCTGGTCCAAATCATCATCGCTTTCATAATCGCGGACCGGTTCAGTATAGCGCGGTCCTTCTGCAGGGTCCAGGGGCACTACTACGCGGAGCGATTTCTTCTCAAATATCATCTTTCACTTCTTCAAATTGATTACCCCATTCATGTCAATGGCCCAATCGATCCCAAGGAGCGCAAGGTAGGGATTGTTGTCATCCACAATCTCTATCACTTCAAAGTCAGCCAATGCACTCGTGCCCTCAATATCCACTGTCACTCCCTACAATCTTCCCATGGGGATAATTTTCTGTTGATTTGTCATCCTTAACTGAATCAGAGACCACTGCAACGTAGGTCTCCCCATCCTTTCCCATGTCTGTTTAGGCAAAACATTCGCGTCCGACCCCAGATCCAAAATTACTTGATCCATCTCATATTCTCCTATCTGCGTAGTGAGCCTCATCTCACGCCCCGTTCTTGCCTTATGCTTACCAATCTTCTTGACTACGCGCAGTCCATCAGGAGCGTTTTCTTTCCCGACACACTTATTTATTAGTTCCTATAGTCCTTTCACAACCTTGTTGTCACGCAACAGCTTCATACAGGTCTCCAAGAAAGTAGTAAGCATGGAAGGGTCCATCTCTTTAGCTGGCTTATCTTGACTTCCTAAGGTAGAGGCCTCAGCGAAGCTTTTCTTTGCTTCCATAAATGTTTCCCATGCGCGCTTCAGATCAAACTCAACCTCCTTTTCTGGAGCTTTGCGGACCCATTCACTTTCTTCAAGTTGCTTCCCCTTATCTTCGCCAGTCGTCATCCCACTCCGCAGCACAATATTTACCTTAGGATCCTCTTCGCGAGGCTCAACCCTCATCATCTGTAGGTTCTGAGTCGGATACAAAGGTGTATCACCTTTTCATGTATCTTAGCTAGCAATACCGGGCAATCTTCAGTTGCGTGGTCAAACTGAGTACAATATCGGCATGACAGACGCGTCGGATTTAGGCAGTCTCACGCATAGTGTCTTGGTCCTCCACAATTGTAACAAATGACCTGTCCCTGACCTCTACCAGGTCCTCCTCCACCTCAGCCTCGTCCGCGCCCCTAATATTCGCCTCGCGCTCCCCCAACACCTTGGTCCGGAGGTTGGGTTTCTGCCTGCACCCTATATGCGGGCGTTCTATCCATCATTAACTCGTAACTACGACAATTGCGCTCATCATGACCCACCAATTGACAGAAGTTGCAGAAGAGTTGTTGCGGTGTCTGTACAAATTTCTGCAACAAATGGCAATTGTTTGTCACGTGTTTTCCAGCTACCTGATAGATAGCACACCATAGCGCGAGCCCTGCACTTGGCCCTACTTGAGCCTCCGGCCTCAAAGGCATTGGTCCTCCTGCTGCAACATAATTCGCGAAGACTAGGCAGTGATCTTTGTCATGCCCCTAGCTTTTTGCATTTCAAGCACCAAACTTCTTCGCGCACCTCTGGCCGAACTATTCTATCGTTCTTCAGACTCTGCATTTCTAGGCAAAGGTTCTGCAACTGCGCATGAATCTACTGAACCCCCAAATTAGCATCTTGCATCAGTGTCTCATGCAATCTCATCACAATTTCCAGAGCTTCCGCCTGGGTCCCAATCTTTTGCTATGATAGCGCAACCCTTAGATGAGGCAGGAGCGAAGCCACAAACCATTCGCGGTGCTGCCCATCTGTCAGATTCATGTTAGCTTCGCAAATTATACACTTCAATCTCTGATCCAGATCCCAGGGTGTCTCGCCAGGCTTCATCATGATCTCTTTGAATCCCACAATTGATTGCGCTTCAGACTTAGGTCTACTGAATTCCTTATTCAGCGCAGTCTGAATATCTGCCAACGCAGACGTCGGGTTATCAATGCAGTACTTAATGTACCATGTTAGCACACGTTCCTACAAAGCACTAACCAACGTTGCTTTCTTCATTTGATCATCTGTGATACCCTGAGCTTCCCATACAGCCTTCACGACGAACCAAAACTGGTCTGAATCCTCATTTCCCAAGCCCTTGAACACAGGTAGCTTTACTGAGTTCGCCATACTGAACGGTGGCAGTGGTGTAGGCGAAGGTGTATGTGGCGAAGGTGAAGATGGAGGCAGTGTGGGTGGATGGGGTATTCGTGGGAACCCTTGCTTTATCAACTGAACAGCGCTCTGCGGAGAAGCCTGTGCTGCTTCCTCGTTGTCACTCAGAGGAGGTTCAATCAGTGGGCTATATTCAGGGCCTGTTTTCCCTCTATTCCTGAAGGTCTTTCCACTTCGCGTAGCCCCAAACATCAAGGTAGTTGCATAACCTGCTTTTCACACAAGAGCATCTTAATCCAAGTATTTAAAGACCTTAAATACTTACCTTGCGCCCCTTGAAGAAGCGACGCTCTGCTTCGCTGTAATTGACCGAGGTATCGACCGCGAACTCTGTCACGAACCCTCCTATGATACGATCGAGCCAATGATCGACAGCGCGTGCGATCTTATCTTCAGAGGCTTCTAATCTTCGCACTAACTCCGGGGTCCAGACTATTGGACTGTCAAGCCTCCACCTTCCTTGGTTGTCTGCCAATTTTGCAATCCACTCGTACAATTCGACCAGGAAGGAAGAAGATCTTGTGTATCTTTGTGTACAGATATCTGTCCAACCACTGTTCTTTCGTCAATCGCGGATTCATGTTCTCTTGTGCCGCGAATTCGTGGATCTTTCTATCCAACCAGTCTTCGATCTCCTTCTTAGTTGGATTCCAGTGATGCGACATCACACATCTCTTTATGCAGATCTCGATCCTGGCAACGGAACCATTTGTTGGCTTGATGGGCCCTGACCCAGGTTCAGCGTTAATTAGCCAAGCAAATCCCTACACTACTGGCCCTTTCAGCATCAATCCACGGAGTGCGGACTGAAGTCTCACCCAAAGCAGTATGGGGGGATGCAGGAACCAAGTTTCTACACCCTGAGATGGCAGTGATGTCGCTTTATACCCTAACCCTTCCTTCGCGCCGATCGATAAGCCTTTTAGGGCTTATTGATATACTTCCCTTACTCGTCCTCTAGACTTCTGCGAAGGTCTACAACTATCTTTCGCATACCCTAAATAAGCGATTCAGACGCTTAAGCGCCTCTGTAATTACTCTTATTGTTGTATTTACCCAGATTAGCTTAAGTAGTGGATAACTTCAACATGCATTATGAATATCTTCGCATAAACAGACATTCTTACTTCCATTCATATAACAAATTAAAACACATAGATTCGCGCATCAATACAGCATTAAATCATAAACCCAGTATTCAACATAACATAATCGCATGCATTCATAACAGAAGTAAAATAGCTCATACACAGGTAATTCCAGAATAATTCTCTTTATTGATGTTCAGATCTCCTTTACAGACTCTAACTACCCTGCGCGCTCAGTTGCGCACAGTTGCAGAGCCTCTTTCTTACGCTAAGACTCTTCGCTCTTAGCTCTCACAGACCCATTACATCAATGACTCCTCAAAACATATCTGAAATGAACTAAAAACTGCCTTAGACTCTTCTAAGACTTCCCTTTTTATACAATCCCATGGTCCATAGACCAAGGGTGGATCTCATAAAGCCGACACAAGTTACATAAACTAAGGGCGGAAACCCTTGATGACTCTTTACATCTTCGCGCTCCGCGACCACAAAATGCAGAGACTTTACATTCTTTATACAAAACTTGGGCCTTTAACCCCAAAACTTGGGCTTTTAACCCCAAAATTGACCCTAGGGGACCCGTTCCCAACAACTAAGCTTAGTTGAGGTTGAGTATATGGCTCCCAGCTTGGTAGCTTGCGAGGCCATATGGTTGAGGAAACTACTTGTTGGGTTTTCAGTCAGAAGTTGGAGCCCACAGTCATAAACTAGAGTTGCATCAAGCTCTCTGATAATACAGTATTTCATGATCACTCCAAGCACATCGAGATTCGGTACCACCATATCAGAGATTGTGTTCAGAGAGGTAAAGTCAGACACTACTACGTCCCTACAAAGGAGTAGAAGACAGATATCTTGACCAATGGATTTGAAAGAAGCATATTCGTCTACTTCAGAGATAAACTGGGTGTAGTACATAACACCTTTCTCTCTAAGGAGTGTTAGATGGAGTTAGAGAAGGAATGGTTCTGCTAAATTTAGAAGTGCACTAAATTTGGCAGAGGGACCCACAAGTGAAGCTAAGGCACAGTTTTACTTTTTCTTAATTTTGACTTAGGAAAATCTAATTTTCCTATAGTCAAAAAGTAAAGCAATCTCAGTCATCCATTGAGATTTAATCTCAGTCGTTCGTGGAAGATGGAAGGCCAAGTTGACTTTATAAGGAGAGAAAGGGTACAAACTTGGCTCATTATGCACTAGATGACTTGTGTGTTTAGCTCAGCAAAGAAGGGTTTTCCATATCAACTCACTAGGGCAAAAAGAGAGGTAGAATAACCATAGCGAATTCCTTCTGCGAACATACATCTCTTCCAGGGACAATTTAGCTTGCACAGGAGGGTCAAATTAGCTTGTATGAGTCCATAGAGTTGCGCATGCAGGGAGACCGAGTTGGTTAGAAGTGTGCAGATCAGTGTGTTGAGGGACGGCGAATTGAAGGGAAAATTTTCCTTTTGATTTGTAAAAATTATTAAAAGATTTTGCTAAGCAAAATAATTAAAAACACAGGTTGGCAGGTTTTCCCCAGTTGGGGTTTCCTAGGTAATTTCTAGTGTATTGCTTTATTGATCGCTTGTGTCTTTGTGAATTCATTTTCCGCTACTATTGTTTGTTAGAATACTCAACATATTTAGTAAAAGTGCTTGGAGTTTAGTTTTCATTTTCTTCATCGCGGAATTTTTATTAAATTAACAGTTGCGTATTAGAAAGCTAACATTATGGACATATTGTGCACTAAGAGGACAATGCATAAAATTAGGGGGGATGAATGTAATACCCCTACCCGTCTAAGATGATATAAGTATATGTACTATGGTATGTAGGTTGGTGAGTCAAGTTATATATTTTGGAGCTAGTGTGCCTAGATATATATGCCTTTAAAGACTATGAAGCCAGAGAGACTGGATTTGTAATTAAGATGTAATTAAATATTTATTAATAATAAAATAGGTTGGCTGCAAAGCCTACTCCACAGTAAAAGAGTACGGGAGGCAGACAAACTCCACGGTGACAGGCAATGGGGTGCTCGGTGATAGGTGTTGGAAGAAAAAGGGCACCTGGGGCCCACATGGCTTTAGGAGCGCCACATGGCAAAGAAAGCCATGCATATATAAAGGATGCGTATTTGGCTAAGGGGGGTTATCATGATTAATATTATGATCTTGATTATTATCATCCTTGTACAAATACGGTTATGGACTTTGGTTCTGAGCAACTAGTTAGTGAACCCTGAGCTTGGGTTCCAAACCAGCAGGAAGTTGTTTTGGTTTATGGCCTTCAAGGTGCCTAGAAGCCCTGGAAGTAGCACGAGCTCCTGGAGCCTTGTGCTGAGAAGTCCCTGGTTGGCCATAATGTGCCCTGGTTGGCCATCGCGGAATTTTTATTAAATTAACAGTTGCGTATTAGAAAGCTAACATTATGGACATATTGTGCACTAAGAGGACAATGCATAAAATTAGGGGGATGAATGTAATACCCCTACCTGTCTAAGATGATATAAGTATATGTACTATGGTATGTAGGTTGGTGAGTCAAGTTATATATTTTGGAGCCAGTGTGCCTAGATATATATGCCTTTAAAGACTATGAAGCCAGAGAGACTGGATTTGTAATTAAGATGTAATTAAATATTTATTAATAATAAAATAGGTTGGCTGCAAAGCCTACTCCACAGTAAAAGAGTAGGGAGGCAAAGAAACTCCACGGTGACAGGCAATGGGGTGCTCGGTGATAGGTGTTGGAAGAAAAAGGGCACCTGGGGCCCACATGGCTTTAGGAGCGCCACATGGCAAAGAAAGCCATGCATATATAAAGGATGCGTATTTGGCTAAGGGGGGTTATCATGATTAATATTATGATCTTGATTATTATCATCCTTGTACAAATACGGTTATGGACTTTGGTTCTGAGCAACTAGTTAGTGAACCCTGAGCTTGGGTTCCAAACCAGCGGGAAGTTGTTTTGGTTTATGGCCTTCAAGGTGCCTAGAAGCCCTGGAAGTAGCACGAGCTCCTGGAGCCTTGTGCTGAGAAGTCCCTGGTTGGCCATAATGTGCCCTGGAAGGTGGGCATCACAAAGGGGCTAGCAGGTCCCAAAAGGGTGTGCCACTTGGGCACAGGTTCGAGGAAGCAGAGCACAGTGTTTGGAGTCATGGTTGTTGGGTTTGTGCCTTGGCCATGGATGTATGGATGTTTCTAGTGTAACATTGCCTGTGGAGTTGCAGCCCCGACTCAAGGGTGACCCATGGTTGAGACTGATGAACCACAAGGCCTATGGTTGGGTGGAACATGGAAAGCCCACAGCCAGACATTATTTTTATACGAATAAGTGTCCCATTTTATGTGCCATGCAAATTAATGATTTATGTAGAAACCCTATTTTCGGGGTTTTGAGCATTTACATGTATTTATGCATTTGTGTATATTTTTTTGCATTTATGTGTTCCACTGATAAAACCCTTGTTTGGGTATATGCCATATTTACTAGGTATAATGTGAGGTGTCAAGTTTACGTGAATATTTTATGTGAACCCTAATTAGGTTTTTGTTTGAATATGCTTAAATATTGTCAATCATCGATTGATTTTGTTGTGCATTATAATTATATGTCATTTTACAATTTGTTTGATGTTAATGAATTCAATGCTAGGGTTAATATCCAAATGACAGGAATCCAGTAGGAATTTGCATAGAGTTATAAGTGGGCTCTGGCAGTGAGCTAGGGTTTGAAAATGGAAATCATAAATTATGTGCTTTAGCAAAAATATTGGTGGATTTATTAGTGTAATTTGGGTTACAGATACGTAGCGTTGCTTGGCGGGTGGTTGGGGACATCACAATCTGTATACATGTATATGAAGTTTTCAGCAGTGCAATAATTGTGTAATTGTAGATATGGTTTTTAACCATCTATTTTTTCATGGTTTAGTACTTTCCAACACTTGTATATTTTGTTGATTTGACTTAAGTTAAGGCCAAAATTGTTAAGAAAATTAATAATAATCTTTAAGAAGTTAGGCAACTTTACTGCTCTTATAAAGTGAATTTCAGGTTTGCTTGTGCGTGATAAGATTGCCCTAGAGCTCAAACTTCTTGCCACATATTTGGCATATTTTCTTTTGGATTGCTTTGTTGATTAAGGTTGTTAAGAGGTGAGATATTTTCCACCATTATTGTTGCTTTATCATATTTCATAACAACTCTAATGCTGAAAATTAATAGGGTTAAAATCTTTGAATCCTTTAAGAAAGTGGTGAAATTTATTAAGTTGCATTAACGCTTGAGTCTCCAAGATTTCTACGATGTTGGATGTGTTGACCACAAGTGTCAAATTCCCGAGATGCAGAGTACAAAGCAGAACAAAGAAAATTTTCAGAGTCATCATCATGCAACTTCCAGATTGTCATTGTAATCCCAAATTCTGCAGCCTTGTGAGCCTTTATTGTAAAAATGATTCTAGTATGTCTATGAAGCCATGTAAAACATCTAGGTAAGTCTTTGATTCTTAGCAAAGAGTTTCACTCTAGGGAGTTTTTTTTCCTCCACTAATTATTTGTGTTTTTCGACACTTATAATCAATAAAGTTTTTCTCCCACACATACCCCAAAGCTAGAGTGCGGCTCAATGGTAAAGTCTTAGGTTATCGGGTCTATGAAAATTATCATACTAGATCATCTGTCAAGTGTCGCAGAATTTGGTAAGAGACCATGTTTTAATTGTAAAATTTCCCCTTTGGTATGGGATGTCTATGTAATATTTGATGTAAAAAGTGTTCTCTATAGAAATTATAAGGGGTATGAGTGCTTGATTTTACACCTCAATTCCTAAAATTTCTATCTAGGCACACTTTGAGGGTGGAAAATGTTAACACCCAAGTTGTTCCCTTTGACTCCCAAGGGAATACGGCCGGGGTAACCACTAACCAATCTTTGGATTACAGCTTCTAGCCAAACTGTAATCAGAGAGGGCTCTCTCTTTAAGGTTTGTCTCTGTTTTGTGAAGATTTTAGGCTAGTTATGAATTCAGGGTTTGGTTTTGTGTTTTGGTTGAGGGATGTCTTCTGTACCTAAGGTGGAAATCTTCAGATAATTCTAGTCCATTGGGCAATGGAGTCTGTGGCTACAGGTTGTCTGAGGGATTGAGTTGAGTTGCTGAAACTGCAAGGCCATTTAAATACATCATGAAACAAAATTGAAATTGTGATTATGAGGTGTGTTTAACCAGTGAAAAGCAATTAAGAATTCTCCACTAAGCTGGGGGTGTAAGAAAGAGATATATTGCACAGGAGCAAACTTGAATTCCTGAAACAACAATCACTGTGAAAGATATAGTTTGGAGGTGCAGCAGTTAAGAATTACACCTTATGACTATAACTGAAGAAAGACATTTATAACAACATAGATTGAGTTCAGGGTACTCTGTGAATAAATCCTGGAACTATTCTTTTTCTCTGCCATTAACTATGAAACACAGAAACATGAATGAGCTATGAAAGGATAAAAAAACACATAACGAAGAGTTTTTAAGGAAAACTTATTGTGCCATGAAGTACGCAGGAATCCTGTAACATTCAGCAAAACACCACAATGACTCAGATAACGCAGAGCTTTGGAAATTCCATCAGCCTTTGTATTAATACTCTGAAAATTTACAGCATAAGAAACTCTAGAAGAGAAATCAACAACAACCCCTGCAAGCTTATGCGAGGGGGGAATATATACAAACGGTGATACAAAATATCTGAAGCGTTGAGTCATCTGAGAAATAAATATGTTCACCAACTTGTACAGAACAGCAGATAAGAAGTTATTATAGCTTTGAATACAAAATAAATGCTCTATAATTCTGTCAGAAGACTTTTTGACCTTTGGAGGCCACTGAGTCGGTTGAATGTTCTGTTATAAATGATGAATGACGTGTCTTTGTAGCTCTGTCCTCCTGTAGCTTTTCGGCCCTGTCACCTGTGACTGTCAGTGCTGCTTTAGTGGCCGAATAGTTTTGCTGAGTTGGCTCAGCCCATTCTTCTCCATACATGCTGATTTTATCAAAATTTTCCTGTGCATGATAACTTATACATTTCAATGAGAAAACTTGATTACAGGCTCTGGTTTTACAATATTAATTGTATCATTTTGGTCCAGACTTCCTGTGTGGGCAATTGATGTCTTAGAATTGCCTCTAAAGTCTCATCTGCCTCTGTGTATTTATAGAAATTTGGAGGCACTTCAAACAAATGTTTGATCTCATTCATGATGAAAAATAGGTTCTCAACCCTGTTGTAGAGACTCTGCCCTGATGCTGGCCCTGATTCTTCTGAAGTACTGGGCCTTTCTGTAATCTGATTTGTAGCAAATGTGTTGACCCTTTTGGCATAATTTTCATGGGAAAGTAGTCTTCCTGCTCTGTTCAACAAGCTAGGAAGACCTTTGTTTTGCAATGCCACAAATTTGTCCATGAACTTATTAACCTCTGTCTGCATATCCTGGCTTCTTCTTTCTAGTGTTTGCACCAGGCTTCTTAGTGTTAGGACTCTTTTTATTAGCAAAATGGTCTCAGTCCTGTTGGAAATTCCCATTGTCGCCAGCTGAGCACTTGTTCTGTTATTAAGCACATTAATCATTCTGTTGGCAACCTCAGGCATATTGCCTAGAGATGCCCTTGCTCTTTGGATTTCTCTATGTGCTTTCCCTATGAGCTCTATTTGCTCATGAATGGTCTCAATGTATTGCCATTGATCAGTTATGGATTGGCCAATGTTGGCCCATAGGACTGTCATGAGTTCAGCCACTACTTTATCAAGTGTGAGCTCCTTCTCCAGCTCCTTTATCTTCTCTTTGAGAGCCTTTATCTCTCTTCCTTTCTCAGCAACACTTTGTTTTGATTTATCATATCTTTCATTCAACTTGACCAAATTTTCCCTGGCCTCATTTAATTCTGCCATTTGGGCTTCCAGGGCTTGGATTTCATTCCTCAGTTTCTGCATGTCCAGGCTTGGAGCCTACTCTGTTGTTGGCGCTGGTGCTGATGTGGAAGGCGCTGCCTGTTCTGTCCGTTCAGTGGGAGGAGCAGTAGTTTGAGGAGGTTCCTCAAGGTTAATTATCTCTGGAGGAGGCTGAGATGTTTGTCCTCCTTCTTTTTGTTGTAATGTTGCCTGCAGTGCAGCCTGTGCAGCCTCTGATTCTCCCAATTTCTCCTGTGTCTGGATCAGCTGTTTGTATAATGACACCAGCATAGCTGCTGCATCTTGGTCATGTCTCAGCTGGGCAACTTCTCCAGTTTGTGGGTGAATGGTTGCTGGGACTTTTACCATTTTCCTTAGTGCTGCCATATCTGCATCTCTTAACTTCAATAATTCTTGTACAGCCTTAATGTCCTTGGGATCATGCCCAAGTTCTATGATTATCTCCTCTAAGGCTTTGATTCTGTTGTCCTTTGCTTGAGAGGATGCTCTCTCCAACTCAAGTTGGGCAGCTGTATTATTTAGGCTATTTTCTAGCCTGTAGTTCACCAATGTCTTATCCGCCAAGGAGGCATACACCATCTCACCCGTTTGCTTATGTAATTCGATTTGATCCATTGGGTGGATGTCCCTGGCAAGGACCTCAAGGTTGGTCCTTATGTAATCTGCAGCTGACTGCGGCTGCAACACTGCTGGCGTAAAATGGCTCATGATCATCTTGCCCTCCTGGACATCATATGCAGACATTAGTCTCTGCTGGTTAGTGGGAGCCATTTTCAACAAATGATTATATAGCTGTATTCTTATGGGCTCATTCCTCTTCTTTATATCAATGAATTGTTGCTTGATGCCCAGTTCACCTCCTCTTTGCTGGCTTGAGGAGCTGACTTCTCCTCCGATCATCCTCTCTTGTTCCTGCTGGAAGGAACTTGCAGATGCCTCCATACTAGGTGGGCCCATGCCCAAAGATTGCCCTATAGGCATTTCTTCCTCTGAGAGGGGATTCATTCTGTGTCTTTTCTCCCCATGAGTTGTTGATGTTGTGAGGGGAGTCTCTCTGTCCCTCTTTCTACTTATGTCTTCTTTTTGTGGGGTTTGGAGGACTGAGGCCTCCACTGTTGTCTCCTGCCTAGGAGGCAAAGTGTCCTGAGCTTGCTGCCCGGTGGATTTTGGGGCCTGTGATGTTTGCTCTTGTTGCACTGGCTGTTCCTTTTCTTGCTGCCCCCCTTGTTGCTGTTGTACCTGTGGTTGTTGCTGCACTTCCTGCTGCTGTACCTGTTCATGAGGTGGCTGCTCTGGCTCCATCTCTTTCTCTTTGCCTTTGCTAGAGGTTTGATCAGTAGCTTTGGCTGATTGCTGATGTGCTGTGGAGGATGAGGTAGTTGTTCCCACTTGAGTGCCTGGAAGAGCAAATACCTATGCACAAAGCTCTAAGTCAGCCATCTTTTGGAGATTTTTAACTGCTCTTTGATTTACTTCTTCTTGTGTGACAGCTTCCTCTAAGGTGCCTCTCCTCCACTTTATTTGATTTGCATATTTTTCTATGTGAGGCAACCTTACGTGGTCATAATTGGCCAGCCTATACTTGACCCTTCTTAAAGTTATGAAGTGATTGGGGTCATAAGGTTTCCAAAGGAAACTGGTCTGTAGGCCAAGGGATTCTAGCATTCTGTCTGCTTCTTGCCAACCTTCCTCCCTTTTGTTGTAAATGAAGTGGCCTAATTGGTTTCTTACTTTGAGCTGTGCTTTCTTGCCTTTGCCTGAAAAATGTAGCACATCAGCATTCCCAAACTGCCTGAAGTATTCAAGGGCAAACAATCTCATAGGCACATATTTGGGTAATCTGTATGGGGGCAACTCACACCCATATATTCTGATGACTGTGTGGTTTTGGTAATAGTACCAATCCCCAATGCTGTATACCTTGGACAGCTGAAGAATCCTCTGCATCTCATCAGTTAGTCTTGGAGGAGGTGAGCTCATAAGCAAAGACATGGCTGGGTGGATGAAGAGGTCTATAAACTCACAATAAGTGTATGGAGAACAAGATCTGCAGTGGAAGGCAGAGGACCAATAAACCACTGACCTTGGATTTCCTTGTGCATCCACTCTCTTCACAGCAAAGTGAAATTTCTCATGTTGATAATACAAAATTAAGTGGTAGATGTAGGAGGTGTATCTGAACACCCTTTCTCTTGCCAAGTTCATTAATTGCTCATGTATTTTGTCAGATATGTAGGTGGCATAGTCATAGCAGATTGGAGACTTGCCAGGGGAAAACATGAGCATCATCACCAGCACAGTTTCATCAACAAACTCAATTGAATTATAGCCCAGAATGGGACTGATCATGTCTACAAGGTCCCTGCCCAATTGGTTGAGGTAAACATGAGAAATGGGAGGGTACTTCACGGTGTCAGAGTCAATGTACAATTGATTTAGTTTGGTGACCTGAGCATCTGTCAATTTAGCTCCTTGCTTTATCAGATCAATCAGTGATAAAGGAACTAATTTCTTCTCAGTTTTGAAGTGCAGCATCTCTCTGATGGCTTCAGGGGTGACATAGAAAACAACTGAGCCTGAAGGGTCAATCACAGCCCTCTGAGTGGCGTCGTAGCAGTCAGCGCATAGGTGGATTAGGTCAGGGAACTGGTTGACCTGAGGGAGCTTGAAGATAGGGAGGAAAGAATCCCAAATGCCCAATACATCTGTTCCAGTCTCGTGTTTAATCTTCAATTCGTTTAACAAGTGGATGTGGTACTTGCTGTGCATTAGCATTTCTTCTGATATTTGATAATCCAGGTCTGCTAATGGTTGCCATTCCAATTCTCTCTGAGGGGCATTTAATGGAGCAATATTCAAGGCTACAGGAGCTACTGGTGCATCCATGGTTATTTTAGGATTATGTTGGTATGAACTGGTGTTACTGTGCAGAGCAACACAAAGGATTATTTCTTGGAAAGAGAGGTGATTTACTGAGGAACAGAGGATAAAATGGCAATAGCAGCAATTGAAACACTGCACAGAGCACTGATGGGGCAAATGCTTGGCCTTAAAAACTCTCTTTACGGTGAATTGGTGCAGCTTGGGTTCTCAGTTCACGAATGCGCGAACCAACTGTATGTTTTGTGAAAACTTGGGTAAACAAGGCTCTGCAGGCGAATTTCGACTTTACAACTGAAAATGGAGGCTAGCCACAGGGGATTTAGCGGTAAACACAATGTTTTCTTACTCTTTAAGCTATTGTTGGAGAATGCAGGATAAAACCAGGCGCAGAGGGAATGACTAGGATAAATACCTGGTAAACTGTCGGCAATAGTCACAAATGCAGGTGGAATTGGCGCACCAACGGTCCTCGGGTCGAATTCAGCAGGTTGACGCTTGTTTGGTCGTAAAATACATGCAGAGGTGCAACAGTCGTTTTTTGCAAAAGTAATGAAAAACACGATTTTTCGGCCAAAATATGGATTTTTGGGTTATTTGGCGCTTTTTTTGGATGACGTCATCAGGTGGGGTCAAGGTCGGATGACGTCAGCATGACGTCATCGAGTGACGTGGCGGCTTGAGAGTGGTCCACGGGGATGGTGAGGTGGCGGGCAGGTCAGAGCAGTGGCGGACGGGGGCGCTGACGCGGCGGTGATGTAGCAGTGACGCGGTAATGACGTGGTAGTGACGTTGGCAAGGCGGGTTCACAGAAACCGGAAACGGTAAGCGGTATAATATCGCACCGCTCTCTATACGGAAGCGGAATTGTCAGAGGGCGCTCCGATACGATTTGGGGGTGACGCGTGGCAGAGGCCTGACGTCACCCTCTGACAAATTTCGGAAGGTAACTTACGGACGTCGGGCCCGGTCCGAAATGCATGAGAGTCGTCGGATGAAAAGGGCCAGATCCGACGGTCGACGGATCGTTAAGGTGCCAGGTTGATACGGACGTGGGCGGGGATTAAAATAATATATTTGTTTGAAAAGTGCACCCAGCGGGACTGTGGACTTTGGCGAATTTGTATGACTTTTCAATGTATTTTATCAAAACGCGCATTGCGCCAGTACTTTGGGTAAAATGGGAAAAGTGGGTTTTTATGTATATTTTGCAAATGAAGCGGGTTAGGGGTGAAAATGGGGTTTTTTTACAAGGTTCTTTAGCAAATGAAGGGGTTAATGGTTTAGATAACTTCTGAAGGGGGAAGAGGGGTAGGGTTTGGGTTCTTAAACTGACCAGATGTCAATTTAATCCCTGACTGTGAACATATGGCTATAATGCCAAGGGGGAAAGGATATTTATAGAATGCTTGGGGTTTATACACCATAGTGTTTATAATAATAGGGAAAGGATAACATAGGGGATTTAGATAATAAGAAGTTAGGGGTTAATATGAATGGAAGAGGTGAATGAGGAATGATATCATTAAGTTTATATAAAAACAACTTAGCTTAGGGAGTAGATCAAAATGAAAAGAATTTTAGACAAGAAATGTGGCTTTTAAAGGAATAAGAACCAACATAAAACCTTAAATTCTTTCATGAACACAACTGATGAAGGGATGTTAGTAATGAATGTGAAAGGGGAGAAAAGGGAGTTAGTCATGCTCCTTTGCTTTGCTGCAACATGATGGAGAAGAGGAGCTTCTCTATCCACTGATGTTCCTTGATGTTAGACCAGCAGAACTCATTTGAAAGTAATAACATTTCTGCAACCCCATATGCCTACCCATCTACTTGCCTATCATTTTTTGTTTCTTCATGGAGGGTGCACTTAGACTTGCAGACCCTTATGTGCCTTTTCTTTTCTTTTGGCTTTTTCTTTTGATTCTCTACCTCAGGTTACCCTTATTGCTTCCAAAGTCCCAGATTAAGCAGTTGGGAACCTTACTTCTCTACCTAGCTACTGGTCTGCCAAGATTAAACAGTTTGGACAGACTTCTTTCTCTATTCTACAACAAAAAATTGAAACATGGCATGATCCAGATTAGGCTGTTGGACCATCCATCAAAATTGAGAGAACATCAAGCTATATACACATGTTGCCTGTCCTTGAAAATATGGGATCTTTGCATCACCAAAGCAGAGCATATTTGGAACTTTCTTTGCCAATCATGAAATATGAAACCTATTGGTATAGGTAGCTAACAGAAAATATGTGTAAAACCCCTCTTGAGTCATTTATTTTATTTTCCAACAAAAAATTTCAAAATAATTAGCTGGAAATTTGTCAAAAATTAAAATGAGAGAAAATTAAATTCTCCCCTGTTGAGAAATCCAAACTGAGGCAGTTAAACGATTTCTCTTATTATGACATTATCTTGTGATGTTTTTTAATTATTATTATTTGTTCTTTTGAAATATCTTTCTTATCATCAAGACTAATGCCAAGCAACAAATAAAAAGGGAACACAAGATGTAGGCACGCTGCTAAGGAAAAAACCCCACTCTAGGGGAAAATCCAGTCAAAATTCTTCCTTCAGTAGGTTCAAGATGAGATGACCAAGACCCTTACAGTTTAGACTTGAGACTACCTCCATCAAGTCATCCCCCTTTCATTGTGTTTACATACCAAGATCCATGTCACTGTGTTAGCACCAAATTCTTGTCACTGAGTTTGCATCAAGTACTTGCCACTGAGTATGCACCAAGACATCATTACTGCAATGCCACTGAAACCGAGATCTAACCACTGTAATAGTATTGAGATCTTTTCATAGTTATAACACCTAGACCTTCTTATTGTGATAACATTGAAACCTTCTCACTGTTGTGAACCCTCATCATTGTAGTTACATCAGGATAGAGATTGCATTGAAACTGTGTTAGGCATCTAGACCTTCACTGATGTAACATCGAGCCCTTATCATTATAGTTATACCAAGACAGAAATAGCATCGAGACTGTATTAGGCACCGTGACCTTTATTGTTGTGACACGGAACCCTAATCTGCATTTGATCCGAAATTGCCTTACTGTGATATTCGAACTTCATCTGAGCTTCCTTTCAGAGATATCCGAACTTGTTCTTTGATGTTTGGACGAATTGCTTATGCTTGTATATATATTAGTCTCCATGAGAAATAAGCCCACATGATAGCTTGAACAGTTGTGACTCCATTTTAGGTGAGGCCAACATGATTTCACTTGAATGTAGCCGACTAGATGACAATATATTTGAAGCCGTCTTGATGGAGGAGTCTTTGACTAATAATTCTTTGACCCAAATAAATAATCCTAAAGCCTACAATGGAGGCTTGACCTATAACAATTGACCCAAGCATGAAACCCACGCTTTAACAAGTCAATTCAATAATAATAAAATTATTTTTTGCTTTTCTTTTGAAAAATATATTACATTTTGACTTCAAGTACATTTATGAAGACCGAACCTAGTTACATTATTCAACACTCCCTTTTAGCTAGGGAGGTATTCATATTTACATATAAACAAAGTGGTACATGGAAGATCTCAAAACACATCATCTACGAAGAGGTTTAGGCACCGCAATGCCATGGACTAGATTCCTGACTAGGGCAATCTATCCAAGTGGGACTAAGATCGACTCAAGCTTTCAGCCTCTCTAGGTACCATCAGGCTTACTTGCTAACCATCAACCCAGGGATCCAGGTGTGCATCCGAAATCATAGCTCTATGTCCAACACCACCTTTCCAACTTCAGGACCTAGACATCAACACAGTGTCGGCTAGATGTCCTCCCAGGCAATGCTTCACTCACAAAACCTCGACACCCCTTGATCCAGCAGATCAAGGACAACAAATCTCTCCCGATCAAACTAATCAGTAACCAACATGCTATCAAAACTACCTATACAAACACAACCCTAATCAATAATAATATTTCACATGTATATAATCAAAAACAAACCTTCGGGTCATTCTAGATGTTGCTTCTCAACTCAATAGGACTATCAACCGAATCTTTGACAGAAGATTCCTCAATCATATACTTTCCTTTCCTACTTCACATGCAGCAACATATTCTTCAATCAGATCCAACTTTCCTTCTTTCAGCAGCACCTCAAAATGCATTCTCCAATTTCCTTCTCTCACTCATGGCCTTCACTAAAACTTACGGTTGTTAGTCCTAGTCTAGTGCATGACACATGAAGTAGAGAACCATATCTGTCACTCCCTCTTAATCAGAGAGGATCTAATCATTTCTGTACATCCTCTTATCCTAGGGAGATTCTTTTCATTCAAGCTCCCTCTTAACTTAGGGAGATTTCATTCAAGCTCCCTCTTAACTTAGGGAGTTCTACTTCTTCTTTACGACATCGGAGAATCTTTCATGGCTTCCATCCTTCTTATCAGAGTCATTCATATATCATGCTTATCACATCAACTTTACTTATGATCATCTTCACCATCTTGAAGATGATGTACCTGCACAACTTAGATAGCAAGTACAACCAAAATTATAGAAGCATGAAGTTAGCCATATCAAAATCTTATAATAACGGAAGCATTAGACTTTACAAACATAATCAACAAGAGACTATACTTTAATACTTCAACTTCTTGCCCAAGTTTTGTTACAAACCCTAAATCACATTCACAGCTCATCAAGATATCAAACTTATTATATCTAGGGTTTCAATATTCTTTTAATGACATGACATGATCTTTCATATAGAAAACCCTAGAAACAAATCAGATTAATACATCTAACAATTTTCAAATTTCATATGTTAGACTCCCTACTAGGATTTCATGTAAACCCTAGATTTTATACATGAGCTCCAACAATCAAAACCAATCATAGTTTACACCTTAATCAACATCATGACTAGCATCTACTAGGGTTTGATGTAAACCCTAGATTTCTTATTTACACAATCTCAACAATCACTATATAGATAGATTCCAAATTGTCATATCACACATACTAGAGAATTTAACTACTACTAGGGTTTAGCTGCAAAACCCTAGATTTACCAAACAGCATCATCCTAGAACATCAATCTTTGACTAGGGCTTGTTTCCAAACCCTAGGACTCATGACCAACAATAATTAGATCAACACTCATATCTAGGAATTCATCACCATGCATAAGCACATCATGTGTTAGGCAATGTTAATACATTAGACATATACCAAGCTAGGGTTTCAACCAAATGAACACATATACACCTAGGATTTCATTCCTAGGATCTTACTTTATAGCAAGGGTTTTTCTTATAGATCCAACCAAACCCTAAAAATCTAGGGTTTCAATTCATAACATAACAAACCCTACTTCACCAAGATTTTAAAGGTTTGAGATTTCATACAACATCATTTCAAACCTAACAAGTTAGGGTTTTCATGATCATACCAAAACCCCAAATGTAACATCATCAATATAACAAACATAATAGTAATTTCCCAATATCCCTAAGCAGGCTAGGGTTTCACACATTGTCAACATACCCTTAGGTTAGGATTTTCCAGAGAACAGGTATAGGGTTCTATAAGAACAATCAAGGATGTAAGGAGGGTGAATTTATCAAAAGATGAATCACCCTAAACAAGAATCTTTATGATTCAAGACAGCTAGACATAACGATGTTAGTAATGTAATGCAAACTTCAAAAATAAGATGATCATACTTTTAAGAGAATCTTGTAAGGTGTATAGTTTAAGACATACCTGGAGATGTTCCTTGGCAAACCTTGTAAGGATTCCTTGAAGTGTTCTCTTTGTATTAAGCCATCATCTTTTATACCTGTAGTACATACTTACAAGCACAACATGTGATACCAAGGACATGATTTAATTTCTCAAGTTAGATCTTCTACATAATCATGGAGGATGGAATCCTATGATAAGTTGTTCATTCTTTCAATCAATAGTAGGACTTTTTACTTGACATCCTAGATTATTTGTAAACTCTAGAAAACAAGTATTAAGGTTCTAATATGAGGTTTTTCGTATGATATCTAGGGAGTACTATCTTTATCCTAGTCTAGCTATAAACAAGGATCATATGAACCATTTAAGATTAGATACTTTGAAAATTTATGGACATACGTACCTTGAGTTTATACACCTTAGACTTGTTGCAAGTGTATTTTATTACATGACAATACTTACTTGATTTCCTTGAGTTGGTACCTTGTGCTTCTCATAGGACAGACTTTGGGTTCCCTTCAAACTGAATACTTCTTGTAGTCATAGATACCTCAGATCATTGGTAGATTTCCATAGGCAGCTATTCCGAGATCCTTTTCTTCAACGAGTTGTAGACCGAATGTACTACTTTATTGTATATATCACTGCTTCAATATTATCATTGCTTCAACAATTAGTGCTTCAACTATAAACATATCAATGAGCTCGAATTCTTCTTCATGACTATGACTATGACTTCACCCTATCTCTGAAGATGTTTTGAATAGGTCTGAACTTGAGGTATACCAGAATCCTCTTTCTTCTTGACTTTGATTTTTACCTAACTCCTTCATTGTGATACTACTTCACTGAGAATGCTTCAAAGATGTATAAGTATTTTGCCTTTGACCTTGACCATAGCTCTGATACCATGTTGAGAAATCCAAAATGAGGCAATTAAACGATTTCTCTTATTATGACATTATGTTGTGATGTTTTTCATTATTATTATTTGTTCTTTTGAATTTTCTTTCTTATCATCAAGACTAATGCCAAGTAACAAATAAAAAGAGAACACAAGATGTAGGCACACTGTCAGGGCAAAACCCCACTCTAGGGGAAAACCCAGTCAAAATTCTTCCTTCAGTGGATTCAAGATGAGACGACCAAGACCCTTACAATTTAGACTCGAGACTACCTCCATCAAGTCATCCTCCTTTCATTGTGTTTGCATACCAAGATCCATGTCATTCTATTAGCACTGAATTCTTGTCACTGAGTTTGCATCGAGTACTTGCCACTGAGTTTGCACCAAGACATCATTACTGCAATGCCATCGAGACCGAGATCTTACCACTGTAATAGTACTGAGATCTTTTCATAGTTATAACACCGAGACCTTCTTACTATGATAACACTGAAACCTTCTCACTGTTGTGAACTCTCATCACTGTAGTTACATCAAGACAAAGATTGCATCGAAACTGTGTTAGCCACCAAGACCTTCACTGATGTAACACCGAGCCCTTATCACTGTAGTTATACCGAGACAGAAATAACATCGAGACTGTATTAGGCACCAAGACCTTTACAGTTGTGACACCGAACCCTAATCCGCATTTGATCCAAAATTACCTTACTATGATATCTGAACTTCATCCGAGCTTCATTTCAGAGATATCCGAACTTGTTCTTCTATGTTTGAACGAATTGCTTATGCTTGTATATATAGTAGTCTCCATGAGAAATAATCCGACATGATAGCTTGAACAGTTGTGACTCCATTTTAGGTGAGGCCAACATGATTTCACTTGAATGTAGGCAACTAGATGATGATCTATTTGAAGCCATCTTGAAGGAGACTTGATGGAGGAGTCTTTGACTAATAAGACTTTGACCCAAATAAATAATCCTAAAGCCTACAATGGAGGCTTGACCTATAACAATTGACCCAGGCATGAAACCCATGCTTTAACAAGTCAATTCAATAATAATAAAAATTCTTTTTTGCTTTTCTTTTGACAAATATATTACATTTTGACTTTATGTACATTTATGAAGACCGAACCTAGTTACATTCTTGAACATCTCCAAGCGAAAAAATTATTAAAAATTATTGAGGACCTTTCCTAAAAGGAATCAAGTCAAAAATATGAGAAAGGTCTCGTTTCCAAGGGAAGAAGGCCACACACAAAAAATCGTTGGGCCAGAAAAAATTATTTTCTTAAGGAAATCAAAATTTTTGGTCCAAGTGGTTATTTTGAATGAGGGGTATCGTCACACAGAATGTCTAGGCACTGCAACAACGGCTCAAATCGGGGGTTGTCACCCTGATCCCCAATCTCTTCGTTTAAGTTGTCTCCCTACAGCAGGCTAAGGGGGGTAGACCCTATGGAAAAGTGGAATGAAGAAGAACTAGTTGGGAACCAACCAGTTCAGGAGACATGATGAAGCAATTAAGTACTTGATTAAGATTTAACAAGGCTTATAGGATTTGATTAGATTTTAAACGATTGATACCAATGCCTTATGGAGTCAACAATCTTGCTAGGAAAATTAAGACCAAGTAATCAATTAGCAACTACTGCTTAGATGAATGACTATTTTATATGAAATGCAAATCCTAAAACTAATGTGAGATGTAAGAATCTTGGTTAATTTTAGTTAAATGCCTATTTAAATGTGAACTCTTCAATCCTTTCTGTGTTGAGCCTGATTTCGTAGTAATTAGCAGAGAAAAGATTAGGAGAAGCACACTAAGGTGTGATTAACGATACCTCTCCTGAAATTCTAACATACCTGATGCCTCCAACACTGCAGAGAACTGTGGCTCTGATGACTGCAAGGTCACCGTTTTAAGTATTATTAAAACAGGCTTATCAAGAAAAGACGGATGGAGATCTATCCATCTATCGACCAAGCTTATGCTTGGAAGTAAATTTTATCTATGCAAAGTTAACTTATAAACAAATGCACCGGAAAATGAGATGAAGTTAGACTCGAGAATGGGAAAACACTTATACCGCAAAAGCCCTCAATTACCCAAATGAAATGCTCACATTTTTTTAGATGAAGACTTAAGAAAATAAACTCTTGAAGATACTATAGTTAAAACACCAGCTTATTTCAAATCTTCTTGATACAATTTAGCTCAAAGAGAACAAAAACAACTTTGCAATTCGATATCAATGTCAACAAATGCTCAAAAAATACTCAGTTTATGAAACAAAGGATATGCATTTTATCACAATTCCATGACAGAGTGCGTAATTTTCAGAAATTAATTTTTAGGACAGCAGTAAGAAAAACTTTATGACAGAAGCAATATAACAATGAAAACAATAAGCTATCAATGATATCTTTATGCCAAAAATTTACCGAAATTTTTCTAAATTTACCCACATGAATTATAAAAAAATTCAGCCTGTTGTGATGTGATTTCTGGAATTATATCAAATCTGATATACTTATTACAGCCAGCAATTAAAACATGAAATAAGCCTAATTATGAATGTCCAACTCAAGAAATTAATTCCTTAATGTATTAGACAACTTAGGAATTGATTTTAGGCTAATCCACATTAAAATTTTCCACTGTTATATTTCAGACTTCAGAAACAGAATTATTCAGAGATAACAGTGACCCAAAATGTATATCTAGACCAAATTCTTGATACACCAAACACAAATGACTTATTGATGTATTTAGCAATTTTTTAGTTAATTTCAAACCATTTACATGTGTTTTTCACAACTATTAGAAAGGTATATCACTGTTGTAGCAAACAGTGAGGAAAAAGATGGTTTAGAGATCAAACCCTTAGGCCCTAGGCCTTGAAGATCACTTGCCCAAGTTGCCCAAAATTTTTATATACCTGAAACACAAATTTTTACCAAATTTTCTGCAAAAACCCACCAATGATTAGCTTCAGAAAATCAAATATTCAAATCAGAAATGGAGCAAAAGGAATCTAGGCCCAATAGAACTAGCGTTGGGTTAGGAGAAGGCAAATCTGGGCTTGGGAGCCCCAAAACTTGAAACCCTTTTTCTGAAAAAAATTATTTTGCTTCAGATCTTTAGATTTATTTCAAAATATTTAATGGTTGGCCTTGTAAAAAGATTTGGGATAA
This sequence comes from Pinus tabuliformis, assembly GCA_031772625.1. NCBI lineage: Eukaryota > Viridiplantae > Streptophyta > Pinopsida > Pinales > Pinaceae > Pinus > Pinus tabuliformis. Next base: position 366,287,347 of record CM062815.1, read on the forward strand.
GATATTGCCCTCCAGGGCCTAGATCTGTCTCAAAACCCCTAGATCTGCTTGAAAAATCTCAGTTCTGAAGATTTACTTGGTTGATTTCTCAGATCTATTCCTACAAACAATTTTTGAGCCCCAATCTAGCCCTCCAGGGTCTAGATCTAGCTCAGATCTGAAGATTTACTTGGCTAATTTCTCAGATCTATTCTTGCAAACAATCTTTGAGCCCAGATCTTGCCCTCCAAGGTCTAAATTTAGCTTAGATTTGAAGATTTACTTGGCTGATTTCTCAGATCTATTCCTGGCATGTTGCTTGGGAGCGGGAGCGGGAGCGGGAGCGGGGAGCGGGAGCGACCATTTTCAGAAGCTCCCGGTTTGGGAGCGAATCCGGGAGCGATTTTTTAAAAATATATATATTTTTTATATTTTTTAATTTTTGATACATATATGTCAACAAAAACATGTAGAATGATGAATTAGACATAAAAAAACATAGATTGATCATTGAACCATATCACATCAATCATCTAGAAATTATAATCGTCATCAACCATGTCCACAAGTTAGTAAAATACATATTACAACTACAACATATTGAGTTTCATGAATCATGATTCATCAAATTCAATCTTAAAGTTTCAACTTCAAGCTTTCAAAATTGAAAATTCAATAACATTTATCATCATTGATCACCAAAGTTGTACTTGTAAGCTAAGTTTAACCATTACAAGAAGTAATATCTAAGATATTTCTAAGTCCTAACTTCTAACTGTTAACATGATATGAAATGTTATAAATTTATAAAATGAAACATGAATAATGAAATGAAATGAAACAACTTTGGTCTTTCACGAAGCATCATATTCATAATTCACAATCATTACCAATGAGTTATAATTGCCAAGGCCCAACTTCAAACTTCAAATTTTCATTGTCACAATGATATATTGTTTACAAAAAATATCATTATGATATGAAAGAGTCAAGAGTCAAGCACTCAAAACTCAATAGTTATGAAAACTAAAGTCTAATAGAAACTAAAAAATACAAGTAAACTGTAAATCTACATGTGGCCCTTGCCACGAGAGTCTCCAGGAGTATAAGCAGGTTGTGGTGGTCTTCTAGGAGTCTCCTGCACAGACCGACGACCAGAACTAGAACCTCCACGTGAGGGTGTAGATGGAGGTGGCAACAGCAAAGGAACAAGACTCGAACCTCGAGCACTGCTACTAGATGGTGGAGGTGGAGGTGGAGGTGGCATGGCTGCTGCAGCTGCTTCATCTTCATCCCTTACAAGTTCCTCTTCCAGTTCTTCAATATGTACAATGCCATCCTCCAAATTGTCATCCTCTGGGTGATTGTCCCAAATTTTATATGTGGGATCCTCATAAGCCCGATCACAGTAATGACTCAACAACCTCAAGTTGTAGTGCACATAAACCAAGCTTTCTGCTCGGTTTTCAATGAGTCTGTTTCTTTTCACATTATGTATGTAGTTGTAGGTGCTCCAACACCTCTCTGCAGAAGAAGTATTTACAACCTGTGAAAGAACTTTTTTTGCCAATTTTGGCAAAAGTCCATGGCCGCCATATGTTTCCCACCATGTGAGAGTATCAAATCTATCTCTGTCGTCCATTGCATGGAAGTTACCATACAAACCAGTGCCACTGAAGTATCTGCCTATTTCAAAGCGCACAGCTGCACATTCCTCCCTATCAGGTACCTGTTAGCGTTTGAAATTTCACCTCAGGCTGAGAAGGCAAATCTCAAAGCTACATCAAACCATTTCACCTCGTAGCTAGCCCTACGGGGTATGAGAAGGCTCTCTCCGGTCTATCTCGGCAAATTTTCAATGGGATGAGATGACCAATCAAGATAACACTGATATTAGGCTAGTAAACTGATTTGAAGGTTGATTTGGGGGTTTTTGGGGTTTTTGGTGGCAAATTGAGGATCTGCAATTTAGGGTGCGGGGATTGGACACAGTTTCTGCAGGGGGATCTTTGGGGCAAGGTAGGAGTTTGTGTAGATGTCTTTAGCTGAAATGGATGATCTGGAAGAAAGATAAGAAGGCTAAAGAGAGCAAACAATGGATTTGAATTCTCTTTAGACAGTAGAAAACATAGAAATTAAACAAATTTGAAAGCAGAGCATGCAAGCATGAATTCTAACTTTATCACTTCATTTGTTTAATATGCAGCAGTATAGAAAGGAAATGAATCACATAACAAAGCTTACAATAACATGAAGAGACACACCATCAACACAATGAGTCCACAAGAATCCCAATGATGACTGCAAAACCCTGGTCTTCCTTAGCCAAAAATTGCAGAGATACAAGCAAAATATACAATGATAACTGCTCCCACAAGAGTCCAACCATGAAAATGAGCATGAAAGTACATAATATAGATGATCTAACCTCTTCCCCACCTCTAGGGGTCGAGCTCACCATCCTAGGAGCTGTTTGAACAACTCCTAAACTAAGCACTACAAAATAGGCAGTCAAAACCACTTGCCTCTAAAAACTTGGAAACCAGTTCATACAGTCAATTTTACTCTTTTACATGAGGAAAACTTCTAGAAGAGTAAAACAATAGTAAAAGTATCTAAAAAGTGCCACAAGTACAATCAAAAGGACCACCATCGACCTCAGCAAGTCAAACTGGAGCTGAACTGTAAATTCTGGGCTGAACTGGTCAAATCTGGCAAAAATTTCCCAAGGGGTCGCGCACATCCAGCTGAAGGGGTCGCGCACTTTGAAGCCCTGTTTGGAGGCCTTTCCGGTGTCAGAATGAGGTGCAGGATAGCTCGTTGGAAAGGTCTCTGAGTCTACTTTCCAACCCAACCGGAATTTTTGGATTTGGAGGTCATTTGCCCAGTCAAAAGTCAATTCTCCCAAGACTACTTCTGCAGCTCAAAAAAGGGGCAGAAAGTCAAAATTTGGCTGTAATTTGACTTTTTGGAGACCCAAAACTCCATGAAAACTCAAGCTAATCCATATGCATGTGTAACTTTGCAAGACAAATCCAGCAATGCTGAGTTTTCGCAAAACGGAGTTGCCAAATGAAAGGGTCGCGCGCGCGGTGAGACCCCTTGAGGAGCCAAAACCTGTAAATTGCACAAAAAAATCACAAATGACAAAATTTTCTCCAAATTTTTTGAAATTTGGGCTGGGAGTCCCCAATCAAGTACCATGCTCAGTCAAAGAGGCTTTGGCCAAAATTTGGAGTGGATCGGGCGTTTTCCTTCGTTTTTGTGCTTTGGCCAACCGTCCTTGGAGCACCTTCGTTCTCGCCGGTATTTTTGACATTTCTCTCAAACCATGACACCTGTGTAAAAAGTGAAGGAGGTTTTTCTTCTTTGGCATCTTATGGACAAAAACCTCTCTCGGTTTTCCAAAATTCATCTTTTATTGCTCTGAAACATCATTTGAGTGCAACTTGTCCCGATGTGTGAAACAAGGAATTTTGTCGAAATGGAGCGAAATGAAGGGGATAGGGGGCTTCTAAATTCTTGGGGAAATTTTTGGAAGTAGGGAGGGATGTTAGGAAACAGGGGAAAGTGGAATCTCAGAGATTGAGTGAGGGGAAGGGGTCCAAAAGGGAAAAACACAGGCCAAACCTAGAAAATTGCCAGGTTGTAGCTAGAAACTAGGGTTTGTGCAAAAATGAGGAATTTGGGGGATCTGAGTGATGGGAAGCATTTGATAAGGTACTTTAAGGATAGGGGAAGGTGTATGAACATCAGGAAACAAGTTTTGCCGGTGATTTGACCATCCAAGAAAAATTAGCTTTCAAAACCCTAGGAGAGGGAAATGAGCTTGCCTAGGCACAACTGAAGCATGAACAAGATGTAAAATGACCCATTAGATACTGACATGACGATGACAACCCTCTGAATGATGATACACTCAGCTGAATGATGACATAGACTGACATTTGGGCAAACCCTAGGCCTAATGCCTAGTGACCAAATTTTGCTTGAAGACTCACTGAAATGACAAAATTTGACCTTGACACTCTGAGACCACTTTGTAAGAGCATATTTGATCACTGTAGGAAGGCTGGAAAGACTGACACTAACAGTACCAACTTTTCTAATGCTTCCAAATATCCTCTAGTTACCTCTGGATCTAAATGGGGTTTGGTCCTAACCCCACCCCCTGCTGCAGGTTGGCCCAACCGAGGTGTAGAGTAGTATTTTGGCGTAAGGATATACGCCAAGCAATGTAGTGGAAGATTAAGTCTATTCCACCGTTCACACACACAATCGTGAATCAGTTTGTACAAGTCGGGATCTCTGTTATGAACAATATCTTTTATTTCCCCCAACATGGTATCCATCTGCTCATACACCTCGCCAATCACTGGTTTGTCTATATCTGCAAACCGAATCATGTGATAAATGGGCTTGGTGAAATCCAATACTTGCCTCACACTTGTCCAAAACTGACCATCAAGAGCGACCTCCTCCACCATTTCAAAACCTCCCCTGTCAACTGCATTTGTAGCCCTTTCCTTTAATACCTGCCAATGTGGACTTGATACCATGCTAGCCAATGCCTCTATTACCTTCAAAAGGCACCTGAAGGTGAGGTAATAGCTACCAAATCTGGTCTTCGCAATCTTCAACAACTCCAATCTCGAGTGACTGCAGAAAAGGCCATGGGTATTGTTATGATTTGTAATAAATTTTATCATTTGTTTGCCTTTCTTGTACAAATCACCAATCCATTAGTATTGTTCATTTTTGTTCTTGACAATATCATGCAACAGAAGGTTCAATGTGTGAACCAAACATCCAGACCAAAATATGTTGGGGTATTTATCCTCAATAATTGCTCCCACTGCCTTACAATTAGGAGCATTATCAGTGATGACTTGGATGACATTGTATGGCCCAATACGCTCAATTGTTTCAAGTAATGCTTCTGCAATGTTGATGGCGGTCTTGAATTTGTCTGAGTAATCATGTGCAGTTAGAAAGATGGGACCACTAACAGACACAGCAAGAACACTTATCAATGGCTTGCCTTTTACATTTGTCCATCCATCAGATACAATGGACACCCCATGGTCAGTCCAAGAACTTGTCATTCTATTCAAAGAATGTGATATTTTTGCTTTTTCATGATCAAGGCCAATGGTTCTTGCCTTGTCATACCCAGGGCTCTTGTATCCTTTAGGGGCATCATTTATGGCAGAAACCATTTCGTGCCAATAAGGTGAGCGAAGAACATTGAATGGTATCCCACATGCATAGAGAAACATGTAAACCTTTGAATCCACATCATTCCTACACCCCTCATCAAGGAAATCTGATATGGTTCTACGCCTTAAAGATGATGACCTTGTGCCTCCATATCCACTGCCTTGGGAGGATGCTGAAGGAGTTCTTTGTGATTGTGAGCTTGGTTCAAAGAAACCCCTTGATTTTTTTTATTTGTATTGGGCTTCCTCCTCTTCCCTTATGTATTTGGCTCTATCCGCTGCTGACACCGCTGTACAAGTTTTGATTCCTATTTGTTTGTCTCCATCCCATGGCCTTTTCCTGCAGAGGTGTCTTCTAGCACGGGTGTATGAACCTGTGTAATCAGTGTTGCAATGGGGGCAATGAAATTTAGTGGTTCCACCCCCTCTCCCTGTTTCAGCCCTGTTAACATATTTCCACAATGGGGTTTGGTCTTGTTTAGTTTTTTGAGGGTCATGTTCACCCTCCTCCAGCTCCTCCTCACCGGGGTTTTCACCAATTTGACTTTCTCCAGCTTCTTCATCCCCCTCTTCAGTTTGGCCCCTCCGTTTCCTACTCTCCAGCACCATCATAACCATAAAAGGGACCAGGAAGAGGAAAATGCCAAGAAATATAGCCAGGTCCATGGTGTTTGATGTTTGTAGGGTTTTGATTCTTGAATCTGCAAATTAATTTAATTTATTGGGATTAATTAATTTAATTTAAATTCATGATTTTTAAACTCAATAAACTAAATTAAATTAACTAAATTACTATTTAACTAAATTAAACTAACTAAATTACTAAGTTACTTACCTCTGCAGGCTTGCTCCTCGCTCCTCGGCACTTGCTCCTCGCTCCTCAGCACTTGCTCCTCGCTTCTCCTTGCTCCTTTGCTCTTGCTCTCCAACAAACTCAACTCAATGAAGTGATAATGAAATTTTTTTAGGCCCATTGGGCTTTTAAAATTAAAAATAAAAAATACAAAATACAAAATAAAAATAAAAATTTAATTTTTTTTTAAGTCCACGGAATTTTTTTCCGCAGAATCACTCCCGGCACCGCTCGAAACGCTCCCAAAGCGATTTTTTAATGCCCGGGAGCGATCGGGAGGGATCGCTCCCCGATCGCTCCCGGGCTTAAAAAATCGCTCCGGGAGCGACGAAGCGACCGCTCCCTACAACGCTCCCGAAAATGGCAGGGAGCGCAAATTTTTTTGGGAGCACGCTCCCGAGCCACTCCGGAGCCGCTCCCGCCCGGAGCGCGATTCGGGAGCGGGTTCGGGGGGGGCGCTCCCCCGCAACTATGATTCCTGCAAACAATCTTTGAGCCTAGATCTTGCCCTCCAGGGTCTAGATCTAACTCAGATCTGAAGATTTACTTGGCTGATTTCTCAGATCTATTCCTGCAAACAATCTTTGAGCCCAGATCTTACCCTCCAGGGTCTAGAGCTAGCTCAGATCTGAAGATTTACTTGACTCATTTCTCAGATCTATTTCTGCACAAGTGAAAAGACAAAAACCCAATACCCAATATGTACAAAAATAGAGAAAATCTCAAAAACCCAAGTGTTAAATTTAAAATTATGTTACAAAATTTTAGATCTACACAAGTAAATAACAAATCTATACAAATAATTTACAAATCTATCAGATCTGAGGAGTATGAGTCCAACTCCGCTCCCAGATCTGATAATCTAAGGCTCTTAATAGCCAGATCTATCAAAATTTCCACAAAATATTTAAAAGATTTTGAAATTTTAGAGAGGTACTAGCCCAAAAACACCCTGTAGAAAAAAGATTATCGTTAGATAAATCCTGAGGCTTATATGAAGTAGGCTCTTCAGAAAATATGTGTTGAGAGTTGGCTGGTCCAACCGAGAACTATCCCCAAACGCTCAATGAGAACCTGAGAGATCTTCTGCAAACACTAGATCAACCATCAAATCAAGTAGAGAAATAGAACAACAATAAAATTATGAAGAAATAGAGATACCTGCTACTTCAATCAAAATTAAAAATGTTACCCTAGATCCAACAAACTGAATAAGATACTTATATTCAGATTATTCTAAGAGAGCTATTGATTGATAGTTTTCACATAATATTAAGCAGAAATTAAAACAATGTTACCATAAATTCATGAAGAGGAACACTACAACACGTTGAAACCCCAAAGACTTTTGCATTAATTCAAAAAAGTATACAAGAGAGCTTGAGAGCTTAGTACACGATCTAAAGATCGGATGATCTCAACTGACAAATGACCTCTTATTTAAAGATAAATCTTCCAACGGCTAGTTCGAGTTATGCTCGTCAAAGCAATCTCGACCGTTGATGAAGATCAAAATTTCTTTTAAACTCATCCGTCGAAATTTTAAATTATTGAGGAAATTTCAAATTTTTCAATTAAATACATTTTAATTAATTCAAGAATTAAATTTTTGAATTAATTTCCTCAAAATTTTGACTTTGACTTAACCCCAGGGACCAAAGGCTTAAAATTTAGCAAAATAATCAATTAACCTTAGTCCCTGGACCTCTTTAAAATTTAATTTTTAAGGACCCATGAATTTTGCCTTTGGAAAATTTACATTTACCTAGGACCTATAATTAATTAAATTTTTGGCTTAGGATTTTAATTAATTTTGGCCAAAAAAATTAATTAATTAACCTATGAGGAGATAAATTATTTTTCTAACCCTTAAGACAATTTACATCATGATTTTTACATTTTTTACATCTCAAGGGGGAAAACCCATTTGAAATAGACCCTCACAGACTACCCATTTCTGCGACACAAATATAATCTAACAGACTTAGCAATTTGTACTAAAATAACCTAGCCAAATAGTTAAGATTATTCCCAAATCACTTTTACAGAGACTCAATCTATAACACTAGGACTCCCCTAAGATCCCAGTGACAAAATCCACTCCGACTTTGGGGTAAAGCTGAAGGAAAACTCTGTCGACCATCCGAGAATGGATCGGTGAAACAAAAAACCTCCCAGAATGTAGATCGTCACCAGAAAAGTAGGTTTACCTAGGTAATTACATACACGACACGGATCTGTTGAGATTATTTACATTATACACATGCAGAATGGGTTTACATTATAACATGATCCTCAGGGTGACGATGATAACTAGATGGCAGGAACACATCGATCAGGTGCTATCCCTTTCGCGAAAAAGGGGGTGTACCGCTATGGGTCGTTGACACGTAGTGGTCAACGAGGGGATTTCGAGAATTCTATTTTTTGAAGATTCTCCAGTGGTCCAAAACTACCCAGAAGTCAAAACTTTGTACATCTAGCTCAACAATCAAGGAATTCAAATTTTTCTGGATATTTGTGCAACAGTAATCAAGGGATTGAATTATTTTGACAAGGATCAAGGGAACTAGTTGTTTTTCCACTTGGAGGGGTCTCATGTTCTCATTTTTTCTATATAAGGAAACTATTTGCTTCTCACTTGATCAATGGAAAAATTTGTAATCGAGCTCTAAGTCAAGCTCTATTGGTCTGTAATATTTTTCTAGAATAATAAAGAAGTCTTTGGGGTTTATTCATGGTGGTGTTCCTCTTCTGCTTCTTGTGGTAATATTTTTCTGAATCATGCTTTAATGCTCTACTGAAATAATTTTTTACAAGTTATTATTTCATTAGCCAGTTGTTGGATTAACTATTTGCACAAGTATCTTGCATTAGTTATTGGGTTTTAGAGAAGCATTTTAATTCAATTTATCTAGCAGGTATCTCTAGATTTTGAGAATTATTGTGTTATCTATACCTCTATTGATCTAATAACTTGATCTTAAGTGTGTAGAGATTTTTATGGTATTCAGATCTTGGGCATGAGGGGAAGTCTTCGATTGGACCAGCCAACTCCCAAGACAAGAAAGCTTAAGAGCCCATTTTGTTAAACTTCAAGACTTATCTAACGATTTGTTTTGCAAAGATCTTGGCCATTGCTCACCTATTAAATTATTTCACTCATCTATTTTGATTTATTTGTGCATTAATTGAATAGATCTGCTTATAAGAGCCATAAATCATTGTAAATTTTGTAAATAATTTTCTCTAACCCTTGTATATATTTTTGTATATAACCATTGGGGTTTATTTTAATTTTCTTGCAAATCATAAGGAAGGGACGACGTTTTCTCCCTTGATTTCTTCTACAGGTTGATTTCTCAAGGGATCAAGGGAAAATCACTTTTCTTGAAGGCTCTAGCCCTCACCTAGCCTAGACTGTTGGAGTTTTTGGCTCAACATCTCATCTTTGGAGGGTCGTCTAGCCTTTAGCCTCCTTCTTTAGGGCCGCAAGGATTTTGGGGCTCTTCTAGGCCTCTCAAGACATCGATCCATAATTTTTTGGCTTCATTGCATCAACAAAATTTTTTCTAAGGGATTCGCTAGGGTTTGAAGCCCTTTTCTCACTTGAAAAATTGATTTTTGGCAAGGGTTTTGATTTTAGAAATTTTGTAAATAATTTTTCAATTATTTCTCAATTTTTCCATTAGGATCTTGACTTGGGTTTTGATTTTGTAGGCTCATAGACATATTTTGTGGCTCAAGTTTGGATTATTCACCTTCTTTTGGCTAGCCACTAGCCTCATTGTCAATTTCTAGCCTAGCCCTAGGCCTACTGGAGCCTGTTTACCCGAGTCGCAAGCCTCCTAGGGCTTCTTATTTTTGCCTCTGATTTATAGACTAAGCCTTGGTATTTTTGCAGGGTTATATTTACATGTTCTAAGGGTTTTATCAATGATTTTTTGGGCTTAAGACTAACCTCTTGGAGCTGATCACTTGAGACAATTTTTTAGGCTAGCCGCTAGGCCTTGAGGCCTCTTTCACCCTAGCCGTGAGCTTTTGAGAGGGCCGCATACCTTCTGATCTGAAGCATATCTATTTGGAAGGGTTTTCACATTTATTTGAAGAGTTTTAAGGTTTGAAATCACATATAATTCATCATATAAAATTTATAAAATTTTCTAGCCTTTTCTCTTGGTAGGTTGTGGGCTTTTGTGGACTGATTTATCAAGGCCGTGGGGTTTCTTGAGGTCTGGTACAAATCACTCATCATTGAAGTTTGTCATCTATTTGCTTATGATCTCATCTTTGACATTTGGTGACTTGAGGAGTGATTATTTGTTGTAGAAGTGCTCATCATCTTTGTAATCTCCTCAAGGTTTTGGAAGAGCCTTTCCCATTGTCCTAAGGGCTTTTTCTTCATTGTGAAGTTAATAATAAAATTGATCATCTTGTTTGAAGGGAGCTTGGGATTCAATCCCATGGTATCCCCCTCCTTATTTAAAAGGGAGGAGCCTCTATCTTCTTAGTTAGTTTCATTTGTTCTAGTTTTTAGATACTAACCCTTTCTATTGCTCTCATTGATTAGATAGGCTTTCATTGATATCATAAGTTAGATCTAATCTTTGAATTGCATCTTTTCATTTTATCTTGTTAGCAATCTCATTTGCCATTATCTACTTGTGCTTGCATCATTTAATTCTCACTTGTCTCTATTGTTAAATCATATAAGTGAAGAACATCCTAATAAGCACCATAACTAAAGGCATTTGATATTGTTGTCATTGTTTCATTGAGTTATCTTAAAGTGCTTCATTGGTTTACTATTGGAAATCTTATAATCTTGTGTTCTAAGTGATATTCATAAGCTTGGTTATAAGTGATTTTACATTTCTTACATTGAAGCATTTTGCCATAATTATATCTCATTGAAACTATCTAATCATATCTTAATGTCATTTGCACTATCATTTTAGATCTAGTTTTGCATTCCTAAAATTTACCTCCAAGCATAAGCTTGGTTGATAGAGACTTAGGACCACCTTCTTTATATTCAATTTAAGAAGCTTGACCCTTACTCAACAGTTAAAACAAGTGACCTTGCAATTCTCTTGTGGGAAATCCCTTGTAGGAATAGAGGCACTTGGGTTGTTGGAACTCCTCAATAGGTATCGTTAATGTGGCCTTAGCCTCCTTCCCAGCAGTTCTCTCTACAAGCTTGTTTAAGACTTGCTTCAAGGAAATTGAGGAGAAGGCCTTCACCCTTAGCATAGGCATTTAATTAAAATCAACCAAGATCTTGCATCTCACATTAGGGAGATTTTGCATTCATTCTTCATCCATCATTTGATCATTGAAATTGGAATTGTGAGCTCAATTTATAATTGCAAGTTTCACATTGTTGTACTTGTCATTTCAAGCTTATTTGAATATCGTATTTACTTGAAACAACAAATCTCTTTTTCTTGCAATTGCTCTCTAAAAGTTTATTGCTCATATATTTGGTTATCATGATGTATTGATTTCTCATACTAACATCTTCTTGCAGCATTGCTTATCTTGTGGCTTGAAATATCATTTAGTATTGTGCAAGTATCTTCAATTTATTTGAGCATTGTTCTTAAGGCACTAGTCTCTCCCTGCTTCATCTTAAGTGTCACATTGATCTAATTCAATCTATATCACATTGCTCAAATTTAATACTATCACTAGCCATCTAATCCTTAATTCAAGTTAATATGAGAAGTGATTGCTTTGCCTTTTCATCTCCTAGACTTGTTGTTTCAAAAAAAAATTCCTTAGTTTTCCATCTTTTAGGGACTACCCCTAGCTTGCCTAGGAGAGATCTTAAACAGAGTGAGTAGGAAATAAGTGACAGCCCCTACTCTGAGCGTTGCGCCATAAAGACTATACCTTGTGGGGTTGGAAACTTTTCCCACATTTAGGTGTACATCTTAAGCGACAACAAAATAATTGCACATATACCAAACATTTATAAATTTTATATGGGCATATACGGCCATAAATGTTATTCAAGTCAGTGATTATTGTTCACCACATACATGGATGCACCTTCTCATCACATTACATTACACACTCTAATAAATAATTCCTATGTGATTCACCAACAACCCTCCACTCTTGAAGTACAACAGGCTAATATATAAGACATGGTTGCGTAATTGGGGAAATGCGATCCATACCAGATGCCCTCCTCTCTCAAACTCTCGAGGCCAATACACATGATCATTTCCACTTGATGCTTATCAACTTGAACCATGAGCATCAACTTGAACCATGTCATTGAAACACATATGGTCTTAACTCCCAGTCTATGGCACCACTCGCATGGCATACCCAACATCACTCTTAAAGTCGGTGAAGAAAATGAACAGTAACACCACGGGTGGTAATGAAGAGTTGAAAGTGAAAATATAACATCCATATGTGAAATATGGCACCCAAAGGTGAATAAATAGTGCCAGAAGGTTAAAGATTACACCAAAGGTGACCATATAATAATTGAAGGTAAAAGACAACATTTGAAATTGAAGGGGCTAAAGGTGAAAGTATAAGTATAGGGAGTGTTTATTGTCCAGAAGATGAGAGTGTTTAAGTAAAAGACAACATTTGAAATTGAAGGGGCTAAAGGTGAAAGTATAAGTATAGGGAGTGTTTATTGTCCAGAAGATGAGAGTGTTTATTGTGAGGTGTTATAGGTCAAATAAATCAACGAGATGAAAAAGCAATCTGTCCTATAAACTTTTTTTTTCCGAAGAAGAAAATTCATAATTTCTATTAAAAAGAAATTACATGCTGTAGATGCCCGTAGGCATATGTTGTATTGTGGCTGTCACCACTGATCAAAAGCATAAAAGAGATACATATAGTTCCCGAAGGAATACAGTATTATCAACAATAGTTCAGAACATATTCGCTATACAATGCAGATCAAAACTGGAATGTGCTGTAGTATATACAAAATATATAGCATACTGATGCAAAATTAGAAGAGGCCATTGCCTCCCTGAAGGGGGCCATCTATATATGGTCTGTGATAGTAGCTGTGCATCCCCTCAGGATTATATTCCTCGATCAACCAATCTCCTAGAGGACGATCCGCCGCTTCTTTCGAGAGCCGGTCAGCAGTTGCATTTCTTTCCCTGTAAATATGAGAAACAGATATCTGGTCAAAATGTGTTTTGAAAAAAACAATTTCTTCCAAGATATGTTTCAAAGAATATGCATGACACATGGATTTATTGTTAAACCAATCAACCACAGTCAGTGAGTCCCCAAAAATTTGTAGTTGATGACAGTTTTTGGACAGTGCGAAGTATAGAAGATGCCTCAGGGTCATAAGTTCCGCATGATTGTTTGTGCCCGGGCCGAGGCCCAATCTCATATGGAAGTAATGTGAGTCTGTAATATGTAGAAGAATGCCTCCCCCACATCCCTGACTCTGTGCGGCACCATCGAAGTATGCCCATGGCATATCTCTGTTTATGGGTTCCGTGGCAATAATCCTGGGCTTATTCTGTTTGCTTTCAGATGGCAGTTCAAGATAGGCCGCACAAATGATAGGGGGGAGTAAATTCCAGTTTACTATTCTGTTTTCAAAGATAATCGCATTCCTCCTGTTCCATATATACGAGGCCATCAAGAGAGGTAAATTCCTAGGTTTTTGAGAGGCCACGGAAGTCCACCATTGTTCCCATGCCGATTGTATATCTGTTCCTTGCCATGCCGCGTTTATATGAAGAGCCTGGGTGGTCTGGGACCATACAGTCCTGGTAATCAAACAGTTTAGGAATAAGTGGTGGGTAGTTTCTTCCTCCTGCCTGCATAAGACGCACCATGATGGGCCTGCAAAAGCCCTCTTTCTAAGGTTGGAGCCCGATGGAATTTTATCCGCGAGAATGTTCCACATGAGAAGTCTAGTACGCGGCTGGGCCTGGAGGTGCCAGATATCTGTCCACCAACTTTTATGCGAGGCCGGGTTTTTTCCTTCAATCAGTTTGTAGTACCCTAACTTCGGCACATACTGTCCCGATTTGGAAACTGCCCAGATGAGCTCATCCTCCTCCTCCCTGAGTCTGATGTGTGTTTCGATTAGTGCCTGAATGTACTCCTTCCATAAAATACTCCAATGCTCTGTCAATTGCCAGTGCTGATCTGTAATCCAGGCTTGTGAGAAAACGGTGGAGTGCTGATTATCTCCAATCTGCGAGAGGAATTTGATATCTCTGTTATTGAGATGATGCACCAGTTCTTCCGGTAGAATGTGAGCGTTTCCCGAACCAGGCCATGGATCATAGCCAATGCGGACAGAAGCACCATTACCAATGCGCCATAAAAGATTATCTCTTATGAGTGGCATGGCATTTAGAGTGGCCTTCCAAATCGCAGAAATGCCCAATCGATTCCAGTGTGGTCTTCGGATCCAGTCAATAATGTCCATAGGCCAAATATACTTCTGGTAAATAACTTCTGCCCAAAGATTGTTCTGTTTGAGTAGGGACCAGCCCTGCTTGGCTGCCAGCGATAGTGCAAATTCCGGTAGAGCTTTGAGGCCCCACCCCCCCCACTTTTTTGGAGTAGTGATCTTTGTCCATCGAGCCCAGGCGAAAATCTTTCCTTTTTTGTTTCCATTCCATAGGAATCTGTTGCAGGCTTGTTGAATCCTATTAAGAATGCCTTTAGGGATCCATGAGAGGGACATCCAGTATACTGGAGTGGCCTCAAGTACAGATTTGATAAGCATAAGTCTGCCTGCTTTGGATAGGAGCCGGTGGTGCCAGCTGTTGATCCTCTTTTCAATCTTTGATATGAGCCAAGACCAGTTCTCTATTTTATATCCATCTGGTTTTAGTCTGAAGCCCAGATATTTGATACCCTCCTTCAGTTGTATTTCCGGGAAAGGGAAGTACTGTGAAGCCAGCTGTGATTCCTGTAGTGTACACCCCTCAATGGACTTAGTCGATTTCCCTCTGTTTATCTCCATGCCCATAGCTTTACAGAACAGCAGAAGGATGTCATTTAGGGCAGTGGAGTCCCAGACGCTCCCATTAATGAAGATAAGGATATCATCTACAAAGAGTAGATGAGTAAGGTAATAATGCTCCATAATTTTGAGACCACTGATGTCTCCGTTCCTTTTAGCAGATGCAATGAGCCGGCTTAACCCTTCCATGACAATAAGGAAAAGAAGCGGGGAGAGAGGACATCCTTGTCTGATTCCTCTGTTGATATTGAAACGAGCAGATGCCGAGCCATTGATGAGGATAGCGAAGGAGGTAGAAGAGATGCAGCCCATGATCCATTGAATAAGAATATGGGGGAAGCCCAAGTGGGTGAGCATCATCTTCAGATAGAGCCAATTAACTTTATCAAAAGCTTTTGCAAGATCAATCTTAAGAGAAATGCCTTTAAGGTTTTTATGCTTTATGGAATGAAGAGCTTCCTGGGCTGTGCCAATGGCCTCATGAATGTGTCGGTTCTGAAGAAAGGCAAATTTTTCAGCAGAGATGTGAGAGGACAGAATGGGCTTGATACGGTTAGCTATGATCTTGGATATGATTTTGTAGAGGCAATTGCATAAAGAAATTGGCCGGAAGTCGTTGAAGGAGGTAGGGTCATCTGATTTAGGGATCAGAGCTATGAAGGTGTAGTTCATAGGGGGGTGAATATGCCCAGTGATCCGGCTCTCTTCAATGACTTCCAAAAGGTCCCCTCCCAGCAGATCGAAAAAAGCGAGATAAAACTCTACTGGCCACCCATCCGGCCCCGGGCTCTTATCTTTTTTGAACCATTTGAGAGTACCTTCCAATTCCTGCTTCGTGACTGGTTGAGTGAGGTTTTCTAAATCCTCCTGTCCCACAAATCTAGGGAAGTGACCCGCCAGATTGATGATATCTGGAAGATTGATCTCAGGCGGGGCCGTGAATTGCTTTCTGAAATGTTGAATCCCCATTCTGGCCAGTTGTTTGTGCGTAGTAGCCCATCCTTCTGTTTCGCTGGGAAGTTGCCATATAGTATTTGAGGCCTTTCTTCCATTTGCTATGCTGTGGAAGTATTTGGTATTACAATCCCCTGCTTTGAGCCATATGGCTCTGCTTTTCAATCTCCACAACTCCTCTTTTTCTTGTAGGATTTTTGATTTCTGAGCTACCAGATTATTCAGTAAGGCTTTAGATGCCTCTGATAGGTATCCGGTTCCCCTATCGTCCGTTAATTGAGCAATTTGGGATTCTGTGTCGACAAGTTGCTGTTCATCCTTGATGTGTTTCCTCCTTGCCCAAGTCTCTGTTAAATTCTTTAGCTCATTTAATCTGTCATAAAAATCCGCAGCTTTTCTTTGATCTCTGAGGGGTGGTTGTGATCTCCAGTAGTCCGAGACCATGTTGGTAAAATCCTGGTCTTGGAGGAAACCAGCAAAAAATTTAAAAGGGGAGCGTGGTTTGCTGGCGGCCTCGCTGACTTGAAGGAGGATTGGGAGATGATCAGAGAGTCCGCCAGAGCTGACCCATTGTCTGTACAGAGGGAAGAAAGGAATCAAATCCTCGTGCACCAGAAATCTGTCAAGTCTTCTGCCCAAAGCTGCCTCCCCAGTTCTCCGGTTGTGCCAAGTAGGGACTTTTTTATTCATGGGAATATCAACCAGCCTGTATGAGTCAATTAGCATATTCATCTGTTCAGATATAGGATCCGGCTGAGCATGGTGTCCCCATGATTCCCCAGCTCCCAGGGAGAAATTGAAATCTCCTCCCACAACAGTATCACTAGTTATGTGGGAGCTTCCCAGGAAATTTTGCCAGAAAGTCAGCCTATCCAGATTAGGTCCATAAATGTTGATAATGCGAATAGGGCGGCCTAGCTCGCCCGAAAATATGTCCATACCTAGAAATCCTCTGCCCCCCCAAGAGGAAAGAGTCTTGCCTTTTCTAGGGTTAATACCAATGATCAGGCCACCAGAACGGCCAATAGCGTCCATACCCTGAAATATCCAGCCAGGGCGCAGGGACTGGAGGGTTTTCACAGCCACTTCCGAGGTGCAGAGGGTCTCCTGTAGGAAGAGAATGTCACATCTGGATTCTTGGATCAGTCGCTTCAAAGCCAAACGCTTTTTGGGGTTGGCTAATCCCCTACAGTTGAAAGAGAGCCAGATCATGGGGAACCAATAGCCAGGGGCCCAATTGCTCTAAGTGCCCGTTCAATGGTATCTTATCGCCCCTGGGCGACATCAGCTACCGCATGCTGCTTAGCCGAATTGATTTTAGATGGACGGCCCCTCTTAGGCTTACAAGAGTGTTTTCCCGGGGAGGCACCAAGTCCAAGCACTCTGGCTCGGACTCGAGGTCTGAGATGGTAATGATGAGAATCGGAGCCAGAAGGGGGGGTGGAGGAATCAGGGAGGCTTTGCTCCAGTCTGTGAGATGCGGGCGTAGTGGAGAATACAGGGGGTAGGGGAGCAATGGAGCAGGGGATGGATGGAAGCGGCTCCAAGTTAAATAGTGGGGGCTGTAATGGGGAGTGCATACCCGGATGCACAACATCAAATAAAATAGGAGAACATGAAGGAATAGATGCTTTACCCGGGTGAGATGATGCCGTCTCCACTGTCTTGGAACGGGTGCGCGGCGGAGCAGGAGTGGATGTAGCCTTCCTTCTGTTGGATTTCTTTGTGCCCTCCGGTACCGCACTAGCTGGAGTCGCATTTTGAGGCAGATCCCCTTCCACAGGATTGTTATCTCCTCTGTGTTGATCCACTGTAGGCTGCTGTCTAGTCCCTTTTGTATCCTCTGAGGTCACTCCCGAAAGAAGTGGGCAGTCCTTGTACAGGTGACCTATTTTGTGGCATCGTCGGCACCGAAACGGAACACCTTCGTAGTCCAACAATTGTTTGCGCAAGAAATGTCTTCGATGCAAGGTGATTTTCTCCTCCAGTCCGGCCCTAGTGTCTAGATGAACCAGGATTCGAGCCATAGTCATAATTCCGGTTTGCTCGAAGGATTTATCGTGCTCCAGGTAGGTGCCAAGGGCGTCTCCAATCCTCTTGAAAACTTGCGGAGTCCAGAATTGCATGGGTAGGCCAGGAAGACAAACCCAAATCAGACCAGCCCTAAATTGTTCCCTCTCTGGGTCAAAAAGAGGATCCCAGCGTTTTAGCAAGACAGGAGCCAATTCAATGTGCCAGTACTGGGATAGTATCCATTGGGTATATTCCGGTCGGTGAAAATGCAATGCAAACCAGCCCCTTGCCAGAACCCTGATCACTGGTAGTTCCTTAAGAAGGGAGCCCCAAATCTCTTCTGTCCATAGCTTTAATCTTTCAACTGAATAGGTGCGACCTCTTACCCTGCCAACCAGTACCTTGCGAGCATTTTCCAAAGCATCCTCCATCTGAACGTCTTCCCCAAACGTAAGATTAATATCAGAGTCCAGAGCCCTCAGACACTTTCCTTTTTTCAGATTCTCCGAGCGCTTTCCAATAGGAAATTCTTCTAGTAGCTTTCGGCAAGGGTCAGAAGAGCTAAGCTGAGCTGAACCCGCCATTGTTTTACAAAACGGCCGAATCGACTCCGACTCGGCCGAGTCGAACCGAGTCAAAGGCCTGGGGAGTGACTCGGCCAGCTACCCGGTTCGGTTGACCGAGTCACATATGACTCGGCCGAGTCATCCAATGACTCGGCCGAGTCATATGTGACTCGGTCAACCCGGCCGGGTAGCTGGCCGAGTCACTCCCCGGGCCTTTGGAGTCTAAACGCAATCTTTGTCTCATCTCAGCATAGCAAGAATGATAAGGAAGCACATCTCTCTGTCTCGGCATCCAGTCATGATCTCGGTATATTTAAAGAGGTAATATACTCTCAAGTTTCAACATACTCTGTCAGACAACAAAGTATTGCAATACACTCTCATCATATCACAGTTGTTACCACATCATAATAATCTGACTTGATTCTCAACAGTACTGCTTATTAAATGAATCCTTCCAATCTCAGCTTGAATTCAATATTTCTGCAGATAATTATAATATTAAAGAGGTAATACACTCTCGAGTCTCAACATACTCTGGCAGAAAATATTATAATTATTAAATGAATCCTTCCAATCTCAGCTTGAATTCAATATTTCTCGACATAACAGTGATTCCACAATACACTCTTGGTATACTCTGTCTCAGTATGAAATTTGAACATTGAATCAGCCTGGATATGAATGTTGGACTCCAATTTGGCAATGTGACCCCTTCAGAATGCAACGCTGAGCCTGCAATTACAAATTTATTGGCCCTGTACTGTATACATTAAGGAAGAGACCCTGTAGATGCTGGTGGCTGAGGGAGAGTCGAGACAAGGCTGAACAAGGCTGCAGAAAAGAGAAATAAGCCTTTTAGACCTGTGATAATGCCCAATAAGCCAGTGGCTAGGGTAAGGAAAGATAATCAGGCCTGTAAATCAACAGGGATAGTCACAAATGACAAATTCTCAATGTAAACTCACACCAATCCCTCAAAAATTCATCTCTAGGCCTGTAAATAAAATATCAGTATATATGATTAACAACAATAAATCTATTAAAAATTTAAACCCCAGCGTCAAGGGTAAATGTCCCCTTTAAAGCTTGTAATAGGGTTTGATACCCTCGGTGCCTGCAGCTAGGTTTCTTTTGGCAAATGTGGGCCAGATGGATACAAAGTTGTCTTCCATCTATATTATAATGCTGTGTGTTTGGAAACATGAATGAAAATCTTTAAAATTATGTTTTTTTATAAAAAAAATAAATATTTAATGTATTTTTTACAACGACCGAGTCATTGAAATCGAGCCGGCCGAGTCATTACCGAGTCGGAGTCCGAGTCGGAGTCGATCCTCGGCCGAGTCCGAGTCCGAGTCCGAGTTGTAAAACATTGGAACCCGCTGAGCGAACAGGTAGCGGCGGAGTGTTAATGCAGCCCAAACGAATGGGGGAGTCGGTACTGCGGATGCCTTGAAGACGAGGGGAACGGGCGGAGCGCTGAAACCCTTGAGGGTCCTTCGGCATCAATGAGACTGATGAAGGGTGTGAGGGCTGAGCAGACGGGGAAGGAGGCGGCACAATGGGAAGAGCAGGGTTTTGTAGGGGCGATTCAAGCGATGGGGAGGTATTCAAGACATTGCCAAGAAGGCGGAGTGTGGCCGGCGAGAGGGGCGGACATTCAAGCACCGGGAGATCCGCCAGATTAACATCAGGGTGTTGCTTCTTACCCGCGCGCGTCGGATGGGGATGAAGGGAGGAGGCAGCTGTCCCGGAGGTAAGATCATTCGCCCAGGGCTCCCTGGTGGGGGTATTATTGTAAGCCCAAATGTCCCGCTGCGGCATGGGGTCCTCCTCGTAGTCCACGAGGTCCTCTTCCACCATGACTAGCTGACAAAACTATGCCCAAAACACCGACCTGAGAACTGACCGTCAGAGAGTGGAGGAATAACCTGCTCACGAGATCGACGGTGAAATATGAACCTCGGGGATCCCAGGAAGCCAGGAAAACCGGATGGGTTGCGGTAGTCCCGAGCCGGTCAGCCGTCCGTGATACCTGTATGCTGTCTGTAGACCGCCATGCCAAAAACCGAAAGCCAGTTCGCCATTAGGGTTAGGGTTCCGCCATTATCGCCTCCCGCAGAGCTCTTAGGAAGCAATTCCGTTTAACCTCTTCAAGTAGGTAATGCTGTCCTATAAACTATTTTTAACCTGGTAAACATTAAAATAATTTTCTTTCTTTTTTTCTGACACCATTAATCTTTAATCTAAATATAACATTATAAACTTACGATCACTAGTCTTAAGGCCGATTGCATGGCCTATGGTAATGCATTAATGGAATTAATTTGTTTATTTTACAGGAGATAATGACTAAAAGCATAAAAGCATACCTTAATGATATTTAAAGAGACGTATCTTTGCGATAAAGACACCAGAATTGAATTCTATGTGTAAAGGTTCGTAGGATTTTTTTGTAGAGCACCAAAATCATGTGTCATAGATTGAGCTATTTCATGTGAATTATGTTTTTTGAAATGCATTTTACATTTCTGGCCATAAAACTGTTGTGTATGAATAAAAAACAATGTTCTGAAGAATAATTATTTTTTTAACTTTTTCTAATGGCATTTTATAATTAATTATCTTTTCTGTAAAAAACAAAAAACTCTGACAAAAATACCTCTATTTATTACTGCCGTCCAGTGTCTGTATTTGGGTATAGGCTTGCACTGCACCTCTGATTTTCGTTTTTCCTTGGTCAAGCTGTTAGTTCTCCCTTCGCGCCAGGAAGTTTAGGTTCCTCTCTGCCTCGTAAATCAAGGATTCGTGTATCCAGGGCATAGAAGTGTGTCTATATTTCACGAGCAAAAAGGTTCACCGCGATCTATCGGGATGTATTGCCCCTAGTCAGGACGGTCTATCTTAAAATATTTTGTGAACTGGTAATAAAGTTTATTGATACTTAAGTACATCTTTGTGGACGGCTTTGAAATCCTCGTGCATATTTCTTAAGTTTTTTTCCCTTCCCGTTATTCTAAACGGTAAACGGAAAGGGGAATAAGGAAAACTTTGTGGGTTCAATCGTTAACAGAATTTAAAATAAAAAATATAATATTTAAAGACCAAAATATAAGGAAAACTTTGTGGGTTCAATCGTTAACCAAATTTAAAATAAAAATATAATATTTAACCAAAATATATTATTCCACATGAAAGATTTGCTATCTGGCTTCTTTTTAGTTAAAGAAGTTACAATCTTTACATTAGGGGATTTTCAAGTAAATTTTGGAATAGAAATTAATTTTATTAAATTCTAGTTTTTTCTCTTTAACACACTCTTGGTTGTACAATCTCTTATCTCAAGAATTTTAGCCATTCAAGGGAATTCCTTTCTGTCAAAATAGTTGGGAACTTCTCTTTTAGAAAATTCTTTATATTACTCGATTTGGGGGAGCTTTTAAGCAATTTTGAAAAGAAACTTTCTTGTTGGACTTTAAGATCCCTTAATATTGTTAGTCAACTAATTCTTCTCAAGTCGATGTTACATACCCTACCAATCTATCTTTTTTTAGCAGCAGTAGCTCCAAATATCATAATTAAAGGAATCATAAATATTCAAAGGAGCTTCCTCTAGGCAGGCACTAAACTGGAAAGAAAATGGGCCTTGGTCATCTAGCATAAACTCTACAAGCCCAAGCTGAAAGGAGTGTTGGGGTCGAGGAATCATTAAACCTTGGCCAATATCCTAGTAATTAAGACATAGTGGCAATGGTTAAACTCACTAAACAAGATTTGGAACAAGCTTTGGAGGAAAAAGAATACTCCAAATTCAAAATAAGACAACTTAATAAGGTTGGAGAGAGACACAAAAGGCCCCATTGATTTGGAACATAGCTTTGCAAAATTGTTCCCAAATTCAAAATCACACCTTTGGGAGATTAGGGAAAGTACTACACCTTACTTATGGGAAGATGCATGGAATCAAATGCTCAAGCTTCAGGAGGAGCATATTTAACGTAATCTAAGAGTTAACTTCACTTGGCAAGGAAGAAATAAGGTAGCAGATTATTGGCTTTCAAATTCAGCTTAACACCCTTGGAGAATGTGGATACCAAAGGAGCATTGGCCCTTACAAAACAAAACATTTCTTGTGAATACTTTGTGGAAAGCTCTACAACAAAGGAAAATTAAAACACAATAGCTATGGACAAATTGTGATGGGAATATTAAACAATCAAGCAACTACTCCCTAAAAGAAGCCCACAACCTCTTGATCAATTATGGTCACTTGTTGGACAATCCATTTTATGTAAGATACCCCCAGGAATATCTCAATTTCCCACTAAAATTTCTGAGTTTGCTTAGTCTTGTCACTGAGGAGCTTTATCAAACAATTTGTATGTACATGGTTGTAGGAGCATTTATTTGTATTTTCTTCAAATAAAATATGCACAGTACTAAATAAACACATCGAAAATGCTTCAAAGTAGTTGTAGGTAATCTATATAGAACCTAGAAATGGTACATACCACTAACAGAGATAGCCACCACAATATTAAAGCGAATACAACAAGAAATAGCATACTTTTAATGAATACATAGTTGTAGGTTAATAGTAAAAAACCCAAAAAGGTACCAACAATAAAGTATTCACGTCAGTGGTGATAACAATACATGTTCCACCTTCATATCTAGTCCAATTAACTCAGGGAATATCTTCATGCACTTAGCAGCCAACTCATCCCAAGAAATAGTGGAATTCGGCCCATAAAACAATAATTACTCCTACAACAAATTCAGCCAGCCAAGAATGGTACTCGACCCCATCAAAATATTATTCTTTGCCCTCCCAAAAAAGACTCAAACTCAACCTGCAATGGATGAGAGATACACCTAGCAAGCAAGAGTTCTCGATGTTGGGTAACTTAATTGTTGATTAAATTACTTACATTAAATCATCAATCCAAGGTTCGTGAACTTGTGAAGTACACTTGCACTATATATGTTAGGCTATCAACTTTTAATTGAAAGGTAATTATTTTAATTATAAGATGAAAATTAAACCTATTTATGACAAGATCTTAGTAAAGCATACGGACATGTTTTGTCTTAGAGGCCTAAATCAAATTCAAGACTTGGAAATTAAATGAACTCAAAGCTAACTATGCTAATGTGAAAGCTTCAAAATATATTCTGTGAGACAAGGAAATGAATTCTTATTCTATTGAAGTTTGAAAGATAAATTTATTCTACTTATGCTTCAAAAGGAAACTTAATCTACTTAACTTGAAAAAGAAACTTATTCTATGAACTTTTGAAACAAACTTATTCCAGAAATCTATTCTATGAAACCATGAAACAAATCTCTACTATGAAACTTTAAAAGTAAATTTAATCTATGTGGCTTGAAAGGAAATCTAAGCTATCAATTCGTGTAATTAAATTTCATCTAAAAGCTACAAGACTTTGAAATCAAAACTATTATAGAGTATAGTAAAAAAAAGCAATGAAATAACAATTCTAGAAGCCTCAAAACATTATTGATGTGCGCACTCTAAACCAGAGCCAACCATAACCTATCACGCATAAATATGAGATTGAGCTTAAAAGACAATTCAAGGTAAATCTTTTGGTGTTTTTGGTTTATTATCAAGCGCTTGACCTATAATGAAGCAAAGAGGAATGAGTGCAATTCTAATTAAAAATAGAGTATTGAAATGATACTGAACATCTAAATAAACTGAACAATTCAGTGAAGTGAATTCTAATCTAGTTACACAACATAAGAAATTAAATCAAAATAGAAAGATAGTTATACTATCTCTCACACATCCTCAAGGGGGCCTCCTGGTGAGTGTGAGATGTAAAAACTCATATCACAAGACTTTGAATCACCAATACAATCACGAATATGCCATGAACATAGCTTCTATTACTTGAAAGGTGAAAACAGAGTTTACAATAGAAAATGATAATAACAACAGTGTTGAACTTAATTGGGGTGTCTTTCGCTCTAAAACAAAGTGTTTTTTTATAATGGTTTCAAGATTAACAACTTAAGGAATTATTGCCTAAAATCGAGAATTGGAATTGACATCTAAGCTTCTAGATCAAAATAGGACTTTCACTTCTCATGATTTGCTATTGAAGGAGTGAATCATGAGAAACATTCATTGACACATCATTAGCTTAAACTCAGGTCTTCAAATCTCGCTCACTTGATATTTCCATGTTCGTTTGATTGTATATTCAGTCTCTTGATATTCTGTGCGAACCAAGTATTTCATAGCCATGTTGACCACAAGTTTGACCAATGAGCCATGCTTATCTTGTGAGCTTCCATCTATGACCAGTAGGTGGATGTCCATGTAGGTGACATTTGGCAATTGCTCATGTGCTTTGCTCATCTTCTATCACTCACTAACCTATAAAAATTAGGATTTAGTTGCGAAAGTTCAAGTTAGCTGCAGAAAGTGCACGATTCAGTAGCTATAACATAGTTTAAACCAATTTCACAAAGAAAACATATATTTTGATCTATTTATGGATGATTATCTTTTTATTGACACTTGCATTACCTGGATAACCTTTAATTCATAAATGAGATGGAATGAAGTGAAAATGTGTAACAAAATAGGTGGAAAAGGGCAAAATGGATAATTAAAAGGAGGACAATTCGAAGGTCCAACATCCCCCACACTGAAGGTGTTGCATGTCCTCATGCACAAAATTTCACAACTTGTAGGGATGTCCTCTCAAGGACAACCTCTGATGACTGGATCAACACATCTAGACTGGTCTATGTTCTTTTGGTCTTTACATTCAATGACCATAATGGTTTTCTCATTGAGATATTTCCTTGTAATCCTTTGACTTTTTGTTTAAGAACCTTATTGTTTGCTTTAAGTTTTTTATTCTTCTTGTACTAGTAACACATCCTGAGTAGCATATTATCATTATGAGCTTTTATTACTTCATTCTCATCCTTTATGTACTTATTCAACACTTCTAATTCATAAACCTCCTGCTTCAAAGCTCTAATGATCTATTTACCTCTATGAGAAGGAGTATTAACCTCTTGCTCAGTTGGATCAAACGTAGGAGTATCATCATGTAATTCAGGTTCCAAGGGAGGATTTACCTTTTGTCATGCCTCTTTCCCTAAAGCCTCAAAATAATTATAGGTTTATTGTTGGATGAAGTCGACTTCTTGAGTCTTCCTTTAAGGATTTTGGTCATCTAAAGGCTTAAACATCACTTATGCTTCTAGCTTGTTGGTCTCATCAAGATCTATGGTCTCTGGTGGCCCGTGATTTGCTTGCTTGCTCATGCTTTTGGTGATTCCCTTACTTCTTCTCTGCTATTGTACTTGTTCCATCATGTCTTTCCTTTTAGTCCTATGTTTTTGTGACTCTTCTTTGTTCTTTTTGGTATCTCTGTTTGTTCTTCTTTCTTGCTAGCTTTCTTTCTTCTAAAGTTTTTCAATTCATTTTTCTTTTATTTTTGATTATGTAACTTCCTCTTTGGTATGGCTTTGGAAGATTTTGTATGTTTCTTGAGCTCATTGAGCGGGATATTATCATTTACATTCTCAATGTTTGAAATCTTTGTTTCTACTATAGCTTTTGTGGCCAAATTTTCTTTCTCCTTTGCTTCGGGTTCAAGGTTAGGGTTTATAGAAACCCTTATGTGGCTTCCCTTTGTTTTCTTGACCTCTTCCTCTTCTGTGACCTCCACAAAATGATTTCTTTCAAGAAAAAATTTCCAATTATCGCCATTGGTTCTTAATTGTGCTTCTACAGGTGCTCAGTCAATATTCTTGGAGTCCCTTTGAATGTTAAAAGCCATTTTTTTCAAGATCTAGAGAAGTAGCAAGGAAGATTAAGTTATTTTCCCTTAAAAAAATGCATAAGAAGTCTAGCATGGTAGAAGAGTAAAATCCCATATCTCACTTCACAAGTAAGAAATTTTTGTAATACTAATAGTAGATTTCACCATTTCGACTTTATTGTAGACACGGGGATTCCTTTCTTGAAGGTTGAAAGATCCATACCTGGATTGTGAAGAAAACATTTCCATTGTTCATCCCTTAGTCTTTGATTTTTAAACAGACTTTCATCACTTCTTAGAAGCTTTGTGGCCTCTGTAATGAAATACTTTGTTGTCTTCAGTCTTATATCACCTATTTCGGCCTCCACTTCGTCAATGGCCCGGGAAAACGCTCTGGTGACCTCAATTTCGTGTCCATTAAACTTTTCAAAGAACCTGAGCCATCCTACTTTTTGTAGTTGTTCTCAGACCTGAGGATAAGTGCTAAGAAAATTAACCCCAACTGGTTCATAATGAATAAGAACTCCCATTGTTGTGGATAAGAAGTTTTAGCTCTGAATTATCTATTTCAACAGGGTTTCAATGGATAGTTGAGCTATAGAATGGGCGAAATTCGACAATGGTAGGGTTATAATGACATGGTGGTGATAGTGTTGAAGTACAACTCTATTTTTTAATTCATAATCACTAACGATTTATTTGGATCGATCCATTAAGATTGTCATAATTTGAAGGATTTAAATTGTTTACATGTAACAAGAGGAGTTCTCAATATAATGGAATGACATATGGGAGTATGAAGCAATGGGATATATGATATGATTGTAATCATGAAATAAATACAAGTCATTAATCCAAAAGGTCTATTAATAATGTGCTAATAAATCCATCAACTAAAAAATCTATGATTCACTTTAATGAAACAAATTCACTATTTCTATAGTTACCTCATAATGCATACCTTAATTTTGTATCTTGATTTTTCTTGCTTGCAAGTCCATGATGTATCTTGGAGGAAACTGGATACAAAATATGGATCAACTGCAGAGTGTTGACAATTTTGCAATTTTGTCTTTAATCTTGTTGTTTGTTGCTTTAGTTCTTGTTGATGTTGAATGTTGGTTGATGGAGTTGATGACTACTAGAAGTTCTCTTTAAAAGAGAAACAAAGGCTTCAAATAAATTTATCTAAACTTGAAAAATTTATTTTGCAAAGAAAGGGGGGGATAAAGGAAACTAGGAAACAGGAAGGGGAATGAGAAAATCTAAGTTGCCAAGGACCCTTGGTTTTAAACTAAGATTTTTTTGCATAGGAATGCCAACAATGCTAGTTTTCATAACTATGCTTTTTTATTTTGTTTAGTTTTTCTCTTTTCTTTTTTTCTTTATATATATATTCTTCTAAAGAAAAAGAAATTACACTTCTTTTGGTGGTAGAGGAGGAGAATCTCCTTTTCCTACCAATCTTAGATCATAATTTTCTTGCAATTTTTTAACAAACTCTTCTCTTGTCAAAGGCTTATGATATAACTTCAATATATGCCCATTGACAAGGAAGGTGATCCCTTCTTCATCAATAGTCCTAATTCTAACTGCCCCATTATCAAAAATAATTTCTATTTCATAAGGACCAAGCCAATGTGTTTGAAATTTCCCTTGAAAATATTTAAACTTGGAATCAAAGAGAAGAGCCAATCACCTGGCTTGAAATTTTTTACTTTGATGAATTTATCATGCCATCTTGTCCTCTGTTGTTGGATTATGTTGTCCTTTGTATGGCGTCTTGTTGGATCTCATCTAGCTCATTCAATTGTTCCATCCTCTGTTTTTGGGCTTCAAAGAGGTCAAGCCCCAACATTGATGTTGTCGTGAAGGTTTCCAATTGGAATTCAATTGGAAGCTAAACTTGCTTGCCATAGACAAGCTCGCAAGGAGTATGTTCAATAGTATTTCTCCATGTGGTACGGTAGGCCCGGAGTGCTTCTGGAAGTCTATCTGTGTTACACTAAATTTTGTCACCATGACTATCGATTTAGATCTCTTGCCATCCGATGAGTGTCTCGAGTGAATCCCCTATGAAGCTTGAAGTAAAACAATACCAGGGACAAAAGGAATTTTGGGTTGCACTATTTAAAAACCATTATTGAGCATCTGCGTAGTTTTCCTAGCCATAACCTGCGCATGTGCAGTTTTTACCATTGTGGCCTGCGTCATTTTGTGGACTGTCTTCCAATATAAACTACGCAATCTTGTTCATGCAAGTAAAAAAAAAAAAAAAAAAAAACTCTAGAAGCTTTAATGGAGGAATCTTATCCAAATTAGAAACCTCGAACTACTACATACCTGTGCCTCATCCCTTGGTTCATGGAACTAGTATCCTCCTTTAAGCATCATATCCCTTGAGAAGAGGAACTATAAACCTCCTCCTCTTGCTTATAAATTGAGCATAAGACTAGAGGAATTGTTGAGCGATGGAAAAGGTATGTATTTACCATTTATTTCTTTATCTTTTCCTTTGAATCATAACTCCTTTACATTCTAAGATGGTATATGTTAAAGAATTATGATAGAATTAAGGAGATTTGTGATTGATACAAAATAACTAATTATTATATTTTTCTATATAGAAAGTGAAGGAAATAGAAAATCACTATTCAGGAGGAAAAGACAAAGCAGAATCAATTGTTGTCCCTTCGACAGGAAGCCATATCCAGACAAGGAGATCAAGATCGGAGCGCACAAGAAGACAAAATGATAAACTGATCGCTGCTTCAAGACTTATCTGTACTCTTGATACTTCCACTTGGCCATTATAAAAAGGGACAACGTTGGTAGCCGAGGGCGGATATTATTATCAATTTGTAGAATTTACTGTTGTAATATTAACTTTTATTATCGACTTTCTTTGAAGAGCGATAGCTTTAACTTTGCCATATATAATTAATATATAACTCAATTGATGTTCCATTATTTGATCCTGGAGTAAACACAGCAGTGCTTCCCTGGTGGCTAAGGGCCTGGCCCTAGTGGATCCACTTGCTTCTTGTATCACTACTTTACAATTATAGTTGTGTGTGGTTTGATTTCCTTTGCATTTCCTTAATTCGCTTTATTTGGTAATCTTCTGTTTCTAAA
This sequence comes from Pinus tabuliformis, assembly GCA_031772625.1. Classification (NCBI taxonomy): domain Eukaryota; kingdom Viridiplantae; phylum Streptophyta; class Pinopsida; order Pinales; family Pinaceae; genus Pinus; species Pinus tabuliformis. The sequence continues at coordinate 366,316,867 of CM062815.1, forward strand.
CATTTCACTGAATTGCTCTGTTGTATCGAAATCATAATTGGATAGCAAGATTATTATTCACAACTTAAAATGTCATGTTGTTCATTCTGAAACAATATTGCACTGTCTAATTCGGATTCTGTTGTTCATTTACAGTTGTGATTGTTGTTCATTTAACTACGGTTCACTTACAATTGCGATTGATATTCATTTAACTATCGTTCAATTATAACTGCAATTGTCGTTCCTTTATACCTGTGGTTAATGTCCATTACGCTAGAATAAGATTACTGATTCAATTACTCTATAGTCGTTGTGTGTTTATACTTAGTTAGGTTTGTTGTTCCTTTATTAGTTAAAGATTGTTGTTCAATTCATTTCGGTTAAGATTTTTATTTGCCATAATGTAGTTCTTAGCATGAGATAAGGTCAGTACTAAGAGGGCGATGGCGAGGGTTCACGAGAGGGTTTCTGCTAGGGTTCACGCGAGGGTTTCTGCGGCCAAGCCCTGCGATGGCGCTGGCTCATGGAACAATGGAGGACGCGGAAGGGTCAATCGTAGATCCGGCAAGAGGAATGGAGGAGCTATGAAATTCTTTGCAAGCCAGAACTCAGATCTGCAGCTCTGTGACGCAGATCAAGCAAACAAAGGGTCCAAGCAACCGTCATCGAGCTGTGATCAGGCTCCGTTTCCCTTGATCCGAGGGCTGATACATAGATCCAGCCTAAGGCACCCTCTTACAGCCATCCGATTGACAGATCGACCTCTGCTATGGTCAGATCTGGAAGTTTTCTTTCGGGGAGACCGAGATCTTGGAGCAGCAGACAGTGCAGCCGAGGGGATCGATGCCGCTGCCCTGAAAATGGATTTCCGAACCCAAAAACGAGCCATAAATCTGATGGATTTTCTTCATAGGAGGCCAGATCTGGGAAACGGATCATCAGATGGTGCCAAACGTTGTAGATTCGGGGTGGATCTACCAGATCTGGCCAGATCTAGGCAGAAGCAAAAGGAAGTTTCGCCAGATCCAGAATATCAACCCGAAAAATGGGATCTGATCAAGGCAGACACAGCGGATCTGAAACAAATCTTCATCAGATCAACAGAAGGCAGACACGTTTGTGTGCAGATCTGGGAACGGATGAGTGTTTTGGAGCTAAAAGAAGAGATCCAGGACAAACTGGGAATTCCAGTTGCTTTTCAAATTCTAATATTTTCTGGGATATGTTTGCAGGATCAACAAACTCTTCTGCATTACAAGGTTGCAAAAGACTCAACTATTATCCTCAATCACCGATTGCGAGGCGGATCTAAAGGATCTACCTCAAAATCTACAGGCACCTATCGCGATGCAGCCAAAGGGAAAGAACCCCCAAAAGGGGAAGCACCCAAAGCAGTTAATATACCTCCAGGGCAGTATATCGTGGATCAAATGCCAGAGAGCCCCTCCATCTTGCTGGATACTCCAGAGGTAAAATGCATATTCTCAGATCTACAAAATAAAGCTGTTATTTGTAGATTTAACGGTTTCTGGCCTAGAACAGATGCTTTGTACCAATGGATTCACACGGTCTGGACAAAAAACTGCCAGATCCACCTATGCTCGAAGGGTTTCTTCATAGTCATCTTCCTCGGAGAAGGAGAAAGGGAAAAAATTCTCAATGAAGGACCATGGTTTTGGGGCAGTGCGGGATTGTTTGTTACCCCATGGTTCCCGGAGTTTGACGCCAATACTATGGTAGTATCAAGGATGCCAGTATGGGTAAGGTTGCATAATCTTCCGATACATTTTTGGCACTTCAAGACCTTATCAGCCATAGGGAATACTCTTGGAAGAATGTTAAAGATTGATTCTGAGAGACATTTAAAAGGAATCTTTACCTTTGCTAGGATATGTGTCGAGATAGATCTTAGCCAAGGATTACCGGAAAACATCATCCTGAATTTTAACAATTCTCAGTGGAAACAACCGTTGGACTATGAGAATACAACATTCAGATGCAGGGGATGTCAACAAACAGGTCACCTGTTCAACGCATGCAGAAGCCCCAACAAGAGCAAGCCACAACAAAGGAAGCCCAAAGGATGGCAGAACATAGATGATGTCATAAAGAAGAGAGCCGCGGAAAAGAAAGCCTCGTCGGTAACAGAAGACGAAGGAACAGAAACAGAAGAGGATGATACCACCATAGAGGAATTTGAAATAGAGAACCAGAAGGAAAAAATAGCAGTCAACAAGGATTCACAGTCCCACTCAAATCAGGCAGAGACCCAGCAAAATCAGGCAGAGATGATAAGCGTGGATCAAAGTATGGGAGGCATCAAACGGCATCATCATTCAGACACTTCAGACTCAGACAAAGAAACAGGGACGCCGAATGAAACAACACAGATAGTTATTGCCTCGACTGAGCCCACTCAAGGAGAGTGGCGCAAGGTCGAAAAGAAAAAGGGGAGAAAAACTTGAAGCGTGAGTTTTACTCACAACTGGAATTCAGGTTTTCACCCCTTTTTTCTTTCTCTCTTCTCTTTTCTTCTCTTATTCTTTGTGCACGTTAGTCCTCTAACGTTGCGAGCCCATGTGGCAATTTACTGAATGCTTCATTGCATCTGCTAGTGTAACTTTTCATTAATTTTTTAATAAAAGGTTACCGTTTTTTTTCCCTGGAAAAAATTCATTTCGGTTAAGACTGCAGTTCAATTCATTTCTGTAGATTAAGCGTTGTTGTTTGACCTTTTCAATAGATTTAGTTGTTGTTCCTTTTCTGCCAATCGAATTGTTGTTTCCAGTATTTGCTTTAGTGGAAAGATCTACAACTGTAACGAACATTGACTACTGTTGTCTAAGTTCTCAGATTGGAGATCTTGTTTGTGCTTGATTTTCATTTACATTAGTTTACAGGGGAAGGAGTTATTATTACTGAATCCATGACTGATAGCTATTGAGTAAACGATTTGGTTACAGAGAATTTAAGTTTCTTGCCATTACAATTAGATTTGTTTCCAGCATTCATTTACTTTTGCAAGCACTATACTACAAACATTACTCTTGAACAAGTGACCGCCTCAGACTGAGTACACTCTTGAAATAAAAAATCGTGCCTGGATTGATAATTAATGTAGGGTAAATAGGGGTTAAAAGACACCTTTTATCACTCAACATTTTGGCATCGTTGCTGAGGAGAGTGTAGCCATTTGTTTCTTTTGAAAGGAGAGTAGTGTGAGTACCTGCTAGGAAAGAGTTGGGTTTTAAAAACGGAAGGTAAGAACCTGCATACAGAGTATGTAATAGCCCTGCTCCCCCGCCCGCTTTCCTACATATTTGCTGATTATTTTGGGTAGAAATAATTATTTGACTTGTGTGCATGACTAAGCAGAAAAAGCCTGAAAAGAATCCAAAACCGCTACCCAAACCTAATAAAGCTAAGGGACCGGTGACCCTTGGCCGATCGACCTTTATAGATGATATCATTAAACAAGCAGAATCTCAGCCGTCAATAGGTCCTAGAAAAGTTGCTTCTAGACAACCTACTCACTCCCTTCGGACCACAGGATCACCATCTGTAGCCTTTGCCGAGGTGCACAACCAGAGAGAGGAGCAATATTTTCAAGAAATTGAGAATTCTAGCCCAAAATATTTACAAGAAGGGAACCTTAGTAATCTCTGCGAAGGAGGAGGAGAAACAGGGGAAACAGAAGAACCAAGATCTCCTCTTGGAATAGTTCAACACTAAGCAGCCCAGATAAGGGGAGTGATGTCAAAATCATCGAGAACAAAGCTGAAGAACCTGAAGAGTTAACATCGCCCCAGATATTAGTTCAACAAGGAGCTATCATCATCCCAGACCAAGGAAGTGTTGTCAAGGCCATTCCTACTCCTTCTAGTCAACCTAGGAGTAACTCCCTAGAAATCCCAGAAGGATATTGGCACATATTTGACCAAATGGCCCAGAACCAGCAAACACCTCAAACCTCCACACTGCAATATCCCATTGTAGATACTACAGTTAATGCACCTATGAAGGCCATTCCTCTCCAGCATATTCCTACATTCCATGGCCTAACATCGGAAGACACAGATGCATTTCTGTTCAAATTCGATATATTATGCCGGGGGTATGACTATACCACCAATCCCCAAAAGCTAAAATTATTTCCCTCCACATTAAAAGGAGCAGCTTTACGATGGTTTATGGGGTTAGGTGGAGGTGTTATAAACGACTGGGATCAGATGAAAGGTGCTTTTCTAAATAAATATCAGGATTATTGTAGGTCTATAGAATTAAAGGATGAAATATTTTAGATGGTAGCCAGACCTAATGAGACACTAGAAGAGTATGTTGAATGTTTTCAATATAATCTTCAAAGATCTCCTTATGCATCATTACCCTTACCTGATAATGTATTAAAAACGACATTAATTAAAGGGATGAAGGAACAATGGGTTGAAACACTAAATATTATGGGAAAAGGTGACATCTATCAAGAAAATTTTGCTGACATTATTGATTTGTGTATCAAGAGTTCGAAAGGTAGTACAAGGCTAAAACCAGTGGAACGTGACATGCTCACAAGAGACAACAAGATCTCTAGTGGAGGAGTAACTTGCGGAAAAATTAGGAATTTACTAGAGAATTTCAAAACTGATATATTGGGGACTCTGACAACGCAGCTCGATATTATGCAAGCTAAACAGAAACAAGCAGAAGCAGAGCAAAACCTGGCAATATTCTACCCTAGATGCAGAAAGAAACACAGTCGTAAAGAGTTCCCACTGGATGCAGTTCAAATCTGCACTATTTGTACAAAAGATCACTCCACAGAGAACTGCCCCTCACTCCCGAGTTTGAAACCAGTGTACAAAGAAGTGGAAGAAGAATCAGAACCAGTGCACCTACTCAATCAGCGCCGTTAATGGCAGCCACGACAACCAGGCATTCCCTCCGATCCATCTTCTTCTTTCCAACCTCCGCAATATCATGCTCAACAATATAATACAATGTGGCAAAATCAGCCACCCTTTCCAAGATGGTCACAACAACCATTTCCTTCATCACCATGGCCAAATCAAACAAGCCAAACTAATTGGCCAAACTTTCCATACTCTCCACCATGTTGGCAAAACAATGCATATCCAACACAGTGGTCCCCTTCCACCTCGCAAAGTCAAGCCTAGTAGTCAAACTGGCAAAGATCGATGAATCAGCCAGCTGGAACCATCCCTCTCCCTCAACCCACATTGCCAACACCATATACACTACAACAAAATCCACAGTCTAACTTAAGACCGCAACTCCCAGCCCAACCCAACCTGAACCCTAATAATAGACTGGTTCAATCTGTTCAAATAATCGAAACACCAGAACTAGAAAACGATGTAAGGGAGTGCAATGACCTTCAATTAAGGTCTGGGTGCATAATAGAAATCGAGGGAGATAAAAATACTCAAGTTGAAAATCCGTTACCTATATAAAAACCACTACAAGAAGAGGATGTGGTCAGACAACAAACTCACGACCAAGCAACCACGTCTTCTCCCCCATTCCCAGAACGATTAATCATACCACGCCCTATAGAACATCCTGACTTTGATCTTCTGGGAGAACTAAGAAATTTGTGTATAAAAATCTCACTCCTCCATGCTATCCAAGATATCCCAATATATTCAAAAAACATCAAAGAGTTATGTATAAGAAAGCCAAAGAGGAGAATAACAACTAACCCAACCGTCCAAGTAGTTGGAACCCTATCTGATCTATTAACAAGAAGAGAAGCACTTGTTAAATATGAAGACCCAGGGAATCCTATAGTGACGGTGCAAATCAATGGACAAACCTTTTCAAATGCCCTAGTTGATTTAGGGGCTACAATTAATATTTTAACAACCAACACTTGTTAAAAACTTGGCATTACATCAGTGAAACCAACCTCCACCTTATTGGAACTAGCTGACCGATCGGTAGTTAGGCCAAAAGGTACTTTATACGATGTAATGGTATCCGTGGATTCCTGGGAATACCCTGCCTACTTTCTGATAATCAACCCCAAAAACCGACTCGATGGACACCCCTTAATCTTAGGTAGACCTTGGCTTGCAACTGTTGATGCTTACATTGGCTGTCAATAAGGCAGTATGACTATAACTAGAGGGAGTAATATCAAGAATCTAGCCCTATACCCTCCAGCCCAGCCAAGTTTAACAATAATGAAAACTAACAAACAACCTGTATCATACCTCACAGAAAACATTAGGTCCCCATTAACCATAGAAGATGCCCTCGATTTTAAAGACCAAATAGAGGATGACGTTATTAACAACTTCATTAACCAATCCGAATCCAGATCCCATGTACAATGTCACATGATAGAGGCATCATTTGACAACGAACTAGAAGAAGATCTCCTCAAAGACACTCATGATCAATCAATACCCACTACCTCTGTTTCAAACAGCAAAACTATAGAGATTGAGCCAGGAAAAACCTTGAACATTAACAAAAACCTGACTCCTGAACAAGAAGAAAAGTTGGTCCAACTACTAAGAAAATATAAGGAAGATTTTGCATGGGATTATCCGGACATGAAGGGAATTGATCCCTAGCTGTGTACGCACCACATTTATACAAAAAAGGATGCTAGACCCGTTCGCCAACCCCAACGGAGACTCAACCCTCACCTGAAAGATATTGTGAAAGCTGAGTTACAAAAACTTTTAGATGTAAACTTTATTTATCCAATCTCCGATAGCAAGTGGGTCTCTCCACTAGTAGTGGTGCCAAAGAAGAATGGAAAATGGAGGATTTGTGTAGATTACAGAGAATTAAACAAAGCAACCCAGAAAGACCACTTTCCCCTTCCATTCATTGATCAGGTATTAGACACATTAGCAGGAAAGAAATTCTTTTCTTTCTTGGATGGCTTCAGTGGATACAATCATATTCAAATTGCCCTTGAAGACTAGGATAAAACTACTTTTACTTGTCCTTGGAGAACATTTGCTTACAAAGTCCTACCCTTTGGCCTATGCAATGCCCCTGCCACATTTCAGAGGGCCATCCTCAGCATCTTTTCAGATTTAATAAATGAAGGGCTCGAAGTATATATGGATGATTTCACACCATACGGAGATGATTTTGAGCCAGCACTAGACACACTGGAAAAGGTGCTGCAACGATGTATTGCCACCGGGCTCTTCTTGAGCCATGAAAAGTGCTACATGATGATGACTGAAGGGCTCATCCTAGGTTATTATCTCTCAACAGCTGGAATACAGGTAGATCCAGCCAAAATTCAAATAATTTTGTTAATACCTACTCCTACCACACAGACAGAGGTATGCAGTTTTCTAGGATTTTCTGGTTATTATAGGAGATTCATAGAGCATTTTTCTCAAATAGCTGCACCTCTATACGCACTGACAGGGAATGTTGATTTTATTTGGACAGATAAATGCGACCGTGCTTTTGAGGATCTGAAAAAGCTTGTGTCAACAGGCCCAGTGCTTAGAGGCCCAAATTGGGATCTGCCATTTCAAATTTCATCGGATGCTTCAGACATAGCTATTGGAGCAGTCCTTGGGCAGGAAGAAGACAAAAAACCATATGCAATCTATTATATTAGCAAGAATTTGTCTCCTGCTGAGCTAAACTATACCATAACTGAAAAAGAGTTTTTAGCTGTAATACATGTTGTAAATAAATTTAGGCGTTATATCACTGGATATCTTGTTGTTTTATATACAGATCACTCTGCCATAAAATACTTAGCAAATAACCCTGTCACAAATGGTAGAATAACAAGATGATTGATTTTATTGTAGGAATTTGACATCACAATAAAAGATCGACCTGGGAAAGAGAATCCTGTAATTGATTTTCTCTCACGAATGCCAAAGCCAGCGGATGCAACAACAGTCGAAGATAAATTTCCAGATGGACATTTGTTTGCCGTTACCGTCAAGACACCCTGGTATGCTGATGTTGCAAATTATTTAGCAGTAGGCAAATTACCAAAGCATCTAACCCCCAATGAACGAAAATAGATTTTGCAACATAGTACCCGATTTTCTTGGATTGGGGGCTACCTATTTCATGCAGGGGCAGATATGCACATCAGAAGATGCGTCTGTGAAGACGAAATATTTGACATTCTGAAAGCTTGTCATGACGGACCGTGTGGCAGACATTTCGCAGATCGTAGGACTGGTCACAAGTTTTTGCAAACAGGTTATTACTTGCCCACAATATTTAAAGATGCTAAGAAATTTGTTCAAGCTTGTGACAGTTGCCAAAGAGCAGGACGCCCTGGACAGTTCGACAAAATGACTTTAAACCCACAATTAGTAATCGAACCATTTGAGTGTTGGGCGCTTGATTTTGTTGGTCCAATCAACCCATCATCAAATCAGATAACATATATTCTAGTAGCAATAGAGTATGTTACCAAATGGGTTGAAGTAGAGGCACTTCCAAGAGCTACAGAGGACTCTGTGATTCATTTCCTGTTCCAAATATTTGTGCAATATGGCCTCCCAAGGGACATAATCACGGACGGAGGACCGCAGTTTGTAGGTAATAAAATTGCTGCAACATTAAAAAATTATCACATTCAACACAAAATTACCACTCCGTATCACCCACAGGAAAATGGCCAAGTAGAGAGCACGAATAAGGTGATAGAGGCAATACTTACAAAAATAGTTGCATCGCACAGACACGACTGGGCTTCAAGATTGCCCGAAGCCTTGTGGGCATACCGAACAACGTGGAGAAACACCACCAGCTATTCACCATATCAGCTAGTATTTGGAAAAGAACCCATCTTTCCAATAGAGTTCAAATACAAATATTAAGAACAACACAGAAGATCGGTCTGAATTTAAATGAGGCCCATACTAACAGATTATAGCAAATTAACGAGTTAGATGAAATTAGGCTCTCATCTCTTCAACACACTGCATTGATTCAACAACAGAGAGAAAAATGGCACAACACCCTGATCAAAAATAAAATCTTCAACGAAGGAGATTAGGCACTCCTATATGATTCCAGGTTTCAGGATTTTCTGGAAAAACTTCATACTCGATGGCTTGGACCATATGAAATACAGAAAGTGCATAACAATGGCACCATTACTTTGACTACTATTGACGAATCTGGACATACCTTTAAAGCAAATGGTCATCGAGTGCGACTGTACCATAAACCACTTACTCAGGAATCCTTTTACCAGCAGCTACGGGAAGATTCTGATATGCAGATTCTTACTGAGGAAAATAATCCTTCCTCAGTATTGGTTCACTAAATAATCCCATTGTTCTTAAATTTTGTACATAAGTTTTTCTTTTGTGCTTGTATAAACTACTTTCTGTACAGATTTTTGCATTTTTTGTTTTTTACTGTTCCTTTCCGAAGGAACAACATTTTCACAGTGGAAAGGAACAGCATTTCCGCATTTTTGTTGTTCCTTTCCGAAGGAACAACACTTTTGCATTTTGTTGTTCCTTTCCAAAGGAACGACATTTCCGCATTTTGTTGTTCCTTTCCGAAGGAACAACATTTTCACATTTTTGTTGTTCCTTTCCAAAGGAACAACATTTTCGCATTTTGCTGATCCTTTTCGAAGGAACAACATTTCCGCATTTTTGTTGTTCCTTTCCAAAGAAACAACACTTTCGCATTTTGTTGTTCCTTTCCGAAGGAACAACATTTCCGCATTTTTGTTGTTCCTTTTCGAAGGAACAGCGTTTCCGCATTCTGCTGTTCCTTTTCGAAGGGACAACATTTCCGCATTTTTGTTGTTCCTTTCTGAAGGAACAACACTTTCACATTTTTGTTGTTCCTTTCCGAAGGAACGACACTTTCTCATTTTTGTTATTCCTTTCTAAAGGAACAACATTCTCGCATTTTTGTCATTCCTTTATGAAGGAACAACACTTCCGCCAGATTGTTTTGTCGTTCCTTTTAAAGGAATAGCCCCCCTTCACATTTTTTTCTTTCTGCTGTTCTTTCCAAAGGAACAACAGTTTTAATTTTGTAGGCTGTTCCGCCAAAGGATCGGTATTTTATTGCGCGCTTGCTTTATTTGTTGTTCCGTTTAAGGAACAGTTGTTGTTCCTCTTAAGAAACAACAGTTTCGAGTGCATTTTTTTTCTTTTGTTTGCTTTTCCTCTTAAAGGAACCACGATTTTGCGTGCAAATGTTCTTTTTGTTGTCCCTCTTAAGGAACAACAGTTGTTCCATCTAAGGAACAACACTTTTTGAGTGCATTTTTTCGTGTGCGTGTGTGTTTCTTAAAGAACATCATTTAGAGGATTTTTGTGAATGATGGTTCATTGTTTATGATCCCTTTAAGGCACAGGTATACATTCATGCAAGAACACAAAAACTAGAGGATATTGAAATCAACAAACCAAAGAAAAATCGTTATCTTTAGAGAAATTGCTTTGTATCGATAAGAAAAAAGAGGAAAGGACACAACTATTTATATCACTTTGTTGTCTTTATTTTCACTAAAACCAATTTGATTGATTATTTTTATCATGTTGGTTCTTTCTTAATCTTCATAATTCTCTTTGATCATTATTATTGAATAAGAATAAGGGTATATTTTTCTCTATTGAGATGTTCAGACTTCTTCCACCATCCCTACTCTTAAGGAGTGTTGAGCCATCCTCTGTATATAAATAGGAAAGTGCTATAAAATATATATATATATATATATATATATATATATATATATATATATATATATATCTGATTACTAACATGATTTGTCAGATGAAGGATAGGGGGTCTCATCAAGAGCCAACCTACCATGATCATAAAGAAGCAGTGAAGTGGCATTCCCACTATGGCCACCACACCAGGGATATAATCCAAGAGGCTTATCAGAAAAATAAAAAAGTCCTTGGAACAGGAGGTCTCATCACGAGCCGGCCTGCCCACCTTTCACTCCTTCCTGATGAATGGCATTGTGATTCATCTGGTTACCAAGCTAGCATAATGGCCTCCATTCTGACATCACACAGCACTTTCCTGGGCACACATAAAGGATTATGGTTCCAAGGGTGAAACAAGCAACTTTGTCAAGGTTATGAACACCTATGGGCAACAGAGCTCTGCTGATGGTATTGAAGTCATATTTTTCATACACCAATAGTCATTATAAACCCTTTCGAACCTCTTACACATGAAAAATAGTTTATAAATCAATCATAATGATTAAAGTGGATAATGACCGCATAAGCATTTTTACTTACGTCAGCTATCCTCTCCCCTATTTTTCACTTCATTTCATAGCATTTACATATCTATTCGCAATTTCCATCATAAGCCTTGATTTTAGTAATCCGCTGCTTTTTGTAATCATGTCATAGATATATACGTCATTCCTTTCTTTTTACTGTACGACTGCAGTCCAGCACACTGCTCCTTCATTTGCCGGTCGAGGACGACCTATCACATTTCAGGGGGGCACAAGTGACCTCCAGAATACACCAACATACGTGTCAACTCCCTATTTGGAGGTACTATGACTCCATCAGAACTCAGAAATAGCAAGTTTAATGGTATTGATATTTCCCAATATGCACAGCTTGCTGTTCCATTGTCATTTATGTGTTTTTGCTCTGTAAAAATTAACAGTGTGCTAAGCTTGAACAAAATGGGAGGCAAATCAATACGCAGCGAACCGCAGGTGTTAATAATCTTCGACGCTAGACGCGAAATTCTAGTGAGAGCAGGATGGATATCCTACCTTAACCAACTACAGCAGTTTCATGAAATGGAAGCCATCGAATTTCTGCAGAATTTGCAAGAAGATTGTTCCATGGTGAGGGGGAGGCAAATAACAGTAACAGATGCGGTAATTGCTGAAGTATCAGGACTACCAGCTGTTGGACCAGTATGGACCTAGAAAGAAGTGAGACTTCGAGATGCCATAACCATCTTATGGGACAAAGGACAGAACCTTACTGTCAAAGGAAAAGGAGTCATGCCTGCAACCCTGGGAGAACCATGGGCAGAATTAGCCAGAATTGTGCAAAGCTACATCACATGCGTTGGAAGAAAGGATGTGGTGAAACCACGCCATCTCAAATTATTAACAGTATTAAACAAAAATGTGTTGTAAATTTGCCTGCATATTTAAATTTTTTTATTGCATGACGCTGCTCGAAGCATAAGGAAATCTCGTCATATAGAGATGGTAGTAAGTCATCACGGCTTAATTCGACTAATAGTTAGTTATAGTCTTGCTCAACAGCAGATTAGTTGGGAAGAATTGGTATTCTCAATAGATGGGGGATTGGCCTTACCAGCCCCGAAATGAAAAAGAACTGCTAGCACATCAATTAGACCACAGAAATGTAGGCAGTCCTCTAGATTGAGGAGAAGCAGGGGAACGTTGGGAAGTCTCCAAGATAACAGTAGCCAACCCTTAGAGATATATGGCTCAGAGGATGAGCAACCCCCACAACTTGAAGGAGGGGAAAATGAAGAAGAATTAGAAGAAAATATAGAAGAGGAACCGGAAGAGGAAACTGAGCACTCCGGCGAGGAAGAAGGGGAGGAAGCATAGACACCCAGCGGAAGCCCATTACAAAACCCTCTACAAGAAGACGAATTGGCCCAAATTTTTGCCAATATGGGTGAATGTGTCTAGCCCCACAACCCACTCAACCTCGATATTGAGACAAGACAATCACAGGAACACTCTGCTCATAGCAAGAGTGCATCTGAGGAGATGAACGACGAAGAAGAAGTAGAAGCAGAAGCCACCCAGGAAATAGCATATCAAACCTAATCATGAGGACGAGAACACTGAAGAAGTGTTCCAGACAGAAAATATGGAAATAAGCCAGGGCGAGGGTACAATCCCTGAAGAACAAAGCCCAAGCCCAAGAAAATAAACAGTTGTTCCTTTGAAGAAGAAGATGAATGAAATCAAAAGGTTGCGAAAGGAACAACAAAGGCTACTAAATGTGGTAAAACAACTCAGACAACAAATAAGGGTCCTAAAAATGGGAAGAATCTCAAAAAGAACCCCAGGAACAAAGGATGCAACCACCTAGATGAAACCCTATAAAATAAAGGCCAAGGGGACTCAAACCGAGCCCATATCCATTAGGGACAGCAAGGAACAACATGCGGCTGTTACAAATGTAGAGGCCCAAACAGAAGACACACCAGTCTATAATAAGGACATCCAGATAGAGGCATTATCCTCTAGCGTCACAACTGACCGGACAGTTCATGACAAAGAAACACAGATTGAGGAAACCATATGTCGCAATAAGAAGATCCAGGTAGATCTTCAACCTAAAAGTGTTTTGACGGACAATGACCCTAGGGTAGTAAAACTCCAAGAGGATCTGGCACAGGCCCAACAGACTATAGAAAATCTCACAAAAGAAACTGTTCCTCAAGAGAAATATCAAAAGCTACAGCAGCAAATAAAGAACATCAATGCATCGGAGAACGAGGCCTTCGATAGATGTCGGAAGGTAGAGGAAAAAATTGAAAAGGTAACCAATAGACTAGACACAGTCATGAGTCAAATGGATACTCTCTGTTCCCTATATACTGATGTTCTAGCATGTAGGGCACCTACCAAAAATTATGCTTTGTTTTTTATGGAAAGGTATTTAAAGTTAAAAATTAAGGTTGTCAAGGCAGGGGTGCCTATAGAGTTAAAAACTATTGATGATTTTATAAACTGTTGTAAACATTATGGGGTGAAAGTCCAACGATTTCTATGTGAGTTTTATTTGCATAATTTTGTGTTGGAGGATGAAACGGAAAAGAATCCCAGTCCTTTTGTGGGTGATATCCAGCTTCAGGCATTCATCTCTTTTGCTGTTAACCAATTAAAGTGGCTCAAGGCCTATAACACCTTTCAAAGACAAGAAAACAAGTTAGACCTTTGGGTAAGGGGTGAACCGAAAAACCCATTACAACTGTGGGATAAGCATAGAAGCTTAATGAGAAAGAAGGGTGTGATCCAGACATTGGGACCCATTCACAAAGCAGTTGTCCAGCAAGGGGTAGAATACTTCCTATCCATCAAAGACCTTGCCATAGCAGCAGCTAAACTCCAATGGAAGACTTCCAATCGGAATGTTCAGGACAGAGAGCCATTCAATTACGAAAATTTTAAGTTAGCTGCTGATCGCTTGGTTACCTATAGTAACCTCATCTTGAGAGAAGGCCCGTATTGGCTAGGTTGTAGGTTTCAAAGTCCAATTATCTGGTATCCTGCAGCAGGGTATAAGGCCCTATATGAATTACCTGAAAGCCAGACCGAGCGTATTTTTGAAGTTTTAGCTACACATCATGGTTTTAGACCTCTTCATGAAAATCCCTCTCCAGCCTATTCCCTAACTGCCTTGCATGTAAATCACACGGTTTTCATGAGGGCATGAAAAAGGGTAAGCAGGGGGTGTGTTGAGCGATGGAAAAGGTATGTATTTACCATTTATTTCTTTATCTTTTCCTTTGAATCATAACTCCTTTACATTCTAAGATGGTAATATGTTAAAGAATTATGATAGAATTAAGGAGATTTATGATTGATACAAAATAACTAATTATTGTCTTTTTCTATACAGAAAGTGAAGGAAATCGAAAATCACTATTCAGGAAGAAAAGACAAAGCAGAAGCAACTATTGTCCCTTCGACAGGAAGCCATATCTAGACAAGGAGATCAAGATCAGAGTGCATGGTCTAGGAAAAGGAAGAGAAAACACGGCATCAGCACAAGAAGACAAAACGATAAACTGGAGATCAAAGATATAGCGAATCCCTCAGGATCCTTTGATCTTGAGGGATTGCTGCTTCAAGACTTATTTGTACTCTTGATACTTTCGCCTGGCCATTATAAAAAGGGACAGCACTAGTAGCCCAGGGGTGGATATTATTATCAATTTGTAGAATTTACTGTTGTAATCTTAACTTTTATCATCGACTCTCTTTGAAGAGTGATAGCTATAACTTTGCCATATATGATTAATATATAACTCAGTTGTTGTTCCATTATCTGATCCTGGAGTAAACACAGCAGTGCTTCCCTGGTGGCTAAGGGCCCGACCCTAGTGGATCCACTTGCTTCTTGTATCACTACTTTACAATTACAGTTGTGTGTGGTTTGATTTCCTTTGCATTTCCTTAATTCGCTTTATTCGGTAATCTTCTGTTTCTAAACATTTCACTGAATTTCTCTATTGTATCGAAATTGTAATTGGATAGCAAGATTATTATTCACAACTTAAAATTTCATGTTGTTCATTCTGAAACAATATTGCACTATCTAATTCGGATTCTGTTGTTCATTTACAGTTGCGATTGTTGTTCATTTAACTACGGTTCACTTACAATTGCGATTGCTATTCATTTAACTACCGTTCAATTATAACTGCAATTGTCGTTCCTTTATACCTGTGGTTAATGTCCATTATGCTAGAATAAGATTACTGATTCAATTACTCTATAGTCACTGTGTGTTTATACTTAGTTAGGTTTGTTGTTCCTTTATTAGTTAAAGATTGTTGTTCAATTCATTTCGGTTAAGACTGCTGTTCAATTCATTTCTGTAGATTAAGTGTTGTTGTTCGACCTTTTCAATAGATTTAGTTGTTGTTCCTTTTCTGCCAATCGAATTGTTGTTTCTAGTATTTGCTTTAGTGGAAAGATCTACAACTGTAACGAACATTGACTACTGTTGTCTAAGTTCTCAGATTGGAGATCTTGTCTGTGCTTGATTTTCATTTACATCAGTTTACAGGGGAAGGAGTTATCATTACTGAATCCACGACTGATGGCTGTTGAATAAACGATTTAGTTATAGAGCATTTAAGTTTCTTGCCATTACAATTAGCTTTTGTTTCCAACATTCATTTACTTTTGCAAGCACTATACTACAAACATCACTCTTGAACAAGTGACTGCCTCAGACTGAGTACACTCTTGAGATAAAAATCGTGCCTGGATTGATAATAAATGTAGGGTAAATAGGGGTTAAAAGACACCTTTTATCACTCAACAGGAATGAGGGAGACATGGATTTGCAAACTTATGCTGCTGATTTTGGGTCTGAAGAGCTTGTCATCAAGGGAAGGAATGAAGACCATTGGAAGAGGCTTGTGACATCAAGGCAATCAATTTGTAAGCTTGTTCTCCTTTGAATTTAATACAAAGTAGTTGTTCTTTCCTAATTGTATCTATTTTGATGTTATTTGTGATATTCCTTGATCACTCGCATGGTTTATAACTAATTATTGATTCAACTATATGTTGTATGTTCAGTTAGGGATTTCATTTACGTTTCATTTTATATACAAGATGCTTTGATCCCTTTGAATGTTTTTGTCTATGCAGATCTCTTTTGGAGCATCATGGAGAAGATGTGGAAAGCATTGGGAAAGCCTCTAAGGCATTGAGGAAAAGTTGGTTGTGGAAAGCACTGAAAGGACTTCTATAAGCACATTGCTAATAGGTAAGTGATTCTTTGCATACTACATGTTTCATGTTTTAGTTATAAGTTAAGGAAAGGTGGAAAATATTTTGATGTTTGTTACTAGGTTTTGTTGGAAATCTAGGGAGATCCTTCTTGTCCACAAGAAATGATTTGTCTGCTATAACAAATTGACGACCATACTAGGGGAACGAGAGTTCTCCATTGTGTCCTGTTGTGACCCTTGACACCTTCAGACCCTTTTAAGAATCATTTTTTTTTTGTTTGAGACCTTTGTTTTTTTTCTTAAGTTTTTAGGTTTTCACAATTTTCCTTTAGAAACGGAGCGCAAATTTGCACAGTTTTATGTGGTGCACAATGCGCAACTGCACTTACTTGAACTAGTGACCTGTGCAACCCTGTAAAATTTTTGAAAAATCTAGGGTTTCTCTGATTTATGTCTAGATTTTTTGTTTTTAGGATTTTTTAAGCTTGTTTACAGTATTACCAAGTCTTCGTTAATTTGATTGGGTATTTTGAATTTTCTTTTTGAGAAATCCTTAATTTGATTTCCTTTGGGCATTACTCAGAGGCTTGTTTCAGTTTCTTAAACCATTTTTACATGTTTTTTCTTTCATTTTGCAAAAATAATTCTAAATTGTGTTTGAGTGTTAATTGCCTTTGAGTGTCATCACTTTTGATCTTTGGAATTTTCACCCAATTTCCTTTACTTACACTCGATTGGTTCTTTAGTTATATTGGTGAAGGAAAATAGGCTTGTTGTTCTTTCACTGATTTGGAATCATCTTGTGTTTGTTTTGAAGAGTTATCTTGCATAGATTGCATTTGCATAGTTACAATTCTCATTTTCATAACATGAATGGAAATTGTGCATAGATTACGTTTATGTAGCTTTCAAGCAAATTGTGCATAGATTACATTGCATGGTTTGGCACTTAGAGCTTTGAATTGCATTGGAAAATTAGAAGTGGTGCATTCTAGAGTTAATATTTTAAAGAAGAACCTCTCTCCTTACTTTAGTTAGAATTCATCGAAATGAAAATATCACAATATCATGTTTGATTGCATTAAAGTTTTGAGTCAAGTCATAACACCATTAGTTTCACATCCATTTACCCATTGAGTAAGTAACAACTTAAAAAAAACAACGCTAATAAAATCAATTAGAATTTTTATTATTTTAGGGTTCTTTCCACCTACATTAGATCAGGTTGTAGGGCTTTGGAATAAGGAAGTGAGTTAACTTTCCAAAGTTGCAAACAAACACTAGAATCTTGCGATAGGGAGTAAATCCATTTATTACAGTTTGGCTCTGGGAAGCTCCTCTAACAAGGGAGTTAAGAACGAGATCATATTGGACCCATTGGAGTGATCGACACCACTTCATTGGTTACGGTAGAGTGATTTTCACGCATTACAAATGGTATCGAAATGTGCTTGGGAGTCACTTGAAGGTAAACCTCAGATTAACCATGTTGAGGAACTTTCAAGGGTATTGAGCTTTGCTACTCTTCCCTTTCATGTACATACAATCTATGACTGTCCCCCTAGGTTAGATTGTCGTAAGTGGTAACCTTAGAGATCATAATATTAGGGATATTACCCAAGATTACGGTGGAGGGGAAGTCTCTACTGTACCTAGAACAGACGTTGACTAAACTCACTTGGACCTTTTTGGAGGGTATTCTTCACTCGAGATGGCATAATTGAAGTTACTTGCACCAGATCATGTTCATTAACAAGGTTGTTAGCGTAACTAGTTCCACACACTCTATCTTTATTCACTTTTCACATTAATCTTTGCGATGTTGGATTTAATCACCAACTAGTGATTTCGTTGTGAAAATTTTGTTTGCATGGTTTGACTCCTTAGATTTACTAGCACATGTTATTTGCTTGTTTTTACTTTTTACATACCTTAGGTGTGGATTGTGAATATTATTTAAATTCTTAATAAAACTTATTTGAATTGAATCTAATGGCAATAATTCCAGAAGTTGTCGATCAAGGAATCCCCATTAACGAGAATCTTAGTCGATTTCCTAACTTTGGAAATATTGATCCTCCTTATATGGCTATGTTGTCACTTCCTAGATTCATGATAAGTTTACCGGGGTGGTATTTTCTTAGATTGTACCACCTCAACCAAGTTTTTAACCTCAACCATGTTCTTTGTCTCAACAACACCAACTATTAGTTAATCCTTTACCTTCTTCACCTGGAATGTCTTCCTCCATTTCTTCTTCTTCGCTTGGTAAAAGCCTTGATGCTAGTAACGAGGTGGCTAAGAAGAATAAGAAAGGGAAGAATAAGGAAAAGAAGCAAGGTAAGAAAGAAGTCAACCAACTAGCTTTGAGTATGGAGAATGTTGAGGAACCGTCCAAAATAAACCACAAGCTCAAATTCCCTTGCAAAATTTCTAAGGGTGACCACCTTCTTATTGATTGTCCTGGTATTCCAAAGATGGTAGAAGTGTGGTCTAAAAATTCCTATCAACTTACTATTGATCCATTGACCAATGATTGTCAAGTTCTTGGGAAAAGGGGTAAAGTTAGGTTTCCTTGTAGGTTATGCAAAGGGATTCATCATAGTCACCTTTTCCCTCATATGGAGGAAGCCTCAAAATTGTTGGAAAAACTTAATGTTTCACATCAAAAAATTCCAACTGGTTACCCTAAAATTTCTCCCAACCTATTGTTAATTGATGAAGTGATTAATCTAATTCAAAGTAAATTCAATCCCACTCTTCCATTGGAGAGTGAAATACATATCACTCAAGTTGATGAACCATTGGTTAATCAACCACTTTCAGTTGGTCTCATTCTCCCTTTAGAGAGTGAAATTAATATTGCTCAAGTTCTTCTTGTTACCTCAGATTCTTCTACACATGGGGGCATTTCACTTGTTTCCATTGAACCCCCTCCAAGTAATGAGGTTATTTCCTTTAATTGGAGTAGTCTGAGAAATCCTCGTCTTCCTTCTTCCACCCCTTTCCAAATCATTGTGAAAGTGTATGGTAAGAATGTGTGTCGCATAAATGTCAACGAAGGTGCTTCTGTCAGTATTTTATCCTCCACCACTTAGAAAGCTTTGGGTTCCCTTCAGCTTGTCCCTGTTACACAGAATCTGTTAGTTTTTAGCATAACCATTAGTGAACCTTTAGGGATCCTTCCTAAGTTACCTATTACTCTCGAAGGAAAAATTCTCTGTATTGATCTTATGGTAGTTCAAGGCCCCATGGATTTCAATTTTCTCCTTAGGTGAGACTATGTCTATGCCATGAAAGCTATTGTTTCCACACTCTTTCGAGTGATGTCTTTCCCTCACAATTGAAACATTATGACTATTGACCAGCTTTCGTTCATTGGTCTTGATTCGACTACCAACCATCTGACATCCCTTAATGTTCCTTATATGCAAGTGATATCTACCCCACCATGGGTTAATTATGTAGCAATCGGTCCCATGTTTTCAGTTACTGAAGCAAGTGAGCTTCTCACTGTTTTCTCGACTTATTTTGACTTAGATCTGATAATTGACATGGTGGACCCTTCAATGGGGACATTTGAACCCGATTTTCTTATCCCCATTAATCCCCTTCACATGTGTTCCTTCCAAAGAACTATTATTCCTTCTGATGAAGACCTCTTAGAAGCCATGATCGGGGAATGTCCCTTGGCATGTGTTTCTTCCAAATGGAAGCCATGATCAAGATCCTTATGAGGATGGTTCTTTTACTGTGTCAACCTCGTTTTAAAAATGAAACACGTCCATATGGGCATAATTCATCTTCTTGTGTCAAGCTCGTTAAAAAATGAAACAATTCCTCCCCTAATTAACTCGACTCAAGTCTTTCACTTGATCTCGTAAATGAACCTTCATTTCATTCGCTTATTAGTAACCATTAGTATACTTAGGCGAATGAAACGAAGCTTGGGGGGCATGTGCCTATGTCATTATGCTGGGGGCATAAAAACTTATCTCAAGCATAGTTTCCTCTTTGTTTCAAGCTTGTGTAAAAATGAAACCACTCTAAAGCACAATTTTTCTCCATTTCAAGCTTGTGTAAAAATGAAACCTATCTCAAGCACAATTTTCCTGTGTTTCAAGCTTGTGTAAAAATGAAACCTATTTCGAGTCCATTTTGGTTATTATTTTCAAGATTCGTTAGACTCATGAAAATCTCAAGCATATTTGGATATCTTTTCATGCTCGTAAAATGCACATGAAAATGCCAAGTTCTTTCTGTCTTTTACTGATCGTTAATTAAATTGAAAGTCGGTGATATGAGTACACTTGTATCATTTTTTCAGACTCGTTAAAACTTACGAAAAAGCGAAACCCTGGAGTTACCTTTAAGCTCTTTTTTGACCCCTGAAAGATGAAAAGATTACCGAGTATGCTTGTTTATTTCGAACTCGCTAAAGAAAATGAAAAAAACATTTGCTTGATATAAGTTTACCACTTTTACGGATCATGTAGACTATTTACGAAAAATGTATACTTTGATTAATCATAGTCAAAAGAGTTCTCTCCTGCATTATTTTACCCTTTTTTGGGCTTGAGAGACTAAATTTACGAAAAAGGACATTTTAGAGTTTACTTATGTTTTTCTCTTGACTCCCTAAAAATGAAAAACACTGAGCTTTACTTTCTTCGGGCTCGTTAAAACTTTATGTTGAAGGAACTACATGAGTTTCCTTTTTGTGCCTTTTCAAACTCTTTAAATATGAAAACGACATTGAGTTACCCCTTCGGTGGACTCGCTAAGCATAAATAGTGTAAGACTCGTTAATCATGACAAGACCTAACCACTCCTTCCTAGGGTTCGTTAACAATACTCTGAAGGACTCACCCGAAGGATGAGCTTAAAGGAAAAGCACATGTTATCCTCCTCAAGCTTGCGTAAAAATAAAGAGGTACTTTCTAGTAATGGTGGGGGAGAATTGGAAAGAAATTATTCTTTTTGTATTGTAAAAAAGGCAGTCTGTCACTCTTGAACATGACACTCCGTCACCTTTGTGTCTAGGTTGGGAAATCCATTTGCCTATCAATTAGCCATACCTCATTGAAAATCTTCAAATTAGTTTTGGGTTCTATTTTTGAGTCAAATGCTACCAAGTCAAAATGTCGTGTCAACGATATGTTCAAGAAACGTCCAACCTGAGTTGAAATTACCCTTTTATTCATAACCTTCAATCACATCGGTCATCCCTGAGTCAGTCCTGAATTACTTCAATTTGTTCTTCAAAACTTGACACAAGTTTCATGTCGTAGGCCCTCCTATGATGGGTCGCTTCATATTGAAATAAACTAATTATCTAGGAATTTGATCTAGAAACCTCCTTTGATACCTTGGAGCCTGCATTCCTCAATGACAGGTTTCTCACCTTCAACGACAGGTCCTCATCATTAACCTTCGATCGAACAATTCTATGAGTATTCAACTTCAAGACATATTTTCACACTTTATAGATTGTACTGGAAGTATCTTGAGAACCATTGTCATTATTAGTGTTTTCTCTCGCACTTGTTAATGGTTCACATCATTGACCAGTAATCAAGTGGTTTCTACCATGTTTGACTTCGAGACATTCACTCACATGGTTAGATTTGTACTATGGATCAATAGAGATGGAGATCAAGACCCTGGATCTAGTTTCATCCATCCATGCTGCGTGGAGTTATTAAATATTCATGATTGTAAACATAAATCCATTGATGGTTGCGTCCATACTGTGTCTTTTGTTGGCATCCATTGATGGTTGCATCCATACTGTGCCTTCTGTTGACATGGATATTCAAATATATTTCCATGTTGATTCTTTGAGATACTTGTACTCTGAGTATGGGAATGCCTACCTTAGTGATGTTTATATGAAAGCATGATATGGTAATCCTTGATTGTTTGTTTCAGGTCTTCAACCAATTGTTCTTTGATCCGAAACTTTGACATGATAAAGTGCTTCAGTCATCAAACATATTTTTTGGCTTTGCACTTTAGGGGGAAATCTATTACACTAAATTTTGTCACCATGACTGTCGATTCAGATCTCTCACCATCTGATGAGTGTCTCAAGTGAATCCCTTATGAAGCTTGAAGTAAAACAATACCAGGGACAAAAGCAATTTTGGGTTGCACTGCTTAAAAACCATTTTTGAGCATCTGCACAATTTTATTAGCCATTACTTGCACATTTGCAATTTTTACCATTGTGGCCTGCACAATTCTGCAACTATCTTCCACTATAAACTGCAAAATCCTGTTCATGCAAGTAAAAATAAAAAATGCAAATTCTAGAATCTTTGATGGAGGAACCTTATCCAAATTAGAAAGCTCAAACTACTGCATACCTGTGCCTCCTCCCTTGGTTCATGGAACTAATCTCCTCCTCTTAAGCATCATATCCCTTGAGAAGAGGAACTAGAAACCTCCTCCTCTTGCCTATAAGTTGAGCATAAGACTAGAGGAAGGAGGAAGACTTGGATTTGTGAACTTATGCTACTGATTTTGGGTCTGAACCAGGTTGCGAACATCAAGGCAACCAGGTTGTAAGCTTGTTCTCCTTTAAATTTAATACAAAGTAGTTGTTCTTTCCTAATTGTGTTTATTTTGATGTTATTTTCGAGATTCCTTGATCACTCGCATGGTTTATAATTGATTATTGATTCAACTATATGTTGTATGTTAAGTTAGGGATTTCATTTACCTTTGATTTTATATGCGAGATGCTTTGATCCCTTTGAATGTTTTTGTCTATGCATATCTCTTTTGGAGCATCATGGAGAAGTTGTGGAAAGCATTGGGAAAGCCTCTAAGGCATTGAGGAAAAGTTGGTTGTGGAAAGCACTGAAATGACTTCTACAAGCACATCGCTAATAGGTAAGTGATTCTTCGCATACTACATGTTTCATGTTTTAGTTATAAGCTAAGGAAATGTAGCAATTCTTTTGATGTTTGTTACTAGGTTTTGTTGGAAATCTAGGGAGATCCTTCTTGTCCGCAAGAAGTGATTTGTCCACTATAACAAACTGCCGAGTCCCTTGTACAATATTGGTTAGTATAGCTTCAAGTAATTTGTTGGTGAATTCCACTTACCCATTGGCTTGTGGATGGTATGGAGTAGATTTGTGGTGTTTGATCTTGTATTGCTCCATAATCTTCTACACCAACATTGAGCACCCTAATATGTTACAATTTTTCTCGGAACACCAAATCAAGTGAAAATGTCCTAAAAAAAAAGTAACTGCAACAATTTCAGTAGAAAAAGTAAGTGGCTTAGCTTCTACCCATTTTGTAACATAATAGGTGCAAACAAGAACGTACCTCTTTTGTCTGGATGCAGGGTTGATTGGCGCAATCAGGAATTTTTATCAGAGCACTAGATTTAGCGCCTAGAATATCAACGGGAAAATAGTGCTGGGAATTGCATGGGAAATTGCGTCAGAATTTCGCCGAAAATAGTGCTAAAGATAACTCTGAAAATAGCGCCAAGAAAAGAGTTTGGAATAGCACCAGTGTTAACACCAAAATTTGCTTCCAATTTGGCTTCTGGTTTGGCTTCCATTTTTCTGTCGAGTTTTGCTTCTAATGTGGCTTCCATTGTTGCTTATTTTTTTGCTTCTAAGCGTGAGGAATAGCACCAGGTTTTGCATCTAGTTTGTCTTCTGATTTGGCTTCAAGTTTTGCTTCCCGTTTTTCTTCTAGCGTGGTTTCCAATTTGGCTTTCATTATTGCTTCTTCTTTTTCTTACAAAAATGATTATTGTTTTGCATACAATTAAATTAATTATTTTTATTTCAATTTAATTAGTTGAATATATCATGTATCTTAAATAAGCTATATGATTATACAGTAAGTCATATGAATGTATTTGAAATATTTTATAGAATAACATTTATAAAGAATTTTTAGGGAAACAGACATCCATGCAAATTAACAACATCATTATACTTATTAAATCTCCATTAAAATAGAATCTACAACATCTAGTATCTATAAAATAACAAGATAATTATTGTAACATGATCATCATCTATAATTAAAATAAGTGAGTCAAATATCTATAATTTAAGTGAATTTGAAAACATCCATCATGAGCAGTAAATCAAAACCATCATACGTAATAAATATGCATCCAAATAATCAACCACTTTCAATATATAAAAATTGACGAGTCAATATTGATAAGATCATCATCATATATAACTAAAACAATTGAAATTCACATATAATAGTAGATCAATAACATGTGAAAATGATACATGTCCAACAATCAACATAAGTCAAAATGATACATCATGTACAAATGATATAAATAAAAATGATAAATTATGTAAGTCAAAATGATACAAGTCAATATGATACGTCGTGTCCGAATGATATAAGTTAATATGATACATGTCAAAAAAATACAACTCAATAGTATGGTACTAGAGGCCGTGAAAATGATGCATATGATAGTAATCATGAAAATCAACATCATAACACTATATTAAAAATGATCCATGGTGTAGTCTATATGATCATGAATGTCATTAGATGCTACCAACAACTACCTCATCATTTTTATCACCATCATGATAATCATCTTCGTCATCTGTATCGACATCGACCTAGTTGTCATTTGTATATGTGTCATCATGAGCATCATCTGCCATCTCGGCATCAGACCCAACATGATCTGGATATATGTGATGAGCATTATTTCGATCTTTCGAAAGATCTTTGTTCTACCAAAAAAAAAAAACATAACAAAAAACAAAAACCAAAAAAAAAAAACAAAAAAAAAACATTTAAAATGAAAATTTATTACTTATTTCATGCAATAATTATTTTTTTGTTATATATCTAATATTACAACATAATTAATTTGTTTTGTTATATATCTAATATTACAACATATGAAATGAAATGATAATCATATTACATCATATCAAAGTGCACATATGATAATAAAATTTCAAATAAGTTACAACTAAGATGTCATTCCAATGATGTAAAACATTCAAAAATTCTAATAAACATTAGTAAAGATCATAAAAAATAATTGTTATACAATTTAACTATCAATTGTAATTAATATTACATAAGCTTAAGTACAAACCCTCTCCATTTTGTGCTATATATGATTATGTTTTCCTTGAAGATATTTTGAGAGTTAACTAATCTATATGTCTTCATCTCTTGTATTTCAGAAGTGAATATTTTTCTAGGACATTTTGCACTCCCTAACATGTATTGGCACACACTAGAATGCCTTGGCACTTGGCACGACTTAGCACCTAACACATTTATGCATGCCTGGCAGACATTGGCACTCCCTAACACTCCCTATCACACCGCGACACTCACAAGTAATCCATGACATCCCTCTTATTCTTTAATTCCCATGCATTTTAACCTAGTACTCCCCTGTGTTGCCCTGGACGACAATCCCTAGCTAGCACAGACTGGCATGGCTTGACACCTATAAACCATTGGAATTCTGGGATGCATTGTCATGTGTTGGCATTCCTTAGCACTCCATTGCAAGTTGAAATTCCTAGAACTCCCTCGCGTACATTGTCACACCTTAGCATTCCCTAGCACTCCTTGACACTCATTGGCACACATCGACATGCATTAACACCTGGAACGAGGCACACATTGGCAACTATTGTTCACCAAGTACTTTTTTATCTTCATCTTTACAAGAGATATATGCATAACCAAAATCATTTTGTTGGAGTAAAATCATAGTTATGACCTTAAGTTATTTTCCATCTTTGGGATTTAACTAGTCGTTCATGTAATTAAACAACATAAATAAGTGATGTGGAAAATTATAGGTGTGTGAAACTATTAAAAGCTAAAACCATGTTGTATCTTGGTGAGGACATAACCAGTGATCAAATGTTAGGATTAACATGAAAATATTCGATAGGGAGGTTATATGGTTGATATATTTTAGGGGATAACTTAGTGATTTGGATAGAACAACACTAGAATCCATTGCTAAGATATACACTACATTTCCACACTCAAGTGAAGGGATGTTCAATGTTTCCTTTCAATGTTGAGTAGATAGATGTATTGAAGGTGTTGAATATGAAATGGTTATGGGGCTTGTTGCCACACAAAATATGGTGCACAATAAGGGACGATGTTGAGCAGCATCGGTTCATGTGTGAAGCAATCTAGGTGATGAAGTAGACCCCAAACGACCAGGATAAGATTATACAGCTTGAAACAACATTCCGAGATAGAGTGTTAACTTGGTATATGAAATACAAAGAAACTACCCCAGCAGGTCAGATCATGAACTTGTTAGAGATCAAGCAGGCCTTGTTAAAGGAATTTCAGAACCCTAAGTTTGAATCTCAGTGCATTACTAACATCAAAGAAATTAAACAAGTGCAAGGAGAACCAGTCTGGGACTATGACTAGAGGTTCAAGATATTGTTGGATAGGTTAACATTTCAAATTCTCAATGCACAACACAAGGAATGGTTTATTGTAGGACTCCTTCCTCATATAAGGATACCTCTCACTTAGCAGAGAGTGACATCACAGTCAGAGGCACTGGAAATAGAAATGAGACTAGAGTCAACTCCAGGTGGAGCAGAAGGATCAGTAGGAATGGCACAAGTGCAATTGCAACTGGTAGTGTTGACTCTCTAGTTGCAAGAAGTGGTGAAATGGAAGGATGTGCATCAGAATGTTTAGTGCACTATGTGTCACAGAGAAGGACACTTGAGAAACGAATGCCCAACTATGGCTAACTATGTTGCAATAGGGGCACCAGATCCACTACTTAGAGAAGAAAACACAAAATACTATGACCTATGCCGAAAGTTGGGACATGATAGAAATATCAGACAACCTACCACACTCCATTCTATGAGTTATGCAAAAGCATAGGCCATGATATTCACGAATGTCACACATTGGAACTAATGAAGGGAGGACATATGATGCATACCGTCCAAGGAGCAGACACGTAGGTGGCAGAGGCCCAGACATTTCAATAAGGAAACTTTCAGCCACAAAGGAACACACAAGCAACACAAAAATAGTGTCAGCCTGCATGCGAGGTAGGGTTCGGGACACGCAGCAAAGGAGGATTTGGAAGAGGTCCATTAATCAAATGTTGGGATTGTCATGAAAATATTTGATAGGGAGGTTATATGGTTGATATATTTTAGGGGATAACTTAGTGAGTTGGATAGAACAACACTAGAATCCATTTCTAGGATATACACTACATTTCCACAGTCAAGTGAAGGGATGGTCAATGTTTCCTTTCAATGTTGAGTAGCTAGATGTAGTAAAGGTGTTGAATATGAAATGGTTATGGGGCTTGTTGCCACACAAAATGTAGTGAACAAGAAGGGACAATGTTGAGAAACACCGGTTCACATGCGAAGCAATCTGGGTGATGAAGTAGACCCAAAACGACCAGGATAAGATTACACAACTTGAAAAAACATTCTAAATTGAGCGTTAACTTGGTATATGAAATACAAGGAAACTACCCCAGCAGGTCAGACCAAGAACTTGTTAAAGATCAAGCAGGACTTGTTAAAGGAATTTCATAATCCTAAGTCTGAATCTCATTACATTACTAACATCAAATAAATTAAACAAGTGCAAGGAAAACTAGACTGCGACTATGATTAAAGGTTCAAGATATTGTTAGACAAGTTAACATTTCAAATTCTCGATGCACAACACAGGGAATGGTTTATTATAGAACACCTTCCTCATATAAGGATACCTCTCACTAAGCAGAGAGTGACATTGCAGTCGGAGGCACTGGAAATAGAAACGAGACTAGAGTCAACTCCAGGTGGAACAAAAGGATCAACAAGAATGGTACAAGTGTAATTTCAACTAGTAGTGTTGACTCTCTAGTTGCAAGAAGTGGTGAAAGGGAAGGATGTGCATCGGAATGTCTAGTGCACTATGTGTCACAAAGAAGGACACTTTAGAAATGAATGCCTAACTATTGATAACTATGTTGTGATAGGGGAACCAAACCCACTACTTAAAGAAGGAAACACAAAATATTGTGCCCTATGCTAGAAGTTGGGACATAATCCAATGTCCTATTATTTGATGGAGAAATATCAAATGACCTACCACACTCCATTATATGAGTTATAAAAAAGAATAGGCCATAACTTTCAGGATTGTCACGCATTGGAACTAATAAAGGAGAGGAAATTTGGTGCATACTGAGTCCAAGGAGCAAACCCATAGGTGGCGGAGGCCAAAACATTTCAACAAGGAAACTTTCAGTCGCAGAGAAACACACAAGAAATACCACAATAGTGTCATCCTCCATGCGACAAAGGGTTTGGGACTCGCATCAGAGGAGGATTCAGAAGAGGAGGAAACAAACCACCGACATGCTTCAATTATGGAGATATTAGGCACGTGCAAATATTTTGCATTAAGCCTCAAGTTGAGTACAAGTTTTGTGCGGGTACTATTACAACGTAGAACACAAAACAAAAGATTGCCTTGATCTTCTAGCAAAAACAATGTAAACTTTGAAACAGGAACTATAAACTCAAAACGGGAACTCTGGCCAAAAAACCCCGAAAAAACATAAAAAACAGTGCTAAAAACGAAAAGTGTTGATGCTGGAATAACACCTTTTTTTTTTCCATGGTAAACTTTCAACATGTTTTAAAAATGGCGGTAAAAACCAATTTTTTTGTGCAAAAATTGTCCAAAAAACACCCTCAAAACGAAAAGTGTTGATGCTGGGATAACAATTTTTTTTCAAGGGTGAAATTTCAACATTTCGAAATAATAGCATAAAATATTTTATCATGACCTCGAAAAACATTAAAATTTCAAAAATAATAATAATAAAAATTAAAAATTAAAACAATGAAAAAACACAAAAAATAAAATAAAATAAAAAATAACAAAACATAAATAAAAATATATACTAAAAAAAAAAAAATCAAACATCAAAAATAAAAATCAATCATAAAAATGTGAAAAAAAAAAAAAAAAAAAAACAAAATTAACCTATAAAAAATAAAAATTAAAAAACTAGAAAAAAAATTACAAATTATAAACAAATAAATGGAAGAAAATGGTTTGTGTGAGAAAATGGAAAAAGTTTTGGTTGGAGATCAGCTGTGGGATTTGAAATTAGACCACAAGCCAATTTATTTATGTTTCTCTTGGATTGGAAAGAAACAATTAGAGTCAAAAATTCAGCATGTCCAACAAAATCTCCCACAGGGCAGAATTCTTTTGACCCCAGAAAATTGTAATACCTTCAAAATGACACTAGAGAGGCTCTTTGAGAAGGAGAAAATTACAATTCACAGCCTTCATAGTCATGAATTAACACATTTAATTCAATGCGCACTTGCAAAGTGCAAAAGAACAAAAATTAAGAAGTCTGAAACAAATTTCTTTCCGGTTAATGCTTGGTTTGATGAGGAATGCAAAAAGGCAAGGAGAATGTGGAAAGAGTCAAACAAGGATAACATAAAGCTCAAATCTTACAAACATTTATTAAGCAAGAAAAAGGCTAATTTCATAGTTTCAAGGAGGGAAGAACTAATCTTCCTTGGGAAAAATAATCCCAAATTATTTTGGAAGGAGCTCCAACCGAAAAAGATACAAATTGGAAATAATATTACAGCTTCTAAATGGTTTGACTATGCAAGACAACTCTATGAGCAGGTTCCCAAGGTTGACCCTCCCCCCTTGGTCAACATTGATACTAAACTCTTCACGGTACAAGAGGTAGAGATGGGTATCAAGAAGTTGGGTGTTGGAAAAGCAAAAGACTTAGCTGAACTCCAAGCAGAATATCTAAAGTGGGGCTCAAAGATTCTTGCACCTCACATTACAAAAATCTTCAACAACATCATACAACAAGGGCTCCCCACAGATTGGACAACTAGTCTGGCAATACCTCTTTTCAAGAGCGGCGACGTCAATAATCCCTCCAATTATAGGACCATCATGATAAACCCTTTGTTTGCAAAGCTATTTGGAAGCATGCTAGAAAACAAAATTAGCAAGTGGGCAGAAGAAAGAGATAAGCGTGCTAAAGGGCAAGCAGGTTTTAGACCTAAGCATTCCACAGTTGATCATTGCATAAATTTAAGGCACATCATTGAAAAAGTTTGGGAGAAAAAGGAAGAAGTCTTTTGTTGCTTTGTTGATTTCAGAAAAGCGTTTGACTCGGTTCCTAGGGATAAACTTTGGCAAAGAATGGAGGAACTTGGGGTTCCTAAACATTTGAGAGCAGCTGTGCATAGGCTGTATGAAGAGGTGAAAGTCAAAATTAGAACTTCAGCAGGCATTTTTGAAAGTTTTAGAAGCAATATCGGGGTCAAGCAAGGTTGCCCACTGTCTCCTACCCTTTTTGGTTTATATATCGACAAGCTTGAGGAGTGGTTAAATTCGCAAGGGGGTGATGGTATCTATTTGTGCAAGTTTGTTATAAGGCTTTTTTTGTATGCAGATGACCTTATTCTGATTGCTAAATTGGCTCTTGGTTTGCAAGAGCACTTACTATCCCTTGAGCATTTTTGTAGAAGTGTGGGGATGCAAGTCAATATCAGCAAAACGAAAGTAGTGGTCTTCTCTAAGAAAAGAAAGCATAACCAACATAAGTTCTACTTTGAAGGCAACATTCTGGAAGAAGTTGCGGATTACAAATACCTCGGAATTGACTTCAACAAAAATCTAAGCTGGAATGGTTGTAGAAAGAAAAGAACTTTGGGGGGTTGGAAAGCATTTTATGCTTTTCAAAATAGGTGTAGAGACGCAGAGTTATGGGACTGGAAGACCACTCAAACTCTTTTTGGGCTTCTAGTGATTCTGGTGATTCTCTATGGTTGTGAACTGTGGGCTAGCAGTACCTCCGACATGCAGTGGAGACAAATTGAGAAAATTCAGAAGCGTTTGATTACAAACAAATTTAAGATTAAAAGTGCAGTTCCTTATGATATCTTGTTAAGTGAAACAGGGACTGCTCCTATTGAAGCAATTGTTATGGTGCGAGTCATAAGGTATTTAAAAAAAATTGAGCAAATGGAAGAGGGTAGATGGCCTAAGGTTGTCTTTAATGATAGATTGTGCAAGAGCAAAAAAACTTGGATGCAACAAAATAACAAATGGTTTAGTAAATGGGGTATTTGCTTGAACGCGTGTCCCATAAACAGCAAAGAGATAAAAGCTTTTGTTATGGAAAAGTTCCACAAACGTATTTGGGATAAGGAGCTAGGAAGAAAGAAAAATTACTATATTGAAGTGTTTAATCCCACTCATAATCATCAACCAAAAGCATACATAGAGGCCAATATCTCTTGGAGAGCCAAAACTCTTATTGCTCAGTTAAGGACTAATTCTCATCAACTCCGTTGTGAAATAGGGCGTTGGAAAAGGCCAGAGGAAGTGTGGGAGGAAAGGGTATGCATTTTTTGTTCTTCCGGAAAAGTGGAAACAGAAAAACATTTCATTTTAGAATGTGAGGCCTTCAAAGACTACAGGGAAAGTTATGCAGATACGCTGGCAGCTAACTCTTGGGATAATCTATTTAACGAGGGGTTTGTCGAGAAGATGGGAGCATTTATTGTGAAACTTCACAAAAAAAGGGCCAAATACATCAAGCAGATCAAGAAGCAACATGTCCCATAGGCTATCTTTAGCCTTGTGGACGTTAAAATAATTTCTTTCTTTCTTTCTTTCTAAATAGTTAAAAAAACATATTTAAAAAAAACTGAAAAAAAAAAAAAACAAATATGTAGACCATAAAAAAATTTTGAAAAAAAAAAAAAAAAACACACACACACACATTAAAAAAAACTATAAAATTAAGTAGGTAAAAATAGAAAATTAAAAAAATAATAACAAAAAAATAAAAAAAAATGAAAATAAAAAACAAACTAGATTTAAAAAAAAAAATGGAAAATTAACAAAAAAAAGTTAAAAACTAGTGAAATTAAGATTAAAATGATGATTACTTAAAAAATTAAAGGTAAAAATACATATATATGAGACAAAAAATAAATAAAAAATGTTTAAAAAAAAATTGTTTCAGAAACCATAAAAAAATTTGAAAAAAAAACAAATTATAAAAATTTATATATATTAAATTAAGTAAAAATAGAAAGATTAAAAAAATCATTAACAAAAACAAGCAAAAAAAATAAAAACAAATAAAAACAAACTAGATTAAACAAAAATAGATAAATTAACAAAAAAATTAAAATTAAAAACTAGTAAAATTAATATTAAAAACATTTAGAAAAAACTAAAAAGACATAAATAAGCTCAAATTATTAAAGAAAAAAAAAACTAAAAAAATATCGAAATTTTAAAAATATAGGTCTTTTCCAACTAAAAAAATTAAAAATCATTTTCAACTTACAAAAAAGATATGTTTTTGATTTAAATAAATAAATAAATTTTTTTGTTAAATTTTCATTATTTACTTAAAAAAAAAAATTATATAATTTTTTTTTAACTTAATTTCTTTTTTATTTGAAAAAAAATAAATCATTAAACAGTTTTAATAAAAATTATTAAATTTTAATTTATTAAACAATTTTAATAAAAATTAAATTATTAAAAAAATTTATTAAAATATTTTAATAAAATTTTATTTTATTTTATTTATTTATTTATTTTTTTTTTAATTTTTGCTTTTATGAAAAAATAAAAATAAAAATTGGCCCTCGGCCGCGCCACCACCGGGCGGTGGGAGGGCCGTGGGGCGATTCCCGGAATCGCCCCACAGCCCTCCCGCTGCCCGGTGGTGGCATGGCCGGGAGCCAGGGCCTACAGGCAGACCCTTGACCCTCGGCCGCGCCACCACCGAGCGGCGGGAGGGCCGTGGGGCGATTCCCGACCAATTTTTTTTTTTTTTTAAATAAAATAATAATAATAATTTTTATTAAATTTTTTTAATAATTTAATTTTTATTAAAAGAGTTTAAAACTTATTTTTTATTAAAATTGTTTAATAAATTAAAATTAAATAATTTTTATTAAAATTGTTTAATGTATTTTTTTTTTTCAAAAAAAAAATTGTTTAATATTTTTTTTTTTAATTATTAATAGATTATTTAATAAATTAATTTTTAATAAACATATTTATAATTAAAAATTAAAATTGTTTACTTTGGGCGGAGAGCCACCAAATTTTTTATTTTTTATTTTTACATTAACTTTTTAAAAAAAATTAATAATTTTTTAAATTTTAAATTAAAAAATGAAATTTGTTTTAAGAAAATTAAAATATTTTTTATGATTTGTATTTTTTTTTTTTTTTAACTCAAACGGGTATGATTTTATTTATTTGGTATGAAGCTTGGAATTACATCATGGCAGCCGATACTGCTTTTCTTTTGTTTCTGGTTCTAACACTATCTTTTGAACTACTCCATATTTCCATTTCCTCAAGAATTGCAGGGATGATATGAACTTTCATTGTTTATAAGAAGTTGGCCTTTCCCAAGGATGCACCCTTTGTTCGCCATCAGATCTGCTTCTTTGTTCGGATTTCTGAGAATATGGAGAAATTTGTATGAGTCAAAATCGAGCAGAACTCTCTTCAGCCTATTTAGAGTTTTGTTAAGGCATGCATTAGTGAACAGACTTCCCGTATTTAAGTTTTTGATTATGATCTCCGAGTCTCCAAAGGCTTGAAATTCTTTGTCTCCTCTGTCCCTGACTATATGACAAGCTTTGAGGAGGCCTAGAATCTCCGCTTGATTATTGGTTTTCTGTCCAATACCCCAACAAAAGCTGTCCCTTCTTGTTCCATCCGGGCCATAGATGACCTCTCCAGCGCTTGCTGCCCCAGGATTGCCTTTGGAGGCTCCATCAAAGAATATTGTTGTGATTTTTTGCTTTCTCCACCATACTTGAAAGTTTTCTTCAGATTCTCTTTTGCACCAGGCCTGATTTTCTGCTTGAGGGATTGTTAGCTGCTTCCTTGGTTGTGGGTGAAGGGGGCCCAACCACTTCTCTTCTACCGGAAGGAGCAATGGGTCACCTGCATAGTTCTGTTGTTGCACTGCTTCTAGAAGGAAGGACTTAGCTTTTGCCGCAACTGAGAAAGGTGTATGCGCTTTTTCATTGAAAATCATATCATTTCTGGACAGCCAAATCTGCCAGCACACGAACTTGGGTATAGCGTTCCAAACTTTCCTCCAGATGGATTTAGCTGGAATTTTGTTGGGGTAATGCTGATTCCAAGAATCGAAAAGTTCTGCTGCTGAGTTGTGGAAAGGAACTGAGGTTTGTAGCTCATGGAGGGAAAGTCCCCAAACTTCTTTTGCAAAATTGCATTCTATGAAGAGATGCTTAGCAGTTTCTAAACTGCTTCTGCACATCTCACATCTGTGCGGACCTGCAATGTTTTTTTTCATCAAGTTATCTCCAGTTAGAAGCTTATCTTGGACCAGCGTCCAGAAGAAAAAATTTACCTTGGGCAGAGCAAGCGGTTCCCAGACTTTCCTCCAGAACTCCGGAGTTTTGCTGCTGTTCCTATCAGATTGGATGGCATTGTACGCTTCAGCTATGGTGTATGTTCCAGAGCGCCCCCATCCCCAGCAATCTCTCGATTTTCTATTAACTGGGGCCGCGTATTCCAGCAGTTCTTCTAGGATATGTTTCTGCTGTTGTAGTCGGTTAGGGACTCCAAAGAAGTCCCATCCCTGCCAGTCTCCATGCCTGTCCCATTTGGATAGATCGAACACACTGTTAATCCCTGCCCGTTCCAACCACTCTTTTATCTCTGCGATTTCTTCTGTCTCTGAGATCGGGTTTCTATCCATAATTCGGTCGTACCACAGATTTGTACATTTGCCGTTGCCTGGAATTTTATACACCTTTTCTTTAAAGAAATTCAAGCTTCTGTTGCAAAGTTTCCATACATGAGTGCTGTTGGGAGTTTGACTGACCTGAAGGTTTCTGAGCGGCACGGTAGAGGCGTATTTGGCTTTCAGCGTTGCGCTGACAGGGTGCGTTGGCTCCTTGAACAATTTCCAAAGAATTTTCCCTCCCATCGCCAAATTAACAAAGGCTGGATCGCGAATTTGTAATCCTCCTTCCAGAATTGGTCGTTTCACCTTCTCCCATTTGACTAAATGAATTTTTTGTTGATTGCCCTTCCCCCCTTGCCAGAGGAAGTCGTGCAGAGTTCTGGATATATTGTCTGTCACCCTCTTTGGTGCTAGGAGAAATGCAGCTTGGTAGATTGGAAGAGCCGATAAGACCGATTTGATCAAAATTACCTTGCCTCCTTTTGTGAGCCAGTATCCACCCCAGGAAGCAATTTTTGTCTTGATTTTTCCGATGATTTCTGCCCATAGCGACCTCTTATTGTTTCCAATTATAATAGGAAGGCCGAGGTATTTTATCCTCTCCCATGCATGACCGTTGAAACCCAGAATATTGGCTATGCCTGTGAGTTCTTGCTGCCCTATATTCCAACCATATACTTCACTTTTCCTTTCATTGATGGAGGCGCCCGATACTCTGCAGTAGCGTTTTAAGACGGAGTCAAAGGCCTTAGCTATTCGCGCAGATGCCCCACCCAGGAGTAGAGAATCATCCGCGAAAAGGGCATGGTTCAGAGCTGGAGAGCTGATAGAAGGTTTGAGGCCAGGGAGGGAACCTGAGGATTGCTCGGATGCTAGTTTTCTGCTGAGGGAATCGGCCATCAGAATGTACAGGAAGGGAGAGAGCGACCATCCCTGCCTGAGACCTCTCTGGGCTTGAAAGAAGGAGGTGGGGCGGCCATTGACGAGGGGGGCGATCTAGGGATTATGAGTGCAGGCAACGATGAGATTGACAAAATGGGGAGAGAAGCCGAAGGAGTGGAGAACTTTGTACAGGAAGGAACGATTGACTCGATCGAATGCATTAGCCATGTCAAGCTTTATCAGCATTCCTTTTTCCTTTCGCTGATTGCTTGAATGTATTGTCTCCTGGACTTGAATGACATTGTCCAGTATATGCCTGCCTTCTACAAAGCCCCCTTGATTGCTTGAGATCAGCTTGTTGAGAAGAGGTTTCATCCTGGTGGCTAGGGGATTAGCTATTATTTTGTATGAAGCGTTGCAGAGCGAAATAGGCCTGAATCTGGCAAAGGTTTCTGGATTGGTTTCCTTGGGAATAAGAGCTAGGTAGTGGAGTTAGTTCCTCCTCCTACCTTAGCTTTTTTCATGAAGCCTTTTATCATCTTTATTAGATCTTCTTTGATGATATCCCAACATGTCTTGTAAAAATGAATGGTGAATCCGTCTGGCCCGGGGGCCTTGTCTGGATCCATAGACCAAATGACTTTGATGATTTCTTCTTCCGTGATGGGTTGGGTGAGAGCTGAATTGTCTTCAGGGCTGACAAGAAGAGGGATGTTTGAGAGGAAGTCTGCAATATCTTCCTCGCTGCCTTGATTACCTGCAGTGTACAGACTTTTGTAATGACTTACTGCTGCCTCTTTAATCTCATTGAAGCCTTTACATATCTGCCCTTCTACTGTTGTGATTTCAGAAATATGGTTCCTGGAGAGTCTTGCTCTATATTGGCGATGGAAGAAGGTGGTGTTCCGATCACCCGCTTTCAGCCACAGGCTTCGAGATTTTATTCGCCAATGCTCTTCCTCTGTTCTGAAGGATCGAAATGCTGAGCATTGAATTTTAACTTCTTTATCTAGCAAGGATGGGGTTATCTCTCTACTTTCCATTTCAGATTGCAGTGCCTCTAATGTCTGCACTATTTATTTTCTTTGGCTGGAAGGATTTGGAGCAGGCTTCCTTATCCATTCCTTCAGGGCAAATTTTGTTGCTTTGAGCTTCTGTTCCCATACATAGCTGGAGGACCCGTTGACAGGCTTGACCCATGCTGCTTTCACTGTGTCTATGAATCCATTCCTCTCTATCCAGAGGGGACTGAATCGAAAGGGGATTGGGCCCAGGTCTTCTTCATCTTCCAATATAAGCTGAACTGGTTTGTGGTCTGAGGTCAGCTTGGGGAGGATTTTAGAGGTAATAATTTTCTTATTCAACATTAGGGTGCCTTGTACTAGGAATCGATCCAGACGGGCTGCGATATGGTCTTCCCCCACTCTGTTATTGGTCCATGTGTAATGCCCTTTTATTGGCTTGAAATCTAGAAGATCCCATTGCTGAATAAGGTCTTCCACCAGGGGAAGCATGGGATCTCTACTGTTGATACCACCCCTTTTTTCTTTGAGGTTTAAAACTATATTTAGGTCCCCAACAAGGATGATGTTGTTAGGGGATCGCTGCTCTAGGAATGCAATGAGGGAGTTCCAGCAATCCCTCTTTTCAGAATAAAGAACAGGAACATAGAGATTGAAAAGGGAGAAGGTCAACTTACTTGAACGGTGTGTTAGTTCCGTGTAGATCCAATGCTGAGTCTCATGGGAATTGTTCAGCAGGAAGAGATCTTCTGCCCAGAGGGTTGCAAGCCCTCCGGATGTGCCTCTCGAACTGACTGCTCTTCCTGTATTTTTCTTCCATTTCTTCTTACTGATTTCTAGAAGGGCTTTCCCCTCTATCTTGGTCTCTTGGAGCATGAGAATGTCTGAGGGTTCTGCTTTGAGTAGATCCTTGACCGCTTCCGATTTCGAGGGATTATTCAGACCTCTGCAGTTCCAAGAGACGAGGCACATTATTTACCATGGGGTTGAGGGCCTCCCTTGGAGGGCCTGTTCCTGGAGTTTCTCCCTATGGACATCTCTATTGTGGGCTGACTTCCTTGTGTTTTAAGCCTTTCCGCCTCCTCCTCCCTTATTTCTTTGCGAGATTTTCTGCCTACTTTTCTTATGGGCTGCTCGAAGGTTTCATCCTCCGATGAACCTGAGCTGTCCACTGGTTTTTTCCTGGTAACATCTGCATATGAAGGATTAGAAGGGCTTCCTTGAGGAGTTTCCAGATGTGCCATTTCCCCATCCTCTTTGTTGTTGGTGGGAGAGGCAGGCTGTTCCAGGTCTTCAGTATCTGTAGCAACTGGGATACTCTGGCTGCTTTCTTTGCCCTTTGGGTTCTTCTCTTGGGTGTGGTTGGAGCTGCTTGGTGCCTCTTTCTGAATACCTTTCCCGCTGCCTTTTTTGTGGTTAGTGGTTTTTTGGATTAGGGTCCATTGCTCACCATTTTGTTGATCTGGTTGTTCTTCCACCTTTTTCTTGCAGTGTTTAGCGAAATGTCCGTATCCGTGGCAGTGTCTGCACTTAAAGGGCAGTTATTCATAGTCCAGCTCTTGAACATGTGTCCATCCTGCAACTGTAAGATTGATGGCTTCCGGCAGGCCCTCCTCCAGATCTACTTTGACGCAGATGCGCGTACATGAATATTGGTCCTTTCTTACGGCTTGATCTATGTATTTTCCTAATCCATTGCCAATAATCTGAAGAGACTTTTGATTCCAGCAGTGGAATGGGAGGTGGGGAAGCCTCACCCACACCGGAACCGCCGATGGGACATCCTGGGTTGGATCGAAGTCTAGCGACCATTTGTTGAGGTATAATCCCTGACGGCCCATGAAATAGGGTCCGTTTTTGAAGATTAGGCTTTTATCTTCTGCACTTTCGAATACAAAAACAAAATATCCTTTGCCTACAAAGTAGCTTTTTACTCCTTCTTTGATTAAGGGTTTCCAGTTCCTTTGGGTCCAGTCCTCCACCGCTTTGGGAGAGGGCCAGAGGCCCGTGAACTGACCAATAAGTCCTCTCTCAGCTAGATTCAGTGCTGCTTTGCACGTTTCTTCTTCCGGGAGTGCTACCGAAGGAATGGTTTCCAATTTCTTTACGAACTTCTGCTGGATCGCTGATGGCGGGCACTTGCTACCGGCTGCTATCATAGCTTTGAATGCTGCGACCTCCGGAGGAGGAGGCAGGGGCAGATTCGAGTGATTCGGGTCCCCGGATGAAGGCATGGCTGGGCACAATAGAGTTGGTGCCAATGCCAGCCCTTTTCACCGAAATAGACCATTTCAGCGAGGAAACCAGGAGGTGGGAGCGATCCAGATGTGCCGGGGCAGAGCTGATCGAGCCCCAACAGCAGAAGGCTGCCAGGCGGGGAGGCCGCAGGAGGCAGCTCAGAGGAGGAGGCGGCTAGGACGAGCCTGAGCAGGCTCTCAGCGCAGCGCGGGTTCACACAGACCAAAAGAACAACCAGAAGCCATCATTGTGGATATTCTAAACAAATGAATTCATTTTATGATTTGTATTTTTAAATAAATAAATAATTGTTAAAAAAAAATTGTAATTTATTTTAATAAAAAAAAAAGATTGTTTAAAAAAAATGTAAATTTAAATTTATTTATTTATTTTTAAATATAAAATGTAGGTTTAATTTTTTATTTTTTTTGAAAATATAGAATGTAATTTTAATAATTTGTATTTTTAAATTAAAAAAATATAATAATAAAAATTGTTTAAATTTATTTATTTTTAATAAAAGAAAAAATTGTTTAATATATATATATATATATATATATATATTTATTTTTAAATAAAATATGTATGTTTAATAAAAAATAATTGCATTTTTTTTTCTCTAATAATTTTTTTTTTAATATTAATTTTACTAGTTTTTTATCTATTTTTACTTATATATATATATATATATATATATTTTAATTTTGTTTCTTTTTTCCAAATTCTTTTATGGTTTGTGAGATAATTTTTTTTACATTTTTTGTTTTTTTTTTAATATTAATTTTACTATTTTTTAAATTTTTTTCGTTATTTTTCTATTTTTTTTTCTAAACTAGTTTGTTTTTAATTTTTTTCCTAGTTTTTGCTAATATTTTTTTTTTTAATTTCTCAATATTTACTTACTTAATTTTATATATATATATATATATATATATATAGATAGATATTTTTTTTTTTCCAAATTATTTTATAGTTTATGAGATAAAAAAATTTAACATTTTTTGTTTTTTTTTTTTTTTTTTTTTGTTTTTTTTTTTTTATATATATTTTTATATTTGTTTTTTAGAGACAATTATTTCATGTGGATTGAAAATTTAATTAACGATGTATAAATATGTAGAATATCGAAAATTCAAAATATCGACCTTCTTCTTTAAATATGCAAATCAATAAAAACCCCACTACCAAAAAAAATAAAAACTAGAAAATATGAAGAAGAAGACCACTTTCAAAATTATTAAATTTACGAAATAATTATTTACATTTCATATATTAGAAAATTTAAAGTCAAAAAATAGGTCTTTTAAAAAAAGGGTTACGAAATAATTATTTA
Source organism: Pinus tabuliformis (assembly GCA_031772625.1). Lineage (NCBI taxonomy): Eukaryota > Viridiplantae > Streptophyta > Pinopsida > Pinales > Pinaceae > Pinus > Pinus tabuliformis. Next base: position 366,357,590 of record CM062815.1, read on the forward strand.
CATTTGATACATTAGAAAATTTAAAGCCAAAAAACAGGTCTTTTAAAAAAAGGGGGTGATGCAGAATACTCACTTTTTTAAATCAGCATGAAAATCACTACCATTCTAAAACGATTCTAAAACGTAATGTACATAAAAAAAATTAAAGTGCCAAAAACTATGCTCTAAAAAAAACATGTTCGTTCTGCATCACCCCTTTTCAAAATCAGGTCACTTTTTTGCTATCTCTACGAAACGGGTAACAATATCAATTCCCGTTTCAAAGTTTACATTGTTCAAAATTGGAGGCGAAAAGAGCAGGCATTATGCACATGGTCATAGCTGAGGGACATGACGTAAAGGACCACCCTAATAATGTCAGAGTAGTCACAAGAGGAGGAGCACACAGTGGAGGCAAAGCGCGATAAGAGCAACCAGAGAGCCTGCAACGTTTACTACAATCGCTACCAAGAAGAGAAGAGGTAATTAGGAAAGCAGTACCACTTCCTAAGTTCGACGTGAAGAAAAAAAAGAAAGGAAGTTATGTTTGAAGCATGGAGGTACTGTGATGAAAGAGAAGACCCACAGACTTCAAGACCTTGGCCAGAATTGAAAACACTAAGAAAGGAGGAAAATCTAGAGGGCCAAGTCAAAGAATTTTTTCAATACTGCCTGAGAATGCTAGAAAGTCCTACAACAACTCAAAAGATAACAGAGATGATTAAGAATTGTATAGATGAGGCAGAAGAGCCCATCTCAGCCCCACTACCTAAGAGAAAAGTGAGATAGGTAGAGAAAAAGAAAAGAACAAATTGGGAGTTCAAATTTTCAACAGAGATAGGAGGCTATGGAATGGAGAATGTCATTCTAGACTTGGGTTCAAATGTAAACATTTTTCCCAAAATATCATGGGAACAGATGGGAAGACCATAGCTGGTCTGGTCACCAGTTCAATTGTGCCTTGCCAACCAATATAAAATATTCCTAATTGGAAGGCTAAAAGATGTGCAGATCAACCTTGATGGAGTGGAAATTATAACATATTTTGAAGTTATTGAAATAGTGGATGAGACAGAACCATATCCAACCTTGCTAGGTATTGACTGGGAATTTGACAACAAGGTTGTCATCAATTTGAAGAAAAGAACAATGGCCTTCGAATCTGACTTAATCATATTGGTCACCCCTCTAGATCCCAAGGAAGGAACAAGATACACAGAGCCTGTAATGGAATATTGGGATAATGGAAAGATTGAGGACTTGTACAATGTTACTACTAAGAAATAAGATCAAGGAAGATCCACAACAAGTAGTGAGAGAGATGTAGAGTTAGGAAGCCTATATGATATCACTGCGTGAAGGGAAGACTATGTCAACCCCACTGCAGATGGAGAACTAAGTTGGAGGAGCATCTGCTCATATGATGTAGATTCAAAAGATGCACTAGATCATTGGAAAAATAGGCTACATGAAGTATCATCCAGGAGATGTGCGTGGATAACTAAACACGTGAGGTGGATTGGCTTAAAGATCTAGGAATTACCAAACTTTGACGCGACAAGGAGCCTCACTGGCTTCCTACAAGAAATAGAAAAAGTACCAAAGTAATCGCATTTTCTTGCTCTAGATGTTGCACTGCGTGGATTTCTAGCGAGATGGTGGGCGACGCACAAACAAACACCAAAACCTTGGGAGATTACGACAATAGTAATGCAACACATATTTGACCAGAGCAAAGATCACCTCACATCTCTATACAAAGGCACAACAAATTCAGTGGAGCATGTGGTGCAACACAACAAGAAGTGGGCCATTCTAGAAGTGGAAGAAAAAATTTGGCCACACAAGTTCATCCACACCCTCGCGACCATACCAAAGGGTGGTATGGACAACAAGACTTAAGAAGAGCAACAACAACATGGAAAAGGATTGTTGAATACTTTGGGGCCACTTTTGGACCCATTGAAGAAGAACCCATCCTGAACACTGTGCTACAACACGTCAAGGAAACATGAGTGCAACTAAAGATGCTATTTGCAAACAACACTTAGAGTAATACGAGAATCAACACATGATACACTGCCTAAATATTGAAGAAGTTTCAAATGAAGAAGAACTGCATCATTTGAAATTTGGAGAGACAAAAGAATAATGCACGGTAGAAGGGGTGACCACCAACCCAAGTGCCCCTAATTATAACAAGTCAATCAAGACTAGAAAACAAGACATTGACACAGAGGAAAATCCCAAAATGGTGATCATTAGAGATTATTGGGATGAGGAGACCTTGAACCAAGTGGTGGAGTTTCTAAAAGAATACCATGATATTTTTCCTACCACATTTTCTGAAATAAAGGGTGTTGACACAAACAAATAGTGCCCTAGGGTTGTGCAAGGCTCACAGGGGGGTAGCTTGGGTCAACTAAAGATTGTTGCCCAGTGTCACTTTGACAACTAGCCTTCTCACTTTAGATTCACTAAGGAATCAAGGAGGGTATCCCTGGGTAAGAGAGTTGGCAAGGAGAGGGGTGGAGATTCTAGAGGCCAAGTTGGATCAAGGAGGCTTCTCCTTGTCAAGTCTCTTGCAATGGTTAAGGAGGGAGACAGGTTCACAAGAGAAAGTGATAATCAATCATCAAGCCTATAACCTTATACAACTGCTTCTCTTATATGAACAAGTCTCATAGAGGAAGGAGGGAAGAATGAGTCAAGAAGTCACTTCACTTGTGGAAGTTGTTAACACTCAGAAAAGTTGGAAACTAGCCTTTCCAACCAGAGGGGGCTCCATTAATGGCTCAACTATCTGGAGGGTCACTTCTATAGCTAGTCAATGTGAAATTCAGTGGCCAACTCTTTGGTAGGACAAGGTTTTAATGAAGTGGTTGGACGAAGTAAAAAATCCATTGGGCATGGAGTCGATCTGGTATTAATCTAGATTGCTCAAAAGACTGGTGATAGTAACATAGATAATTTGCAGGAAAAAACTACAATATTTCAGATCTAAAGCTTTGTAGATGAACAGAGGAAAGATAAAATACAAACCATCTCAAATAGGACATCAATTAAGAGGAAATCCTATAAGAAACTTTAGACAAATTTGGTATAAGCATTTGAATACCATGAAAAAGAGCATATAAGATAAATTTTAATTAATTTACTCTTGTTCAAGTACTAAAGATAACAGTCAATGAATAACTAGAAGGAGAACATTCACTAGGAAAACATATTGAGATAAAATATTTGACATAATTTGCCAAAACGTATGTCACAAGTAGTTATGCTTTGAGGCAATTTTGATTGAAATAATAACTTTCACACCACAGAGTTTGTTGTTTCACAAAATACCAACCCTTGCTTCATTTTTTTACACAACTTTATAGAAATTTTACATAACTGAAATCCATAACATATGGAAAGCTTTAATTACAAAATGATAAATATATATATATATACATATATTGATGACAAAAATTAAATCTGAAAACATATTACTAAGAAATAACTAATGCGTTGACAACTTTAAAACACAATCCATGGTGAACTGTTGTAGCAAAAAGTGGGCTAGTAGTGTGTAAAATCTGTTGATGATGTGGGTTCAAACCGATCATTGACAATCTAGAATAAAATATGCAAAATCCCCTGTTTTCTGCCTTAAAACTCTGCTTTGATATTCATTGATATCCACCGCCCCTTGACTTTTGCCATGGCCTTATCAAGATAACGCTTACTCTACAAAGGATAACCTTCATAAAAGTTTCACCAAATTTGTCCCTTTATCACTGTGCTGCTAGAAGGTACTATTCAGGCACTGACAAAATATCTAGTCATACACTGTTAAAATCAAAACAGTGAAAGTGCTGCCAAAATATCTGGCAATGTTTGTCAAAAATAGATCAAAGATAAATGCTGCCAAAATATCTGGCAGTGTTATCTTTTGATGCTCATTTCAATTTCTCTGTTGCTTCTAAAGAAAGGTATATGATGTTATTTGAATTTGTTTTTCTCTTTTTCTTTTCTTGGCTTTGGGGCCCTATTTTTCTCCTTTATCCTCTTCCTGATTTTTCTTCTTCTTCGAGGAACTAGAAGTCTCCTCTTTGTTGATTAGAAAATCCCTCACATGTGTATCATCAAGATCAATGACTTGTTCCTTCAAGGTTGGGTTCTGCTGCAATTTAAAATTGAGCCTAAGCTTATTCATGGGCCTTGTATGGGGTTTTCTCATCCCATACCTCTCGATTAAGATAACCTCTTTTTTCTTCTTTCTATGTACAGGTTTGGATGATTTGGTTTGGTCTTCTAAGTTTTTTGCTTCACTGAGTTTAACCCCTAAACCCTCTTCATGTTTATCACTGCTAGGCTTATCAGTAGGGTAATCCTCTGGCAGCTCTGGAAGCTACTCTTGAGGGGAGGACAAAATTTTTTCCTCAAGAAGTCTCTTACTTTTTCTTACATAAACCTTCTCTACCACAGGAACTGAAACATGATTTTCAATGTGTTTTCCCAAAGAAGCTTTCATTCTGTTTCTGGTAAGGACAAAGGAGGTTGTTTGTTCTAGAGAAAGGTTGGGAACCTTTCTCTGTTTCCTTTTCTTGCTAGCTTTAGGCTTGGCAGAAATTGACTCTACAAACCCTCCCCAAAATAGGAAGTGCTCCCATGTTCTACCATTTTTTCTTAGGTAATTAACAATTAACATTTTAATTAAACCCTTATGGAAAACACAATGAGGAGAAGAAGAAGGTTTTGCCTGAATTCTAGTTGAAATCTTAGTAATACTCTTCAAAAGAAAATAAGGCATGTTCATACGAACCTGCCGAGCCAGATATGTGAGAAACTTGAAGTGTTACATACCCATTCATGAGGGTTTCGCTCCAGGTGGGCTTGAGCCAAGACCTCTGAACTCCTTGTCGCAAATCCTTGTCTTTATGCTCATCCTTTAAGAATAAAGGGATATTATTGTTGACCAAGGTTCAATTTTTAAGCCAATGATCACCATCAATAGGTAGGTCTGTAGCCTTAGCAATGATTTCCTCCGCTACCGAGAAAGAAAGGTCTACAATGGTGACATTTTTCTCGTCAAACCCCTCTGTGAATGCTCAAGCAATTTCATCGTTAAACCCCTGGCACCTGAAACAAAATTTGCTCTGACCTGCTTGAATAAACGCTCAAAAAGCTTTGGAATGGCTTCAAAATTTTCTAGGCCTTCGAGCTCATTCTTGCAAAGGTGTCTGCTTTACCCTTTAATGACAAATGGATTTGGTAGCAAATGTTGTGGAGAAAAATCAGGGATTCACCGATGTTGTTTTTGGAATAAAGAACTGACAGACAAACTTATCAGAAAACAAACAAGAGAAAAGGATAAACAATTAACTTTCCCTTAACCATAAAAACATCAGACTTAAAAATGATAGGTGGACAGATAATAATTACATTCTCTCATGCTTTCATCATGGCCACTTAAGCTTCAATCATCAATACTTCTACTAACAGATTTAATTCAACTGATTACAATAATGATAGATCGTGGCTTTTATTTTGGTAGCACTGTTGTCGAATGATGTGTCTGACTTGGTGTCTGATAATTTAGCAGTGCCTCATTTATTAACGATCAAACCATTCACTGTGATTTAATTTAGCAATGCCTTCCTTTTATATCACTGGAATCGACGCTGCCAAATTAAATGGCAACGCACACAAAAATTTGATAAAAGCTATATTTAAGGCCCAAATTGGATTACCCTTGAAACTTGAAAGTGATAACAAAAGTGAAGGAGGAAGGTTCGCAAGGGAGCTTCCATTTGTCTATGTCACTTCTTAGAGAAATGTTTGTGTTTGAAGCTCACTTGTAGAATAACTAGGAGATGGAGGGATTGTTCCACCCTAGGCTTAGGCTTAGAGGTCAAAACAAGTCAACGACTTGTGGGAGGACAGAAACACTTGCACTACAACAAAACAGGCAATTTGCGCCAGATTTAGCTCCAGATTTTAGTGCATTTTTTTCTCAATTGGAATGAGCAGCCTGACGCTAAATCTGGCTCTATTGTACAATTTTTAAAGCATCCTTTTTTGCGCCAAATTTTGCATCCTTTTTTACCCCAAATTTTGCATCATATTTTGCACCAGGATTTGCATTTGGTTTTACAAAAGGTTTTGCTTCTAGTTTTGTGCCATTTTTTGCATCTATTTTTTGCTTCCTATTTTGTGCCATTCTTTGCTTCTAGTTTTGTGTCATAATTTATGTCAAGTTTTACACCATTTTTTGCATCTAATTTAGTACATTTTTTTGCATCCAATTTGTGCCAGTTTTTGCATCTAGTCTTATGCCATTTTTTGCTTCTAATGTTGTACTTATTTTTACATCTATTTTTGTGCCAATTTTTCTACCTATTTTAACACCATTTTTTGCAACCAATTTTGCACCATATTTGAATCTGATTTAGTGCCTTTTCATCCATTTTTGCACCATTTTTTGCATCCACTTTTGCATTTTATTTGTCTCCCTTTTTTGCATCCTATTTTGTACCATATTTTGCATCATTTGTTGCATCCAATTTAGCATCATTTTTTAACATCATTTCTTGCATCCAATATTGCATCATTTTGAGCATCTAAATTTGCATCCTATGTTGAACCATGTGTTGTGTCCACCTTTGCATCCCATTTTGTGTCTAATGTTACGTTCAATTTTGAGCCATTTTTTTCATCAACTTTTGAATTTGTTTTTGCACCAAGTTTTGAATCATTTGTTGCGCCTCATTTTGCATCCAATGTTGCATTTCAATTTGATCCAAATTTGAGCCATTTTTATGCCTACTTTTGCACCATTTTTTTCTACCTTTGTGTCCAATTTTGCACCATTTTTTATGTCCAATTTTCCATCCTTTTGGCACCAAAATTTGAATCCTTTTTGGCATCAAAATTTGCATCCTTTTTCTGCCACATTTTGTGTCCACATTTGCATCTCATTTTGCACCTAGATTTTAGTTTGAATTTCCATCTAGTTATGCATCATTTTTAGCATCCTTGGTTTCACCCTTTTTTAGTCCCATTTTTCATTTTGTTTTGTGTCTTTTATTACATCCTTTTTCCACCCAATTTTGCATCCTAATTTTACACCATTCTTTGCATTCTCATTTTGGTGTCCATTTTTCATCCTTGTTTGTGCCCAATTTGGTATCCTTTTGTATGCCCTATTTTGTTCCCTTCTTTGTGTCTAGTGTTACACCCTTTTTAATTCTACTTTAAAACCCTTTTTGTGTCATTATTTGCATGTTGTTTTGATGGCTAGTTTAACATCCAATTCTACTCCCAATTTTGCATCTATGGTTACATCCACTTTTGGATTCTTGTTTAGAGTTTTACTTTTATTTCCATTTATGACCCCTTTTATGGGTTCATTTTACTAATTTTAATTACATAGTGAAATATATTACAATTTCTAAATATCATTTTGGTGTAGGATTTAATGCACTGTTAGATGAACATAAAACTCTCTGAGTTTATCCCAGAGACCTAGGACATATTGATTAAGAGAAAGGTTGTTCTAAGGCTTGGGATTCTTAGAAGATCTAGATGTAGAGTATAGATTAAGAAAAAGAGAAGGAATTCATGTGAGTCCTCGCATGCAGGTCTTGTTGGAGTTTTTAGTGTAGCTGGGAAGTGCTCCTAAATAGCTCCAAAGCTTGGTCCTACACATAAGAGAGAGAACAAAGCAACCTTCACATCATAATATCTTGATAATCAAAACTATCATAAACATATAAATATTACTGAATAAATAAATATAAACTAAAATCCCGTGCATTCATTAGTTAAATAGAGTAAAGAATGAATAGTAGCATATGGAAGGAAGAACAACCGATCTATATTAATAAATGAGTTGGAGGAAAGTTAAAACCATCAGATGCAGTTGCAGCAACACGTCCCCCAACTCCTAGCTCCAAAACTCTCCCTCTCAAGATAGATCTCAACAGCATGCCAATACAATAATTCCCATCCTTTTCTCAATGGCCAAGCCTCCAATATATAGGAAAGTGAAGGCTACAGAGATTTCCCAGATTCCTCATTAGTTCAGTTTGGGAAAAATCTTTTGGCTGAATAATGTTTCCTCATATAAAATGACTTTTCCACTTTTTAGATGCTTTTGTGCTTAGGAGAAATCTTCCTCGTGCTTTATGGCTCTTTCCCGCTTTTGTATGCTTTTCTTTTTTAGGAAAAAGATAAATATGAGGACAAAGAGATCACATTCCACCATATGAGTTTTCGAAAGTGAACAAGAGTGTCAAATTCTAGTTAACTCGAGCTTTTTTCCTTAGAGTGATAATGTTGGTAACAAAAGTTAGATGAAGGGGACAACTTGTTATAGACTAGGATAATGTGGTCCTCATGGTACATAACATGTATTATAGTCTTATACAGTCTAGGAGAAAGGTGTATTTCAACTAACAACATAGTATTCTCCTCCAAGATGATGAGGAGGTATTTTCATGTATAACACATTTAAGAAGATATCACAATTCAATTTGATAACTTAATATTTGTAAACAAATTTAAGGGTAATTGACAACATTCATAAAAAAGATAACAATATCCTCATATATACCAATTCTCCATCTAAAAATCATTGATAATTTTCAATATACATATATGACTACTAAATCAACATTTATTGCAAATATTATTATTCCAAGATAAATTCACAACTTTACATCCAAAAGTAGTAATATCATCATACATAATGATTCTCCATAAAAAAGCATTGACAAATTTTAACACATATATAAAGTAACAAGATAATACTAATAATATCCTCTTTATCTTTAATCAAATCAACTAAGATTTAAATATGTGATTATTAGATCAAAATCTTTCGTGAACACCATTATTGTAAGGTAAATTCACAACATCCATAAAAAATTAGGAATCTCATCATACACAATAATTCTTCATAAACAAATGTAAACAATTTTCAACATATTCATAAGGTAACAAGATAGTACCGATAGTATCATCATCATTATTCGAATCAACTAGAATTTAAATGTATGATTACCATATTAAGACATCCCAACTAAATATAAAAAATAATGCACGGCTAGCTAGCACCACGAAAATCATAGTCAATATCACCCTCATGATCATCACCCTAATCTTCCTGATAATATCATCCACATAATCATCACCAACGCCATCGCCATCCCCATCATCATCGTCTATGATATATGATGTAATCTAAACATAGTATGTATCATCATCTTCGTGGTCATTACCTGTAGCGTTCTGGAAAAAAAATCAATATTACATATTAGTACTAATTCTATAGCACAATGCATATTTTTATTACAATGCTAACCATAAAATGAGGTAGGACATAATAACATTTAATAGTAATAAAAAATAAAATGAAAATATGGTTTAAGATATATTTGAGATCCAACTAACATTACACTTGTAATTCACATTAAGTAGTAGAAGCATTTTTAATGCATATGAAGTAGGTACCCATTTGTTCTTCATATTATATTGTGAATTTTTCTTATGATGTCCATGCACGATTGATAAATTAATAGTTACTCGAAGCTTTATTTCAAATTACAATTGTAATTTAGATTAGAAATAGAAGAAATTTTAACAAAAAATGAATGTCACAAGAAAAAGTAAATTGTTTTTAATGAAAAATAAGTCGCATACAATATGAATGTCACATTAAATATTGAGTTGTTTTAAATGCGTGTACTTTTCTCTATGATAAAATGGATCCCAATGTTCGTCCAAGAACAAATTCTCACAAATAATTACTTCATTTTATCCATTATCACACTTAATCCATTATACCTCGTGATGATGATGATTCCATTAAAATTGCTTTGAACTCCCTACATATAATGTAGGAGAGAAAACTCCACAACCACGACCATGAATGCAACCCCCTCCCTTGCCTCGTCCGCTATTAAAGACAATGAACTTGGAGTTATGACCACGATAGAAACCCCTCCCTTGCCCCGTGTCCACTATTAGAGCCATTGAACTTGGAATTGAGAGTGCTCATATTTTCTTTGCTCTAATTAATCTCAAAGGAATAGAAACTTGATCAATATATCAAGGACTCCATCAAGGAATAGATATATCATAGGTGAAGCTCAATAGGCTTTTCCAAAAGAGTGTGAAATAACAGTTATCTCTGTTTTATGAAATAACTCATGTGAGTGGAATGAATGGTGGCGAACACTTACCAGGGAAAGGAAGATTTTTGGTTTGTCCTTATTTCTATTATTATTTTTGCTTCTTAGAATGGAGGGAAGTGTTTAAAAAAATTCTCAAAATTATTTTAAATTAATAAAAAATTTGCTTATGTTTTTTTTTTTCTTTTTTAATATATATTTAGTTTTAGTATTTTTTATTTTCTAAAAAAAGATATTTAGTTTTTGGTATTTTTTTTATAGCTAAAATTATATTTTGTTTTATAATGAAAAGTTAAACATTTCAACTCGCTCGCTGACCTAACCGCTCCGCACCCCTGAGCTACCTCCTGTGGCCTCCTCGCCTGGCAGCCCCGCTGTTGGGCCTCCTCGCTCTCGGCCTCCTATCAGGGCTGCCTCCATCCCTCCTTCTCGGCTCCCCCCTCCCTTTTCTGAGTGAACGGCTCCTGCTGCGACTGGGACTGTTTGCTGCGAACAGACATGCCGCCCTCAGGGGGCCCGGAGCCATTGGACCCTCCCCTGCCCCCTCCACCGGAAGTGATTGCTTTCAAAGCAATGATCGACTCGAACTCCAAGCGCCAGCCCTCAGCCAGACAGCAGAAATTTGTCAAGAAGATGGATTCCATACCATCGGTAGCTCTCCCTGAAGAAGAAACCTGCAAAGCAGCTCTAAACCTTGCTGAGAAAGGCCTCATAGGCCAGTTCATGGGTCTCTGGCCCTCGCCTAAGTCAGTAGAGGAATCGACTCAAAGGAACTGGAAGTCGTTAATCAAAGAAGGAATCAAGAGCTACTTCGTAGGTAAAGGTTTCTTTGTCTTCGTCTTTGAAAGTGCTGAGGACAGAAGCCTAATCTTCAGAAACAGACCTTATTTTATGGGCCCCCAAGGACTATATCTCAACAAATGGTCGCCAGACTTCGACCCAGCTCAAGATGTCCCATCTGCTGTTCCGGTGTGGGTGCGGCTTCCCCATCTTCCCCTCCTATGTTGAACGATGTGTTGTGTCCACCTTTGCATCCCATTTTGTGTCTAATGTTACGTTCAATTTTGAGCCATTTTTTTCATCAACTTTTGAATTTGTTTTTGCACCAAGTTTTGAATCATTTGTTGCGCCTCATTTTGCATCCAATGTTGCATTTCAATTTGATCCAAATTTGAGCCATTTTTATGCCTACTTTTGCACCATTTTTTTCTACCTTTGTGTCCAATTTTGCACCATTTTTTATGTCCAATTTTCCATCCTTTTGGCACCAAAATTTGAATCCTTTTTGGCATCAAAATTTGCATCCTTTTTCTGCCACATTTTGTGTCCACATTTGCATCTCATTTTGCACCTAGATTTTAGTTTGAATTTCCATCTAGTTATGCATCATTTTTAGCATCCTTGGTTTCACCCTTTTTTAGTCCCATTTTTCATTTTGTTTTGTGTCTTTTATTACATCCTTTTTCCACCCAATTTTGCATCCTAATTTTACACCATTCTTTGCATTCTCATTTCGGTGTCCATTTTTCATCCTTGTTTGTGCCCAGTTTGGTATCCTTTTGTATGCCCTATTTTGTTCCCTTCTTTGTGTCTAGTGTTACACCCTTTTTAATTCTACTTTAAAACCCTTTTTGTTTCATTATTTGCATGTTGTTTTGATGGCTAGTTTAACATCCAATTCTACTCCCAATTTTGCATCTATGGTTACATCCACTTCTGGATTCTTGTTTAGAGTTTTACTTTTATTTCCATTTATGACCCCTTTTATGGGTTCATTTTACTAATTTTAATTACATAGTGAAATATATTACAATTTCTAAATATCATTTTGGTGTAGGATTTAATGCACTGTTAGATGAACATAAAACTCTCTGAGTTTATCCCAGAGACCTAGGACATATTGATTAAGAGAAAGGTTGTTCTAAGGCTCGGGATTCTTAGAAGATCTAGATGTAGAGTATAGATTAAGAAAAAGAGAAGGAATTCATGTGAATCCTCGCATGCAGGTCTTTTTGGAGTTTTTAGTGTAGCTGGGAAGTGCTCCTGAATAGCTCCAAAGCTTGGTCCTACACATAAGAGAGAGAACAAAGCAACCTTCACATCATAATATCTTGATAATCAAAACTATCATAAACATATAAATATTACTGAATAAATAAATATAAACTAAAATCCCGTGCATTCATTAGTTAAATAGAGTAAAGAATGAATAGTAGCATATGGAAGGAAGAACAATCGATCTATATTAATAAATGAGTTGGAGGAAAGTTAAAACCATCAGATGCAGTTGCAGCAACACGTCCCCCAACTCCTAGCTCCAAAACTCTCCCTCTCAAGATAGATCTCAACAGCATGCCAATACAATAATTCCCATCCTTTTCTCAATGGCCAAGCCTCCAATATATAGGAAAGTGAAGGCTACAGAGATTTCCCAGATTCCTCATTAGTTCAGTTTGGGAAAAATCTTTTGGCTGAATAATGTTTCCTCATATAAAATGACTTTTCCACTTTTTAGATGCTTTTGTGCTTAGGAGAAATCTTCCTCGTGCTTTATGGCTCTTTCCCGCTTTTGTATGCTTTTCTTTTTTAGGAAAAAGATAAATATGAGGACAAAGAGATCACATTCCACCATATGAGTTTTCGAAAGTGAACAAGAGTGTCAAATTCTAGTTAACTCGAGCTTTTTTCCTTAGAGTGATAATGTTGGTAACAAAAGTTAGATGAAGGGGACAACTTGTTATAGACTAGGATAACGTGGTCCTCATGGTACATAACATGTATTATAGTCTTATACAGTCTAGGAGAAAGGTGTATTTCAACTAACAACATAGTATTCTCCTCCAAGATGATGAGGAGGTATTTTCATGTATAACACATTTAAGAAGATATCACAATTCAATTTGATAACTTAATATTTGTAAACAAATTTAAGGGTAATTGACAACATTCATAAAAAAGATAACAATATCCTCATATATACCAATTCTCCATCAAAAAATCATTGATAATTTTCAATATACATATATGACTACTAAATCAACATTTATTGCAAATATTATTATTCCAAGGTAAATTCACAACTTTACATCCAAAAGTAGTAATATCATCATACATAATGATTCTCCATAAAAAAGCATTGACAAATTTTAACACATATATAAAGTAACAAGATAATACTAATAATATCCTCTTTATCTTTAATCAAATCAACTAAGATTTAAATGTGTGATTATTAGATCAAAATCTTTCGTGAACACCATTATTGTAAGGTAAATTCACAACATCCATAAAAAATTAGGAATCTCATCATACACAATAATTCTTCATAAACAAATGTAAACAATTTTCAACATATTCATAAGGTAACAAGATAGTACCGATAGTATCATCATCATTATTCGAATCAACTAGAATTTAAATGTATGATTACCATATTAAGACATCCCAACTAAATATAAAAAATAACGCACGGCTAGCTAGCACCACGAAAATCATAGTCAATATCACCCTCATGATCATCACCCTAATCTTCCTGATAATATCATCCACATAATCATCACCAACGCCATCGCCATCCCCATCATCATCGTCTATGATATATGATGTAATCTAAACATAGTATGTATCATCATCTTCGTGGTTATTACCTGTAGCGTTCTGGAAAAATAATCAATATTACATATTAGTGCTAATTCTATAGCACAATGCATATTTTTATTACAATGCTAACCATAAAATGAGGTAGGACATAATAACATTTAATAGTAATAAAAAATAAAATGAAAATATGGTTTAAGATATATTTGAGATCCAACTAACATTACACTTGTAATTCACATTAAGTAGTAGAAGCATTTTTAATGCATATGCAGTAGGTACCCATTTGTTCTTCATATTATATTGTGAATTTTTCTTATGATGTCCATGCACGATTGATAAATTAATAGTTACTCGAAGCTTTATTTCAAATTACAATTGTAATTTAGATTAGAAATAGAAGAAATTTTAACAAAAAATGAATGTCACAAGAAAAAGTAAATTGTTTTTAATGAAAAATAAGTCGCATACAATATGAATGTCACATTAAATATTGAGTTGTTTTAAATGCGTGTACTTTTCTCTATGGTAAAATGGATCCCAATGTTCGTCCAAGAACAAATTCTCACAAATAATTACTTCATTTTATCCATTATCACACTTAATCCATTATACCTCGTGATGACGATGATTCCATTAAAATTGCTTTGAACTCCCTACATATAATGTAGGAGAGAAAACTCCACAACCACGACCATGAATGCAACCCCCTCCCTTGCCTCGTCCGCTATTAAAGACAATGAACTTGGAGTTATGACCACGATAGAAACCCCTCCCTTGCCCCGTGTCCACTATTAGAGCCATTGAACTTGGAATTGAGAGTGCTCATATTTTCTTTGCTCTAATTAATCTCAAAGGAATAGAAACTTGATCAATATATCAAGGACTCCATCAAGGAATAGATATATCATAGGTGAAGCTCAATAGGCTTTTCCAAAAGAGTGTGAAATAACAGTTATCTCTGTTTTATGAAATAACTCATGTGAGTGGAATGAATGGTGGCGAACACTTACCAGGGAAAGGAAGATTTTTGGTTTGTCCTTATTTCTATTATTATTTTTGCTTCTTAGAATGGAGGGAAGTGTTTAAAAAATTCTCAAAATTATTTTAAATTAATAAAAAATTTGCTTATGTTTTTTTTTTTCTTTTTTAATATATATTTAGTTTTAGTATTTTTTATTTTCTAAAAAAAGATATTTAGTTTTTGGTATTTTTTTTATAGCTAAAATTATATTTTGTTTTATAATGAAAAGTTAAACATTTCAACTCGCTCGCTGACCTAGCTGCTCCGCACCCCTGAGCTGCCTCCTGCGGCCTCCCCGCCTGGCAGCCCCGCTGCTGGGCCTCCTCGCTCTCGGCCTCCTATCAGGGCCGCCTCCATCCCTCCTTCTCGGCTCCCCCCTCCCTTTTCTGAGTGAACGGCTCCTGCTGCGACTGGGATTGTTTGCTGCGAACAGACATGCCGCCCTCAGGGGGCCCGGAGCCATTGGACCCTCCCCTGCCCCCTCCACCGGAAGTGATTGCTTTCAAAGCAATGATCGACTCGAAATCCAAGTGCCAACCCTCAGCCAGACAGTAGAAATTTGTTAAGAAGATGGATTCCATACCATCTATAGCTCTCCCTGAAGAAGAAACCTGCAAAGCAGCTCTAAACCTTGCTGAGAAAGGCCTCATAGGCCAGTTCACGGGTCTCTGGCCCTCGCCTAAGTCGGTAGAGGAATGGACTCAAAGGAACTGGAAGCCGTTAATCAAAGAAGGAATCAAGAGCTACTTCGTAGGTAAAGGTTTCTTTGTCTTCGTCTTTGAAAGTGCTGAGGACAGAAGCCTAATCTTCAGAAACGGACCTTATTTTATGGGCCCCCAAGGACTATATCTCAACAAATGGTCGCCAAACTTCGACCCAGCTCAAGATGTCCCATCTGCTGTTCCGGTGTGGGTGCGGCTTCCCCATCTTCCCCTCCACTGCTGGAACCAGAAGTCTCTTCAGATCATCGGCAACGGATTAGGAAAATACATAGATCAAGCTGCAAGAAAAGATCAATATTCATGTGCACGCATCTGTGTCGAAGTCGACCTGGAGGAGGGTCTACCGGAAGCCATTAAACTAACAGTCGCAGGATGGACGCATGTACAAGAGTTGGACTATGAACAACTTCCATTCAAATGTAGGCACTGCCATGGCTACGAGCATTTCGCCAAGCACTGCAAGAAAAAGGTGGAAGAACAGTCAGACAAACAGAATGGTGAGCAATGGACCCTAATACAAAAAACCACCAATCACAAAAAAAGCAATGGAAAAGGTATTTCGAAAGAGGCACCAAGCAGCTCCAACCCCATCCAAGAAAAGAACTCAAATGATAAAGAAATCAGACAGAGTAAGCCAGCCACAACAGCCCCGGAAAACTTGGATCAAAGCGCTCCTCCTATCTCTAACAAAGAAGATGAGGAAATGGCTCACCTGGAAGTCCCCCAAGGAAGCCCTTCCAATCCCTCATACGCAGATGTCACAAGGAAAAAACCAGCTGAAAGCTCCGACTCCTCGGAGGAGGAAAACTACGAGCAGCCCACAAGAAAAGTCGGCAGGAAATCCCGCAGAGAAGCAAGGGAAGAGGAGGTGGAAAGGCTCAAAACCCAAGGAAGCCAGCCCACAATCGAAATGTCTATTGGGAGAAACTCCAGAAACAGGCCCCCCAAGGGAGGCTCCCACCCCACCCCTGGTAAATAATGCGCCTCGTCTCTTGGAACTGTAGAGGTCTGGGCAACCCCATGAAAGCAAAAGCAGTCAAGGATTTGCTCAAAATAGAACCCTCAGACATTCTCATGCTCCAAGAGACTAAGATAGAGGGGAAAGCCCTCCTAGACATCAGCAAGAAGAAATGGAAGAAAAGCGCAGGAAGAGCAGTCAGCTCAAGAGGCTCATCCGGAGGGCTTGCAACTCTCTGGACAGAAGAGCTCTTCCAGCTGACCAAATCCCATGAGACTCAGCACTGGATCTTTACGGAGCTTACGCATTGTTCAAGTAAGTTGATCATATCCCTCTTCAATCTTTATGTACCTGTCCTGTATTCTGAAAAGAGAGATTGTTGGAATTCACTTAATGAATTCTTAGAGCAGCATTCCCCTAGTAATATCATTCTTGCTGGGGATTTAAACATTGTTTTAAAATCCAAAGAAAAAAGGGGAGGAATCAATAGCAGAGACACCATGCTCCCCATGGTTGAAGACCTCATACAGCAATGGGATCTTCTTGATTTCAATCCGGTCAAAGGGCTCTATACATGGACCAACAACAGAGTGGGAGAGGAACATATATCAGCCCGTCTGGATCGATTTCTTGTCCAAGACACTCTGATGATGAACAAGAAGATAATCATCACCAAAATTCTACCGAAACTGACCTCAGATCACAAACCAGTTCAGCTCATTCTGGAAGATGAAGAAGATCTTGGTCCAATCCCCTTCCGATTCAGCCCTCTTTGGATTGAAAGGGACGGATTCACTGACACAGTGAAAGCAGCATGGGCCAAATCCTTCACAGGGTCCTCCAGCTATGTGTGGGAACAAAAGCTCAAAGCCACAAAGCAAGCCCTGAAGAATTGGATAAAGAAACCAGCTCCAAACCCAACCAGTCAAAGAAAAGAAATTGTTCAGTCTTTAGAGGCGTTGCAAGTCGAAATGGAAACCAGAGATATTACTCCAACGCTGCTCAACAAAGAAGTAAAAACACAATGCTCTTCATTTCGATCTTTCCGAATTGAGGAAGAGTACTGGAGAATCAAGTCTCGAAGTTTGTGGTTGAAGGCAGGCGACCGGAACACCTCCTTCTTCCATCGCCAATATCGAGCAAGACTCTCCAGAAATCACATCTCTGAAATTACAACAGCAGAGGGGTAGATTTGCAAAGGGTTCAACCAGATAAAAGAGGCAGTTGAAAGACACTTCAAACATCTCTACACCGCAGACACCCAAACCAACGAGGAAGAAACTGCTGAGCTCCTCTCTAACATCCCTCTCCTGATCAGTCCTGAAGACAATGCCATTCTCACTAAGCCCATCACTGAAGAAGAAATCATAAAAGTCATCTGGTCCATGGAATCGGACAAGGCCCCTGGGCCTGATGGTTTCACAATCCACTTTTACAAAACTTGTTGGGACATCATCAAAGCTGACCTTTTAAAGATGATAAAAGGATTTATGAAAAAAGCCAAAGTAGGAGGAGGAACTAACTCCACCTATCTCGCTCTTATCCCTAAAGAAACCAATCCTGAAACCTTCGCCAGATTCAGGCCTATATCGCTTTGCAATGCCTCCTACAAAATTCTGGCAAAGCTCCTAGCTAACAGGATCAAGCCATTGCTCAACAGGCTGATTTCAAGCAATCAAGGTGGCTTCGTAGAAGGCAGGCACATTCTGGATAATGTCATCCAAGTCCAGGAGATAATTCACTCAAGCAAACAACGAAAAGAAAAAGGCATGCTGATAAAACTCGATATGGCCAATGCTTTTGACCGAGTCAATCGAGCCTTCCTCTACAAAGTCCTTCATTCCTATGGCTTCTCCCCCCATTTCGTCAATCTCATCTCAGCTTGCACTGACAACCCCTGGATTGCCCCTCTCGTAAACGGTCGCCCTACTCCCTTTTTCCAAGCCCAGAGAGGCCTCAGGCAAGGATGCCCGCTCTCTCCCTTCCTGTACATCCTGATGGCAGATTCTCTCAGCAGAAAGCTAACAGCTGAAAAAGCCTCAGGCTCCCTTCCAGGCCTAAAACCTTCCAATTCCTCTCTAGCTCAGAACCACGCTCTTTTTGCTGATGACTCCCTCCTCATGGGAGGTGCCTCTGTTAGAATAGCCAAGGAATTTGACTCTGTCCTAAAATGCTATTGTAGGGTCTCTGGTGCCTCAATCAATGAAAGAAAAAGTGAAATTTATGGTTGGAACATTGGCCAGCAAGAGCTTACAGGAATCTCCAACATCCTTGGCTTCATCGGTCATGCCCACTGGGAAAAGATTAAATACCTCGGCCTCCCCATCACTAACTGTTGCAACAAGAGGTCACTGTGGACAGAAATTATCAGCAAAATAAAATAAAAAATCTCTGTATGGGGAGGCTACTGGCTCACAAAAGGAGGTAAGGTCATCCTGATCAAGGCTGTGTTATCTGCGCTCCCAATATACCAAGCAGCCTTCCTTCTCGCTCCAAAAAGTGTGACGGATCAAATCTCCAAGCTTCTCCGCGATTTCCTTTGGCAGGGGGGGAAAGGGAATCAACACAAATTTCATTTGGTTAAATGGGAAACGGTCAAACGTTCAACTTCTGAGGGAGGCTTGCAAATTCGTGACCCAGCAATAGTAAACCTGGCGATGGGAGGCAAAATCATGTGGAATCTCTTCAAAAATCCCAAGCATCCTGTCAGCGAAATACTGAAGTCGAAGTATGCCCATAAAGTCCCGCTCAGAAATCTGCAAGAAAGCCAAACAAGTCACAGCACGCAGGTATGGCGATTATGCAATAAAAGTTTGAACTTCTTTAAGGGAAAGGCGTACAGGATCCCAGGCAACGGAAAGCAAATAAATCTGTGGCACGATCGCATAATGGACCGAGAACCCCTCGCAGATAATGAAGAAATCACAGAACTGAAATCTTGGCTGGAACGTGCAGGGATAAACAGTGTTTATGAATTATCCAAATGGGACAGTCATGACGATTGGCAAGGGTGGGACTTCTTTGGAGTTCCAGATCGCCTAAACCAGCAAAAACGCATTCTAGAAGAGCTGTTGGAAGAAGCGGCCCCAGTGAACAGGAAAATGAAAGATAGCTGGGGGTGGGGGAAATTTGGAAGCTATACAATAGCAGAAGCCTACAACGCTCTCCAGCCAACCAGGAACAACAGTAAATCCACAGAATTTTGGAGGAAAGTTTGGGATCCGCTAGCATTACCCAAGGTAAATTTCTTCTTTTGGACACTGGTTCACAACAAGCTGTTAACAAGAGACAATCTGGAAAAAAAAAAAGCATAGTTGGGCCGCATAGATGTGAGCTGTGCAGAAGCAGCTCAGAGACAGCCAAGCACCTCTTCATGGATTGCAATTTTGCCAAAGAAGTTTGGAGTCTCATTCTTCATGAGTTAAAAATCACAGTCCCCCAATTTAATTCTGTAGCAGACCTATTTGATGCTTGGAATCAATGTTATCCTAACAAAATCCCCAGCAAATCATTTTGGAGGAAAGTCTGGAATGCCATCCCCAAATATGTCTGCTGGCAGATCTGGTTGACCCGGAATGACCTGATTTTCAATGAAAAGCAGCAAGCCCCTTTTTCGGCAGCGGCAAAGGCCAAAGCCTTCCTCCTGGAAGCAGCCCAACAACAATATTTTTCAGATGATGCTTTGCTGCTCCCTGAAGAAGAGAGGTGGCTGGGCCCCCTTTCTCCCTACCCACGGAAGCAGTTATCAGCCCCTCAAGCAGCGAACCCAGATTGGCGAAAAAGAGACCCCGAAGCTACTATTCAAGAATGGTGGCGAAAACAAAAAATCACCACGATCTTCTTCGACGGAGCCTCCAAAGGTAATCCTGGGACAGCAGGAGCAGGAGGAGTCATCTATGCCCCGGACGGTTCAAGAAGGGACAACTTCTGTTGGGGCATCGGGCAGAAAACCAACAATCAAGCAGAGATCCAAGGCCTGCTCAAAGCTTGTCAAATAGCCAGAGACAGAGGAGACAAAGAATTCCAAGCTTTTGGAGACTCAAAGATTCTAATAAAAAATTTAAACACGGGCAAATTGTTCACCAATGCAAGCCTCAACAAAACTCTGAACAGATTAAAGAGAATCCTGCTTGACTTCGACTCCTACAAATTCCTCCACATCCTCAGAAACTTGAACAGTGAAGCAGATCTGTTAGTGAACAAAGGTTGCACTCTTGGCAAAGGGTAACTTCTCATAAATGACGAAAGTTCATTTCATCCCTGTAATCCATGAGCAATCTGCATTTTGTAATAGTACAAGAAACGGAAACAGAAGCATTGTAATGATGGTTGCCAAGGCGTAAGTCCAATCTTTTCCTCAATAAATTAAACATATCCGTTTCAGTTAAAAAAAAAATAAAAAAAATTATATTTTGTTATTATAAAAATGGATTTTAAACATCTCATTCATTCTAAATTTGTAATTTTATGATAGAAGTTTAATATATATATATATATATATATATATATATATATATATATATATATATATATATATATATATATATATATATATATCAGTAACTTAATTCCATGTGTCGTGTCGTTGAGATGCGTATTATACATCTCTTCCTTTGTAAGTTATAGAATGTGCATGGATTTTCTTAATGCAATAAAAAATTTTCTACTCTTCATTATAACTTGAGATGTTCAACTTGCACCTAATAAAACAATAAAGTTAAAATAGGTTTGCCTTTTTCCTTTGTAGATCTTTGTCCCAATTAATCTTGCTCTTAATAGATTAATTGCCTTATGGTGGCCTTGAGTGGTCACTCCCATTAGTTGCATGCTTTTTAGTTTTCTGTTAGTGACATTTCTTAGGCTTGATAACATTTTATTTAATTTATGAAAATGTGTTATTGTCCATATTATTGTTAAATATTAATATTAAATATGTTGGTTTTTTAGCATAGTTTAGAAAAAAGTTCCCAAAAGGTTTATAGATTGTATTTAATAATGTAATGATTCATTGCTTGATCAAATTGTTTGAATATTCTTTTTAATGATTCATTGTTTCATGAAATTGTTATTGATATTTTTTGAGTATATTAACTTGTGTGTGATAAATTCAAATGTCACCTGTTTTTGATATTTTCACTGGTCAATTTCCCTTAAGGCCATCACCATTCGGTACCAGGTTAAGGAAATACAAGAGTCGTGAAGTGGCATTGTCCAAGCACTTAAATCTTCAAACTTGTTTTTTTTAGTCACATATACTTCCTTTCCGTGTAAATTCTCCATGAAAAATGTCTCATGGAACATGAGGGGCCTCAATAGTAAAGGAAAATAAAGACTCCTAAAATAAAAATGGCACGCAAAGCACCCATCAATAATGTTGATATAAGAAACAAAAATATTAAGTGAGGTTCTACCTCATATAATTAGCAAATGGGGGAGGAATTTCCAAGTAGTAGCGATTGATGCTTAGAGATACATGGGTGGAATGGCTATTATTTGGAATGATTAGGAAATCAAGGTTACCAATATGTTTACCTATTTTCGCATTATGACAATACAGTTTAGTTAATTGACATCGAGGACTACTACCATGTATCCAATGTCTATGACTCCAATATCACAAATCGAAAACCTCTATTTCTAAATTCTATTTCCAACACAAGTAATTTATACTCCCCATCCCCATCTCGGATTATTGGGAATGACTTCAATATTATCAAGAGTCTTGAGGAAAAGAAAGGATGAATCACAATGTTTACCAAGAGATTTTGTAATCTATACCATCAAAGCCCTAAACTAGTCCCCATTAAAGTTCTCAAGCAATTAGCCTCCGACCCACACATGTGGATCAATGAGATGCAATACATGCGTGTGTGGTGACTAACTTAATACACTATTCTAATAACTCCACAAACTTAAGTATTTCACTCCATCACATAAATTTACCATAGTGTGACATAAGTAAGCCAAGAGTAGACATGAAACCCTTAGGCAAAAAACATTCCCTAGATCCTCAATTAGGTGCTTAAATGATATGCAAGGGGAAAAGAGGACTTCATGATTTAACCATCACAAACATGTGATCAAGTGTGACTAGGAGTGTATATATTCATATGTTTTCCAAATAGGGAGTGAATACATGAGTTACCATTCATTGGGCCTTATTTTTCTTTCTTTTGATTTTTCTTATATATAGGACTTAGGGAATAAGGTTTTCATAAGTTTGGCATAGCTCATAGATATAACATATACATGAATTTTCACTTCAACCTTAGATTTTAGACTTAGATGAATCATTATAGTGTATCTTTAATGATTTTGGCTTTTACTTTTTGATTTTATTTCATCACAAATGAAAAAGGGAAAATGTTTTTCAGCAAATCTATGAATTCTTAATCATAAAGGCATCATGCGATGAAAAAAATAATGATGTTATTCTATAAGAAAATGATGGGTATTCTTGAGAAAATCTTATTCTTGTGGATGTCTCCTCCCTAGTTGATAGGGAGTGGGGGTGGAAATCACATTATCCATGTGTCATGTACTATGACCAGGACTAACAGTCGTAAGCCTAGTAAAGACACGATTAGGGAGAATGGTGGATTGGATAAACATCTGGGACCAATAGTCTTTGAGAATTTGTACTTTGACTAGGACTAACCACCATAAGTAAAGTACATTAATCCAAGATAAGAATAGTCATGAGGATTGACATTTCCTAGTGTTAAATATGACAGTGAATTAGGAAATGACCATGTGAGGACATACCTGGTGAACATCCTGGCAGGGTAAGTGCTTAGAGGGGCAGTGGTGTCCAAATTTATGCCTCCCAACATTATGCTCTAATCTAATGGAGTGATAGAACTTGTTAGTCAAGGCCTTACTATTTTGATAATGTTGGCTATTATGATGTAAATCATCATTGATTCTTATCAATCCAGATCCCTTCTTATATGAATATTTCAACTTGAAAGTACTTTTTGTCTCATTATGAGCACCTCCCTAGTTTAGAGGGAGTGTCATCATCTTTATTATGATCATCATCACCACCATTATAGTCATAATTATTGTCATCATTACTTTATTGTCATAATCACCATTCATGTCATTATCATCATCATCATCATGATTATGGACATTATCGTCAATTGTTCATAATTATAGGTGTCGTAAGAAATATCATCAACCCAAAAAAAGTTATGAGTGCTTGAAAATGGTTGTTAGGAAACATGATATATGATAGATAAATAACAACTTTATTTTTTAGAGATGGTCAATGATCATCATCATCACTACCATTATCATCATCATTATAATTTTCATCATCCCTGCCATCATAATTAATGTAATTTCTATCATCATTGTTGTCATATTCATCATGAACATCATAATCATCATTCATGCCATCATTGTTGTTGATGATGACCAAGATGAAAATAATGATAATGATGATCAAATGATAATGACTTGGAAGATGATGCCAAAGATAATGATTATGATTATGACCATGACAGCATTTAAAAATTGGGAAGATTGGCCAAAGTCATTAGCAGCATCATCATCATTGTCATTGTAACCCCCATTGTCTTTATCATCATTGTCCTTATCATAATAATCACAATTCATGTCATCGTCATCGTATTCATTATCATCATCGTCATAATTATTGGCATTGTCATCAGTTGTTCATAATTGTCAATGTCATAAGAATTATCATCAATGCAAAAAATATGATGAGTGTTGGAAAAGGGATGCAAAAGTGAACAAAAAAAATGGGGGCAACAATAGACATAAAATTGGATGAAGAGTGGACACAACATAAGTAGATACAAAACAAGAAGGAAAAATTGACACAAAAGTGGATGAAAAAGTAGATGCAATAGTTGATGCAAACTTGGACACAAAATAAGATGCAAACATGGATGAAAAAGTGGAAGAAAACATGGGTACAATAGTAGGCATAAAACTTAGCATGAATTGTGGTGTAATAAATGTGGATACAACAACGAACGCAAAAAAAGGACACAAAATTGGATGCAAAAAGGAGGCAAAATTGGATTCAAAAAAGGATGTAAACATGGACCAAACATGGGTGCAATAGTGGACACAAAATTAGATGCAAAATTGGACGCATCAGAAGTGGATGTAAAAGTAGATGAAAAATGGGATGAAAAAAACATAAACAATATTTGATGCAAACTTGGACACAAAAGAGGATGCAAATGTGGATGCAAAAGTGGAAGAAAATGTGGGTTGCAATGATAGGCACAAGATATGGCACAAATTGTGGCACAACAAAAGTGGATGAGAAAGTGGATGTAATAACAAACATAGAAAAAAATGCAAGCCAAGATGCAATAAGGGATGTAAAAGTGGATGGAAACATGGGTGCAATAGGAGAAACAAAATTAGATGCAGTGGAAGTATATGAAAAAGAATATACAAAATGAGATGCAAAACCCAACACAAAAGTGGATGCAATATTTGATGCAATAGAGGATTCGAAGATGGATGCAAAATTGGAAGCAAACATGAGTACAATGGTAACTACAATACATGGCATAAATTGTGTCACAACAAAAGTGGATGTAATGATAGATGCAAAAAAAAAAAAAACAAATGAAGATGCAAAATAAGATGCAAAACGGGATGCAAAAGTGAACGTAAACATGGGTGCAACAATGGATGTAAAATAGGATGCAAAATTTGATGCAACAAAGTTCGATGCAAAAGTAGATTCAATATGAGACACAAAACATGATGAAAATCTTGACACCAAAGTGGATACAAAAAATGGATGCAAAAATAGATGTAAAAATTGATGAAAACCAAGATGTATATGAGGATGCAATCGTGGATGCAAATTTAGAAGGAAAAGTGGGTGCAAAGGGAGGTGCCAAAGTAGGTGAAAATTATGGCACAAGAAAATTGGATGCAATAGTAGACACAATAACAGATGAAAAAGAGGATGTAAATATGGATGCAAAACAAGATATAAAATTGGATGCAACAAAAATAGATGCAAAATTAGACAAAAAACTAGACACAAACCTTGATGCAAAACTTGCCGCAAAGTGGATGCAAAAAATAATGCAAAAAATGATTTAAAAAATGATGCAAAAGAGGATGCAAGAGATGATGTAAAAGTTGATGCAAGTGTAGGTGAAAAAAGTGGATGCAATAGAGGATACAAAAGTTGGTGAAACAAAATTAGGTGCCAAATTTGATGCAAAACATGGTGGAAAGGATGGCACAAAACTTGGCATAAAACCTGGCGTAAAACCTTATGTAAAATCTGGTGCAAAACCTATTACAATACCTGGTGCTAAACTTGGTGTAAGACTTGGTTCAAAACTCGGTGCAAAATTTGCATCAAGTTTTGCATCATATTTGATAAATGGACACAAATAGCACCAAAAATGGGCTCTAGATGCAAAAAAGGAAGCAAAAAGGGATGCTAATCACAGGGTTTTGTTGTAGTGTTGACTTTAGTCTAAGAATGAAGGCAAGGAAGGTGACTTAGAGCTGACCTAGGGCTATCCTAAAGGGATGCTACAAGCCTGCACTAAAACTATAAGTTGATTGTTCATTACAACTTTTATAGGTTAAACACTTTCCGTATAAATGAATGTTGCAAATTATTTGTGCTTGCCTAATAGTTTGAGAACATATTCAAGGTAGAGTCTTCCAGGGCTAGTAATTAGGGGTCAAAGTCAAAATCAAGATAATCCTTGGAATCTATGAATTGGCATTGGTCACTTCAAGATTTGGGCATGATGCACCTTTATTCACTAGTGAACCTATGGATTTTAGATGTTGTAGGAATTTTCAACTAAATAAGTTGAACTTCCTTATGAAATAGCCTCTTATTGATGAATTAGAATGGTGTTGGAATCCATTTGGAATTAGGCTTGAAAACTAATGCAAACATAGTTGAATAGTCCCTTTGTTCATCAAGAGCATTGATCCCAACAAATGTTTCTTTTGGTCAATTGAATACAACTTGAAGGTTGAGCATTGGTTACGTGAATTACAATCATGCATCATGGGTAGGATCCTTTAACTCACTTGGACTAAAAAAGGATCCTTGAACTCGACTTGACAAAGTTCTTCTCCTGTAAATGAATTGCATTGACAACTGACTAATGAATTACATTGGAAACAATCATTGAGTTTTAGAGACATCATTGTTTTCTTTTATATGTATTTTCACAATGAATCGTGTTGATGACATAAACAGGCGATAGGCCTACTGTTTATGGATCATATTGTATCCAATAAGTTGAATTTGTGGCCTTGAAGGAGATGTATCACCTTGAGGAGAAAATTGATGGGGTAGAAATCCATATCATCTTGCTTTTCAAATCTTTAAAGTCGGAATCCAAGGAGGTGTTTTTGCCACCCAACATTACACCAACACTTGGGTGATCAAGAAAACTAATTGAGAAGCACAAACATAGTTTTGCTCTAAAGATGAGAGAAGAAGACTTGATTTTTGTCATCATTTAGAGCAACAACAAGTCCATAGAGTTTTGGCATCAAGAAGAATTAGAGATGGAGCAATAAAAACATTAGAGGATTGTCCATAGATTAAAGAGGTGAGGACTTGGCCACAAGTTGCCCATGGTTTTGAAGAAAATTCTAGAAATATTGCCAATGATCCAAAAAATTGTAAAAGGAGAGTGAGGACACTTGGGAATGAGTGTATCCCATGCATGTTAGCATTAGAGTACATCATACACAAGTCAACCCTACTATATCTTTGTATAACTCATGTTGCCCTAAACTTATGACACACACTTCTTTTGTTAGAGGGATTTACCATGGATCTTTACCCAACCTTGGAGACCCCTTTTTAGGAAAAGTGCTCACTAAACCAGGCCAAGTTTATGCCCATACCAATACTGGAAGTGCATCATTCCACAAATGCAAGGATCAATCCTTTTATCATGTTGTTTCTAGGTGACATTGTATTGAAGAGTACATTAAAGTGTTTTCTTACATGTTTTTAGTCAAGGAAACTATGTCCCTTAGCACGATCTTCATACTTGTAGCCCACAAATATTAATCCAATAAAATCATATTTAACTCAAGCAACATTTAAATGGATAAGGAATACCACTATGTCCCAAATCGATGAATCATTTTCTATAGAGTACATTGGAAACTATCTCAAGAAGATGCTTCTAACCTATGCCAAAATATTTTACAAGAAATGTCCCAAGTAGTGTTGGAAATATACTATAGAATTGTAATAGCATGTTTCCATGTTGATTTTGATGATGAAATATCTTCATAGAACTAATGATGGCATCCTACTTCATTATTTTTAGTCAATGCACCATCTAAACAATCAATAGTCTAACATTAGGAATTGAAAAGGCACTATTTCTTTCACATAATCATTGTTCTTCTTACCATGCATGCTCCAACTTGCATATATGGGTTCCAAATCTAGATTGTCTCCAAATCTGAGTGTATATATTTCATGAAGCTTCCATGTCTAAGAAGAAGCAAAAATGGTGATGTTTGTTACCTTTTTCTACTTCTACTATTAAAGTATTTAGGTTGCTCAATTTCTATATATTAGATGAGCCTTCCCTCAAGTAGCTTGAGAACACATAACCTTTACTTCAATGCATAGGATTGCATTGTTGCCTTGTTCTCATTAATTGTTGGTCTTGATATGTCACCAAAATATATCTATTGTGATGATATTTGTCTTTACATGTATGCTAGGTCACAACTTAGAACTAAAATAACATGTTGGCCAAGGCACTTCCACTACTAAATACATGTTATAGGGTCTTAATGCTCCCATACAGTCCTTGTGCAATACAAAATAAGTGTAATGTTTCCATATGATCATGAAATTTAAGGCCAATAAAACACCATATAGTATACCATTTCCAGAATATCTTATGATATGTTTCTAATGATTTATTTTTGTAATTTTTAATTGTAGTGATGGACCAAGGCATCATTCTAAAGGTTGTAGACATGTTTTTCCAAGAGTGCAGAGAAGAAAAGACATGAAACATGCAAACAAAAAAATCATGACTTCAATGCAACAATTGTTAGGTTGGTATGGAAAGCAGTAGAGTTTAATGCAACATATAGTGGTAGTTCATTGTCTAATTACCCAACAAAATCATTTGTTGGTTCTTGTTTGGTCATAAGTATTTGTAGGTTGCAGACATTCTGAATGGAGCCCAACCCAGTTATCTTGTACTATAATGCTTTGACTTGGTTAAACATTATTCAAGTGGATTTCTTGTAAGGATGAGGATTTCCCACTACGAACTTGGTGTATGGTGCTATTGTCTCATGACATTTATGGTTGATGTTATTATTGAAAAACTAAAAATAACACCTTAAGTATTTTTATTGGTAAATTTCATAGAAGGTGATTAAGTGACTTCCACAATTTTGGTTATGGTCGAGCCATTCCTAGGTAGGTGTGGTCTGGTGGTGTACAAACATCTCAACCCAAAACTATCAAACCAAAACTATCCAACAACTTCTTTGAGGGTATAATGTGTTTTCTTAGCATTTATACTAATGTTGTTGGCACCACTTTTCATTAGGAAAACACAAAATGTCTCATCATATGGCAATAAGGCTTCTTTCTTAACATAACATATCATTCACTCAAGAGTCAAGACATATGGCTAGTATTTAGGAATCCCATTTAGATTTAATGTGCTAATAATGGTTCTATAGGATTTTATTTTACACAAAATTAAAGGAAATACCCAGTGTTGACAACTTTCCTTTCCCAAGAGTCCTACTTGCATTTCCACCAGAGTTTGTAGTGATGTTTGACTAGACACTGCAAATGATTGAAGTCAAGCCTTCCAAGAGCACTCATGGAAACTAAATTTACTTTTGTAGTTCCTCGAAAAGAAGATTTTAGCCCACCTTGTTGTTGAGCTACTTCACTTAGCCTTGTAAGATAAAGTTTGTATTTTTGAAGGTGGCTTACAACATTCTCCCTTGTAAGTCCGTGAACATTCATCATCTCAAGTATCCTATTTTGAATAGTCTTATCGATTCAAAGCCGATTTTCAAAGTTAACAAACTATTGATGAAGCTCCATAGACCATAGCACTCATGGTTTCTTCAAATATGTATGATCATCATTATCCTAGTCAAAATCATCATTCTCTTCCTTTGTTTCCTTCATTCCTTTTGATGTTTTTTTTTTGAATTAGACTCAATCCCTTCATTGATTGAGGAAGAATACCCAATATCATCTGAAACCTTCATATTCTTATCAGTATCTTCAACACTACTTGAGTACTCCAATTCTCTTTCCCAATTCCTCCACTTGTTGATATCCTCTGTCCTAAAAATGATTCAATATCAATTCTCTCTATTGAGAATTCAATGTTTCATTCTCCAACAGAGCGTTTTCCAGTGCATGTAATGTTGCTTCATGCTTTGTTCATAGTTTTTTAACATGCTTATATTCCTCCCTCAAAATTCTGACAACCTCTGCACCAATTATGGATTGCATCTTTGCACTAGGTTGTTCCTTATAAACTTGTACATAGTAGATGGAGAGAGTGCACGATAAATTTTTAGGTTCCAGTGAGTAATTTTATATAGACCAAGTGCACTTGATACATAAAATCTAGATCATAACAATCAGGGAAAACATGAACCTAGCTAATGTGGCCCATAGTGTTGTAGTGCAAAAAGCCACACCAATATACAACATGAAATATGAACCAATACATATTCATACAGGTGTTATGTCATAACAAATACATAAATGCTTGGTGTCAACACACCATCTTCAATAACCATACAAGTGCCCAACAAAGTCACACTAACGATGCAAATTGAAGGCTTTTATGCTTTTTAAAAATATTTCTTATTCTTGACCCCTTGTATCTGGATGAAGTTCCATTTTAGATGTTTAAAGTTCCTCATCAGCAATTTGATGATTTGGTAGAAAACTAACTTTGGCACGTCTACATAACAAATAATACAATGCAAAATTCCCACCTTCTCCATCGTCATCAACTTTCAACACTATACAAGCATACTTGAACAAAGGCACCAAAGTTAATGTCCAGAGGAAAAAGGACAATGCACCAATTATTCATCATATTCATCAATTATTTCCTTATGTAGGAATTTGTCCAAAGTTTCATCTAGGACATTTATATCAACAACTTCAAGATTTGCAACAATGGTAATTGTTGTACCAATTTCCTCAAGATCAATGTAGAGGGTAATCACCTCATCATATAATGGACTACCAAAAAACATTTCCAAGAACATGTGCTCTCCATAAGATTGACACCATAGCTAGAGGAAATGGAGCTCTTATAGTTGCCCATAATACCATAGTGCATTATCCAACTGTCGAGTACCACCTAATTCGATGACCTTCATTATTCCATAAAGTTGAAGTCCTTAGTAGAAATTGTAATATATAATATGATGACAAAGTTTCCCAAAACCATTCGGTAAATATGGTAGGCCTTTCGTGAATGTGAAAAACATTGCAGAAGTCTACTTTTGATAATAATACACACCCATGAAGGTTATAGATTATTGATGAAAATGCCATGACAAAAATAAAGCTATATAAAACATCTGCCACCTGCGTGCTCTTTTAGGAATCCTTTATGTTTGGATTATTTGTCACCAGCAAAACCTCAACAGATATATTAATGTTGACTTTGCTGCTTGCACTCTTCCTATAATGAACAATAAAGGGATTCAAATTTATCCTTTTGGTTTTTGTTTTATCTAGTATTTTCTTCATCTTTTCTTTCTCATATATGAGCTCAGTGAGGGAGATATTGTCTTTTCACATTTCTTCTTTTTGAATGATTCAAAAACCTCATTTCTCTTTGTTAGTGTTTCCAAGAAGGATGGTATTGATTCCATTCTTTACCATAGTGATATAAAGCAAGATTGCATGATCATCCACTGCCTGCTCAATGAGATAGTCTAATCCAATTTTGAGCTTCCCAATATGACTAGAAACCCATCCCATAATCAACATGGAGTCCCTAGAGATTTGGAGGTCTATGATGCCATTGTTAGTAGTTATGCTCAATAAAATAATAATGGCCTTGGTATCTACATTATACAAGCCCATAGGGGAAGGAAAATGGGTGCTTCTATGTCAAATAAAGTACTCACCTAACTCTCAAAATGCCTAGGTTCCCTACTAAAGATGCATCAAAGAACGCCCAAGGCTTCCTTTTGTCAATCTCCAAAATACCATGTTTCAAAGACTTCTTTGTCACCAAACTCTTAAGTCCATTATACTCACATTGAATCTTAGAGACAACTTGCGAGTGTGAGAAATTATAATCCTCAAATATCCTACTATTCCTTTCCAATTATAGAGAACAATAAACTATGAAGGGAAGAGTTCTATATTCGATAAATAGTCTATCCTCCATCCATGTTTTTGAGACCATCCTTGAGGGATTCCCCTTCAAAGAATATTCACCTCTTACCAAAGTTTTGTTGTTGCTCAGATCACCCAAGGATAATCAAATCCTACAAAAAAATGATATATGGTCTCTGCTTTACAATTACACAGGGGACATATGTGAGGGCCTTCAATTTAATGTCTCAATAGCACATACTAGGCAAGGACTTGTTAGCATAGAAATCCACTGCCTAGAAAAGTAACTTGATGAAACTACACTTCTCTCTAGAGTATTAGATATTTGTTTCCTGTCTTGTGCGTCAAATGTTGGTAGCTTCAAAAGTTTTTGATCTTGTTAATGGTTTTGGTAGCCTTGATGGAGAGGTTGTTGTGACAAGAACAATTTTTTTTGCATTTCCTCCCATATGTGGAATTTGGAAATAAGTTGTGAGTTTAACTCGTTGGCTGATTGCATTAACTACCATGAAGGAATTTTTTGTCCTTAGTTGTTTTTTTTTAATATAATACACTCCCCTAAGGAATAATAGCCAAGCCAACTACACTAATACTTGCTCTTTCTTATATGTGAGTGGAGAGGCAACTGCCAAATATTTCACTGTGCGTGGCATCAGGAGATTTGGCATTGATAATAATGAAAATGGAACTTCTAATTGGAGGAATAGAACTTCTCTTTTCACTACATATTATTATTCAAAGTATGAGATGTAATACTTGCAACCTTGCATTCAGTCTCAAGATCATTTTTACCATTAGTTGAAACAAGATCCCAAACAAGCATACTTCCAAAGGATATATGATTTCCATCATCATTAAAATCTCTACCATGCAAATTTGGCTATGGTGATGGAGTTATTGTGGAAGCAAGCCATGACAATGATTCATTCATGGACTACATTCAATGATGATCATTAGGCCATTTTAAAGAGTTTTTCTAGGTAATGAAACAAGCATGACCATGAGAACTTTAAAAAGAGAGGGGGAATGAAAAATTTTAAATGTACGTGGTGAAATTTTTGGGGGATCGTTGTAAAGGCTATAATAAGACACAAAAAAAATTCATTTGATGCCTCAAACTACCTCTAGAATGTTTTATACCCCAATTCTCCAAATTGGGACCCATTGATAGAAATGGTCCCCTTAGTTAATTCCTCCAATATTTCCACTATGAAAGCATCAAGATGGATGAAAAATAATATAATGATGAGGTATATGTACATGTGATGAGGGAAATTGAGTAGCCATAGGATGGTCATCTTGGATTGGAGTGATGTTATAACACCCAGATGATGATATGGTGGTCCTTCAGATGGAGTGATGTTATAACACCATCAAATAGGTTGGCTAACATGCATGTGATGAGGCCAATTGAGTAGCCATAGGATGGTCATCCTGGATTGGAGTGATGTTATAACACCCAGATGATGATATGGTGGTCCTCCGAATGGAGTGATGTTATAACACCCATATGATGATATGGTGGTCCTCCGGATGGAGTGATGTTATAACACCATGGTCCTCATGACTGGAGTTGATGATAGGTGTTCCTCCTAGATTGGAGTGATGTTATAACACCCAGATGATGATACAGTGGTCCTTCAGATGGAGTGATGTTATAACACCATGGTCCTCTTGACTGGAGTTGATGATATGTGGTCCTCCTGGATTGGAGTGGTGTTATAACACCTAGATAATGATATGGTGGTCCTCTAAATGGAGTGATGTTATAACACCATGGTCCTCTAAAGTGGATTTGATGATAGGTAGTCCTCCGGATTAGCGTGATGTTATAGCACCTAGATAAATATATGGTGGTCCTCTTGGATTGGAGTGATGTTATAACACCATAGATGATGATAAGGTGGTCTTCCTAGATTTGAGTGATGCTATAAGACCTAGACAATGATAAGGTGGTAATCCTAGAATGGAGTGATGGTATAACACCTAAGTAATGATAGGATAGTCCTCCTTGTGGAGTCGCATGATGCCTTGAAGTGTTTCCCAAGGTAAACCTTTCCTATGATGTAAGAAGCCAAGTAAAATTTATAAAGTTGTGAAGAAAAGCCCAAGATAGACATTGGTTATGTGAAGTGAAAATCAGCCATAATGTAAAGTCATGTAAGAGTGATGTTGGACGTCTATATATATATGAGCTCCTTCAGTGATTGTGACATATTTCTCTTGCTCTTGCGCACTTGGTTTTGCTCTACAGTTGTATGGGGAAATTCGCTACAACTATTCTTGCTCCTTCTAAGGTTTGTTATGTCTTTTTCATGCTCATTGGAGACTTGCAATGACATGTGTCTTGTCCTTGGAGGCTCACTATGGTTTGTGTCATGCTCATTAGAGACTCGCTATGACATGTATCTTGTCCTTGGAGGTTCGCTATGCTTTGTGTCTTTCCCTTGGAGGTTTGATATGGAAGGTGTCTTGTCCTTGGAGGTTCACTATGGCTCGTGTCTTGTCCTTGGATGCTCGCGATGACTTGTTTCTTGTTCTTGGAGGCTTGCTATACCTGTGATTTGTCATTGGTGGCTTTTTATACTCTTAACTTGCACTCTAGAGGCACTTTCTATTATTTTTCAAGCTGCAACGAAGATATGGTTTGTTATATACGGCTAATTATTACATGGTCTTTCATATCTCCTTTGGCCTAGGGTTTTTGGCAAAGGACTTGATAAAGCCATGATTAAATATTGATTTATAAGCACTTGATCATAGTGAAAGGTTAGTGATTTATACAGGTGTTATGACTGATGGGAGCACAAAAGAACTCAAGCTACACATAAATAAACAACTCAACACAAGAAGTGCAATTTGACATATCAACATAACAATATCCAACTAAGTTATTGAAAGTCAACTAAAGATACCTTATTCTCCATCCAAGTTACGAATTCAAGCCACTTTTTGCCTTCTATAATATCAAATTCCAATTTTGATGAATAATGGCCATATTGATGCTCCTATTAAAACATGGCAGATGGACTAGTTTTTTTTTTTTTTTTTTTAACAAATTCGGATGCTATGTATTGATTGAAAAAAGTGCTAAGGCATAAAGCCATACATAGTTTGCTGCAAGAGCATTACAAATCCAAGGATAGAGAATGAGGTCCCTATCCCTGAGCTGGATTCTCAAAATTCGGACTACTAAAGAGCAAGTACTACTATAGATTCGGACGAACTGAAGACACAAAAATTTGCATTTGCAATACATGATTTAATCGATGGAAATATGACTGATATTCCTCGCAGTAGAGTCCTCTGGGTGCTGATCTGCTTCCATTGGATTGACGCTTGAAGAAGTTGATTTTGCTTTCTGTTTGGCTTCCAAAATGTCTCTTAAAATTGCCAATGATTCCTCAGCATGGATGCATCTATTGCTAAGCCCGTTGAACTGATCCTGAAGCGAGTGAACCCTGTGGAGAAACAACTCCATTTCTGTACGGTACTTAGCATGGAGATTTCTGAACTGCTCCTCAAATTTTCCTTCCAGACAATGGATCTTTTCTGCTTGCCTAGCTTCCATATTTCGCACTTGATCTTCCAGAATTCGCTGTTGAGCTCTGACCTCGTCGAATTCCGCTTGTAGATCTCGGCAGTGAAAACATTGCTCCTCACGCGCCATCACAGAGAAAGGATTGATTTTAAAAGAGACAGAATCACAAGAACAGCCTAAGGGCTCCGTGAGGTTACAAGGAAGAGGGGACCACGGTTTGATGTCGGATCTGATAGAGAATAAGCTGCAACAGAGGGAGTTCGAGAGCCCAAGTCTCAACTTCGAGGATAAGAGAGAGGGCGGATCTGAGAGATGACGCTCTGTATAATGGCAGGGAAAAGAGAAGGGGGAAAGTAGCCAGGAAGGAGCAAGAGAGGGGGGCGGGATGGAGAGCCAAGGGTCGACGATCAGCAAATGAGCTGAGAGAGGAGCGGTGGGTATAGAAGGAGGGCTTCTGAAGCTCTTGATCAATCCTTTAGTTCTGTTCCTGTAAGAGTCCAATAGATAGGTTAGCGAAATAAAAAGCAGGGGAAATAAAATCGATACCAAGGCACATCTTCTATGTCGCAGCTGGCCCTGGTTGCTTCCTTCGACTTCACAGTGATGCTCTTGGACGTTATGCTGTAAGATGAGAGGATCTGCTCTCCTATTTAAAGATTGAATCCGACTGCGGCATCCTGAATTCTTTTCAGAAGACCGATTCTCTGCAGAGTTAAAGTATTTTGTGGGATTTCTGGGACGATTGTCTGAGGCAGTGAGATCCTTGGTCAGTCCTCTTCGTTTATGAGTTTTGCTTGGGATTACCAATGGATTGCTGATCGTATTCTGAAGCTGATTGATTGGGCTTTTCGTGTGCCCGAAAACTGTAGTCACCATACCCCCCGCACGCTTGTTGGGATTGCGCGCTTGGGGATTGTCAGATTTCACTAGATTCATGGCAGAGGCTGGAAGAAGGATTGCTGATTGTGCCTTAGGGTTCCCTCTCGATATCCGACGGCTTTATTAGCATGACTGTCCGCTGCCCCATTGTGTGTGCGCAGAATATGATAGAACCGAATTGTACTGAAGTAATCGGTGAGGAGATTGATGCGGCAGAGGTGTTGTTGGAGGCTGCTATTTGATGACGGCCTGTGATGATTCATATATCCGATGACAATCGAAGAGTCTCCTAGCACGATTGCCTTTTTGATATACCCTTTTTTGAAGTTGCATCAAACCTTGGAACAGAGCAAGAGCCTCCGCAATATTGTTAGTTTTGACTCCTAAACTCCATTCATAGCTACTTATTTCTTCTCCTTTCTCATCTAGAATAACTCCTCCTGCTCCTGCTGGTCCTGGATTGGACTTAGAGGCCCCGTCAAAGAGTAAAATTGGACAGTTATTGCTCGTCATCCATCTCTTGAATTCCTGAGATGAGAGCCTTATTTCCCATTGTTTGATCTTGTGGTTAGGATTCGCGCTCCTTCTCTGAATATTATGATGATGGCCTGTACTATCTAGAATATGACTGATCATGATCCTTTCCTCAGTAGTGTAATCAGTAATTTTAATGATGCCTGAGCATTTGACTACTATCGTTTCCTGCGCTAGAAGGTGAGCACTGCTACATGTTATTCTAACATTGCCTTCTTGGTTTTGAAAAATTTTCTTGTTTCTAGTGAGCCAGATTTTCCAGAGAAGGTTGTGTGGGATGATGTCCCAGGTTCTTTTGACAATCTTGCTCCGCTTATCTTTCCAGGGGCAATTCCTTCTCCAATAATGTATTGTCTCAGCAATGTTTTGCTGGGGCTGCCAGTTTATATTGCCAAGTTTGGCCATAATAGTCCAGCATCTCTTCGCAAAGGCACATTCAAGAAAAAGATGGTGGATGGTTTCCTCCTCAGAGCAGCAGTTAGGACAGATTGAGGGACCATATATCCCTCTTTTTTTTAAATTTTCCGAGGTGAGAATTTTCCCTTTAAGCAACAGCCAGATGAAGAATTTGACCTTTGGGATGGCCTCAGATTTCCAGATTATTCGCCATTGATTCCAAACCGGAGCTTGATAAGTGCTATTGCAGATGAATTGATAGCCAGATTTAATGGTATACCCTGAGCCCGTGGGGTCCCATCTGAGCCCATCTAGAGCTCCTTTTTTAATAGGAGCTCTATTTTGGAGATTTTTAATGAGGGCTTGCAAGCTAGAGTCCAAGTGTGGAGGAATGACCGGAAATTCCCAGCTAAGCCAAGCTCCGCTCTCCTCGTCCCATTTTGAGATTTGATCCAGCCTCTGGATGCCCTTACTATGCAGATAAATAATAATGGGAATGGCTTCTTCTACAGAATTTATAGGTTGAAAACCCATAATTTTATCAGTGGCATAATTAATGCTGCTCCCATCCCCTGGAATTTTTGAAGTATTTTGGACAAGAATGGGAAT
This sequence comes from Pinus tabuliformis, assembly GCA_031772625.1. Classification (NCBI taxonomy): domain Eukaryota; kingdom Viridiplantae; phylum Streptophyta; class Pinopsida; order Pinales; family Pinaceae; genus Pinus; species Pinus tabuliformis. The sequence continues at coordinate 366,395,383 of CM062815.1, forward strand.
TGCTTTCTTACAAAGTTGCCATATTTTAGTGGAGTCCCTTGCTAGAATATCAGATTCAAGTAATCTTTGCCTGCTGTCTGAAAGATACTTGCATTCAAGAACCTGTTTCCACCAGGCTTTAGGTTCACTGATGAGTCTCCAAGCCATTTTAATCCCAAAGGCAAGATTCAGTAATTTAGGCATTCTGATTCCCAATCCACCTCTATCTGGAGATTGGATTACATTTCTCCAATTGACCAAATTGAATCTATTTTTATCTTGTTTCCCTCCTTGCCATAAAAAATTACGGAGAGCAATTTCTAACTTGTTGTGGAAAGAAGCTGGAGCTTGATAAAGAGTGAAGCGGTATAATGGTAAGGAGGAAATACCTGATTTAAGCAAGATTAATCTACCCGCTGGGTTGAGCCATTGAGTTCCCCATTGCTGCACCTTTCTTTTGACTTTGTCAATTACTTCACTCCAGGTAGATGCTTTAAGGACGCCCAAAGTAACTGGCATCCCTAGATATGTGAAGTGGTCCCAGGTTTCTTTGTAGGCTACTCCAAATATATTGGCAATGTTGTGAGCTGTTTGATTAGAGATGTTCCATCCATAGATGCAGCTTTTCTGAAGGTTGACTTCTCCTCCAGAGCACTCCATAAATTGGTCAAGGATAGATTTGAAGCGCCTTGCTATTGTGGTGGAGGCCCCACCAATTAGCAAAGTATCGTCAGCGAATTGTGAATGATTGATATTTTTAACTCCATTCCCATACTTGATGCCCGAGATGAGGCCTACTCTTCGATTGTAATCAAGGTTGCTGCTGAAGGATTCCGCCATCATGATGAAAAGATAGGGTGAGAGAGGGCATCCTTGCCTTAGACCTCTTGTGGATTGAAAGTATTCACAGGGGCGGCCATTGATGAGAGGCGAGATCCAAGGGCCAGTGATGCATGCAGCGATGGTGCTTATGAATTCAGAGTTGAAGCCCATTTTTCCCATGACAGCGTACAAGAAGGAGTGTCTGACTCGGTCGAATGCGTTGGCTAGATCTAGCTTGAGAACGAAACCTTTCTCTTGTCTGGAGGTACTAGAATGGATAGCTTCTTGAACCAAGGAGATGGAGTCATGAATCTGCCGGTTAGCCATGAAGCCGCCCTGATTTTCAGATATGATAGAAGGAAGCACAGGTTGAAGTCTAGCAGCTATGATTTTTGCAAAGATCTTATAAGAAGTGTTGCACAAGGAAATAGGTCTGAACCTGGAAAAGGAGGTGGGCCTGGATTCCTTGGGGATGAGGGCTAGATTTGTTGAATTAGTGAACCCCCCCATTTTCTTTTTTCTTTGTATTCCTTTAATCATCTTTACCAGATCTTTTTTTATCAAATGCCAGTGGTCTCTGTAAAAATTAATTGAGAAGCCATCTGGCCCTGGGGATTTGTCTGGTTGAAGAGTCCAGATAGCTTTTTTAACCTCTTCCTCAGTTATTTCTCTATTCATCCTTTCATTTTCTTCAGCCGAGATTTTCCTTGGAAGGTGTTGGAGAAAGGCCGTGTAGTCTCTAGCGTCTTGATTTTCAGTGAGTAGGTTCTTGTAGTGATGGAAGGCTGCCCTTTTGATAGATTCCTGATCGTCATGCCTGCTGCCTTGACTATCAATGATAGCGGTTACAATGTTTCTTGATTTTTTTACAGTGGCCTGCTTGTGGAAGTATGCTGTATTTTTGTCCCCTTCTTTTAACCATATTTCTCGCGACTTAAGCCTCCATTTGACTTCTTCTGCTCTCTTAATTTGAGTGAGTTGTTCCTGCACTTCCCATTCCTTGTCTTTGAGCTGATTAGTGAGTCCTTGTTCTTCTATTTTTTTTTGTATCTCTTCCAAACTCTGCTGCAATTTTCCTTTGATTTTTTCTGGTTCTTGGTAGCTAGTTTTTGCCCAATCCTTAAGTGCTTTCCTTATGTTTCGAATTTTAGTTTCCCAAATATAATTTGGGGATCCTTCAACATGTTTCTTCCATGTTTCTGCTATAATAGATTCAGCCTCAGGCCTTTCTTTCCATAATGGATTGTATCTGAAAGGGATTGGTCCCAGGTTGGCATGTGCGTCCAACGTTAGAAGGATGGGAGAATGATCTGAAGCTGTAGCGCTTAGAATTTTGGTATGACCTGCAGCAAAATAGGAAAGAAGAGAAACATTGATCAAGATTCTGTCCAGCCTTTCCATAATGTTACCTGGTCCCAGACGTCTATTGTTCCACGTGTATTTTCTATTCTTTGGTATAATGTCCAGCAATTCGACTTCCGCCATGATGGTTTCTAGCTGCCTTCTAAAAGGATCTGGGGTGAAGGCACCCCCCCTTTTCTCGTTCGCGTGGAGAATTAAATTGAGATCTCCCGCAAGGATAAGATTTGTATTCTGCTCCTTATCTATTTCCTGCTTCAATTCCTTCCAGCATTGTTCCTTTTCCCGAAAATGGTTGGGGATATAGATATTATAAATGATAATATCACAGTTTTCTTCTTTGTTGACGAGGTTGGTCCTGATCCAATTTGAGTTGATGACTGAAGATGCACAATTCCAATGCTGCTTTTTCCACATAGTGGTGATTCCTCCAGAGGCTCCTCTGGAATTACTACTGATCCCTATGAAGGATTTTTGTGATTCAATGATTGTCTGCATATCATTCTGATTTTGTTTGGTTTCCTGAAGTAAAACGATTTCAGGGCTTTCTGAATGAAGAAGATCTCTTAGGGCCGCTGTTTTGGAGGGGTGCCCCATACCCCTGCTATTCCAAGATAAAAGCTTCATCATAAGACATTCGATCGAGGAGGTGCTCGCCTCTCAAGTTCTTTGGTTGCTGTATCTTTCTCTTGGGAACCTGTAATGAAGGAGTCCATAGGGGTTTGAATCCCTAGAGCTATGTCCTTTTGCGAACTTTCTTCCCGGTGCTGCTTGGCTGATTTTCTGCCTGGCCCAGATTTCTTGTAGATGTCACCGGATGCACCAAGATCTTTGGAGGAACTTCTGGTAGTTCTTATAGGCTGCAGTCCGGGAACTGACTGAGCTGGATTCGAAGAGACCAAGGGGGGCTCAATGCGGGTCAATACTGGCTGTTCAGAATGAGGGCCATCATTGGTCACTTTCGATTTATTTTTGGATAAGCTCCTATCAGCAGAGTGTGGAGGGGAAGCACAGTGGGGGGAGGAGGGGGAGGTTCTGGGGCCTATGGGGGAAGGGGGGGGTGAAGGAGGTTCCTCTGATGCAAGAGATCCAAAGGGGTTGGAGGATGAGGGGAAGACAGGGGAGGAGAGATGGGTTCCGGAGAGAGGTTCTTTGGACTCGGGGGGAGGGTTGGACTTCTTTTTTTTCCTTACTACTTCCCATTCTTCCTCTTGAGTTTCAGACATAGTATTATTGATTTCTGGTTTAGATTTAGGGCACCTATTCGCAAAATGACCATACTCGTGACATACCTTACACTTGAAGGGGAGTTGTTCATAGTCCACCTGCTGAATATGCGTCCACTGATCCACTCTGAGTTTGACTGCCTCTGGAAGACCTTTGCCCAAGTCTACCTCCACACAAATCCTCGCGCATGCATACATATTTTCCTTTGGTTCAGATCTGTCCACATATTTACCTATAGCATTTCCTATTGCTCGTACAGTTTCATCGGCCCAGCAGTGAAGCGGCAGATGTGGAAGACGAACCCAAACAGGGACAGCATTGGGAACATCCATTTCAGGATCAAAGCCCGGGGTCCAACGATTGAGATAAAGACCTCTTGAATCCATAAAATATGGCCCATTCCTGAATATAAGATTGCGATCATCTATTGATTCAAAAAGGAATGTATAGAATCCTCTGCCGCAGAACCTTATGGCAATTTTCCCTTGGACCATGGCGTTCCAATTTCTTTCCACCCATCGTTGTACAGCTCGAGGGGAGGGCCAAAGGCCCGTGAACTGGCCAACCAAACCGCGCTCAGCTAGGGCTACAGCAGATCTCCTTGGAAGAGAGAGAGGAAGAGGAATTTCTGGGATTTCATCAAGCTTTTTGATAAATTTGGAGGCAGAAGGTCGAATCCGCTCAGCATTATCTTCGGGGACGAGAGAAGCGAAGGCTTTCTCAAAATCGGGCTGGGATGGATCTTGAGGATCCATTGAAAAGAGGGCTCAGGCAAAAGCGAGAGGGAGAGGGCAGGAGGCCCAGAAAAAAAGAGCAGCGACGGGGGGCTACCACAGGGCGAGCCAAACGCAAAAAACGGGCAGGAGGCCCAGGAAAGCAGAGGGGCGCAGCGGAGGGAGCTCGGAAGGGCCAGCAAGCCCGGCAGCAGGGCTGCCAAGGCTCGGCGGGGACGAGCAGGGCTTCAGAGGCGGGGGCAGGAGAGAACCATCTCCAGCGCGCGATCGACTTCCAAATTTAATTAATTTAGTAATTAAAATAAAATATCATTATGGCAGATGGACTAGTTAAAGTAATTAATATCCAATCATTTACTATTTTTGTACAAATAAATAAATAAAAATAAGATATTAAATATACTTACAAATTTTCATATTAAGGCTTCTAAACCTGTTTCTCCATTGTGATGTGTGGCACGAAATTTGGCAAGCTTGGCCTTCGAGGCATTGTCTTGAAACATACACTAATTCAATTTAAATATGCACCCATTAAATAACAATCGTTTAAAGAATTTGAAATAATCTTATGACCAAATTTAAATACTTGTGTGCTCTCCTCACCGGAATTCCTTCGTGCATTTTCTCTATCATATGATCTCACGAGCTCTTTCCATACTTTCACTATTACATCAATTGGCGTTCTTTTGGTCCTTAGCTCGGGAGGAATTTGTTTTATCTTTTTAGTTTGGTTGCAATGAAATTTCTTGCAAATTTGAGTCATTTTTTTTTACTTGCTTTACTGACCAACCTGTCCCAAATTCGGTCTCCATGTCATGGATGACTGCCTTTTGAAGTTGCATGGGTATCTTCAAGAATGGAAGATGTAGACGTTATTTGAAGCATTAAAAGCATGATTCATCCAATTTGCGATTGAACATTGTCCCAACATCTGTCATTCTGATATTCCTAGAGACAACATCATATTCTACCTCGGTTTTGTATGTACCAATGCAAGATGCATAACATGTACTGGTGGTGGAAGAAATATGTGTCCTAGGAGTGTCTAGGACATTAGACGTCTTTTTTCCTTGTTCCACATTCTTAACGGTTATTATGATTGATTTTTTCCTAGATATTTTTCTCGATCCAAGAGTGGATAGCGAATCAATCAATTCCCTTTGACAAAGTTGCCTTGGTTGAACTGTTTCAGATCCTTTAATATATCATTCTTCCATGTATTTGGCAAGCATGGACAAGTTCATACCTTCAAGTTTTTTCACTACTTCTACCCCCAATATAGAAGCCATTGCCTCTTTTAGTTTCTCACTGTCATGTCCCTATATATGTACAACATATATATGTATATATGTATATATATATGTATATATATATATATATATACACATATATATATATATATATATATATATATATATATATATATATATATATGTATGTATATGTATATATGTATGTATATATATATATACATACATATATACATATATATATGTATGTATATGTATATATGTATGTATATCTATATATATATACATATATGTATGTATACATACATATATACATATAGATACATATAGATATATATATATCTATATATATATATATATATATATATATATATATATATATATATATGTACATATATATATATATATATATATATACATACATATATATATATCTAAATATGTATATATATCTGTATACATGTATATATATATATATATATATGTACATATCTATATATATATACATATATCTATATCTATATATAGATATATATATATATATATATATATATATATATATATATCTTATTTTGTAATTTTAAAATTAAAAACTAAAAAATACAATTCAAACAAGCAACAGAAACATGTATAAATCTATAAATTGAGTATGAAATACCTCATTATGGAAAGAACTAGATCCCTTTGCTCGTTTCCCTCTGCTACTTGACGTTTTTTGGCATCCTAGGGCAAATTTTTTCTCTCCAAACTGTGGAAAATCCCTTCTCTTTTCTCCCTACATTTTTCTCCCTTCCCTCTAACTGTTATAAACAACAGTAGTGCAAAATGGATGGATAGGGGTTTGATTTTCGTCTCTGGTAGGGGTGAATGAGATGCATAAATTGATTTCATGTCTGCTAGAGGTCAAATCACAACCACAATCGTTTTTTTATTTATTGAAATCCATAACAGGGGAGGAGAGGTTTGTCAATATCTATGTCGACCATCAACAAAGGTCCATCTGATTAGATATTTTATTTCATAGCCTTAACACATTTCTCCAACTGTGGCTTGCTCCAATTCTGCGCAAAACTTCAAGCTCCCTCGATTTGCAATTGGTGAGTATGAGAATGGAAATATGGTGAATGTATTACATTGTTTTGGTTGAATAGTAGGGATACACATTAGGTTTGTCCATTGCACGAATTATAGATTGGCGGGATTTATTTATTTATTTTATTTAGTTGAATATTCGGTGCTAGATTGAGCGGAATTAGCATTGGATTTAGTGCTGAATATTGGTTAAAAAATGTAGTTGGCTTGGGGCACCAAATCGGGCACGAATTGTGCCTAATTTAGCGCCTATAATATTGCATTTTTTCTCTCTGTCTAATTTGTATTCATTGCCATTTGTGCACTTTGCAATGTCGATTTGGGAGGCTTCCATGTTATTGTCATTATTTATGAGGTTTGAATACCAAAATTGGATGTGCAATGTGCATAGGCACATGGGATAAGTTGAAATGTACGTTGATGTAAAGCCCTATAAATGGTGTTTTGATGCAGGAGCATTCAGGCCTTAGTCAGCAATGTGATGGCATGATCACATGTTGTGACTAACAAGGGGTTGGAAGATAAGAGATTAGTTAATTTTATTTATTTAAATGTGTGAGAGTGTTTATTTATTGTAAAATATGAGAAAAAGGGTATAGTGGCTGATTGATCCTCCTTGTGTGGAGATCAAGCCAAATAGTTAGATTTATTTGGTTTGAATAGGATACGAGGGATTTGAAAGCTTGATTTAGCATTTGTTTAGAAAAGAGTGGAGTTGAAGAGACTTTTTAGGAGAGAGTGAGAGATTTTTGGATCTGGACCAAAATTGATTCATGAATCCACTTTTGTATAAACTGTGATCTTTTTGTATAATTCAAGAGTTAGCGAGAGAGAAGCTAGAAGAGCAGGGGTGTGATTCTAAGCCTACGGGCAGATTGTAATCAGAGGCCATTTACATGAGAAGATCAGGCCAAAGATAGAGAAATTGTATAATTAGGTGTTTTATATATATACAGGGATCAGAGTATTCTGTATAATATGCGTGTGCAGGTAGAGTCCAGACGAAACACAGAGGAGAAGAATAGAGAGGAATGAGATGGATTGTTGAATCCATTTGAAGAACCAAGTAATGTTTTGGAGGGACATTAATTAAAGAACCTGCAGAGTTAAGCTCAGGAGGGAGTCACATCGCATAATGGTGAAAGGACAAGGAAACCCAAAATAAACCAAAACACAGAGAAATCGTTGAAGAGTGGCGTAAAAACCAAGTGAAGAGAAGTGAAGTGCTAATGCTCATCAACCGTTGGATCTTTACAATCAATGGTCAAGATTAGATCGCAAGAGCGGAGAGGAGTTTAATATCACATCGGAGGAAAATAGTGGGAACAAAGAACCCTGGCCTCAAGCCTGAGCCATTGCGATAAGGCAATGAAGCGTGGACCGTTGGATCACATAGTTGATCAACGATGAAGGTCAAATCGTTGATCGCACTTTAGAAAGACGTTAAGTAGCGAAGGCAGTTTTCAACGGTGGTAAGTGGATTATCACGTGGCCTCAAAAGCCGTAAGCAATTTCTAGAAACCAGACCCGATGAGGTTATGAGTCATGGTTTAATTGAATTGAAATCCAGGAGTGATTAGATCATCTGTCGAATGGACGATCGAATGGATATCGGGCGCAAACATGCGCGAAGGTTAATTCCAAATTTGGACCCGATGGGTTTTATACAATGGATTTAATTCCATTGAGTTCCAGTCTTATGATTTTGAAACGAGTTTCTGTGTGTTTCTGTGTAATGCGGAGTTCAGAGGAATAGCATTGTAGAAAGGCTGGAAGATGCGGACCCGCCGATAATTATGATTGCGGGTGTAATTATTTTGAAGTCCAGCTTATGTGTGTTGAGCAGGTTTTCCCGTGTATTCCGAAAAAGTTGAATAGCCAGGTTTTTTAGGCAACAGTGCATTAACAACGCTTTCGATAGATGATTGTGGGCATAACCATAAGTCCATAATCGATAGTTGTGTATATGAAAGGGGTGATTGCCTTGTGATCTGCTTCCCTGCATCATTTATGGTATCAGAGCTAGCTCAACGCTCTGTAAGGATTGGTTTGGAAATTGAATTTTAAATCTCAACATATGTAAAATTGCACTGAAGTGAATTTGATACAGATGGGGATTAGACTACAAAGAGCACTGAGATCAGAATGGGGAAGCAGTGAATCTCTGAGGAAGGTCTGGTAAGAATGGTTAATTTGATAATTTTGCAGAGATTTGTTTTGAATGTCTAAAGAACAAGAAGGGATTGAAATTTCAAAGGAGAAGATGTTTTCCTTTCAGGAAAATGAAATTTCTGTGTAAGTTGATTGCATGATTGATTTGATTAAGATGAAAGGTTTAGAAGTTAAAGCTGAATTGAAGAGTGGTTTGCTATGGTATTGAAGTCATTTAAATGATTTGAAGAATTTTGTGAAAACTAAGAATGATTGAGGATTGCTTAAAATATTGTTGAAGTTAATGATATTGATGATTGAAAGAACAGAGATTGGGTTTAATAGGACTGAAAGAAGAACCACTACAAGAAATGAATTTTGGAATTTATAGAAGCAAGACAGGATTTGCTTACAAACATGTTATCAGAAGGAATTGATAGTGTCTGTCATGAATTGGTAAATATAATTGAAATTCAGATCTAATCTTAAATGATCTTGAAAACTGAAGAGTCCATTGTGAAAAGTAAAATGGGAAATAGTTGTTGGCTGTGTGGAGTCTTTTGAATGGGAAGTCTAAATGAAATAGTGAACAGATGAATTCTTTGGCAAAGATTTAACTGATGGAATGGGAATTAGTTTTAAGACATCTTTGAAGGAAATATTGCAGGTTTGAAAGGTACTTTGATGTATCTTGAGATAAGATTGTGCAGGTCAGTGGAATTGTTGAAAGATAGAATGAATTGTACCAGCATCATAGCATATGAGCTATGTTAAAGAAGATAGAGCAACAAGAACTCTCATATGAGTAAAAGTGACATTGTTGAAAATAGCAACAAGAAATTCTAAAAATAGAAGTGCTAAAAATAGCACTGCTATAAATAGCAGTTTGGGTACCAGTGTTGGATTGGGCAACAGGGAATGAAAAATGGAAGTGCTAAAAATAGAATTGTTATTTTTAGCAGTTCGAGATGGATTCCAATTTTAGTCAGTCCCTGGACTAAAATAGGAAGTAAAATTCGAAATTGAACTTAACAGTTGTTTGAAAATAAATTAATTAACTCAGCATGAGTTAATTAGTTGTGAAAAATCAAACATGAAGTCTATGTGAGGACATGCAACAGTTTCTCTATTAATTGAGGAATTTATCCATCAATTAAAGAGATAAGGATGAGTTCTAATTTGAGTAGTAATTAGTTGGCTCAGTTAACTGAGTCAAGTCCAGTTAGATTGATTTAAACAGTTTGTTTAAATTAATGTGAGTTCAGTTAGTTAATGCATGCTTGCATATAACTGCTGCACTTCAGATAACTGAATATTCTCTCATGAATAACTCATGCATGTCAGTTCAGACAGAGACCCAGTTGAGATCAAAGGAGGGACAGTGTACTATCAGTTGGATGGATTTTTCCTATAAAGGAAACTCATCCATGGAGAAGGATTTATCTCCTTCAAGATTGCGTAGTTGGATCAAAGGTTAGTGAGTGTGTGAAGAGGCCAATTCACACAAGTGGCTGCACTGGACCCCAATCAGAATTGCGCAAAGAAATAGGAAGCTTGGAGGGTAGACCAGTGGTTAGATAGAGTCCTTTAACTGTTTATGAGAAGTAGAGGTATTGCAGAGAGAGCATGATAGCTTTTGCTCTGATTCTTTTTGTAATACTGGCTATATTTCCACTTGTATGATAATACAGAGTTGGGGTTTTAGGCTGAGGCTTTCCCTGGGTAAATTATTCTGTGTTATGTGTGATTGATTTCTCCATATCAGTTATATGTATTCTTATTGATGTTTCTTATGTTCGATTAAGCTTCCGCAAAGTGTTGTAGAAGTAGATCTTGTATTGTGTTTTAGTATATTGCATAATCTATTGATTTACAGTGGGAATTTCTACAGACAGTACCCAACAGTAAATGAAATTACTGAATGGAAGAAGAAAGTGAGCAATTGAAGATGTAGAGCCTAAAGCAAGGAGTTTTTGAGAGAAGATGAGAACAACTTCCAACTGTGGTTGGGTAGAAGTTGTTGAGGCAGCTCCACAATTGTGATTGTGGATAGGAGATAACAATTCCAGCAAGAGGAGCGCTGGGTAGAATTGTTAGTCAGTGAAAGGTTCAAGGAAAGAACCAATAAATGCCAAAAGGCTAAACTCAGGAAAGTTTGGTGAGGCATGAAGGAGACTTGTTACAGGTGAAATGAAAAAGGCTAGTTGCAGCTCACTAGTGAACAAGGAAAGTTCACCAGAGGAAGAAATGGAATTGACTATTGATAGTTATGATAGGGGTACAAAGGAAAGTCACAGACAGAGGGAAAAGAGTGTTGAAGCAGTTGGGCTCAAAGGAATGAGTAAAGAAGAAAGGAACATAGAGTTGGCTGAGATGAAGGCAGAACTCAGTCGTTTGAAGAAGCTGGTATTGAAAGGAATTAGAGAAAAATGGAAACAAGGATTTTATGTGGGAAAAAGAGTTAAATGGCCTGTCAGAGAATTGTTTGCTGAGAAATTAATACTTCGAACAATTGAGAATGAAGGAGTAGAATACATTTGTGAACCAGAGAAAGGATCTCTCCTTGGGAAGGAGACAGTGAAGACAATGATGATAGTGGTGAAGAACTAATCTATGCAGATCAGAATGAGAGGAATGTGTTGGTAGCATCCTCACAAATAAGAGGATCTCATATTTTTGGGATTAATTATTTCTATGAATGTAAAATTGTAGGTATGCAACCTAATGAATTTGAACCTATGTATGAAAAGGTGAAAGGGGCAAAGGCAAGACAAACACAAAAGGAGATGCATAAAGACTTTCAAGACTTCAATTGGTGGAAGAAATTAAAAGGTATGGCTGAATGGTTGTGTCTTCTCTTAGTGAAAACTTATTGGATCATATTTGAAGGAATTTTAGCATGGATAGAAGACCAATGGGAAATGGAAACAGGAAAGGAAACAAATGCATTGCAGATTTTTGAAGTGAAGAGAAGGAAAGCTGACATAGAGAACTTAGCTGAAGAAGTTAAGTCAAGGAAATCTTTGAAAGATCAAAGTCTTATCATAGAAGAGGAGGAGACATTGTTATCTTATTTGGATAAACTGAGTGTTGGAAGAAATTGTGTAGAATAGGAAGGTATTCTACAAACTTATGATGAAGTTGCCAAGCATAGTCAAGAAGTTGCAGTCCCAGAAGTTTTCTTTGATGAGGAAGAAATCAGAGATGTTGAGGAAGAATTTCTCAATAACTTAGTGAACTATCAGAATAGTTCAGAGAAGCATGAGGAGTTGATCACTGAGGCTTCAAATGAAGAGCCTTGTAATTTTGAAACTGACATGTTGTGTATGTTTTCAGGTTTGACAGGTAATGAACAACAATTGGATAATGTGCTTATGCATGTTGATGAAGAAGTGAGATTACTGGAAGAGATGGCTGAAGCAGAAAGATATTTTGAGCATGTATTTAATAATTTTGAGAATGATGGTATTGACAAGGAAATTGTCATGATTAAAGAAGCTGAAGATAAGAAAATGAAAGTTTGTGATGATAACCAGAATGAAATATCTTCAGTAGAGAATCAAAATGAAAGTACTATGGAAATTATGAAGGAATATAAGATGATGTTGGCAGGTGCAGAAGTTCAGGAATTTTATGATTTTAAAGTGGATTATTTTTATGAATCTGTAAACCATGGAGAAGCTTTAGAAAACCATAAATTTATTTCTGATGTAGGAAAAGATTAAACAAGATCATTTTGTTGCAATAGTATAAGTATAGAAGATGAAAGGGTACTTCATAATTATATGCTCCAATAAATTCTAGCTATTGAATGGCTGAATGATAGTCTTGTATCAGAACAAGGAACATTGTGTAATGTAGAGGAAAGTATTGGAATGAGAATTGATGACAATTTCATAACTTTCGTAGAAGGACAGTATAAAGAGTTGATGGCAGAATTACCTATGAAAATTGAAAACCATAGTTATTTTGAATCTGACACTTGTGATGGAAATTCTGTTTTATACAGGAAGGAGAAATCATATGTAAATGACATGCTTATTAAATATGAAGGAAATGGCATTTTGCTGGAAAAGTTATTAGATGAACCTGATAACATAGAGGAAAATATTATCTTTAATGATAATGAAGAAGGAGTTGTAGAGTATAAACAATAGTTTGTAAATGACAAAGATGAAGAAGATTTGGACAAAAATTTTATAATTTATATGGTAAAGGAGAATGTACAGCAGGCAGATGTCAGAGGAGTTCAGTTAAGAACAAATGGTAAGGAGGAAATTGAGAAATCATGGAATATGAAGTCATTGGAGAAGAGGGACAACAAGGAAGAGAAATTAACAAAAGGAATTTGTATCAACAAGGAAAGAGGACAACAACAAAATAAGATTTGGAATCCTGGAGGAACAAAAGTGACAGTGGTAGAAGAATTGAGTCAGCAGCATGATGAAAGTGATGACCAGTTACAAAGTAAAGTTTGGGATACTGGATGATCAGCAGAAGAAACACATGACCAGGAGGTCATGAAAGCTTTCAACTTTGGGAGTCTGATGCAGGAGCATTCAGGCCTTAGTCAACAATGTGATGGCATGATCACATGTTGTGACTAACAAGGGGTTGAAAGATAAGAGATTTGTTAATTTTATTTATTTAAATGTGTGAGAGTGTTTATTTATTGTAAAATATGAGAAAAAGGGTATAGTGGCTGATTGATCCTCCCTGTGTGGAGATCAGGCCAAATAGTTAGATTTATTTGGTTTGAATAGGATATGAGGGATTTGAAAGCTTGATTTAGCATTTGTTTAGAAAAGAGTGGAGTTGAAGAGACTTTTTAGGAGAGAGTGAGATATTTCTGGATCTGAACCAGAATTGATTCATGAATCCACTTTTGTATAAACTGTGATCTTTTTGTATAATTCAAGAGTTAGCGAGAGAGAAGCTAGAAGAGTAGGGGTGTGATTCTAAGCCTATGGGAAGATTGTAATCAAAGGCCATTTACATGAGAAGATTAGGCCAGAGATAGATAAATTGTATAATTAGGTGTTTTATATATATATACAAGGATCAGAGTATTCTGTATAATATGCGTGTGCAGGCAGAGTCCAGACGAAACACAGAGGAGAAGAATAGAGAGGAATGAGATGGATCATTGAATCCATTTGAAGAACCAAGTAATGTTTTGAAGGTACATTAATTAAAGAACCTGCAAAGTTAAGCTCAGGAGGGAGTCGCATCGCATAATGGCGAAAGGATGAGGAAACCCATATTAAACCAAAACACAGATCGTTGAAGAGTGGCTTAAAAACCAAGTGAAGAGAAGTGAAGTGCTAATGCTCATCAACTGTTGGATCTTTACAATCAACGGTCAGGATTAGATCACAAGAGGGGAGAGGAGTTTAATATCGCATCAGAGGAAAACAGTGGGAACAAAGAACCCCAGCCTCAAGCCTGAGCAATTGCGATAAGGCGATGAAGCGTGGACCGTTGGATCACATAGTTGATCAACAACGAAGATCAAATCGCTGATCACACTTTGGAAAGACGTTAAGTAGCAAAGGCAGTTTTCAATGGTGGTAAGTGGATTATCAGGTGGCCTCAAAAGCCGTAAGCGATTTCCAGAAACCAGACCCGATGAGGTTATGAGTTATGGTTTAATTGAATTGAAATCCGGGAGTGATCGGACCGTCCGTCGAATGGACGATCGGATAGATATCGAGTGCGAACATGCGCGAAGGTTAATTCCAAATCCGGACCCGATGGGTTTTATACAACGGATTTAATTCCATTTGAGTTTCGGCCTTAAGCTTTCGAAACGGGTTTCCGTGTGTTTCTGTGTAATGCGGAGTTCGGAGGAATAGCGTTGTAGAAAGGCTGGAAGGTGCGGACCCGCCAATAATTATGATTGTGGGTGTAATTATTTTGAAGTCCGGATTATGTGTGTTGAGCGGGTTTTCCCGTGTATTCCGAAAAAGTTGTATAGCCGGGTTTTTAAGGCAACAATGCATTAACAATGCTTCCGATAGATGATTGTGGGCATAACCATAAGTCCACGATCGATAGTTATGTATATGAAGGGGGTGATTGCCTTTGTGATTGGATTCACTATCAAGGGATGGCCTGAATCATGTTTTAACCCAATGGAGAGTGTTTTATGTCATATTTTCCTAGCACACTAATGAATTTGGTGTGATTGCAAACTTTCTATTTTTATTTTAATAGCCAATGAATCATAATGTAACAATCCACTAGTTATAGTCACATACACACATTTCCACCTTTAAAGGTTGTGTTGCTTAGTGATTATGTATACATGTGACACAAACATTTTTTATCCTGCCACTCACTCTTTACTCATTTATAGGGTGGATGGTGGCACTGAAAATATATCTCATCCACAAGTTAACTTATACTAATTATTATATTATATATTGAGTTCATTTAGAAGACTTAAAAATCAAAATTTGAAAATAATATATTCTCTAACATATAGGGTCAAAGGATTTTTTTTTAAATATACAAAAATACAAATATTTGGTAGTTTAAAATTATGTATGAAGGGTTTGAATTAAGTTAAATGAAAATATGAAAAAAAAAAAAAGGAAAAGAAAAATTAGTCCATTAGTTTTCATAATCCTCATCTAATATTTATAAGAGTTGTGTCATGTCACCATATTGGGAGTAGAAATTAACAAAAAAGGTATATATTGAAAATAGGGGCATTTTAGTTAGAAAGGTGCAGTGAAAACCAACTGAGCTTAAATTGATTGTGCGTTTAGCCAATTGGATGGAGCAACAACGAAGTGCATAGATGTTATGTGACTAATGTCATTGTTGTGTATTACAGGATCCAAAGGAGGCCATGGACAGAGGACGTGGACGATGTAGACCTACTAAATCAACGAGAGGAAAGTGGGTGGCCATAGAATCAGATACGAAATCTGCAGATACAATAAAAGTAAGACAAAGCAACCTCAACCAAAGGAGGATGGTGTTTATAAATTCACAAATGCTACAACATAGATGAGATAAATTCATATAAAGTATGTTGTTATTTTTTTCAAATCCAAAACATGATATCAATATGTCAAATATATGAGTAAAGTGAAGTTTTGTGTTGGATAGAATATTGGTTGAAATGATGTGAATAGTGTACTAAACATCTTTGATTATGTTATGTATTATAGGGGCAAGACAAGACCGTGGCAACATATCATGCCATATCAAATAAGGACACAATAGATGTCGCAAGACATCAAGTAATCAAATTTTAACTTAACTTAGGAAGCATTTTGTGATACATCCATCCTTTTCACAACATTATTAGAATGTATAGTGTATTATCTAATATTGAAATAAATTAATGCATATTGTTGATATTTGAGATAGAGATTGGAGCAAGTGCACAACCTAAGCATTCAAATGGCAAAAGAAAAAAAAAAAAACATATGTACGTGGGCATGGAGTCAAATAAGGTGCCTATTCATCCAGATTTAGATCAACATGTTTTGGATACTTTTGGAAAACTAGAAGTTATAACTTCTACTTTGATCAAACATATAGAGGAGGCCTATCTTCAACAATCAGTTGAATTACCTGCCCTCACTACTGCTACCCCAGAAATTTCTGCAGAGTCTTCAAAAACTGTAAATACAACTTCATTTACTACCACCTCACCTATAATATCCACCACAGTTCATTCCCCTAAACCAATTATTCCTCAACTTCCTCTCCAACCAAACATCTCAAGCTCATCTAGCTCATCTACAACCATCTCAAGTTCTTCTTCAAGCACCACTACTTTTCCCCCTAGTCAAACCAAAATCTCAGCCATGGTAGACAAATATGCACCTTTGGTCCTACCAGCTCAACTACATGCCATGCCCCAAGATTACCAAAGTAAGATCTTTTTGTTTGATGCTACTGGCTAGTATACTGCCAAACAACATGTAAACAAAATGACTGACTATTTTGAGTTGCATGAGATTGATGAGTCTGATGTGCAAATGAGGTTATTTGCCCAAACATTAACAGGGGATGTTAAAAAATGGTTCAAAGGTTTACCTGCTAATCATATTGCAGATTTAGCTTCTTTCCATATATTGTTTATTGATAGATGGGAAAGAAAAAAAAACCCTTACAAATACTATCTGAATATGAAAAAATTAGAAGAGCTCCTAATGAGTATGTTCAAGATTATGTACTAGGTTCAACAATATCTATAATGCAATCCCTGCTAATATTAAACCTCCACCAGACCTAGCATTAATCAAATTCCCTGATGGTTTTGACACTGATATGTCATACCAATTAAGAGAAAGAAACCCTGAAACATTGGAACAGATGCAAAGTAATGTTGTTAGTGTAGAAGCCAATTTATTAGCTAAGAAAGCTAGGATGAGAAATGAGAAAAGAGTTATCATTAAAGAGGAAACATCCACTTCGGATGGTAAGATAGATAGTTTAGCCAAAAGTGTAGAAAGGATAATGGATAGATTAGAAAACATGGAAAGAAAATCTTAGTGGGAGAATCAACAAGCACCCCCAATTAGAAACCCCAACTTTAGGAAAAATCCTAACACTGGAAAAAATGTTATACCAGATCAACAGATTAGACCTCCTTTCCAAGAAAATTATGTTGAGGGTTCACAAAACCATGAAGAAGAGGAGGACACCCAGATAAACCTATTAGGGATTAAAAACGAAGATGTTGTTTTTCTTACTCAGGAAGAACAGGAAATGTACATGTTACAACAATTGAAATTAGAATTTGGGGAGTCCTTTGACTACAAACAAGGCTATGAATCTGCTATTTATGAAGTCCACAAACAATATAGCCTTAGAAGCAAAAAGAATAATGAAATTCCCACTAAGAAATCAATCCAAACCCAAACTAAGAAAATAACAGAAGCTCTTGTGACCAAAGTTCTACAAATTATCCCTAGAGGAACTCAGGAGACTTCCACCCCAAAAATTGTAGATATAACTTCAGCTGAAACTCAAACTGAAATTGTTACTCAAGCCATTCCAAATAAGACAATTCAAAACAAAACTGCTGGTACACAAACTGAGTTGCCAACTACTGATAAAGAAGATAAAAGTACACAAACCACATTTGCTAAGGAAGACCTCATACAATCAGGCAAAACTCAATTGCCATTCAACATAAAGAATGAGATAGCCAAGTTGAAAATATCAGTTCCTTTGACCGAGCTAGTGAAAAATGAATCATACAGAACACAAATCACTGAAACACTAAACATAGGTGAAGGAGAAGATGTTGTAAACCTTAATGATGATCAACCTGAGTTATTATTTGGTCCAGAAGTGAATGGCAAACATCAACAAGGGGGTATCCCTCCATTCTACATTAGCTTAAATGTTCATGATAAAATCTTACACAATGCTATGCTAGATTCAGGGGCATCCCATAACCTAATGCCTAAAGCAATCATGGAGAGATTAAACTTAGATATCACCAGACCATACAAGGACCTGTTTTCCTTTGATTCTAGCCAAGTCAAATGCCTTGGCCTGATTAAAGATTTGTGTGTGACTCTAGTCTAGTGCCTAGCAAAGAGTATTGTTATGGACATAGTAGTTGTTGATATCCCACCCAAGTATGGAATGCTATTATCTCGCTCATGGGGAGCAAAATTGCAGGGATCTCTACAATTGGACATGTCATATGCTACCATCTCTGTTTTTGGTCAGCAAAGAAAACTTTACAGAGAAACCTTGATGAAATACATGGTAAGTAGTTCAGAAAAACCACAGAATTACCCCATATATTCCATGCATTCTGATATGGACTCGTTTATCTTGTATAATCCAGACAATGGCAAAACTGAAATCACAGCTGTAGAAGAAAAATACAAAGCACCTGATAGTGAAAATATATTTCATGAGCCTCTATGGCATTTAGATTTTGATGGCTCTGTAAATAGATTAGAAGCGGGAGCAGGAGCAGGAGTTTGGATTCAAAACATGGAAAATAATCATCTTAAAGGTCATGCCTTTAGATTAAACTTTAAATGCACACAGAACATGGTAGAATATGAAGCTTTAATCTTAGGACTAAAAATTGTAAGAAAACTTGAAGCCAAGAGAGTTTCTATCATGGGAGACTTAGAATTGATTTTAAAACAAATTAAAGGAGAATATTCTATGAATAATCCTAGACTTAGCCAATACAGAGAGACTGTCCTAGATTTGATCAAGGAACTTCTTGAAACTGATTTTGTTGCTATTCCTAGGAAACATAACATGCAAGCTCACAGTTTGGCTACTTTTGCTAGTACTTGTAAATTACCTTTTCAGCCCAACCACCAGTACACAACAGAAGTAAGACACAGACCTATTATACCTGACAATTTGAAATATTGACAGATTTTCTCACAAGATTCTCAAATCTATGATTTCATGAATGTTGAATAAGAGTTTCAAAACTGTAACATAAATACAGATTGTACAGTAGATAACATCATGGATAGTGAGATAGATATAAATGCTTTAGATGTAGATAAACCCACTAAATTCACTAAAGTAGAAATAGATCATTTAGAAAAAGTAGAAATGATCAATAATGATTATGAGATTTTAAACCTTAAAAATAACTTTTTGCCTAAGGGATTAGTCCCATTAGAATATTTATTTGATTCAAATGATGTAGCTAGGAACCAAAAATGGAGCCTTTGAGAACAAACATAGAAGAATGTAACATAGGAATAGAAGAAAAACCCAAGTTGATCAAAATATCCAAAGCATTACCTCCAGATGGAAAGCTAAAATATATAAGTCTGTTCAAAGAGTTTCAAGATATCTTTGCCTAGAGTTATGAAGACCTCAAGTCATATGATACCAGCATTATTCAACATAAGATACCCATCAAAGAAGATCAGAAACCCTTTAAACAAAAGCTTAGGAGAATTAATCCAGTTCTTATGCCATTAATTGAAAAAGAAGTAAAAAGGATGTATGATGCACAAATAATAGCACTTGTTGTTCCTTAAGAAACCAATTTCCTGGCTGTGGGGAAATTGTGCTTAAGACATTAATAAATATTATTTACTATCGCTTATTGTTTGTTGTGTTCTCAAATGAAGGACTTGGAAAACTTGGTCTTTAACTCTTAATACATGTATGACCAGAACATCTCAGAATGCCATTTGTTGCTAGATATAAATGATGAATGAATAAAGTTTGAAGGAGAAGTTAAAGATAATATGTTGATCTTTCACAGAAACTACTATCTGTAACTTAGAGGAACTATGATGATGAGAACTGAATCATAGACAATATGCTAGTCTTTCACAAAAACTATTATCTATAACTTGGAAAGAAAGTGAGGACTTCAAGTATAGGAGCGCTCTTTTAAGGAAGTTTAACTTTATCTACATAAGCAAATAAAGACCTGCAGCTTCATTACTATACTTGAAAAGAAGAAAACATAGCATGACACATGACATAGAAGCTTACAAAATTATATGCAACAACTCATGGAAACTTCTGATTCTTTCATTAATCAACGATGATATCAGGAATACAGTGGCCTAGTCTCCGGGTTCTCCAAAATTCCAACCCTTTCTTAGTAAATTTTCCTCCTTTTATACATTGTGGAACAATTGTTGATTTCTGAAACTGCCCAAACTATCTAACTGCTTTTCTAACTATATGAAGTAAAAACTATTACAGAATTTTACAAAGGGTAAAAGACACCTCCAAGAACATGAAATAAGAAGAACATAACTGGATTCAGAAGGGGATGATTACTGTTGGCTTGCTCTGTTGATCCGCTATCGAATTCCTCTGTAAATGCCCTAATGATGCTTAATTAGTTTTAGCCGTAATGAATTACGTTTAGTCTGTGTAATCCTGAGCTTACATGGGCATTCTAATTGGCCAAAATGCAAAGAAACATATCGGATTGTCTTCCTCTTCAGCTTTGGCTCTAACCCTGATTTTCCGCTTTACACAACGAAATTATCGCGAACCTTTGATTAATACGGAACTCAAAAGAGTTAATCTTGCTTTATAAATATGTCAAATCTTCCCGTACAACGCTCCATTGACTTCCATCGCAAATCGCAATCGGCCCAATAATCACTATAACACTTAACTTATGCACCCTTAAGCCTCATATGCATAAATCCTTCATATTTGCGCTATTTTTGTTATATACCTTTTATAATAGAAATATGCCATAAAACATGCTTTTTCACTTTTAATACGGGCTCTGCACAATTATCGAGGTATACTTTCCCACTGATTCATCCCCACCGTAGATCTGCGCTTTTCAGATCAGACGGTCTATAAAGGTTTTCGGTGAGACATAAGCCTGGAGAATACCCGCCTAAAATGGGCGGTTTCCTCTCTCCACCCGACTGCTACGTGTTGAATGCTAAGTGGAATCGGGTGAGCTCCAATAAAACCATTTACCGTTTTTTGCTCCGCCCAAAAACCTGCCTTATAACTTTAAATCCGCCTTTTCTTCGAATTCGGCTTTAACACTAATTTTTCCGTTTACACAGCAAAACTAACGCAAAACACATAAAGCAGAACTAAAAATGAATTAACCCAATTTAATAAATATATCGGGTCCGGAACCCAATCGCAAATCGTAATCAGCACTGTAAACATATACATAAGACGCCTTACGGACCTGCCAAAGTTATTAAACACATTATATATCATTTCGGGTCCGGCCCACCCATATCGCAATCAGCATAAGTCATAAATGCTATACTTTTGGGTCCAGGCTACGATCGCAAATCACAATCGGCATAAGTCATAAACGTTATGCGATGATCATGGACCCGACGGGCTTATAAAATGAAACATATAATATTTAGGGTCTGGTCCGCCATCGCTTATCGCAATCGGCGGAACCAATTTACATAAACCTTGTGTTAAGCGGACCGACAAACTTTATAAAGCATAATATATATATTTCAGGTCTGGGCCTTTAACTTTAACACTTGTTTCCTTTGTAAATTCGACATATTTGTGTTTTGTGGTATATATATATATATATATATATATATATATATATTCAAATGTGTTTTCATATATTTTCGATGTGTAATTACCACAAGTAAAATACTTTTACTTTTAGACTTTGTGGGGTAGAGAATATAAAGGGTTTCATTGAGGTTGAACCCCCTTAATGATTTTAGGCCACACATTGTGATAAAAATGAATAATAAGCTTAAACCCAATATAAGCTACAACAACACCAATTAGATATTCAGATTGGGTCTCTAATTTAGTCACTACTAGAAAGAAAACATGAGAAATCAGACTCTGTGTTGATTTCAGAAACTTGAACAAAGTGTCATTAAAAGATAATTATCCTCTCCCTAAAATGGACCATATTCTCCAAATGGTAGTAGGCTCATCTAGAATTTCATTGCTTGATGGATTCTCTGGATACAACCAGATCTTAGTTCAACTAGAGGATCAAGCAAAGACTGCATTTACCACTCCCTGGGGTACTTTCATGTCTTTAAAGATGCCTTTTGGATTAATGAATGCTGGAGCAACATTCCAGAGAGCAATGGACATAGCTTTTGCAAAAGAAATCCATGACTTTCTAGTGGTTTACCAAGATGAAATCACAGTGTTTTCCAAATCAGATAATGAACATCTAGATCACCTAAGAAGAATTTTCATTAAATGTAGAAAATTTGGTATTTCCTTAAATCCCAAAAAGACACTCTTTGGTCTAGAAGAAGGTAAACTCTTGGGGCACATAATATCAAAAGATGGAATTAGAATAGATCTAGCTAGAATAGAGGCAATCCTGAACATCACTCATCCTAGAAACATCAAAGAATTACAGTCATTTTTAGGCAAAATAAATTTTCTTAGGAGATTCATTTCTAACTTAGCAGAATTAATTAGAGAATTAAATAACATGTTAAAGAAAGATTCAGCACTTAAGTGGACAGTAGAGGCTAAACAGTCTTTTGAGGCAATCAAAGAAGCCCTTACTAAAACACCAGTCCTCATAAGTCCTGATTTCAAAAAAGATTTTATAATTTTTTCTTTTGCTTCAGAACATACTATTGCAGCAATCTTGTTGCAAAAGAATGATCAAGGCTATGAGCAGCCTATTGCATTTTTTAGCAAATCTTTGAGAGATGCTACACTGAAGTACAACATAATGGAAAAACAAGCACTTGCTTTAGTGAAAGCTATTAAAGATTTCAGAGTGTACATCTTATACTCACACATCATTGCTTATCTTCCAAATTTAGTTGTAAAGGACATCCTGACACAGAATGGGCCTGAAGGAAAAAGAGGCAAATGGATTGCCACTATTTTGGAATATGACATAGAAATAAAGCCTACAAAACTTATCAAAGGCCAAGGTTTAGCTAAACTCATGGCTGAATCGAATTGCAAGCCTTAGATATAAATTTCATTGGTGCCCTAGATGATCAGGAAGAGATGGCGACTCCATAGATTAGTGAAGCTTTCATAGATTCACCTTGGTATGCAGATATCATATTTGTTTTACTAAACCTACAAGCTCCTCCTGGTTTATCTAGAACTAAAAGTAGATTTTTGAAAATGAAATCAATGAAATATTGTATCATAAACAATGCTTTATTTTGGAAAGATATTGGTGTCATTTTATTGAATTGTTTATTAAAAGATGAAGCTGACAAAGTTATGCAAGAATTTCATGCAGGAGATTGTGGAGGACACCTATATTGGAAAACAACTGTTGATAAGATTTTAAGGGCAAGTTTTTACTGGCCCACCCTTTTTGAAGATGTCAAGAAATATGTGACCTCCTATCACAAGTGCCAAATATTTTAGGGCGAAAGGAAGCTCTTACCATTACCTCTCAAACCCATCTCCACATAAATGCCTTTTCAACAATGGGGTTTGGACTTCATTAGGGAAATTCACCCATCCTCCTCAGCTCAATATAAATGGATTTTGACAGCCACTGATTACTTTACTAAATGGATAGAAGCCATCCCTTCTAGACAAGCCACAAACTTTGTCATCATTTCATTCCTTGAGAACAACATCCTTTCTAGATTTGGATGCCCCCAAAAGCTCATCACTGATAATGCAACTGCTTTCAAATCCAAGAAAATGGTTGACTTTTGTAACAGATATCACATTACCCTTGGCCATTCCACTGCCTATTACCCTCAAGGTAATGGACTTGCAGAATCTTCAAACAAAAGCCTTGTCAATATCATCAAGAAACTGCTAGAAGACAACAAGAAGACCTGGAACAAAAAGTTGGTTAATGCCTTATGGGCAGACATACTAACTACCAAAAAATCCATTGGTACATCTCCTTACCAGCTAGTATATGGAATGGATGTTGTTTTTCCATCCTCTTTAGGAGTACTAGTGATGAAAATGATTCAAGAGTTGCAAGTAGAACCAAATGATATCCAAAGGAGGATAAATCAGACAATACACTTGCAGCAGACCAAAGAAGAAGTCTATGTCAAATCACAAGTGATCCAGGATAAAATCAAAAAGAAATTTGACAAGAAAACCAAAGCTAATGATTTTTACATAGGTGATAAAGTACTCAAATGGGATTCTAGAAGAGAAGAAAAGGGTAAACATGGAAAATTTGATTTCCTATGGCAAGGCCCTTATATCATTTATGGTTATAGAGGTAACAATGCATTTTTCTTGAGATAGTTAGATGGAACAGATCTACCAGGAGGACCAATCAATGGTAGAATGTTGAAGCATTACTTATCCATAGATTAACAATAGTTCATTTTACTTTGCTCATTGTATATAACATTACAGAGTTTAGATTGGATTGGATGGTAATTTTTTGAGGTTGAAGCCCGAAGAGAAGGCCCTAAGCTTTGAAAGGTGTACCATCATATGTATGAATAAAACATATCACAGAGGAGCAATTACAAGGCAGCCATAGTCAAAGTTTCAAAGGCTATTGATCTTAAAGTTCTTGACATTTCACCAGGAAATTCCATCCCCATGTGGAGCCACTGTTAGGGTCCTATAATAATAGGATTCATAATTTTGAATTGGCTATGGTAAGTCTTGTAATATTGTACATACTATTGCTTTCTGCAAAAAATTTTCCCATATTAAAATTAAAAAATGTAAAGAGGGTATATCCTAAAAGAATAATCAAAGGATAAAAAGAGAGAAAAAGTTAAAAAAAAAAAAAGTAAAAAAATATGAACCCCAAAAAGAGATAAAAACAGATCCTGAAAGTGTGCAAATTCAAATGCCACTACCTTTTACTTTACTTTTCAAAATAAGATTATGTGCAACTTGTCAAAAATTCCACAATCCATGATGGTCAAATAGTTTAATCTCGACTCATTCATACTTTAAATTTCGTGTTGATAGATAGAGAATAAAGATCTAGTCAAACTGTTTAATCTTAGCAGATCAGTAGTTGGGTAGAGAATAAAATGAGCTCATCAGTTTAATCTGAGCCATTGGAAGTTATAAGGTTAGAATTACATAGTTTTCTTATCAAAAGAAAAAGAAATAAAGGGTCAGCAAGCTCAAATGCACCCAATGAATGAAGAAAAAATGCTAGGGTAAATAAAGGGTAGGTAGAAGAAGTTTTGCAAGTGCACAAGGTTGCTAAGTCAAAAAGCACATTCATCATGCTTAATCCTATGTTTCATGTGCAGGAGGAATTGTGAAAGAGAAAGGATATTCACTAAAGCTTATTTACTAATTTCCCCTCATTTCACTACACCCCCACATACTTATTTGCTAATTTCCCCTCATTATCCCTTCATTACTCATAAAAACCCTTTCCCTTCATTTTGACCTTTTATCCCTTTGTTTCACACATTTCCCTACACCTTACCCTTCAAAAATTCATTCCCCCTTCCCAAAACTCCTTTCCCTAGTGTGAAACACATTTCCATCACAAATAATACTTCCCCCCCCCATATTAATTTCCCTTTTCCCCTTAAAAACCCACAAAAAACCCTTTATCCTAAGTTTTTCCTAAAGCCCTGCTTTATAAATCCCCCACGTTATAATTTCCCGACACCCTTTTTTAACCCACCCAGCCTTGGTATATAGTTTAAAAACCTCGCAATATAACCCATGGTCCCCACCTTTTATTAACCCGCTCCTTACATTAAAATCCCATCATTATCTGTTAATTAATTACAATTCATTGTAATTAAACATTGAGCCCCGCCAACCACTTTCCAACTTCGTCCATGCAACATCACTACGTGATATCCCTCCAGATCCAATGGCACACAGCCATATCGCGCGGATTCATCATCCAACAGTTAACGACCCGAGAGCACGTGAGATTCGTGATTTTGGTCGAGCACCGTTTGGCTACGTGGCGACACCTGGTTATATCGCGTGCTCGCGAAAAATACCGCCCTCCATCCAAAAGCGGTGCGATATGGCCTAAAACCACCCCCCACCTAAACCAAAACTTCCCATTGTTCATTCGCCAATACTCGTGCCAAAATCTAACCGTTATTGGTTAAAAGGCCGAAAAGGCTCCATTTTGCTCTGTTTGCTCATTTTCACTGAAAACCTCTGTTAAACCAACTTTGACACCCGGAACCTCTACGCGACCATTTTTACCAACTTTTGCCACCCGAAGACGCTACAAACACCCAATTGAAGCAGAAATTTGACAAATTGAAGTCTCAGAAGCCTCTGCTGCCACCACAGAACCTCGTCTATGCATCAAACTGTCAAATTTCCACGTATTCTTGATAAAACCAGAACGGCCTTATGAATTTAAATTATACATAGTAATTATCTAAGTTTAATTAATTAAATTAATTTAAAAACTTTCCTAAACTAAAGAAAAGCTTTTTGTGCACCCAAACCCCTTTTTATAGATTGTTATTACCTCCCCACTGTTCCAGACCTTCCAACCTTACTCCTAAAGCCACAGAAAGAGTAATTCAATTCAATAAACCAAATTATGGCTTCCCAAACCTATCTAGATGTAAGACCTCTACAAACCCCTCACCTAGATATTGACCACCTCCCTTTAGCCGACAAAGACTTTCAAATTAAAGATACTGCTTCCCCTGCCCACTTACTGAAACTCCACTGAGACAAGTTTTTGAACCAGAATGATGACATTCACTTATGGGAGTCCAATTTGCCCAAGTACTTGTTCCCACGGGTACACCTATTCCCATAAATCATCCACTTCTACTAAGCTTGTTATGTTCCTAGTCAAAGAGCCATAATCTCCCCTAACCAGCAAATTTTGTTCACTATTACTGCAGAATCAATTAGTGAAATGCTGCAAATCCATCTAGGCTCAAATGAGACCCCACTTTCCATTGAAGGTTTACTTAAACTCTACACAAAGCTATACCTTCCCAAGAAGGCTCGGAATTTTCAAACTTTCATCATAGAGCAGTCTCATACTCCTACAAATAGTCCTAAATATGCTGCCACCATTTTCTCTGACAGAGGGAGATAGATTATTACCATGCTCTCTTGCATTCTAGGGTACACCACAGATGAACATGTGAATGAGGTTTTCATTGCTTTCCTTTCTATATTTTGCCCAAGAAAGCCTCCTGCTACAGTTTACAATTTTTCTCAGTTCATAGCAGACATAATCCATGAACTGTTTATCAGATTACCAAATGAGAGAGTTTTCAAATACTCGTCAATATTGTTTCACATGTTCATATATTTTCAATCAGATAAGTTTCCAGTCAGCATTCAAAAGTCCATTTACTTATACACCTAGTCGATGACATTTAATTGGTGAGTGTCATATCAATGAGGTGGATGCTTTTCTTTGAGAGGTATATGAAAACTCTAAAAAGATATGTCCAACAAAAGGCGCATCCGGAGGGTTGCATGGTTGAAGGGTATGTATTGAGTGTAGCATTTTTCTTCAGATGTGAATTCGTTGGTAAGGATTTCAAAGATTTCCCACACTTATGGGATGAAGAATGAGCATGAGATATTATTGATGGAGAAAAACCACAATATAATGGTGTTCAAGTAGAAATTAGTAAGTAAACTCATGATCATTGTGATTGTTTTTAATGCAATCATTAATTTACTCTCTAATTTATTTGTCAAATTAACATAATGACTTTTGGAGTTTGAATTAAACATGTTGACATGTAATAGGTGTAGACGAAAGTGCTATACTCGACAAGTTCATTCTATACCACATGGACTTTATGAAAAAATGGATTGATTTGTATGATAAAAAGAGAGAAGAAGTGTTAGAAGCAAGGAGACAATTTAAGAGATCAAACCCAAGGAATACCCCATTTCCTATTGATTTGCAAGGGGAATGGAACAAATATTGCACACTAGAATGGGTTACTGAACAAATTCAAAATCAAATAGAAGATGCAGGTATAGATTCAAACATAACAGAAGATGAAATCAACATGTCTAGAGGATGTGAAAGAAAAGTACAATTGGGATTTTATAGAATATTGTTTCCCTACAATTCTGACACTATTAACTATTTTAACATTCGTCATTATATTTGTTTTAACCGAAATAAATGGTATTTCATAGGCAAGGAAATATCCAACAATGTAGGAATATGGTTGACATTATTGTGTAGATGTAAAGCGTGATCCTTTGATTGTGGCATCATGGTTGACTTCAGGGAATGCAATCGATCAAGCTCAAAAGATAAGAATATCATTGAAGGGAATCTACAATATGTTGGGAAAATATAAGAAATTATTGAGTTGGATTACTGCTCTTTTAAATGTTGTATTTTTAAGTGGTATGAAGCATCTCAGAGGACACAAAGACATGATACCCATAGTGGATTGTTTTCTATAGATTCCTCAAAGTTCCTACCAGAGGATAAGGAGCCTTATGTTCTACCAATTCATTGTGAGTAGGTATTTCTTTTACTCAAAGAATAAGCAGTAGTGATCAATAATCTATTAATACATTGTTTATTGTGAATATATATATATATATATATATATATATATATATATATATATATATATATATATATATATATATATTTGATGATGCATTAGTGGAAAACAATGATGGCCAACAAAATGAGAGAGAGGAATAGAGAACATCAAAGAAATTGACATCCATGATGATGTTGAAGATGGTTATGTTCAGGCACAAGAAGACAATAATACAAAGTTAGATGATGTTATGGAAGACAACAATATGGATGGTATAGAAAATGATGATCCAAATACATCTGGTAACAATATGGATGGTCTACAGTCAGATTTCAATGATGATGAAGATGATGCAAGTCAAGATGAGGATGATGATAATATTAACTACTTGAAAGATCATATGAACATTGACAATGATACATTGGATGACATTGTTGCAAACAATGATGTTAATGACCAAGACTTCTAAATTTTCAGAATTATTTGTAATCCATGTTTAAAAAATGATGATTCTTATGGCCTAAACTTTGAAATGCTTTAGTATTATTTGTGTCAATACAAATTACCTATTGCAATATCATTAAAGTGTTCAAGATATGGTATGAATTGTTGGCAAAAAAAATTAGGATTACTTGAATGCTTCTTCCATTCATTTTGTATCAACATATGTTCGTGAAGACATAAAAGTTAATAAAATATTAATGCACGTATCTCACAATGATTTCAATAAGAAACTTTTTTAACTTCATTATTTTTATATTGTTTGCATTTTAATGTCGGCTGATGTAATTCTTTATTATGTTTATTAAGAACTAAACATAAAATAATTGAACAAAATAAAACATTTTAATCACCTATAATTAGACGAAAATTTAATAAATTAAAGCTAAATTTTAGTTTCCTATTTCATATTAAAACATGAATATTCAATCTCAATAATATCTTTTAAATTAACATATATAACCATGTCAAATTTCAATGCATACATGAATAGTTTGAAGAAATTTCAACGTTGGCCCCATTCACTGCTCACCGTGCAGCGTCGATGAACATTGGTGATGGGCGTGTTGGAAGACATCCCATGAAATTTCAAGATAGTATCAACAAAGATTCCATGGATGAGAATGACGAATGATGACAATGAGACTGCATGATGAACATTGATTCAAACATGGAAGATCTCAAACATTATGCGGGGAGATGAAGCATCCTTAAGTCTTGAAACCCTCGTAGACTGTCATGGCATGTGTCTAGTCTAAACATGTCAAATTTCGACGCATACAAGAATAATTTGAAGAAATTTTAATGTTGGCCCCATTCACTGCTCACCGAGCGACGTCGTTGGATGACATTGGTGATGGGTGTGTTGAAAGATGTTCCATGACATTTCAAGAGAGTTTCGACTAAGATTCCATAAATGGGAATGAGGAATGATGACAATGAGACTGCATGATGAACGTTGATGATCTCAAAGATTATGTGGGGATGTTAGGCATCCTTGAGTCTTGAAGCCCTTGCATACCATCAAGGCATGTGCCTAGCCTAACCATGTAAAATTTCGACTCATACAACAACAATTTGAAGAAATTTCAACATTGGCCCCATTCACTTCTCACCGTGCAGCCTCAATGGATGACATTAGTGGTGGGCATGTTGGAAGATTTTCCATGACAATTTCAAGATAGTTCTGACAAATATTCCATAAATGGGAATGATGAATGATGACAATGATAGTGCATGATGAACATTGATGTAAACGTGGACTATCTCAAAGATCATGTGGGGACATCAAGCATCCTTGAGTCTTGAAACCCTCACATACTGTCAAGGCATGTGTTTAGTCTAACCATGTCAAATTTAGACACATGCAAGAATAGTCATAAAACCACCCCCCGCCTAAACCAAAACTTCCCATTGTTCATTCGCCAATACTCGTGCCAAAATCTAACCGTTATTGGTTAAAAGGCCGAAAAGGCTCCATTTTTCTATGTTTGCTCATTTTCACTGAAAACCTTTGTTAAACCAACTTTGACACCCAGAACCTCTACGCGACCATTTTTACCAACTTTTGCCACCTGAAGACGCTACAAACACCCAATTGAAGCAGCAAATTGACAAATTGAAGTCTCAGAAGCCTCTGCTGCCACCACAGAACCCCGTCTGTGCATCAAACTGTCAAATTTCCACGTATTCTTGATAAAACCATAACAACCCTGTGAATTTAAATTATACATAGTAATTATCTAAGTTTAATTAATTAAAAAACTTTCCTAAACTAAAGAAAATCTTGTTGTGCACCCAAACCCCTTTTTACAGATTGTTATTACCTCCCCACTGTTCCAGACCTTCCAACTTTACTCCTAAAGCCACAGAAAGAGTAATTCAATTCAATAAACCAAATTATGGCTTCCCAAACCTATCTAGATGTAAGACCTCTACAAACCCCTCACCTAGATATTGACCACCTCCCTTTAGCCGACAGAGACTTTCAAATTAAAGATACCGCTTCCCCTGCCCACTTACTGAAACTCCACTGAGACAAGTTTTTGAACCAAAATGATGACATTCACTTATGGGAGTCCAATTTACCCAATTACTTGTTCCCACGGGTACACCTATTCCCATAAATCATCCACTTCTACCAAGCTTGCTATGTTCCTAGTCAAAGAGCCATAATCTACCCTAACCAGCAAGTTTTGTTCACTATTACTGCAGAATCAATTAGTCAAATGCTGCAAATCCAACTAGGCTCAAATGAGACCCCACTTTCCATTAAAGGTTTACTTAAACTCTACACAAAGCTAGACCTTCCCAAGAAGGCTCAGATTTTTCAAACTTTCATCATAGAGCAGTCTCATACTCCTACAGATAGTCCTCCATATGCTGCCACCATTTTCTCTGACAGAGGGAGACAGATTATTACCATGCTCTCTTGCATTCTAGGGTACACCGCAGATGAACATGTGAATGAGGTTGTCATTGCTTTCCTTTCTATCTTTTGCCCAGGAAAGCCTCCTGCTACAGTTTACAATTTTTCTCAGATCATAGCAGACATAATCCATGACTGTTTATCAGATTACCAAATGAGAGATTTTTCAAATACTCATCAATATTGTTTCACAAGTTCATATATTTTCAATCAGATAAGTTTCCAGTCAGCATTCAAAAGTCCATTTACTTATACACCTAGTCGATGACATTTAATTGGTGAGTGTCATATCAATGAGGTGGATGCTTTTCTTTGAGAGGCATATGAAAACTCTAAAAAGATATGTCCAACAAAAGGCACATCCAGAGGGTTGCATGGTTGAAGGGTATGTATTGAGTGTAGCATTTTTCTTCAAATGTGAATTCGTTGGTAAGGATTTCAAAGATTGTCCACACTTATGGGATGAAGAATGAGCATGAGATATTATTGATGGATAAAAACCACAATATAATGGTGTTCAAGTAGAAATTAGTAAGTAAACTCATGATCATTGTGATTGTTTTTAATGCAATCATTAATTTATTCTCTAATTTATTTGTCAAATTAACATAATGGCTTTTGGAGTTTGAAATAAACATGTTGACATGTAATAGGTGTAGACGAAAGTGCTATACTCGACAAGTTCATTCTATACCACATGGACTTTATGAAAAAATGGATTGATTTGTATGATAAAAAGAGAGAAGAAGTGTTAGAAGCAAGGAGACAATTTAAGAGATCGAACCCAAGGAATTCCCCATTTCCTAATGATTTGCAAGGGGAATGGGGCAAATATTGCACACTAGAATGGGTTACTGAACAAATTCAAAATCAAATAGAAGATGCAGGTATAGATTCAAACATAACAGAAGATGAAATCAACATGTCTAGAAGATGTGAAAGAAAAGTACAATCGGGATTTTATAGAATATTGTTTCCCTACAATTTTGACACTATTAACTATTTTAATATTCGTCATTATATTTGTTTTAACCAAAATAAATGGTATTTCATAGGCAAGGAAATATCCAACAATGTAGGAATATGGTTGACATTATTGTGTAGATGTAAAGCGTGATCCTTTGATTGTGGAATCATGGTTGACTTCAGGGAATGCAATCGATCAAGCTCAAAAGATAAGAATATCATTGCAGGGAATCTACAATATGTTGGGAAAATATAAGAAATTATTGAGTTGGATTACTGCTCTTTTAAATGTCGTATTTTTAAGTGGTATGAAGCATCTTAGAGGACACAAAGACATGATACCCATAGTGGATTGTTTTCTATAGATTCCTCAAAGTTCCTACCAGAGGAAGGAGCCTTATGTTATACCAATTCATTGTGAGTAGGTATTTCTTTTATTCAAAGAATAAGCAGTAGTGATCAATAATCTATTAATACATTGTTTATTGTGAATATATATATATATATATATATATATATAGATATAGATATATATATATATATATATATATATATATATTTGATGATGCATTAGTGGAAAACAATGATGGCCAACAAAATGAGAGAGAGGGATTAGAGAACATCAAAGAAATTGACATCCATGATGATGCTGAAGATGGTTATGTTCAGGCACAAGAAGACAATAATACAAAGTTAGATGATGTTATGGAAGACAACAATATGGATGGTATAGAAAATGATGATCCAAATACATCTGGTAACAATATGGATGGTCTACAGTCAGATTTCAATGATGATGAAGATGATGCAAGTCAAGATGAGGATGATGATAATATTAACTACTTGAAAGATCATATGAACATTGACAATGATACATTGGATGACATTGTTGCAAACAATGATGTTAATGACCAAGACTTCTAATTTTTCAGAATTATTTGTAATCCATGTTTAAAAAATGATGATTCTTATGGACTAAACTTTGAAATGCCTTAGTATTATCCGTGTCAATACAAATTACCCATTGCAATATCATTAAAGTGTTCAATATATGGTATGAATTGTTGGCAAAAAAAATTAGGCTTACTTGAATGCTTCTTCCATTCATTTTGTATCAACATATATTCGTGAAGACATAAAAGTTAATAAAATATTGATGTGCGTACCTCACGATGATTTCAATAAGAAACTTTTTTAACTTCATTATTTTTATATTGTTTGCATTTTAATGTCGGTTGATGTAATTCTTTATTATGTTTATTAAGAACTAAACATAAAATAATTGAACAAAATAAAACATTTTAATCACCTATAATTAGACGAAAATTTAATAAATTAAAGCTAAATTTTAGTTTCCTATTTCATATTAAAACATGAATATTCAATCTCAATAATATCTTTTAAATTAACATATATAACCATGTCAAATTTCAATGCATACATGAATAGTTTGAAGAAATTTCAACGTTGGCCCCATTCACTGCTCACCGTGCGGCGTCGGTGAACATTGGTGATGGGCGTGTTGGAAGACATCCCATGAAATTTCAAGATAGTTTCAACAAAGATTCCATGGATGAGAATGACGAATGATGACAATGGGACTGCATGATGAACATTGATTCAAACATGGATGATCTCAAAGATTATGCGGGGAGATGAAGCATCCTTAAGTCTTGAAACCCTCGTAGATTGTCATGGCATGTGTCTAGTCTAAACATGTCAAATTTCGACGCATACAAGAATAATTTGAAGAAATTTTAATGTTGGCCCCATTCACTGCTCACCGAGCAACGTCGTTGGATGACATTGGTGATGGGTGTGTTGAAAGATGTTCCATGACATTTCAAGAGAGTTTCGACAAAGATTCCATAAATGGGAATGAGGAATGATGACAATGAGACTGCATGATGAACGTTGATGCAAACGTTGATGATCTCAAAGATTATGCGAGGATGTTAGACATCCTTGAGTCTCGAAGCCCTTGCATACCGTCAAGGCATGTGCCTAGCCTAACCATGTAAAATTTCGACTTATACAACAACAATTTGAAGAAATTTCAACATCGGCCCCATTCACTGCTCATCGTGCAGCGTCAATGGATGACATTAGTGATGGGCATGTTGGAAGATGTTCCATGACATTTCAAGGGAGTTCCGACTAATATTCCATAAATTGGAATGATGAATGATGACAATGATAGTGCATGATGAACATTGATGTAAACGTGGACTATCTCAAAGATCATGTGGGGACATCAAGCATCCTTGAGTCTTGAAACCCTCACATACTGTCAAGGCATGTGTTTAGTCTAACCATGTCAACTTTAGACACATGCAAGAATAGTTTTAAGAAATTTCAACGTTAGCCCCATTCACTTCTCACCATGTGACATCAGTGGATGACATTAGTGATGGTCATGTTGGAAGACGTTCCATGACATTTCAAGAGAGTTTTGATAAAGCCCTAAATCCCCTAACATGTAATCCCGCATTAACCTTTAAATCCTCAAGCCCTAATCCCTAAAGTACCCTTAATTCCTTAACGCTAGTTAATAACTTATCCCTTAACGTAAAAATCCTAAATCCCCTAACCCCTAAGTCATTGACCCTTAAACACTTAAACCCTAATCCCTTAATCCATAAACCCCTATGCCCTAAGCACTTAAACATTAATCCCTTAACCCATAATCCCTAAGCCATTAACCATTAAACTACCTAACCTGTAAGCGCCAAATCCCTTAGCTCTTGACCCTTAATCCCTTAAACCCTAACCCCTAATCCCTTAACCCTTAATCCTTGTACCCTAAATCCCATAATCCTCAAAGACCCTATCCACTTAACCCCCAACACCTCAATTAATTAACTATTTAGGCAATGTAAAATTCAACGATAAATCCAACACTAAAAAGGGATCTAATCAAGGTGCTTATTTAGGTGCTAAAAGGGGAGCTAAATTTGATGATATTATTGATGTTATTTCTAGCGCAATTTTTGACGTTATTTCCAGTGCTATTAGCTCCTAATTTAGCGCTTAAATGTTTTGATCAGCACAAAGAACGATAAAAATAACACCATACCGATAAATAGCTCCAACCTTTTCAAAAAAATGGAGAAAAATACACTAAAACAGTCCTTCGAAGCAAAAAGGGAGCAGAAAAAGGAGCTAATCACAAGTATTTGTTGTAGTGTTGGTACTGAAATTTTGGAAATGACTTCAACCTTTGATGTATCCACCTTGATTCCAACACCTGAAATATGATGGCCCAAAACAATTCCTTCATTAAACATCATAAAACATTTTATATAAGTTAATGAAAGATTTGCTTCTTTGCATCTAATAAGAACATTTTCTAATTTTTCCATAGCTTCCTCAAAAGTATTCCCATAGACAGTATATTCATCCATATAAAACTATAGAAAATAATGGATCAAGTGATAAAATATACTTAATACTTCTCTTTGGAATGTAGTAGTTGCATTACATAAACCAAAAGGAAGTACCATGTAAGCATATATACCCCATGGACATGTAAAAGTTGTTTTGTCTTGATATTCAAGTTCCAATTGTATTTGATTATATCCACTGAAACCATCAAGAAATGAAAAATATTTCTTCCTTGCTAAAGTATCTAACACTTGATCAATAAAAGGTAGTGGGAAATGATCTTTTAGAGTAGCTTTGTTTAATTCTCGATAATCTATGCATACTCTCCACTTTCCATTCTTCTTAGGCACAATCACCAAGGGTGAAACCCATTGGCTATCTGAAATTGGATAAATAAAATTCACATTAAGCAATTTTTGTAATTCCTCTTTAACAATTTCTCTCAGATTGGGATTCATCCTTCTCTGAGGTTGTCTCATTGGTTTGACATTTCTTGAATATAAATATGATGCATACATGTATTTGGATCAATACCTTTCATGTCAGTATATTCCCATGCAAATGTAAAGGAATGTTTTTGTAGCATCTTTATTAATTGTTTCTTTTGAAATTCTTCCAAGTTATTATTAATATTTAATGTTTTACCTAGATAAATTTCTACCAAATAATTACCAAACTTCTCCATAGAGTTTAATGATATTTTGGACTGTCTAGATGAAAAATATTCAATTCCACAATCTTCCTGAAAATTTTGATCTAGCATGTGTACACAGTAATTTTTCTCACAATATGAAGAAAAATCATGATTGTTCATTAAATTTACTAATTGATATTCTTCATCATTTTGTGAAATAGTTAATACTAGTTGAATGTTTTCAAAATCTTCATCATAATTATCTTCAATCCAAACTTCATTTTCTACTTCCGTTATTTTTTTTGCAGTAATGTGAATTTCTTAGTAGAATTGTCATAAGAAATGAACATATCAGCAAATATACAACTTATGAATGCATCAGTCGTAACTAACCATGGTCCACCAGGGATCAATGGGTGTCCTCCTAGATTATTTTTGGGAGTTAATATCATAAAGTTAACATGATATTCCCATGAATCTAAGGATACTAACACATCTTTTAATATACCACCAGGTCTGATAACGTATCTATATGCTAATTGCAATAAAGTTAGGGTATATTGAAGATTAGGTAACCTTAATTGATCCATAGTATTCTTACTCATGATATTAATAGCAACACCTAAATTAATAAAAATGTTTGGAATTTCAATACCATTGATGTGGATTTTTACAATGGGGCTACCTGGTTCTAAATATTTTCAATGATTGGTTTCCTAATCATACTATTTGAAACTTTTCCTACCAATTGAATCTTTTTAATGTCTTTTCTTTTTATTTTTGGTTTCTTGATACACAACTCCTTTATTGTCTTTGCAAAGATAAGTATTTTCTTTATAGCTTGAAGCAATGGAATTTTAATGCAAATATTTTTCAATTCGTCTAACATGTTATAATTAGGTAAAATTATTTGTCTTTTTATTCCTTTATCAATTTGAAGTCTCTCATGAAAAGAAGGATTTTGTAAGGAAACAAAAGGTTGTTCAACTATAGGAATTGTAGGAGTTGATTTTATTTGGTTGTCATTTAATCGTGTAGGAATATCTTCCTTTGGAGAGTTTATTTTTTATTTTTTATTAGGAGATGTCTCCCTTTCGGTAATTTTATCCTCCTTATATTCTTGGATGACAATTGGTGGTGTTTTCTTTTGCAAAACTCAACCAAGTCTAAGTTGGACATCATTTAGACCTAGAGGAGCTATCACACAAGCTTGCAAATTTTGACCCTCGACATTATAGATGGGTTGCTAAGGTGTTTTATTATTTAGATTGGGGAGTGGTTGCGCAGGTAGTTGGTTAAATTTGTGAGGAAATGGAGTGGATGGTAATGGATGGAAGGGGTTGAATTGAAGTCACTTGAGGTTGGAATTATGGTTAACTTAGTTGTGGTGGTTAGAGAGGAGAATAATATTGTAACAATCTAGGGATAAAGTTTCATGTAATAAAGGATTATAAAGGAAAAATAAGACCAAGTTCAATGGACACGTATTCCAAATTGAATGATGAGGAAAACATCACATTGGGGTCACTTGTGGTTTATTAATGGCTATGGAAATTGGTAAAGGGCAAAGGCAAATAGATATTAATTTGCATTTATTTATGAAAATAAAGGAAAATAGGAGAAAATGAAGTTGAAGAGACACATATTTTCATGAGAGGGAAATTAGAAGGAAAATTAAGGGAAATGAAGAAATAGACGCCTAAATGATAAAAAAGCTTTTGAGGATCAATTCACAACTTTTTTCAGTTCTAGTTTTGGCTATCATTATGTTATAGAGCTAACCTGAAAATATATGATAATAGAAATAAACCCAGAAATAATATAAGATAGAAATAGATAGAAATGTTTCTTTATTGATCAAAACCCTTAAGGTAAGGCAACACCATACATTCACTCCTTAAGGAAGGAGAACACTCCACAAGCCATATGCATGTTCATACAATAATCCTTGAAACCTCTCAATGGGGAGTCTCTAGCCTCTATATAGGCCTCATAAATACAATACCATGGGTCATTATGATAGGTTAATGGCTTGTGGAGTGTTCTCCTTCCTTAAGGAGTGACAATGCATTATGACAGGCATATGGCTTGTGGAGTGTTCTCCTTCCTTAAGGAGTGACAATGCATTAGGACAGGCATATGGCTTGTGGAGTGTTCTCCTTCCTTAAGGAGTGACAATGACCCATGGTATTGTATGTATGAGGCCTGTATAGAGGCTAGAGACTCCCCATTGAGAGATGTCAAGGATTATTGTATGAACAGGCATATGGCTTATGGAGTGTTCTCCTTCCGTAAGGAGTGAATGTATGGTGTTGCCCTACCTTAAGGGTTTGATCAATAAAGAAGCATTTCTATCTATATTCAGATCTTGTTATTTATGGGTATATTTTATATTCTCATATACTTCTGGGTCAAATCTATAACAAGTGGTATCAGAGCACTTTCTTAGCAAAGTGGAATATTTTTATTTTTATTTTTTTGTAGGAACTTTTTGGGGTACCAAGTTTGCAGATCAGATTTGTATGTTCTGGTGCAAAATATGTAGAATCTAACTATAGATCTGGGTTGTTTGTGAAAAAATGCCCAATTTGGAAAAAAAAATAAAAATAAAAAATAAAATCATCGGCCGAATCAGAGTTCGGATGAGGGAGATATCACTGATTTAGTTGTTTTGCAGACATTTTTTGGGGCGGCAAGTTTGCAGATCAGATCTATATGTTCTGGTGCAAAATTTCTGGAATATAATTGCAGATATGGGTTCTTTGCGAAAAAATACCCAAAAAACAAAAAACAAAAAGCAAAAAACAGTCGAATCGGAGTCCGGATGAGGGAGATATCGTTGATTTAAAATCAACATTTTTTCCAGAAATTTTTGTGACGGCGGAACAGTTGCAACGCAAATCTGAAATTCCAGTGCCTAGATTGGGATTTCTATCACATGGGAAGATGCAAAATGGTCATTCCATTTCCGAAAATAGGTCATAATAAAGATTCTAAGCAATATTCACTAAACTATGGCCAATTTATATTTTCGCCAAGTAAGTATTTTTTTCGTGTCGTCTAGCAAAATGGTTTTTACAGGAAAAGATGATAGCCCTACTATTGAAGAATTCATATAGAGTCAAAAGTTCACATATGGGAAACCTTGGAAAGTTTTATTATCGCTTGGTTTCCAAGATGAGGCTGCCAGATGGTGGTACTCACTTGACAGCAAACAATTGACCAAACTTTCAGATGAAGAATTTGAAAAACTCCTTTTGGACAAATGGTCTCATGCTAGAATAGCCCCAAGGGTTAGCTCAGTTGGTCAAAATCAATGCCTCGCCATCAGGATGTCACAGGGTCCAATCCCCCCGAAGCCCTTGGGTTCAGGCCTTGCTAGTGGGCCACGGGGCTAGATTCCCTTCAGGGCCGATCAACCCAGATTTTTCCATGGATGTAGCGCCACCCATTGACCAGGGTGTCCGTGAACCACAGCCTAAAAAAGAATGGTCTCATGCTAGAAAACAGGGGAATGAGACATGTAAGGGATTGTTTTCTACTGGTATCTCCTTGTTACATGTTCATGGATGTATTCAGAAGGAGAAGATTATTGTGTCTATAAATCCTAGTTGCAAGCAAAATCTTATAAATGTTATTTTGGCAAAAAAATTGCAAGTTCCAGCAAAACACATTGAAAACACACAGGTTAATAATGAGGAGGTGCAAGTTTATAAAGATATGAAGATTTCTATGGACACGTATGTATTGCATTCTGATTTTTATGCTTCAGATATGAATAATATGGATGTTGTTTTGGGATACCCTTGGATGGAATCTGTTGGTACTATCAATATTAATGTGCAGAAGAAATTCCTGAAGCTCTGGTATAAAAAGAAGAAAATTACATTGCAGGATATTTCCATTAAGACCCAAGCAGAGACTATGGTGGCAGAAGCACAAAGCTCTAATGACATTGACACATCAGATGATGAG
This sequence comes from Pinus tabuliformis, assembly GCA_031772625.1. NCBI lineage: Eukaryota > Viridiplantae > Streptophyta > Pinopsida > Pinales > Pinaceae > Pinus > Pinus tabuliformis. The sequence continues at coordinate 366,435,768 of CM062815.1, forward strand.
TCTTTGATGGTTGACAACCAAACACAAACATCAAACCAAGTACCAAAAAAACAGGTAGAGTCCAAGGAGGCTGAAGCAGAAAATGTTACAGGTACTGATACATCAGATGAGGAATCTGTGGTTGAAGTAATATTGGAAGATAAGCAACAACAGCAGGTGCCACAACATGTACCAGATACCAATCAGGCTCCATTAGGTGGTGAGTTAAAAAAATATACATTGTTGGTTAAAACTTCAGCATATCACCACCCACATCACCTCGCAAGATGGCAACAAATCAACAACAAGGACAATAACCCCCACATGACAGATAGAGAGGGGCGACGATCCACCCACAACACAACAACACAGAAGAGTCGCCAGGGTCAACTTCCATCTCAAGTGAGTGAGACACCAGCTAGATCGAGGGTTCACCTTTCTCTTGGATGGCTAAATGCACATGCATGGTACCAATGGACTACTCTTTTGAGTACATCGTATTATTTGTGTTCTTTTTATGTTTTGAGGACGAAACATGTTTAAGGGGGGTGGAATGTAGTAAACCTAGGGGGGATAGTATGGGGTATAGAGGGAGTTAGCCAAGGGAATAATGTAATAATGGGATGGGCCATAATAATAAATAAAGTGGTTAACCCGTATCATGTAAGGGACCACAAGTAGTTAGCAATAATGTAATAAGCCCATGGTATTAGATAGATGGTATTGAGGGAACCATGGTAATGACCCATGGTATTGTATGTATGAGGCCTATATAGAGGCTAGAGACTCCCCGTTGAGAGATGTCAAGGATTATTGTATGAACAGGCATATGGCTTATGGAGCGTTCTCCTTCCTTAAGGAGTGAATGTATAGTGTTGCCCTACCTTAAGGGTTTGATTAATAAAAAATCATTTCTATCTATATTCAGATCTTGTTATTCTTGGGTATATTTGTATTTTCATATATTTTCAGGTCATATCAATAACACATTCACTATTGCACATTTAGAGCATTCTTGGATATAACATCCTCCTCCCACATGTACCCAAGTAACCAGTCAAACGGGGTAAACATGTGAGGAGAAGTTACTATGATATGATTAGAATCCCTATGTTTCAATTAAGGAAATTGAACCGATGGAACACATCACATAGACCTTCCACATCATCAACAAAACTCCCAGGAGCCATCCCAACCACTCAGGTAACCAACCATTGAGACTAGCTGAAGTTTTAGTGCATCAAACCCTTGGACGCTCCCTTGATATGGACAAGGGTGCGCATGGGAGGCTCCAAAAACTCCCACAACAAGGGCAATGAGCTTCTGGGGACTTTTTTCCCCAGTGTTGTGCCTACGACTCTGGGATTTGTGCCACGTTTTCAGGCCCAGATCCAAGATCACTGCCCATAACTCAATGACAGGTTCATAAATGAAATTTCACAGCGGAACAAAGATACATTTGTGAAAACATGAACAAGGACTAGACTGGAACCCTACTAGCCATGACAAGCATTTCATCAAACATGTCACAAACATGAAACCTGCAAGTCTTAATAGTAGAATTGAGCATATGGGTATCATACTTATCTGAAAATCGCTAAGAAGCATTAATGCCTCAACACATTAGCTACAATTTCATCTATTAGGCCATAGATACATTGTTCATTCATTTACAAGTTAAAACATGATATGATCCAAACATCATGACAGTCATAAAACTCACTCATAACTAGCGTATAAATATTAGAGATGCTAAGCATAGAGAAACCATATAAGCCACATAATAATAAACATATTTACCCATCAGTACCATAGGAATGAGCTTTTATTGCCACAAGCAAAATGCAACCAAATCTGGGACTTCTACGTACCACTCGACCATAGACATGGTTGAGGCAAATCTCTCTTCAACCAGTCATCCATGTGCCATATTCCAAGCATGAATGTGGGATCTCATGGAACAATCCATCAAAACCGAACGAGGGCTTCTAGAGGCCAAACCAACTCAACCCATCAACCAGTGATTCCACCTCACGGTCGGACATAACAAACCATCACCAGATTGGTCTCTACCCAAGCCTTCCAGGGCTCTAGAGCGTTTCTTCCAACCAGGGCTTCCAGGACTAGTAACTCAACCCATAGTTGCCGTCGGGCATCTAGAGAAAATGGAGCTCCACAAACCTAACATACCTAGTCGGACAAGAACAAATTATGCAAAAGAAGGGGAAGAGGAAGACGTTAATGAATGCAAAAGAATAAATAAATTTGATGAAAGGAGTAGCATATTATAAGCAAATTTTATTGTTATTAAAGGTTCCAAACTTACACTATTCACCAATATGGTTATGCTTATTTTATTATTTTTTTAATAAAGATGAAATTTTAAATTTCCTACATAATGGGATAACGATGATATCAAACGACTATTCAATGTTACTGTTCTCTTCATTGATAATGGCATTCTATCAAAACAAATTTCTTCTATTTGTTTCACTATCAAAATTTGTCTAACTTTTTCACTATCAGTTGATGGAGGATCGATCAACTAACGGTGAAAAAACTGACATGGTTTATAAACATTACTCCATAAACTATAACGGTGAAAAAAACTAACATGGTTTATAGACATAAAAACATGATAGGTAGTTAATGCTTTTCATAAATACCACTATAATAATAATAATAAACCACTTAATTCCTCATTAACAGACCAATAGGATTTTAGGACTTTACAAAGCAAAATATTCAAATTAACGCACCATCCAAAACATTCTCCATTTATTCTCCATTTACCAGTGATATGGAGATTTGCAAAATATTTTTCATTTAAAATATGATTTAATCAACTAAATTAATGTAACTAGTTTATTTTAATTTTCTAATAAAATTGTAAATCATTAATCAACTAAATTAATATAACCAGTTTATTTTAATTTTATAATAAAATTGTAAATCATTTTTCAAATTAATAAAAATGAAAAATTACATACTAATATATTTATAAATATACAATAGCTTTTATAATTGTTTTAATATTAGCTATTATGTGTTCATTTTAATCATATTAGTTATTGCTTGCTAGCTTTTAATAATGCGGTGCCACATACAACTTGTTACTTAATATTAGCATGAAGTGTTTCGTTGGCATAAATATATACTCTAAGTTTAAATACAACATTCTAAATCACTTTGTTAAAATAAATAAAATGAAATAATATTTTAAGGTTTACAAGACTAAAAATAAATATAAAATAAATATATTGGACCTATATTACATTGAGACATTATATTTATTGTAATAATAGTTAGCACGTGTTCCTTTTAATTATAATGTGTTTACCATGTGTTATTTAATTTACGAGTTGTTTTTAGTGCAACTTTTTTGACTTATTATAATGTGTTTACCATGTGTTACTTAATTTAGGAGTTGTCTTTAGTGCAACTTTTTTGACTTTCCAGTGCTGGAATCCGATGGAAAAATTTGACGTGAAATCTTGATTTGTGTTATTTAAACTAGTTTTTTGACAGTATATATGGATTCAGCACTCTGGAAAACCCAGGGCACTTCGATTGCATAGGATTACCCATCAAGCTTGTGATTTCAATAAATTCCTACCGGATTTTAGAGAAATTACACTGATAAAACCCATCGTAAAAACTTCCAAAAAATCACGCTAAAAACAACTCACTTAATTTATATCACACTTCGGGACAAGTACTACGGCTACATTTATCTTCCATTCAAATTCATCACACCATATTAATTATTCCTAACATAGACCTAAATTATACCTTTTATAATTTACCATCGTTTACAAGATTATCACATCAGTTTTTTTAATTTATCATTGAATGTGCTTTCTTAAGATGTTTTTTTAATCAAAACCATTATTTGATAAAAGTTTGTGTTATGATTTTCCTATCAAAGCTCAGTGGCTATGATAATGGTCTATTTGTATTCGTTCATGTTCATGCATATTTTTAAAATAATAATATATATATTTTTATTAATATGGAAAGTTTATTATAATTTTTTATTAATAGATAATTTAATGATTATTGTTAATTATCTAATATTAATTAGATTTGAAATTTTCATTTTCATATATAGAAAATTATTTTGATTTCAAATTTATTGAGAGTTGGGATGAATTAAATCTTTGAAAATAGAATTTTTTTTTGGGTAAAACTAAAGAAAAATGTTTGCACCTTTAAAGATTTGATTCTTCCAATATCTTGGTAAATCGAGAGTTAAAACAAGATTATGTTGATTTTGAGCAACACACTAATAAAATATTTGAGCTATAATATTTTTTTTTTCACTTGTTTTATATAATATATACTTAGTTAACATTGAGATATGGTGTTAATGATTCAAATTCTCCTCATAATCTTAATAGATGTCCCCTTATATTCAGAAGTAGAATCTCTCTATATATACACAAACATTGAATTATTTTTGTTAATAATATTTTTTTAAATGTTACATATATGGGGGAGGTAGGAGGGGGACAGGTCATTTGCAACCTGAAGGAGAAATAGTGACGAAATTCTCCTGGGGTCTAAGATGCACAACAAACAATCAAGCGGAAGCACTAGTGCTATGACAAGAATTGAGAACAGCTTTGACAAAAAGAATTTGTTAGCTCATTATCTTTAGATGTTCCATGATAACAATCCAAAAATTCTATCACTCCATAAAACTTTAAAGGAAGATCTAGCTCCATTAACAGCTAAAATATGGATGCAGATCCAAAAATTCAAATCCAACAACTTTTATCATATTAGAAGGGTAAATAACGCAATCACTAGTGATCAAGCCAATAGGAAACAAACTTGGAAGAGGGGAGCATCTCCCTGAACAAAGGCACTCCCACCATAAGCCCTATCCCATGATCGACAAGTTGTCATCAATCGGGGGATTTAAAACAATTATAGGTTGGAACAAGTGGAACATTGGGAGTGTCAGAGAATTTATTAAGGCTCTTAATCAAGGCTTAGCGACAAGAAAAAAGGATCACACATCAAGCAAGCAGAAGCATGGGAAAGAGCATTACAGATGGGATTACAGAGAAATGAATTGCATGTTGAAGGATAGGTGGCAATTATAATTAAATCTTATTAATATGGTGGTGTTTGGATTGCAAATTGGTACTCCTCCAATGCCACTCCATCCCAGTACGACTGCATTCAAAATTTGGGTGAAGGATCCTCTGCAAGGATATTGTGGTTCATCACCCCAAGCTCTAGTTAGGCGCATTTAAATTGAAAGGATGGCTACTGGAGTGATGGACGAAGGCTTTGGGCTGTATAAAAGAATGGCCTGCCTACTAAATTACACAATGACTTATATTAAGGTCATAGTGGCTGGTAATATGGGCCTCTTCGAGCCACGAAAGCAGTGGAAATGGTAATGGGGATCTCTTGCTATATGTAATAGATGAAATTTCGATCACGGTGTCGAAGCTTGGTGAACAGGTTACCTTGGTTATTTGGAAGGCCTACAGAAGGAAATCAAATGTCTCTAGATTAAGATGGAAACCCTCGAAAAAAAGTGGATACTTTGACTCTCAAGGTGGATGTCATTGAGGTAAAGGCGAAAATGGTGACTGTGGGTATCTTCAAAGTTTATGGTCTTGTTGACCCTGTCCCTCCAACTACTAGCCAAGGAATGCAACCTAATGGCCCCTGGTATCGAAATATGGGAGAAATCACTCTGCAACAGACAAAATTGGTGGCGAATGAGAAAACAATGGGTGAACATATGGAAAAAGAAGCAAGTGACTAGGTAAATTAATCATGTTTGAATGTTACATTTTTTTTCTAAGGAGTGTGGTGTTTTCTAGTGAATATATAAAATAAATAATGTAAGAATCTTTACATGGAAAAAAACAGAGAGAAAGAGAATATATAGTGAGCATTAACGATCTCTTGCTCAAGAACAAATATCTATGTATGTAAGGGTTATTGCCCGTATTCCTCTTGAATCAATATAATATAACCATTTCTTTATAATAAAAAAATGCTACATATCAATTATGTGTTAAACATTGAAGGAATTACAAATCTCCCTTATAACTTGTATTAGAAAGCATCTCTTAATAGAATAATAAGTCTCTAGCTCCCTTTCTCTCTATATATTTGATGTCCAAATACTTTACTAAATATGCATAGTGAAATATTTATTTATAACCCACATGAAACTTTATCCTATTATTAGTATTTTTCAAATGTTGTATATTAATTATTTGTTAATAAAGCCCCGAATTCGGGTGCTAGGTCCATACTAGCCACTTTCTCTACAACGGATCGATGACATCCTCCACTTAGTGACCATTTCCCCCTCCATATCACAGATGGCTGCAATGCACCTTAAAGTCATCACCTCGGGTCTCATAAATTTGATGTCGCACACTCGCCTTAATGTTTCACCTTTCACTCCTCTGGGTTTATTAGCTTGCACCATTTCCTCCATCTACTACTTACCTCTAGTTTCTTTGCTTCATGTCTGGTCTCTTCCGCTCACTTTCCCCACTTCAACTCCCACAACTTCACCTGTGCCTCACTCCCCGCTCGTTGACCCTTGTAGCTTAGTCGTGAATCGTGAGTGTGGCAGAGGCCAATGCTTCAACCATGGCAGGGGAAGAGGGTGCCCCCAACGACCTTTGATGAAATGCAGAATTGGCTTTGTTCAACAATGTTATCCTACCTCATATCCATTGTTAGGTCCTCAATATCGAAGCAGACGAGACCAGTCACGGGAGGAATACACTTTGGGCTCTTCACAATTTGCTCACTTTCCATCTCAAAGAATGAGAGAGTGACGAATCGCATGCCACCCACTAGATCGCAAAGCTCTTAGCTTTCCATAAACACACCTCCACTTCTCATTGTCATCTCTCACGTGACCTAAAAATTAATTTCCCTCCTAACATCCCCTCTCCCTCTTCCCATACCCCCTCGACTTCCACCTCCCATCCCTTGGGCTCTGTTTCTCCCCCCATTTTCATGGCTCCTGTAGGTCTCTTCTCTTAACCACATGCATTCGGAAGCTACTCCTCAGTCGACCACTTCCACAATGACAACTCATGCGACCTTTCCTTATTTCCCTAGTCTATATGTATGTTCCATCATTGAGGAGAAGCCTAAAGAAGTGGTCATCACTAGGTTTTCCAGCGATGGGCAAGCTCAATTTATGAAAGTAAACTCCTCCAGAGGTTTTAATATGCTCAAGATTCTTATGGTTTTTACCAGTCTAGTTCATTTTGGCACTACAACACTCTTTCTGAGTTGAATGAAATAGTGGATTGGTACCCCTTAGTTTATAACTAAAAAAAATCATTTCCTTTTATGTTATGTAACAATCTCAAAATGATATTTCATGCTAATGACTTTAGTTTACCCTCTCGTGGGCAGAGAAATTTGTGAAACTGTCTCTAGTTTCCTATATCCAGGGCATAGAAATTCAAAGAGTGATGGGCATAGACCCCCATGATATCTAGATTGTATGCTATGTATATTTCATTGTTAATATAATTTGAATACCTTTGCTTACAACCGAAAAAACCTATGTTAAGAAAGAAAGAAATTACACATCACCCTTAACATGAAAAGTGAGTATATATATATATATATATATATATATATATAATTTAAATTGATTTATTTTTGTTTATATATACTTTATATAAAATTATGATATTTAATATTGATATTTGAAATATTGTATTTATGATTAACACTAATATAAACATTATTTCCAAGCCCCCCTTTTAATGCTTACATTACATTATTACAAAGATTAATACAAAAATGACAAATTACAATTCACATGTCACATTTGTCTCACTGGTATTCCTCAGCACTTATCCCCACTCTAAAGTCTCCCGGACAATTCTCTTTTTACCACCACAATCTTCGAGCTTCCCATTCAACTCATTTAAGACATAACTGCCTCTAACCATCTTTGATGAACTTTGTATAATTAACCATTCTCGATCTCTTGAAGGAAATTTTCAATACTGGATTGTATCCAATGTTCAATTATGCAACTAACCTTTCTACACACATGGATCTCATAGCATAACATGTAACTAGTGCTCTTGAAGCCCGAAGCAAAATAATAGCCATCGGCGAATAACAGTTTCACGTAACAAAATTAGCGATATGTTCTCTCAGCACCAAAGAACAAAGAGAACCACTAATTTAATTATATTAGTTCGTTCATTAATTAGTTTTGCATTTTTTACCAACAGAAAGAAAATGGAAAACTACTTAACCAACAAATCAAAACCAATAATCATGATATTGTTGAGAAAATGGAAAACTACTCAACCAACAAATCAAAACCAACAATCATGATATCGTTTGTTTTCATCTCAGCAGAAACGAGTATCCTCATCCCTCCCTGGTTGTTCAACATTTCATCTTTGTTTTACCTTTGTCTTCAAATTTATCTTCTTCAGAAATCATTTTGTTAGTGTTAGTTTGACAACGAATTATGTAATTTTGGGTAAAATGTAACTAGTCAGTTCTATACCGAAATGTTACTTATGTAACGGAGGTGGCTGGTATAAAACTGGTGAATGCCCGAGAAATGTAAGTGTGGAGAATCATTGTTGAATTAATAAATTCCAATCCCTTGCCACGTGGATGTTTCCTTGACACCTTGTCGAGGTTTTACCACGTAAATCATGTGTCTAGTTGTGTGTTTAATTTTCAATCAATTATGTTGTTTTCTTGGTCAATATATAATTGAATGTATGTAATTCTTTCCTATTTTTCTTCTATTCCACCAACAAGTGGTATCAGAGCTTGAGTTAAGTTGAGGAGATGCTGCATAGGAAGGCTGGCTGGGTCATTTGTTTCAGTGGACGACTGCTACGTGTTATCACTCTGTCCAGAACTGTAGAGAGGAGGGTGGTCTTAGCGTGGAATGGTGTACAATGAGAAGTGCTCTCTGTGTTGGAGCAAGAAGGCCTGTTCAGAACCTGCGTGAAAATCTGAAGCCTGAGTAAAACCGGAATCTGCCTGCGTGAGAGGCTGTGTGAGGACCTGCGTGAGGCACAGAGCCTGCGTGAAGATCTGAAGTCTGCGTCAAGTTTTTTGTTATAAAAAAAACTACGGGGAACCTACGTGAGACCCTGCCGGAATCTGCCTGCGTGAGAGGCTGCGTGAGGCCAGAGTCTGCGTGAAGTTTTCCTGTGTGTTGCTGCGTGGAAGTGCCAGATCTCCCTCTGCGTGAAGAAAGTGCCTGCCAGATCTCCCTCTGCGTAAAGGAAAGGTGGTTTGCCTGCGTCCCTACGTGCTGTTGCGTGGAAGTGCTAGAGGAAGGGTGGTCTGCCTGCGTGAAGTCTAGAACGCCACTTCCCTCTGCGTGCTGGAACAGAGATAGCCGGAACTGTGGTGCTGTTATGTACCAAAGATCGAGGAATTTTGTGCTGGTCAAAGCTGCGTGAAAGACTGGGTATCATTTTTTTTCTTTCAACCATTGTTAAATAAATTCTGGGTTGTTAAAGGGGTTTCTTTGAATTGAAAAAAACAAAGGTTTTTCCCTGAAAAATATTCAGCAAATTTTTGTAGGGTTTTAAGTCAATTTGTGGAAATTTTCAAGAAAATTGAAGTAGGGAGAGTTAAATCTTGGAAATCCTTTTGTTGGAAGGAGACAATTGAAATATTTTTTTTTAAACCCTAGACTGAAGATTGAAACCTTAGAAAATGGCCAAGATGTCGAATGCAAAATTCGAGGTGGAGAAATTCACCGGAAAGAGCAATTTTTCTCTTCGAAAATTGAAGGTTAGGGATCTGCTTGTGCAACAAGGGTTGCACAAGGCATTGGATGGGGCAACTAAGAAACCTGCAACCATGACTACTTCAAACTGGGAGGACTTGGATGCCCAAGCTCTCAATACCATCTGGTTATGCCTAGTGGATGAAGTTCTCTTCAATATTTTTGAAGAGACTACAGCTTCAGGATTGTGGGAAAAACTTGAAAACCTCTATATGACAAAGTCATTAACCAACAGAATTTATCTGAAGAGACAGTTATACAGTCTTCGAATGAAAGAAGGTTCAAACGTTGCAGAACATTTGAATGTTTTTAATACACTTATATGTCAATTAACAGATATGGAAGTTAAAATACAGGAAGAAGAGAAAGTCATAACCTTGCTATGTTCTCTGCCTGAATCATGGGATCACTTCATAACTTCAATCAGCTTGAGCACTGTTGATTCTTTGAAGTTTGAATCAGTCATGGGAGCTTTCCTGTCTGAAGAAGTACGAAGGAAATCCAGTACTGAAACAGCTGCATCAGAAGCCATGGTAGCTAGAGGAAGCTCAAAGGAAAGAGGAGAAAAAACAAGGGGGTCTTCCAGATCGAAATCGAAGGGAAAGAAGTGTAAGGCAAAATGTTGGAACTGCAATAAAATTGGACACTTGAAGAAAGACTGTTGGAAACGAAAGGAATCCGAAAACCAGAAGAAGGAAGCGAATCAGGTCGATTTAGGTATGATAGACGAAGTTCTATCTACTGAAGAATTATGTATGTTAGATGAAACTTCACCTGAATGTAATGTCTCTCGGGGTTTAGATAGCTGGCTGTTAGACTCTGGTTCTTCGCATCACATGTTCCCACATAGAAATTGGTTTACTTCATATAAAAATGTAAACGGTAGTTCTGTGTTTATGGGTAACAATGTGTTATGTCAGACTGTTGGGATGGGAGATATCAGGATTAAGATGTATGATAACACAGTTAGAACATTAACTAGTGTTAGACATGTACCTAATTTGAAGAAAACTTTGATTTCTTTGGAAGTGTTGGATTCAGATGGTTATAAGTTTATAGGTCAGGATGGTGTCTTGAAAGTCTTTAAAGGAGCCCTTGTGGTTATGAAGGCAGAAAAGGTCGGAAATCTTTACAGGTTAAAAGGAAGTACTCAGGTTAGTGAAGCAGTGGTTGCGTCAGAAAAGGAAGAAGCAGGTACTTGTCTATGGCATCAGCGATTGGGTCATATGAGCGAGAAAGGTCTTCAGATACTGATGAAACGTAAATCTCTTCCCGATCTGAAATCCTTGAAGTTAGATTTCTGTAAACATTGTGTGTATGGAAAACAGTGTAAACAGAGATTTAAAGTTGGAAATCATAATAGTAAAGATGTTTTAGACTATATTCATTCTGATCTGTGGGGACCATCCCCTGTTGTGTCATATGGAGGTGCACTGTATTTTTTAACATTTATTGATGATTACTCCCTTAAATTTTGGGTCTATATGCTAAAAAGGAAATCTGATGTATTAAATGTCTTTAAACAATTTAAAGTAATGATAGAGAAAAGAACAGGCAAATCTATTAAATGTCTAAGAACTGACAATGGTGGTGAGTTCACTTCAGTTGAATTTGAACAATACTGTAAGGATGAGGGAATTGTTAGACACAAAACTGCTGTTTATACTCCTCAGCAAAATGGTGTTGCTGAGCGTATGAATCAGACTCTTATGGAAAGAGCCAGAAGCATAATCATCAATGCTAACTTGCAAAAGGAGTTGTGGGCAGAAGCAGTATCTACTGCTTGTTATTTAGTTAACAGATCACCTTCAGTAGCAATTGATTGTAAAATTCCTGAAGAAGTTTGGACATGTTAGTCTTGTGACTATTCACATTTGAGGATATTTCGCTGTGATGCTTATTCTCTTATTCCAAAAAATCAGCATTCAAAATTAGATCCAAAGTCGAAATGTTATGTCTTTGTTGGGTATGACTATGCAGTGAAAGGATATAGGTTGCGAGATCCTACATTGCGGAAGATAGTCATTAGTAGAGATGTAACATTTGATGAATCCTCTCTATTAAAATCAAATGTTGAAAGAATTGAACAGGAACAGGTATCGCTGAATCAACGAGTTCAGTTGGAGGCTAGACCTTTTGGTGATAGTCGAAAGGAAGGAGAGACTTCTGGAGAAAAAGGTGTTGAAGACACAAAGGAAGCCGTTGAAGCTTCTGAACCAGTGCAAGTTTCTGAACCAATTCAGCAACCAGTCGCTCTAAGAAGGTCTACAAGGGAAAGGAAAACTCCCAAAAGGTATGAAGATTCTGCTTCATCTTTTGCTTTGATTACTGAAGATGGGGAACCTTCTTGTTATCAGGAAGCAGTAGATGATACAGATAGCGAAAAATGGAAAACGGCTATGGAAGAAGAAATGGACTCCTTAGCCAAGAACAATACCTGGGATCTTGTAGAGCTTCCTGAAGGGAGAAGTATTGTTGGATGCAAATGGGTCTTCAAGCTGAAACGAAAAGTTGATGGAAGTATCAAAAGGTATAAGGCAAGACTGGTAGCAAAAGGGTATTCTTAGGTTGAAGGTATAGACTTTCATGAGATTTTTTCTCCAGTTGTAAAACTTGTTTCTATTCGTACTGTGTTGGCACTAATTGCGTTGCTTAATCTTGAGTTAGAACAGTTAGATGTTAAAACAGCTTTTCTACATGGTGATTTGAACGAAGAGATATATATGGAACAACCAGAAGGTTTTGTGCGAGGTCGCAACAGAAGATTAGTTTGCAAGCTCAAGAAATCATTGTATGGTCTGAGGCAGTCTCCCAGACAATGGTACAAGAATTTTGATTCCTTCATGGTGAGCCAGAACTTTATAAGAAGTGAGTATGATCATTGTGTATACTTCAAAAGTTTCAATGGCATATTCATTATCTTAGCTTTGTATGTTGACCATATGATTATTGCAAGCAAAAGCATGGAAGAGATCAACAGGTTAAAGGCTCAACTCTCTAGGACGTTTGATATGAAGGATCTTGTAGCAGCAAAACATATCTTGGGCATGGAGATACACAGAGACAGGAAAAATGGTAAGCTTTGGTTATCACAGCAGAAGTATGTGGAGAAAGTACTTGAAAAGTTCTCTATGAACAATGTGAAACCTGTTAATGTTCCACTAGCTTCCCATTTTAAGCTTTCTTTAGTTTTGAGTCCTAGAGCTGATGAAGAAAAGCAGTATATGTCTCATGTACCATATGCAAATGTTGTATGCAACTTAATGTATGCGATGGTATCTACAAGACCTGACATTTCACATGCAGTTGGGGTTGTCAGCAGGTTCATGGCAAATCCAGGTAAAGAACATTGGCAAGCAGTGAAATGGGTGCTTCAATATCTAAGAGGCACAAGTGACCATTACATCGTCTTTAATGGTAGTGAAGGATCAGTATGTGGATATGTAAATGCTGACTATGCAGGTGATTTGGACAAAAGAAGATCTACTACAGGTTATGTCTTTACTCTTGCAGGTGGAGCAATTAGTTGGATGTCAAAGCTTCAAGAAACAGTTGCGTTGTCCACTACCGAAGCTGAATATATAGCTGCTTCAGATGCCAATAAAGAAGCAATCTGGTTAAAGGGTTTGCTCGATGAAATTGGAAGAACACAGGAGAAAGTGAATGTACTTTGTGACAGTCAAAGTGCTATTCACTTGGCTACAAACCCTGCGTATCATAGCAGAACCAAGCACATTGATGTAAGGTATCATTTTCTGAGACATGTGATCGATGGCGGAAAAGTAGCTCTTCAAAAGGTCCATACGCAAGAGAATTGTGCAGACATATTCACAAAGCCAGTTACAGTAGAGAAGCTGCGGTGGTGTTTAGCTTCTCTTGGCTTGCAGAAAAGATGATGAATGGGCATGGGCAAGGGATTAGGAAAATTGTTGTCAAGGTGGAGTTTGTTAGTTTGAAAATGAATTATGTAATTTTGGGTAAAATGTAACTAGTCAGTTCTATACCAAAATGTTAGTTATGTAACGGAGGTGGCTGGTATAAAACTGGTGAATGCCCGAGAAATGTAAGTGTGGAGAATCATTGTTGAATTAATAAATTCCAATCCCTTGCCCCGTGGATGTTTCCTTGACACCCTGTCGAGGTTTTACCACGTAAATCTTGTGTCTATTTGTGTGTTCAATTTTCAATCAGTTATGTTGTTTTCTTGGTCAATAAATAACTGAATGTATATAATTATTTCCTATTTTTCTTCTATTCCACCAACAATTAATGTAGCCATTAACTGCATATTGATATGGATAAACTCAACGTGTACACTAATTCAATTCCAAGATACAACTAAGGAACAAAATTGATTGGGACCCTCATAATGTGGTTAACTGGTCATGAAAATCACCTACTAGCACATGCTGCAACTATTGTTGATATCAATTTCTGGGCAATTGGACTCGACTTTCGACAGCAGAAACATTAACGGGATCTTGATTTGCAATTTTCCTTGACTAGGGATATGCTTTGTAAAGAATCTTCCCATAAAGGATATAGGGTTCTTCTTTAAACACTTTTCACAATGTTATTCTTTAGCATCCCACTAATGCATCGAATTTCCCATAAGGTTTTGCCATAAAAGGAAGTATAAAATAAAATTGACAAAACAGAAGAAGACAAGGAATGTGGAAATTCCTTGCTAGGCTAGAGCATTTACAACCCAAATACACATCATTGTCACATGTAAGATCGAACAAATCTTCCCAATTGCCCAAAAGTCTGAAATTGACACATTTATGTTACACGCAGCACACCATTTGGCAGTAGGAGAAACAGGAGATCACACATCCTGTTGGCAAACGTTTCAAGCCCCGGGAGCCCTTCCAGACATCCTGCGTTCATATGCTCCGGGTAGATTTGGCTTCCACTACATTGACAGCCTGTAGCTGCACCCAGTTCAGGCACACAACCGTTTGTCATTCTGAACGGATATGTCACGTCTTGTAATCGAAGTTCGAACTGTCACAAGCAGACATGCCATTGCAAACAATAGATGAGATCCACCGCATGTTGCAATCTGTTCAACGTTTCGTGGGAAGGAGCCAACATTTCCACTACCTTTGACGTTGTCCACGGTGATATGACGCAAACCATCATGCAAACCCATCACCATTTTCCTTTTCAAGGAACACAACCCTCTCTTTTCACATTGGCGGCAGTTCTTCACAATGGTACAGTGGGTCGCCTCAATTCTTTTTACAGACTTTCCTCTGTTTCTGCATTCTTGGCCGCTAAATCAAATAGACAGGGACCAATAACTCAGTCGATGACAGTTGATGTTGTTGTCGCTTCAACGTTGTTACAAACACAATAAAATAAAACAAACACACATAAATTGGGTTAATCTACTTATTTACATAGGATGATTAATGATCAGATTTTAGATTTCCCTAGGCCTCCGTGAGGGAGTCAGGCCAATATGGGTTTTAATATCCACAAATAAATGGGAAGAGTAAACATTTTCGACACAAAATTATTAGTATTTTTTCATTCAAAGTTAAATTACAAGCCACATAAATAGTTCTCATGAGATCTAACAAATTCCAAACGAGGAATTGCTTGTTGAGAAAATATCTCAACAAAACTCAACCACCAATAAACTAATTTTACTTATTTACTAATGTAAGCATTATTTCCAAGTTAAAGTACCATTTTTTTCAACTTTTAATTATTTTTCCTCATTAGATAAAGTTACGTAATTTAAGGTGGAAATTGAAGTGTGTGTGGCACTTCAATTTCCACACACTTCAATTTCCACCTTAAATATACATAATTTTATCCAATAGATGCCATTATTTCTTTCGCTTGGTAAGTTGTGTGAGTCTTGAGATGACTGCAATTGAAGAGTGTGTGTGTGTACACACAGCACAGACACACACTCCAATTTCCATTTTAATTTTATATAACTTTATCCAATGGCATCCATTTTTTTCTAAGTTGTGTGAATCCTGATATGACTACATACTTAAGCTTTGGCTAGAGACACTGCAACCTAGGGGAATCTAAGCCGTCAAAATCACCAAACGATCACACCTGGACTGGGCCACATCAACCCTTAACATGGCTGGATATTTTCCCAATGAGTTTTGAACTAGTGACCTTCACATCACGGAGTGCATTAATATCACACCCCATCACCATCTATTCTATGCCTTATGGGTGGTCGTCATTAACTTCGTCTTTTTTTGTATCCTAGAGGAACACAATAGCCCACCTAACACATAACTACTAGCATACTTCTCAGGGTTATTCCTTGTCCTCCTTGACATAAATCGGGTCACTTTATTAGGGATTTGAACCCAGGTCCACCCTGTTTCAACGATTTCACAAATTTTGAATTAACCAATTGAGTTGTGACCACCCTCCCCAAGACGACCTCCATTAATTTGTATTGTTGTTACTATTTTTTAATTTGTTAATGTAAATATTGTTTTATTATTTTTAAATGGAAGGTTACATCATCTTTCTTATACTAGGTTATAAAACACTCGACATAATAATAAAATTCTTTTATATTCATTTAGCATCAGAATTATAAACTTTAAATTATTAAATTCACACATTATCATAATTTTTTCTTCTCTATTTTCAACTCCTCACATTATATTAATTTCATCATTTATCTTCCATTAAAACTCATCACACTTTTTTCTTCTCTATTTTCAACTCCTCACATTATATTAATTTCATCATTTATCTTCCATTAAAACTCATCACACTTTTTTCTTCTCTATTTTCAACTCCTCACATTATATTAATTTCATCATTTATCTTCCATTAAAACTCATCACACGATATTAATTAATTATTCTTGATTGAAACCTAGATTATACTCTCTTTTGCTTTTTCTAATGCAAGCTACAAACTAATCCAAAGTTGGATGGGTGCTTCCATCAACCCACCTATTGGAAATGCATCCTCTTTTATATCAAATTGAATAATGATTATGGAACGGGAATGGTTAATAACATAACCCAAGGGAATAATTTCAAAATCTAGTGGGAGGAGCCAAAAGGGTATAATACAAAACCATTAGATTCAATATTTATGCGAGGGCCTGACTATAAAATATATGCCACAATGGAATGACGAGTCCCTTTTAAAACTATTGAGTTCAAGAACCCTTTAATATAGCAATGGGAGCCCAGTCTTCTGTCAAACATTGTTTCCCTTTGGTGAAGCTCCCTTTCAATAGTGGGATAATACTTTGTGATCGCAGGGCATAGCTACAATACTTAATTCCGAACCCCAAAACTTTTGTATCAAGCACACTTAGGTCTTCATTTTAAACTTTAGGGGAGACAAAGCCCAAGATGTAAATTCTCTTTTTTCAATTGCCACTTTCATCTTCTATGTCTCTATCAACTCCCCTTGTAACAGTGAATCCCCTCACCCATAGAATTCGGTGACCACTCACATGACCATTGCACTAATTCTCATACCCCGAAAATTTTCTTTTGTTGCACATTTTTAATACTTTTAAGGAGTAAGAATCGGGGACGTAGATTTGTTTATCTTTTTAAAGGAGTTGTCTTTAATGAGATTTTTTGGAAGTTTTTCTGGTGGGTTTTTCTGGTTAAATTTCTCTAAAATCCGACAGCAATGTATTGAAATCGCAAGTTTGATAGCTAATTTCTGCACAATCAAAGTGTCCCAGGGGTTTTTCAGGGTGTTGAATCCAAATATGCAGTGAAAAAACCATTTTAAATAATACAAATCAAAATTTAACCTCAATTTTTTTTCGCCAAAAAAAATCTCCAAAAAATCACACTAAAAACAACTCCCTTTTTAAATGCTAAACTCTCTATCCCTTGTTGACCGCAGACACCAGTGATTTGGAATGGAAGCCTTTTTCCACCATTCAAACTCGGGATGAGTAGTTGTCGCACTTGATTTCTCCTTAACTATCTACCCCGAACTCTATTAAAGGATGACCTTGACACTTTAGAAATGAGTCACGATTACAAACTTGACACGTCCTCTTGGATTTCTCCATGTCATTCCAGCACTTTCCACGTCACCCTGACACCTTCCACGTCATCCCGATAGCTTGACTTTCTCCACTCCTTTGACCTTCTGGGTAACTTGTGTTCTGAGACGATGAGTCTTCCTTTATGTCACTATAATCTTCTTTACATGACGGGCTCCCGTAGGCTTTAAAGCTAAGTCTCGCCTATTTTATGCGTTGTTCTCGACCCTTTCATTCACAAGCTTATAAACAATGTCACTCTCTCTCTACGGGGCCTTTTTAGCCTTCCAAGCCTAATCTACATATGATTGGCCTTTAATTTGGCCTTGGCCATACTTGTCCTCTCTCTCTCTCGACACTCCTCTCTCACACTCCATTCTTCCCTCAGGGTTTACGATTATATTAAAGTATTTTGAACCATAATTTGTTATGATCCATAAATTTTTCAACAAATCTCTATCTCTAGGATCCTCTAGATCCATGTATTTCTTAAGAAATTTAACTGATTCTAAAATATTTCTAACTCATTCAAATATTCTCGAGATCTCCTTAGAAACACATAATATTTCTAAATTTCTTTAGAAACAGAGGGAAATAAATAATTGAACAATCACACTCAATTAAGGAACCAATCCCCTTGGTAAATAAAAGACACTTAGATCTAGTGAAAATGTATTTTGACTTGGAGGTAAGATGCTCTTGCATCATTTCCTTTTTATTTTTACCTTCCTTTCAATATCATCACATATTGTTATGTTTATTTTGAAATGTTTATTTAATCAAAATAAGTATTTTCTTATTAATAAAAGTTGGTGTTGTGACCTTTCTATTAAAATCTCTTTAAAAAATTAGGCATATGTATTAGCATTTATAAATGCATAATTTTAAAAAGTGCAATATAATTAATAGATACAATAGTTTTTCCTCCAAAATCCAGTGATACAATTTGAGGCAAAATCCAGTAATCAATTTGAGGTGAGATTGTGATTTTTTTATTTATTTAAAATGTGTTTTTGAATACATAAATGAATTTAGCACTCTAAAAAACTTTGGGCCACTTGACCTTTGCAAATTAAACAACTTAAACATATGGTTCTTAAAAAATCTCTACAAAATTTTGGTAAAATTGACCAGGAAAAAATGCTCCAAAAAAATGAATAAGGTCATTTTATATATTAGTTAGACTACATTTTTTGAAAAATAATAATATATATTTTTAATAGTATGAAAAAAATATTATAATTTTTTTCTTGCAATTCTAAAAGCTTCTATTAATTCAAAGGAAATTTACATCGCCAAAAACAACTTTGCCTAATTCTTCCAACCTCCTATCGGATTTGTTGGCTAGAAGAAAAACACTAAGACACATGACAAGATCCCCATATAACTATAGAAACCAAAAACAATATGGCCAGTGAAACTAGAAGATATACAAAACCAAAAAACAACCAACAACCATCAGGGTTTAGAAGAATTGACCGGAACAGGGTTCTCTGGTATAGTACCAGGAGAGGAAGGAGGTTGAAAATCGCAGTGAACATGCTTTTCCATATGTGCAAGCCTCCCCTCCAAGTTTTCCAGCTTCTCTAGAATTTTTCTTTGACCCCTCACCAAGATGGCCAACCAATCTTACATTATCCATTGATTTCTTTGTACATCATTGAGGAATTATATGACCACATTTCAATCCTCATGTCTACCATGATTAATTTTCTTCAGGAGAAGGGTGACTTGATTAAGTTGATTGTCAAGGACATCTAGAGGATGTGGTAATACAACAAAACCAGGTAACTATGTAGGGTGAGGGTTAATAGCCTCCCCCAATACGCGGTCACCCAAATCATGAAAGTCCAAATGGCTCCTCAGTACCATACCCCTCATCCCCCCACCATGGAGATGTGCATGGCCTATCCAGCAAGGCTCCATCAAGGTTGGAACACCAAAAATTCACCCTCACACCAGCTGCACCACCCTACTAAGGAGTCACATCAGACCTAAATGTCCCAAACAATCACTACAACAAAACAAACAATTTCAATCTTGTGATGACACTTCTCCTTGGGTCGCCAAGTTACTACCATAGAAAACCCTAACATATGACTACACGATGGAAGGAAAAATTTGGCCCCCCCAAATATCAACACCCTGTAGCTAGAGGTAGACCATAGGAAAACCAAATTTTTTTTTCCCAGAACCCAACCTTGAGCACATGCAACCAACAGAACCCAACCCGACGTGCAACCACACAAGGTGATGACAAGTCTCTCTTTCTTTCTGCCAAGACCTTCCAAACAGCTCTAGAAACCTACGGTGCAAACCAAATTTCCATTTAAACCCTTATGGCACTAATTCTGCACCTAGAACACAAAACTACTAACAGGGAAAAACCTCCTTGAAACATAGACATACAAATACCAATTAACAAACCAGCAAGGTCTTACCGACGTCTAATGATGAGGGCCATCTTTCAATTCCATCCAAACTCTTGCCAAGCAAAGTATCCTCAAATTTAGTGTCCCCTCTTGATAACAAGACGAGCACCCATGGCAACCTGCAATACCTAGATCCTAGACTTGCTTCTTCGTTAAATTTGCAATTAAGCCACCACCCTCAGAGAGTGTCTAAACTTCCACAGGAAAAATCCAAGTGCATTTCAACTCATGCAGATGGGAAACCTACATGAGCTTATTTGAATTTCCCTTCGCCCCTTTATCTCCCATGCCAAAAACACGAATGAATAATAATCTAGCCAAAACCAAGGTTTAAATGTCCCATCGCCTCCCCTCTAGATCCATCTACTCCACATGGGCATGCATGGAAGCATAACATCGTGTTGCTAATATAAATTCTTCCTTGGGCCATTTATGTGATAGACCCTCGCAACAGTTCCCAACATACATGCTGTCCTCCAACCCCATCGTGGAAACAAATTATTATAATTTATTTGTTAATTGATAATGCAATAGTTATTATTAGTTGTTATTGATCTCTATATATTTATTGTTGACTTTGTATTAACTCACCTTTTGACTATAATTTTTTGTATTTATTATATTGTTTTATATTAGCAAAATATATTATTTAGTTTTTTGAATTATGGAATTTCGTTGATTTACTATATTATTAATGGATAAATTCGAAGTGTTATTTTGCAATTGCAAATAATATTCAAATTTTCTTTGAGCTTTTGCTTATTTTCTTAACTTTCTAAGTGGAAGACTCTATAAAGGTGGAATAACTATTTTTAAAAGGAAAAAAAAAAAAAACATAAAACATTTATGGAGACTGCAATTTTTTCTGAGTTATCAATAGTTATTAATACATTTATGCGCATTGAGACTGCAACATCTCACTCTCTTAGATGGTCATTTCATCATGTCAGTATAAAGTTTTGGATCTGATCCATAAAGGCGACTCTTTTTTATTATTTCATATTCTTGTCTAACATTAATTTTGGTTAGGTCTCGAAGGCCTACTATTGGTCTCGATTTCAATCATGGATAAACATATCATATTCCATCTTATTCCTTATTATTTCAATCATGTGTGTTGGTACTTATTTCATGTATCATATTTTCCAAATAGGTGGGTGGTTGGCTGCAAGGATATTATATAAATGTTTTTACACCGTTATAGGTTTATTTTGTTCATGTTTTGAATATTCTACATCCATATATTTTTGTTTTTTTTCAAACTAGGTTGAACTTAGGCAAGGGACAACCCCAATCTTGGATGGAAGAATGATTTGCCAACCAATGGGATGTTATCACCAAGATTGTGTGAAGCTCGATTGAGCTCGGACGTCCCCTGGGATAGTTTAATTCCCCCAAAGGTGGCTCCCATCCTCAACCCCTCCTCATGAGATTTGAAAATAATATATATATCTTTCCTATTAAAAGTAAATGTTGGAAAATTTGAAATCAAGTAAATTGTTATTTATTTTAATTTCACTAATTTAATTGGCTTTCATTTTTTTTGTTGGAATTTGCATAATAATAATATGAAACAAATGTCCCATGTTGTTTGCTTTGTCCTTTTATATATTTACGCATTGCATCTGTTCATATGTTTTTCCAAAGACTGTAAAGTAAAAAAGTACACCAAAAAATAAATTGTTTTTTAGTCATTTAATTATTTATAAGTGGAGTTGGTTAAATATAAATGTTGTTATCCATAATGGAGTCAGTTATTAGTAAGTGAGAAATTTCTGTGTGTACGAAGTTTGCATTAAAATATTCTGGAGAGTGTAAGAAGTGGGCACATGGGGCGATTCTAAGAATCGTCCTCGTCGTGTTACCCCACAAAAGAATGCAAGTTATGTGATTACAGTGATTAATCTCGCAGCATCAAATCACATAACTTGCATGCTTTTGTGGGGTGGCGGGGCTAGGGCGATTCTCAGAATCGCCCCATGTGCCCACTTCTTACAAACTTCTTACATTCTCCGCAGAAAATTTCTCACTTACTAATAACTGACTCCATTTATGGATAACAACATTTATGTTTAACCAACTCCACTTATAAATAATTAAATGACTAAAAAACAATTTAGTTTTTGGTTTTACATTTACATGAAAACACATCCTAATGCCCAACTAGCCTTTCCCAAAAAAATATTATAAATATGTAGCCAACTCCTTCATCGTAATCCAAGTCAAATTGAGGTAATCAATTTCTATTCTTTCTTTACGTTTCAAAGATGTAATTGTAACTGTTCTGATCTACCATATTCTTTTTTTCTGTTTCCAAAATGTAATTATATTCTTTTTTTTGGAAAAAATTCGCTTCTCGAAGTGATCTAACGTACTTAAAGTAAAAAAAAATCTTACCCTTTTAAAAGCTACATTTTTTTTCCTGGTCTTCTTTACCTTTTTAATCTTTATCTTTATTTTCTTGGGGTTAATTAAAAAAGAACACACAAAAACAACTTACAAACAAAAAACCTAGTTACATAGCCAAACTCTTTGGCTTTATGGTTTATAAGTTTGTAACTTCCAAGTGACAGTTACATAGTACACACCTCTAGTCACATCACTTGAGCAACTTGTATCCATGTTATCTCATGTGTTGTGTTAGTGTTATATGGTTTAGAGTTTTTAAAGTTTATTTTGTTGGTTGAGTTTATTTATAAGTTAGTAGGAATTTGTTAAAATCACACATTTCAATTGTGAAATTTTAGTTAAAAGGTTTTAAGTTTTTAGATAAAAAGTTTTAAGGATTTTTTTAAGTGTTGAATCTATATATAGTTAAAGATTATATTTTAAATAATGAATAATCATGATTTAACTGAAAATGATTTCTTTGACTACATAATAGTTAACCAAAGTCCTTTATCCAACTTTTTTGTTGCCGCCAATTTACTAACTTGCATGAACGTCTTAATGGAAAAAAAAACATGCATGAATGTTCTAGTTCATAATCACATTCCCATTGGAGATGCATAAAAGGAAATAGTTATGCTTGTATTCTCAAACATATTATCATAATTTGTAATCTTAAAGGTGTGTTACATGTGTGTTATATATTGTGATTGTGAGATATAATTTTGAGTTTTTAGATTACTATCTTTAGCTAATCAATTCCATTTTCTTATAGCATGAATAGGCCTAATGGTTAAGAGCATGTGTTTTCTCCTAAGAGGTCACAGGTTCAAAAACCAGAAGGGGTTAGAGTAGGTATGCGTGGAGGTGGGTCTCTTGTCCCACAAACAAGGGGGTCTCATATACCAATTTGGTGTTTGGCTTGGCTATGACCTTAAAATTGGATAATAATAATAATTAGGATATAGATTGTTAGAAATTCATAATCTATAAGGGTGAAAGCATGGAGTTGGGTTACACTTTTTGGCTATGACCCTTTTTAAGCGCTCGATCGATACATTTGAGCACTTAAACAATGTAACCCAATGTTATTTAGGAGCTTGATTTATTCATGTCTTTGCGGCAGTCAAATGAAGGAGATTGGGTTTTGGATTTATTTTCTGGCTCAGGTAAGTTTTATTATATGGAATTTAATTTCAATATGTTATTTATTAATTTATATGTCATTGTACTAATTTACTTCATTATTTATTTTGTGCTTGATAATTAGGTACAACACTAGCATGTTGCCTTCAAAAATGAAGAAATTGCATTGCCATTGAAAAAGATCCAATACAGTGCAATTTTATTTAGCAAAGAATTAATGCTCTTCAATTTCTTCCAGATGCAATGAAAGAAATTGGGTTGAAGAAAGGGGACTTTAGTGAATCACGTGTGGCGAAAAAGGCAAAGGAACCCCAACCACCATTACACGGAATGATTGGAAAGGCATACATTGGGATATTTGCAGACATCAAAGATCCATTAGAGGAGGAAAATGAGCAAAATGAAGAAGAAAATATTGTGGAATAAGACAATGATGAAACTCCAGAGGACGAAGAGTTTGGATTACGTGACATTGTTGATTAAATTTAAGTTATGCTTAGAAATCAAGCTCATTTTTTGAAACTATTAATTAGTTATATTTATAATCTTTTGACTTTGACTTTTATGAGAAGAATAAGCACTCAATTAAGGTTGTTATGTGTTCAATATTTGTATTATGTGATTTTCGCATTCATTTTTATGTTAATCATTATTTTTTGGAAAAAACAGTGATTATTATTATTTTTTGACATGAAATTCATAAAAAGAAAAAACAAAACAAAACAAAGCAAAACTATTATTTAACCATTTTTAGTTAAAATTTTCCTATAAAAATTGTGATTTTGACATGTCATCTCTAGCAATAGATTATCAAAATGTGTAGTTTTTTAGTTATATTTATGTTAAAATGGTTTTTTTTTTTGTCAATTGTTAAAACTTATTGTTTTTTAGAGACAATTATTTCATTTGGATTGAAATATTAATTAACGATGTATAAATATGTAGAATATCAAAAATTCAAAATATCGACCTTCTTCTTTAAATATGCAAAACAATAAAAACCTCACTACCAAAAAAAATATGAAGAAGAAGACCACTTCAAAAATTACTAAATTTAGAAAATAATTATTTACATTTCATACATTGAAAAATTTAAAGTCAAAAAATAGGTCTTTTAAAGCAATGGCCTAATGCAGAATTACCACTTTTTAAAATCAGCATGAAAATCACTACCATTCTAAAACGTAATGTACATAAAAAAAATTAAAGTGCCAAAAACTATGCTCTAAAAAAGACATGTGTGTTCTACATCACCCCTTTTCAAAATCGAGTCACTTTTTTGCTATCTCTACAAAACGGGTAACAGTATCAATTCCCATTTCAAAGTTTACATTGTTTGATCCAATCCAATCATTCATGCATACAATTTCTTAACTAGGGTTTGAGCTGAAACCTATGATCCTCGCAGACCAATGTTAGATGTTGCGTTTGATGCAAATATTCCTTGCTCAAACTAGGAGATCTCATCCTCCACAATAAATCTACAACCTGCACATAAGCACCACCAAACAGAGAGCACAAATGGCCTTATGAAGAGCAAAGTCAGCATAAACAAACAAGCATAGACATGAACAAATGATCATAAATTCAAATTTACAAGAAGGGAACATTCACTTTCAATGATCATAAAATGAAATATTACAACAAGTATACCTTCACACAAATGAGATCTTCTCCTCAATCTTGTAGCATGATCTCTGCCTCCTTATACAACAGAGCTCACTCGCTATAATATGGATACTCTATCTAACCCCCTTTCCTCTTGGTGAGATTATATAGGTTCATTTTATCCTCTAAGAGAATGTATCTAGAAACCTAGGGGCTTGAGAAGTTAGGTAACTTCTACAATAATGGACCCTTAGGCAACTCATACATAAGTGGGTCAATTTGATCTCCTTGGGAATGACAAACTCTATAAACCTTTTTCTTAATTATGATCAGCTTTTTCTCAATTATCTCAATTATCCCATAATTATAAAATTGTGACAAAATAATTATAAGAAATTACTCAATCATGTAATTCCACCTTTTTAACATGGAATAAATCTCACATAAGTAAAAACAAAGGTGAAAGGGGATGCATTCTAGCCAACAATTGAGGTAAGTTAAACTTGGGTTTCTCTCACTATAATGGAGTGGAAAATAGAGTTATAATAAATGCCCCCTAATGCCTGAGGTCAGAAGAGAAACTGATGGCTGAAATGCATTACAACAAAACTCAAAGCTCAAAACGGGAGCATGGGACAAAAATACAAAGTTATATCGGAGTAACTCAAGTGTTGAAGTCTCAACTCTATTGATAACATCCCCGAGGTGGGCATACCCATGCTCGGTCATAAAGACAAAACTGAACATGGCCGCCAAACATACATTGCAGATCCATGACATGAAATGTTATGACATGGCCACGAACAATACACAGTGGATCCATGTGACAAATCAAAAATATCATAACCACCAACAATTACAGTGTGGATTTATGTCACAGTAGACATCAGTAGTACTATGGACACATAACAAACAAGAGGTGTCTCAAAGTAGTCCTCAAAGTACATAAATGATACATAACTCCAATGCAGCCTGGGAAGGGTGCAATATAAGAGTGAAATGTCCCTAACCTAGGGTCTTTAACATAACCCCAAATATGGTATGACTCTACGACATGTGAATAAATGAGTTAATGTCGAGCATGGTAGAAACTGTCTGATTACCAGTCAATAAGATATATCGTTAACACAAGTGATGGAACCCACCAATCATGAAAATGGACCCCAAGGTACCCAGTACAATCCAATAAGTGTGAATAGATGAGCTGACATTGAACACTCATGGACTCGATCGATCAAGATTTAATGATGTAAACTCAATGTCGATCGCAAGGAAACCTGCCACTGACATATGCAAGTTCCATGGTATTGGAAAAGGTAACTAGTTTCGATGTTCATAATTATCATTGTGCTCATGTCATTATGTATATTTTATGTTTTTATTTTAACACAAATGAGTACAAAATTTTATTAAATTTGTACTCGGTGACGAAAAACAAGAGAATTACATATTCATAATGCTTAGCTAAAGTTGGGACGTCTAAATGTTCTTGTTTTCCTTTGCCTAGAATACAACAAAACTCAAAACCATATAAAGCTTCCAAAAAAAATATAGGAGAATGAGCTATGAATGAAACCAACCATACTAAATTGTCCAATATGAAGAGTTAACAGGTCTATTGAGATCTATATCCTTGTGACACTTTGCGAGAGCAGAATTTTCTGGGGAAGTGCTCTTGAGCTTGAGGTCCATGAGAATGCCTCTTAATGCATCAACCTCATCTTCCAGATGGAAGACTCAATCCTAGAGGGCTACAATTAGCTCAAAATAATGGCATGAGGAGGTATGTTGTTGATACATTTTGACTTGCAAATCATATAATTTAGAGTTAATAGCTTCATGTTCTTTCTTACTATGGCTACATATATATGAGGTTGAGGAGTTTGATGACTAGGAAGTATCCATGGGGCTAAAAGAGCTCATAATTTCATTCACAATTGGCCCACAGAATTAACTAGATCATGTACTTAAACTGCCCTTAGGGAAGAAGACAAAGAACAAGGCCCGAGTGGGAGGGATAATGATAGCAACCCGAGAGCTAATAATATAACAACTAAAGTCTATGCACCAGTGCCACTTCCAATTGACGTAAATAGAAATTTCCATACCAGCAACAAACTCAACTTTTAACAATAAGATTTTGGCCACCTTCAACAGGGAAGAGAAAATGCTAGAAAGAGAAGCTCTTGAAGTTAGGGAGAGGCCAAAAACATCCCAATATAGCACATTAAGAAGAGAACAAAAAATTAAGTTATTTACCTTAATTTTCGAGTGAACAGTAAGCCAAAATTGATTTACCCGAATGATGAGAAGACTAGAGAAATGGCTTCATCCTAAATAAATTCAGTAGAGGGCATTAATGCTTATCATAGTGCTTCCAAATTAGACCAACTACCAAAACCGCGCCCCCCCCCGGGAAAAAAGGATTATGTTCTGAACGTGTTAACAGTTGCCTATTAAGGCACCAAGTCCATTTACAAGACTTAAATGTGAGAATACCTCCTCGAGCTAATTTAATCCCATCCAATCATTGGACTTTCAAATTGACATCAATAACTTCAGCACTTCGAGATAGAGAGGCCATCATGATTTGGGTTGGATTGATTAAGCAATAACTACTCTTACCAACATATCATGATTTCATCAAATTGGATTTATCCATCACTCTTGAATAAGGCCAATTGTCGTACGATGCCACAATGAGCTGAACATTTGATTAGCTCAATAATCATGCTTGGGTAGGTGACAAGAGGAGTTTGTGTGATTAAGGCTAAACTTTCATCATTGTATTTGATGGGAAAATTCATAGAAGGGAAGGGGAATGAAGAATCCAAAAGGGGGAAAGGATGGGAAGGAGAATAAAGGGGTGATGCATGTGAAACTTAAGGGATTGGCAGGATGTGTGCGAGAATAGTTGGAGATTTTTTTTTATCCAATAAAAAAGAAGACATAATGCTATATACTTTGGAGGAGTATTAAGTCTCAAATATCAGATGATGAGGAAGGATTCACCCAGGATAATAAGGTCTCTAATGCCCCGATCATAATCCAAAGATAGACCCATTAATAGCCTTTACATTTCAACTTGGTTATTAGATTTCTGACCAATGGCCCAAGACTATTTTTTCACAATAATTCCTTTGGGATCAAGTGATATCCCTACCCCTCCTGCCACCCCTTTTCAATCATGGGTTTCATTCTTTATTTTTATTGTTCAACTAGGTCAAGCATGCATTTCATGCTCTTAGGGTTTGTCAAGTCAAAAAATTATTTTTCCTAAGTCAAAAGAGTCTATCATTTGTATAAGACTCTATTGGGAAAGTTGTAACATGTAAAAATATATTAATTATGAGTACATAAAGTCAAATAAGCCTCCAAGCACAAGTCAGCCCTACCCGCAAGAAGTTGACCTAGAAAGGGCTAATTCGACCATAAGAGAAGCATATATATATATATATGGGACTTCGATCTCATTAAAAAACACTTCTGCAATTCAATCTCGATAAAGAAGAAAGGAGAAAGAAGACAAAAGGTATAGGAGAAGGAATAATTTCAAGAAGAAATAAAAAAATTAAAGTTTGTGACTATTTTTCTCTCACACGTGTGAAGAATTAGGGTTGTTGCAGCTGCTAGGAGGTCCAAGTTTGACCTTCGTTTTCTTTGAAGACCTTGATTTTCTTAAGGAAGAATCTCTTGGAAGGTTGACACATGCAAGAAGGCTAGGGTTTCTTCTATCTGCAAGGGGCCAAAGTTGCAGATCTGAAGTAGAGGATCAAATATTGTAATTGAATCAATTCAAGGAAGGTTTAACTCTTGTTGACCTTGGAGGCTTTGACTAGCTTGAGGAAGGATTTCTTGAAAGGCTAACTAGTGCTTGGAGGAGGTCTTGACTTTGGTCTTGGGGCCTTGGAATTCTCATTTGAACTAATTTTATAAGAAGATAAGAGATTTTTTCTAGTTTTTCCCCGTGGATGGGTTTTCCTTGGCTTAGAGCCTACTTCTTGTGTTTGGTATCTTCATGTTTTATGCTCTTTATAATTGTTTGATGAAGATAACATAATAAGATAATAATAAGAAGTTAACTGAAGATCACAAGCAATTATTAACGATAAGGAGAAATGTTTAAATAGTTTCCCTATTGTATTCTCTAATATGGTATTAGAGCAAAGGTGAAGAAGAGAAGGTGGCTTGAGGACCATCTTCAAAAGGGATTATTTTCAAGAGGAAACACTTGAAAATGGACACAAGGGAAAGAAGAAGAATACCTATTGACCTGTAAGGAAGGTTACTACATCAAACTTTCATTAAAGATCCCATCATATCAAGAAGGATCAAGTTCTCATTAAAGGAAGGATCAACTCTTGTTAAAAGCTCTCTAGTACACTCCATCATCTTGAAGGAAAGGAAGCATCAAATAATCTTGGGATCGTCATCTACTCTTTGAAGTTATTTGAAGAAATTATAAAGGCATCCTAGAAGTCATCATTCTAGGGTATCTTTGGAATCTCTTTGAAGGTCTTGAAAACGTTAAGAAAGTTCAAGACATCAAGAAAAAGGACTCTTGGTTAACAAGTATCATATTGTATTTTATGTCTCAATCTACATATCATATGGCTACAATTTGCAAGGAAAGAAACAAGCTTATTGGTTGAAGACTCGAGAGTTAGCAAAAGACAAGAAGAGAGAAGTGAGGGCACAAATTATTCTTATTGAATCTATAAAACACCATCTTCTTCCCTGTGTTGTTGATTTGAAGACATCTAAAGCTATGTATGATAAGTTGGTGAAATTGTACTCTATAAGTACATCAAACTAGAAAATATCCTCAAGGAATCAACTATATAGAATAAGGAAGTCTAAGGATGAAGATATGGTCGCTTATCTTATGAATATCTCACAAATAAGGGACTAGTTACAAGGGCTTGGGGAATTCATTTCCAATTCAGAATGTGTATTAAATGCTTTACCACCTGATTAGAGCAATTTTTCAACTAGTGTCTATGCAAAGAAAGGGTACTACTTTTGATGAACTATGGGCTCAATGTATCTTGGAAGAAACTAGGATAAAGGAAAATGATGACACCAAATCAAAGGAGACTGTCTAAAGACTTTATTGTAAAATCGAAGAAGAAACGAAAGTTTGGAGATTCCAAAGGAAAACAAGATATGTCTAAAATTCAATCTTTCAAATGCAATGAATATGGACATTTTAAGAGGGGTTTTCCAAACAAGAATAATAACAAAAGGAAGGAAAGGAGTAAAGCTCACATAGCTAAAGAAAAAGGGAGAACTTAATAAGAAGCCGAAAGAAGAAGATCCCAAGGATCTTTACTATTGAAGGAAGCTCCATCTCTATCAAGTTCATTATGCAGTTTGTCTTTCTTTTGTTAAGTATAAAGTAAAGTAGCATGCATTATTTCATTCTCTAGAAGGATTTTGAATTTTATAAAGCATGACATCATAGAAAGAAGCATGCGAGGGTAGAGGAATTAGAGTCTACATGACCAAGTTTCTTTGAAAGAACTTATCTAGCTTACAAGAATGAGGAGATTGGGACCATATTGGACATTATAGTTCATCAAAGCATTTTATAACACAACATTAGAGGTATTCATCTTGCAAGGAGGGATCATCAAGATACAATAAGAACCATCATTTTGGAAGATTCTTGGAAGGAGCATTATGACATGACTGATATATCTTCCATTTAGTATGGAAATAATAGTCTTGAAGGATGAAGGCTTGCAAAATGGTTGAATGACAATTTAAAAGGCAGAAAGTGAAGTCTCTCTACTCATAAGGAATGAAAACTCATCTTCAATAAGGATTGAAGCAAGCTCATTCAAAAGTGTGGCTAGATGGTTATATGGAAGCAAAAGTATACATATTTTTAAGAAACTCTTCTCTGAGGTAGGATTCATATCTATAAGAATATTGCAGAAAGAGTTGGTTATAAAAGTGTGCTTGGTAAGTCTTTTATGTGATTACTTGATGCATGAAAGAAGAAGTTTGATATGCTTCTAAATGGCTAAAAGATCAAGACTTTTCCACAAGGTAGCATGGCATAAACAAAATGATATTGATCAACATCAAGTATGATCTCCGTTATAAATAAATAGAGTTAATAATGACAACTTCAAGGAAGATATTGTAGCTTGCTAATCAGTTCGATCCATGGGCACATTGATTAAAAGTGAATGCATGGAGAAGGATTATTGTACAATATGGAGATGGATCATGCAGAATAATGTTGATCTCAAAGGATTCAAGTAAGAAAATACTTTGATAAAAGGGCCATCATGATAAGGTAAGTCTAATATTAATATTTTGGTATTGTTTATCTTGTTGATATATATGTTCTGATATCTAGAAGGAAATTGCAAAAAAACATAATGACAGTTGAGGCAAGTTCAACTCTTGGTTTTGAACTCAATTCAAAAATAATATTTGGATTGAGTGAATGGTTTTGATAATCATTGGAGGATTACATGGTCAAGATGCGTACAACATCTTGAAATTGAAAAGTAGTAGTACTAGAAGATAACCTGATGTCCATGTTGCTATAACAATGAAGATCACTTTCATGTTTAGAGGGAGTGGTGATAGGCTCAATATAATGCCTTAATTGATTATAACTAGAAGAAAGTAATATGTAAGGTTGATGGCCTGAACCATGTCATAAGATTAAAAGAATATGATGGCTCCATAATATCCAGGAATGAAGAAGATCAATATGATTAGGTGCAAAAGAAAGGAGGAGCCATGCAACTACTACTTGAAGATCTCCATGAAGAACTAGGAGTTGATACATTTATGAAGACAAGATAAAGGTCTTGTGGTTATAACTTTGCAAATGAAAGGAAGTAAGGAATCCCCTCTATATTTGAGATGGAGTAAGAAGTATCCTTAAATATTTAATAATGAGCAAGGACCTATTTCCCAATCAGAAGGGAATAAAGATATCCTCTCTAGATTGAGAGAGAGTGATGTTAAACACATCATATTCTCCATACGCCATGCACTAGACCAGGACTAACAACGATAAGTTTTAGTTAAGGAACTAGGAAGGATAATAGAAGATTGGATAAGCATCTAAGTTCAATACTCCTTGAGGATATAAAATCCAAGATATGAAGTAGTCTCATTACCTGACACTCTTTGAGGATAAGACATGTATCCAAGACAAGAGTGGTCGAAGAGGACCAATATTATTTGAGGATTGGGAATCCAAGATAAGAATATTCCTAAAAGGACATACCTAGTGAACATATAGATGGTGTATGTACCTTAAGAGGTAGTGTGGTCTCTCACGTAAAACCCCTTGGCATTATGCTATGATATAAATAGAGATTGGCAAGTTAAGGCCTTACTATGTTGACAATGTTGGTCATGATGTTTATGTTTAAAGATGGCTTACAATCCGACTCTTCTTATGAGAACTCTTCAATTTCAGAAAATCCTTGTATCGATTATACAATTATGAATACCTCCCTAGTTAAGAGGGAGTGTTGAAAAATGTAACTAGTTTAGGTCTTCATAATTGGCATTGTACTCATGTCATTATGTTACAAGAAAAATATATTATTTTCATGCATGGGTTTCATGCTCTATTTGTATTGGTCAACTAGGTCAAGCATGCATTTCATGCTCCTGGGGTTTGTCAAGTCAAAAGAATATTTTTCTTAAGTCAAAAGAGTTTTTATCATTTGTATAAAACCTTATTGGGAAAGTTGTAACATGTAAAAATATATTAATTATGAGTCTAGAAAATCAAATAAGCCTCCAAGCACAAGTCAGCCCTACCTATGAGAAGTTGGCTTAGAAAGGGCATATTTCACCACAAGAGAAGCATATATATAGAAGAGATTTCGACCTCATTAACACATACTTCTACAGTTCTATCTCAAGTAAGAAGAAAGGAGAAAGAAGAGTGAAGATCTAAGAGAAGGAAGCATTTCAAGAAGAAATAAAAAAATCTGAAGTTTGTGACTATTTTTTGTAACACATGCGAAGAATTAGGGTTTCTGTAGTAGCTAGGAGGACGAAAATTGCAGGTCTGATATAGAGGGTTGAAAGTTTGATTTGACCAAGTTTGACTTTCATTGACTTTGAAGACCTTTATTTGCTTGAGGAAGGATCTCTTTGAAGGTTGACAAATGGAATAAGGCTAGGGTTTATGTTGTCTACAAGGGGCCAAAGTCGTAGATCTGGAGTAGAGGATTGAATACTGTAATTGAAGCAGTTCAAGGAAGGTTTGACTCTCGTTGACCCTAAAGGATTTGACTAACTTGAGGAAGGATTTCTTATAGGGCTGACTAGTGCTTGGAGCATGTCTGGACTTTGGTATTAGGGTCTTGGGATTCTCATTTGAACTGATTCTATAAGAAGCGAAGAGATTTTTTTTTGGGTTTTCCCCTTAGAGGGGTGTTGCCCTGACTTGGATCCTACTTCTTGTGTCTATTGTCTTTATGTTTTATTCTCTTGATAATTGTCTGATGAAGAGAACCGAATAAAAGAACAAGAAGAAGCTAAATAAAGATCACAAGAAATTATTAAGAATAAAAAGAAATGTTTAAATAACTACCCTATTATATTCTCCAACAGAAGGTATTACTAGTTCCTAGATCAAGATCATAAATAATGAATTGAAGTCGACAGGAGAATATCTGTCAAAGGAGGGCCTTGATCTATCCCCCATCAATCGACACAGAACATACCAAAAGGTGTTGTGAATGGATGAAGTCATGAAATGATGAAGTGAAACTGATACATGAATGGTCGAATCAAAAAGGTCAACAAGAAACGATAGATCGTCGACACGGGCTGAGACTTCCCTTGAACATGTGATGACACAACACAAGAGTGACTAGGCAACATGACTAATGAGCACCACATGATATCATGCAACAATGTAGGAGGAACTAAAGCACTCTCCATATGACTGGAAGAGTAACTAGTGAGAGGAGTAGACAGACTCATATCTATGGTACAACTCCTAGGCAAGCTAAAACCCAACTGTAAGATAATGATGCAAACAGGTGCCATGTTCAGGGGTGATGCGACTTATGTTGCCATTTTGATGACTAACAAAAATAAATTTCCCTTTCCATTTATCTTTTTGGTATCCTTCATGGTTTAATGAGCACAAAAGATAATACAAATATGCTCAATAGGCTCCTTTGTCATAAATTTAGTCCCCCCAACCCAAAAAAGAGATAAAAAAAATACAAGGGAGAACCTTCTAGACATAAAGGACTAGAGTATTATCTTTTCAAAACTAGTCTACTTAGTCTGGAAAAGGGTTAAACTTATATTGAATAGACATCCCTTCAAGTATTTTAACAAGCATGAAGGAGACAAGTTCACTCAACAATCTTTTCTAAGTTAAGGACTCTGAAAAGAGATTAAAGGAAACTCCTC
Source organism: Pinus tabuliformis (assembly GCA_031772625.1). Taxonomy (NCBI): domain Eukaryota; kingdom Viridiplantae; phylum Streptophyta; class Pinopsida; order Pinales; family Pinaceae; genus Pinus; species Pinus tabuliformis. The sequence goes on from CM062815.1 coordinate 366,470,548, forward strand.
CTGGAGGAAAGAGTGGTATAAAGGATAGCAACTAGTTTTGATCATGGTGGAACTGTTAGAAACATGTGAAGGTCAAGAAGTTGGCTAATAAGGCCACTTATCATAGTGGTTCCTCCAAGAAAGGGTAAAACACTAAGTGAAAGCAGATTGTAGGGCAATCAAATGATGACAATAGAATGAGGAAACCAAGGCTCATCGTGTAGAAATAGGTTGATAAAAAGTGGAAATCACAAGAGATAAAGTGTGGAATCCTCTTGGGGTAAGGCCAAAAATATGAAAAAGAAGAGAACATGAGGCTCAAATTCCAGTTCATGGCGAGTCAAAAGGAGGGATTCCAAGAAGAAAATAAATGAGACACAGAATGGACACCAATATGGAAAAGAGGTGCTAAATTAAGGCATCCATGATCAGGTAGGCACTAGCACGAAGCTACGATGCGCATAAAAGAGAAAGGTTAATGTCACAACTTGATGGGGTCAGACCTAAGGCACAATGATGGCATTGACGTTCAATAATGCAATGGAGATGGTGATATGTGACTTGCCCCTATATGCCAGGTTTAAGAGTAATGCACCCAAGGTCCAATGGATTTAACAATAAAAGCAACACCCTATCCTATAAAAAAACATCTAGAAAGACTAGACTCATGGTTAAATCACAAGATAAAATAAATAACATGGATGAGGTAAAAATAGGACAATATATCTTTGATTTTTGGATTTTTGGCATACATCTACTAAAAAAGAGCTCGCATCACACACAAAAAAGAGAGAGAAATATCACACACACTCCTATGTACAATATGTACAAAGCACAACTCAGTCTAATAGGTCATGTTAAGGTGTGCCCACTGTAGGGAACAAACCAAGGATTTCCATACAGGAACTCATGGAAGAATAGGGGTACCATATAGTGAACCATTATGGGGCCATACCATAGAAAGTGAAAGTGCTAGATTCCTAAAGGTTGATGATGCCAAGGAACACCTAGAAACACATCGTTATCAGGTATAACCCAATGACATACGAGGTGAGTGGTCTTGTGAGCTAGTGGAGCTCCTTGACAAGAACGATCAAGACATAAAAGGGGTACAAGGCACTCATCGACAAGTAGAGAGGAGATGGACAATTCACTGACAAGTTCAACATTGGAATCAAAAACTTGACTTGTCCCATGGGTGGCACTTCTAAGGAGAACTGGGGAGATTCCCCCTGAGTCGATTCAAGATTTTGTTTCCCCATATATACATTTTCCAATTCGAGAAGACTAGAGGCATGAAGAGGTATAATCTTCCTAGGATGATTAATAGGTGAATGTGTGACCTCCGAGATGACTTGTCGAGAAGAAGACTCGTCATCAAGCGAGTCGCATGGAAGAGGCAGAGGACATCTAGTTTGGGCAAAGGATCCTGGTTATATTCCATATTAGGATGGTGTTTCTAACCGGCATTAAGAGGTACTGATGGGACTGTAGGAGAGGCAATATCTTCCACAAAAGACGACATGTGCTCACCATGTTGATCTACATCTATAGAAGAAGGCACCTCCCAAGGGAAAGGAGACCTATGGGATCCACATGTGACAAAAGAGATTATGTGCATAGGAGTAGCGGTAGAAGAAGGAGGAATATTGGGTGGGGGTAAAGGAAAGACACTAATAAGGGATGAGCTCTTGAATAAACCCATAGCAACACTCTCATAACCCCTAAGGTTATATCCAACAAGTGGGACAAAATTCCCCGTAGCAGTAAGTTGGGTTGATGGCACACAATAGTCCAACTGATCGATTGGGATTATCTTGCCTTTGTGGGGAAAGCAAAGAACACGAAATACCGAAGACATGACAACACACATAGCATAAAACCAACTATGACCAAGGAGTAGGTTATATTCTAAGGGAATGTCGACGACTTCAACATCAACATAAGCAGTCTTGCCCCCTAGTTCGATGACAAACTTAAGAAGAACCCCCTAAGGTACAAAATGATGTCCATCAAAAGGCTAAAGAGTGGTAGTAGATTTAGCGAGTGCTAGAGAACCGAGAGCTTTCTATAAAGATGCTGACATAACACAGGTAGAAGAGCATTCGTCCACCAGAGTGTGATCAATATTCTTTTGGAAGATTCACACATTGATCTAAAAGGTTATTTGGTGGGAAAGTCTATAATGAGGAGCATCAACATAAAATTTATGAGGGAAGACTATGAGGGATCCACCCCCTATTCACAGTCAGCAAAGCTTTGTGTTTCTAAGGGCAAATATACAAAACATCCAAGGTAGACATGGCATAAGGAGCCTGGTCTAAATCCTCAACAATGCTATAGTGTTGGGTAGCCCGTGCAAATCGATTATGTGTTGACTTGCAAACAACACCCTTAGGTGGGTGATAGATTGGATCTAGAGGTTTATCTAGCATGAGAGGTATAGTGGAAGAAGATAGGATGGTTGAGTCCTTAAAGAAGAACTCAACTCAGGAGTATCATAAGATTTGGCTTGTGTGGTCACATTGAATTGCTCTTGGCATACAAGGATGGATGTTTTATTGGTAAGATGGAAATATGGCCCCTTAGTGCCCCCTTACAGAGGTTGAGGAGCCTCGACAACTGTTTGTTGTTGAGGTTGTGCAGGGAAAGGATGAGTCAAGATAGTCAATTGTTGAGTAACAGGTGGTGGTGTAAGAAGTTAATGGACTTCATCCATTCGAGGACATTTGTGAGTCAAATGCTCACCTTGATAAATCTTACAAGGGAACTTAATATTGTGACGTCATTCAGTGGTGCCCCCTACCTAATTAGATGGGTTTGGTTGAGTCTCCTAAGCAGGTTGATTCTTTTGTTTATTATTTTTCTTTTTTTACCACCAATTTGTTGAATGTTCTTAGGTGTTGTGGACTTCATCATGAGAACATCGCTAGACTTCTCATATGTGGGTGTTTTTTCAGAGTCAGATGCACTTGTTGGGGTTTGTGATGTAACAATCAATTGCCCAAGTTGGGCAATAAGTTGGCTCACAGAATTAAATACAAAACCAATCACACCATCGGAGTGGGGTCCCGAGCCAGGTTTGGGTGGGTTTGTAGAAGGGCATGGAGCATTAGGAATTACTTCATAAAGCATGTCTGACTTAGAGTAGATTAGATCCAGTAGTTGGGTGGCTAAGATAGCTTGTTCCTCAATAACATAGGCCTTGAACATAGACATGTTCTTAGCTATGCCAGGTAACAATGATCGAATGAACCATTTTTGAATAATCTCATTAGGAAGCTTGGTTTAAACTAACCTCTTACATCATCACCACTTATGAATATGATCAAAAATGAGAGTGGACTTATCTTGTTTAAAGTTGGACAAGAGGTCAGAATTGATGTTGTATCTCGTAGGTAATTGAAAATGAGTCAAGAATGTTTGGGCCAAGGAAGAAAAGTCACTGTAAGATGCCATATCTAGTTCAATATACCATTTAGCAACATCTTTAGTCAGGGTACAATTGAATAGACACAATTTAATTGAATCATCCACCAAAGAGTTTGGTGAGTACCAAAGATGGTAGGTGGTGACATGTGTTGATGCATTTTCTCCAGAATTCCCTTCAAACTTGGGGATATCAAATGGTAATTGGGTAGGCATGGGTGGCCACCAAGGATCATGACGGATGGGGCCATTTGTTAACTTAGTTAAATCCAAAATATCGAGAGAGGATAATAAAGGATTATGTACCTAAATTAATGGGTCATAGGAAGCACAACCCCTGGACCAACTATGAGGTCAGCCCATACCTTGGTTATCAGTAACAGTTTGTGTACCATGGTTGTAATTCATCCTAGCATATAGAGGATGCAGGCCAACATGATTAATGTAAGGAGTTCCCTCCCAAGGCAAGTTCCCCTAGAGAGTAAAGGGGCTCTAGGAGCATCACTTCTAATGGGTTTGTACTCAATAGGAAAAGAACAACCCTCCTGCATAGGAGCACCAACACAAGGATGATAACTCATAGGGATCATGGTGCTAACGACAAGGTTGACCCCAAGTAAGCTATCCAATAAAATAAAAGTACTAGAGGACGACGTCCCTCCAAACAATGAGATATACTAGGCTTGAGAAATACTAGAAACAAGGTTTCCCCCAAGCTAGTTAGGAGCAACAAATGATCCTCCACACATATTTACCGAGGTTACCATACCCTTCTTAGCAATAGGGATAAAAGGATGAGCAAAACTAGGAGTGAATATTCCCGATCCTATTTCTTGCCTATGGTTTGATCCCATGGCTGGAATAAAAGAAGGAATGGGCACAGAGATATTAGGAAATTTGCGGGAGTCATAATAGCAGAAACTGCAGATGTAAAGGGTAAAGGAGAATTGACCTCCTCCATAGGTAATGACATAAAATAAGTATAAACATAGGCAGGTGTAGAACCATCAAGGTTCGACCGAAATAAATTTGGTTCTGATAGGTTAGTGAAAAGCAGATTAACAAGAGAGGTAGAATCATCCACAAGTGTCTCGATAGATATCAAGTCACTACAATGAGGACCAGGAATATATTCCATACTTGAGGTCGGTCTGGATCTTGAGCATTGATAGTCACTCTACGAGCAAGAGTCAACAATGCACCTCTCTCAGGAGGTAGACCTAGGATTCGACGTGAATGTTAGTGACTGGGTTTAGACAAGGTGAATAAATATGTTTTAACCAAATCAAGTTAATACAAGAATCCCTAAGGCCAACTACTGACTTGGATCAAATAACACACACTAAAAAAGCCCTAAAAGTTGGTCACATACAAACCAATCCCAGTACTATGTTTCAAATGGCCTTTTAAAAGACTTCTCACTGGCGGGGTCCGATCACCACAGGTAGAGTTTTCTAGGGAAGGTAAGGTAGAGGGATGGTTGTTGCCCACAACCACCACCTATAGGGTGTTTTTCCTAGGAATCGCCACTAGAGTACCTCCGTCCCACGGGGGTGCATGAATCTTGGGCTTTTGGGTAGTCATGCGCCGACACAGGATTCTTTGCCATAAGTTGGTTAGCCATGTGGAGAAATGCTCACACCATGACCGAAGCCTGAACCCCACACTAACAGGTTTCTATTGTGCTCTGGTTTTTACCGTGGGATTATGGAGGATTTTTTACTCCATATCACAGTATGCTACGTTTGTTTTATCGTCTTGGAATAGTTTACTGACACACCTAGCTCCAAAACCCTAGCCTACATTAATGTTGGTGTACTATCAGCGAAAGTAAAAGATGGGTCTAGTAAATTTTATTAGAGCATTTATTTTAGGTGTTGTTATATTACTCAAGTGGGTAGTGGCATAAAACAAGATGGTGTGAAAGACTCTTGTTAGTTAAAACCCTAGATGCAACTATATGAAAATGCAAATTTTTTGTTTTTTCTTCTTTCAATGAAATCTCTCCAAAGAAGAGAAAGAGTTTTTCACTTTGTAAAGAAGATAATAACTATATACCGAATAAACCTCTCAATGGTCCCACAATGCAAAAAGGCAAACCAAGAACAGAGAATCCAAAAAGATGCCAAAAAAGTCCCCAAGTTAGAACACAAAGCACTCAAAAAGTGTCAAAACTTAGAATCAAAGCCAAATAAACATTATCAAGCAACCAACAAGAAGGAGAAAAAGTGAAAAAATGAAGGCAATGCAAACATGTTAGGGTTGTAGCATAAAGTTTCGATGGGAGACAATATTCTACACAGTCAAAACCAAACCCTAGAGACATGAAGGACTAGAAAAGATCAAATGGGAGTGAAAAAAGTGAATCGGGAATAATAACTAGTCAAGAAACTCTCAAATAAACTTTTCAAGTTCGAACTTGCACAACCAAAACGAATTGAAAACAAAAATACCACCTCTTGTGAATAAAAATAAGCACACAAGACCAAATACAATCACTCAAGCAAAAGTGACAAAGGAAAAAGAAGCCAAAAAATGGTTGCAATATTGGAATGAAGAATAGATCTTGGTTGCCACTGAAACAACTAAAGAGATATGAATAATTGGATCTAATCTCAAGGAAAATAGCCTCAACTAGCAACACTTCACATCTCCAAGAAAGACCTTAGAATGATAGCAAAGAAGGGTAGATTCAGATCTAATGTATTTAATAGATAATAACACTAGTAGCAACAGATCCAAGAGACCAAAGCAACTTAGAGAGAAGATTATGAACTGAAACATAATCGATAAGACAAGAAACCCTTGCAAGAAAAAAATGAACAAATATAATCCAAAAGATGGGGATGGATCAGATGTGTAACAAAAGGAGACTAAGGACAGAGGCTAAAGAATATGGCACATCTAAAGGAAAAACTCTTGTCAGATCTCTTAGAGTTTTTTGGAATTACAAGGGGGTGCGGTTGAGGAAAAAAATCGACTAACTAATCTTCAATCGACCATAAATTCCTCATCTTGAGTCTTTTTTCAATGATTTTTATATTTTATTTTTTATTTTTTTAGATAATAACACTAGTAGCAACAGATCCAAGAGACCAAAGCAACTTAGAGAGAAGATTAAGAATTGAAACATAATCGATAAGACAAGAAACCCTTGCAAGAAAAAATGAACAAATCTAATCCAAAAGATGGGGATGGATTAGATCTGTAACAGATAGAGACTAAGGACAGAGGCTAAAGAATATGACACATTTGAAGGAAAAACTCTTGTAGAGTTGAGGCTTCTGTGATCCATAACAAGTTTGCGACAGATTTTTCGGCGAAAATCACATGAGAAACCATTTGTCGACGCGTTTCGAACCAACCAGTGTGGTTCATCATCAGGACAAGTTGAAGAACAGATCCAGTTAAGCATGTTAAATAGTCTGTGCAGAGACTCCAACGGCTAAATCGGCCAACGGCTAATTTTTTTTTTAACTGAAACAGGTATTTTTATTTATGGGTGGCCGAAGCCAGATCAAGCAATACAATTCACTGTTTCAAACATTACATTTCTCTGCTTTTACAAGAACGCCTTGCCCTTTTAGGGAATAGTTGCCATATTCGGTGCTCCTGCATTTATGCTGATCATGCTCTTTTCGAGAGTACATCCTGTGTTTGCCAGTCTGTCTGCTTCTGTGTTTAATTCTCTGAGGATATGGAAGAGTTGTACTGAGGAAAAGTCCTTCAGGAGTCTGTTCACTCTTGTAAGCTGTTTGTTTAGTGCTGGATCCTTGAGCCCTTTCTTGTTTATTAGAGATTTTATCAGCAATTCTGAGTCTCCAAAGACTATGATTTCCTTTGGGTTTCCTTTTTTGGCCAGTTGACAAGCTTTTAAAAGACTGAGGACTTCTGCCTGATTGTTGGTTTTTAACCCAAGTCCCCAGCTGAAATCCTCTTTTCTCCCATCCGGGTGGTAGATGACCCCCCCTACTCCTGATCTGCCTGGATTGCCTTTCGAGGCTCCGTCAAAGAAGATAGTGCATTTTCCTTGTGATTTCCACCACTTTTGAAAACTATCCAAGGTGTCTCTAATATGCCAATTTTCCTTATGAGATGGGTGAATGATTGTTGAAGGTCTCGGCGTGGGGGAGAAGCCATCCAGCCATGCCCTTTCTTCATTTCGAAGGGAGTTGTCTTTGACATTGGATTGTCTCAGAGTTTCTATTAGGAGATTCTTGGCCTGCTCCGCTGCTATTTCTGCGGTGATTTCTTTTTGGTTGAAGACAATTTCGTTCCGGAAAAGCCACAGCTTCCAGCAGACATATTTTGGAGCTGCAATCCACACCTTATGCCAAAGAGATTTATCAATGATGTTGTAGGGGTATCGAGCTTTCCAAGACGAGAACATGTCTGTGATCGTACAGTGTGCTGGGGGTCTCACATTCAGCCCTGTCAAGAAGCTAGTCCAGGCCTTCTGTGCATACTCACATTCGATGAACATGTGAACTGAGGTTTCCAATGCATTTTTGCAGAACGCACATCGATGAGGACCAGCAATGTTTCTTCTGCACAGATTATCTCCAGTCAGGATTTTGTTGTGGAATAAAGTCCAACAGAAGAAGTTGATCTTGGGAATGCTGAAGTTTTCCCAGATCTGATTCCACACTGTTTCCGGATGCGGAGAATCCTTTTTACCTTGCATCTGTAGGTATCCTTGTTTGGCTGTGTACTCCCCTGTTTTTCCCCATCCCCATGAATCTTCTTCATCCTTATGCACTGGAGTAAAGTCTGTAATTGCATCTGTGAAAGTATTTAACTGATCTTTTAAATGAGCTGGAATGTTAGGCAATGACCAGCACTGCCAATTGCCTTTGTTATCCCACTCTGCTATATCTTCGATTTTCCGGATTCCTTTTGAACTTAACCAAGCTCTTAAATCTGCTATTTCATTAATGGCTGAAAGTGGAGGGTGACCCATAATTCGATCTCTCCACAGCAATATTTTTTTTTTGCAATATTTTATACAGATGGGTTCTAAAGAATTCGATCCCTTTACAGCAGAGCCTCCAAGCCTGCGTTCCTCTAGGAGAAAGCGTTGGATTGAAGGAGATGATCGACTGATTTTGGAGGTACTTGAGTTTTAAGAGCTGGTTGATTGGGTGCGTAGGCTCGGTTATTAACTGCCACAGGAGTTTACAACCCAAAGCTAGATTTGCTTGCTAGGGGTCACGAATTTGGAGTTCGCCTTCGGCAATGGGACGCTTCATTGTTTCCTAATTAATAAGATGAAATCGGTTGCTGTTTCCCTTCCCACCGTTCCACAGAAAATTCCGCATTAGACAGGAGATTTGATCTGCGATTTGTCTTGGAGCCATCAGCAAAGAGGCTTGGTATGTGGGCAAGGCTGAAAGCACAGAACGGATTAGAGTGAGCTTGCCGCCTGTGGTGAGCCAAACGCCGCCCCACGCTGCAATCTTTTTTTTTTAAACTTAGAAATCACCTCCTCCCACAGGTGATTGCGGTTGGATCCCATCGTCAGAGGTAGACCAAGATACTTTATTTTATCCCACGCTGCATAGCCTTTGAACCCCAATTCGCTGGCAATCCTATCAATTGTTTGTTGATCAGTATTCCATCCATAAACAACACTTTTCCTCTCGCTGACTAGCGCTCCGGAGATGCTGCAATACTTTTGGAGAATGGTTTTGAATGAGTTAGCGATTCTCATGGAAGCACCCCCGAGAAGGAGTGAATCATCAGCAAAGAGCGCATGATTCACGGGGGCTATGCCTTGCACAATTCTTATCCCAGGTATGGAACCGATTTGTTTCTCCTGAGTCAGCTTTCTACTTAGTGAATCAGCAATCAGAATGTAGAGAAAGGGAGACAGAGGGGACCCCTGCCTCAATCCCCTGGTGGCTAAAAAGAACTCTGTTGGTCTACCATTCACCATTGGGGCGATCTAGATGTTTTCAATGCAAGCTTTGATGAGGTTTATGAAATCCCGGTTGAATCGGAAGGTTGCAAGAACCCTGAACAGGAAAGAACGATTAACTCGATCAAAAGCATTACACATATCTAATTTGATAATCATACCTTGTTCTTTCCGAGTTTGACTGGAGTGGAGGGCTTCTTGGATCTGAATGACATTGTCCAGGATTTGTCTGCCTTTCACAAATCCACCTTGGGCCGGAGAAATGAGCTTTTGAAGAAGGGGCTTAATTCTGTTAGCCAGCAGTTTGGCCACAATCTTGTAGGATGAATTGCAGAGCGAGATCGGCCTGTATCTGTCGAAGGAGCCTGGGTTTGTTTCCTTTGGGATTAAAGCGAGGAAGGTGGAGTTTATTCGTCCACCCACTTTTGCCTTCCTCAGGATTCCTCTTATCATTCTGAAGAGATCAGTTTTGATTATCTCCCAACAAATTCTATAAAAATGACTGAGAATCCGTCAGGTCCTGGAGCTTTGTCTGGTTCCATGGACCAGACTATATTAGTTATCTCTTCTTCCGTGACTGGGCTCAACAGAGAATCATTATCTTCCACGCTGACTAGGTTTGGAATGTTTGTGAGAAACTCTTCTGCATCCTCCTCATTCCCATTTCTTTCCGCACTTAGGAGGTTCTGAAAATGGTTTACAGCTGCTTCTTTGATTTGAGAAAATCCTTTATACACCTGACCGCTAGTGCTGGTAATTTCTGCTATATGATTGCGTGAGAGGCGAGCCCTGCACTGTCTATGAAAGTATGTGGTATTTCTGTCCCCAGATTTGAGCCACAGGCTTCGAGACTTTAAGCGCCAATGTTCTTCTTCAATTCTAAAAGAGCAGTATGCATTCCTTTGGGCAGATTTTTCATTGGCTAAGTCTGTGGGAGAGGGATCTTTCTCCTCCATTTCGAATTGTATTCTTTCCAACTGAAGAACAACCTCCTTCCTCTGCCTAGTGGGGGTTTGCATAGATTTCTTTATCCAATCTTTAAGAGCTTTTTTTGTGTTTTTCATTTTTTGTTCCCACACAAAGCTTGGGGATCCGAGTACATCTATCCTCCATGCTGTTTGGACTGTTTCAAAGAACCCTTCTTTACCTGCCCAGAGAGGGCTGAAACGAAATGGGAGGGGGCCAAGATCTTCTTCTTCTTTTAGGCATAGAAGGATTGGCTTATGGTCCGATGTGAGCTTTAGGAGGATCTTGGAAAAAACTATTATGTTGTCCATCATTAATGAGCTGCTGATGAGGAATCTGTCCAACCTAGCTGAGATTTGATTTTCGCCTGTTCTATTGTTAGTCCAGGTGTATTTGCCTTTCACGGGTTTGAAGTCAACTAAGTCCCACTGCAGTATTAGATTTCCCACTGTATTGATGAAGGGATCCCTAGAGTAAATCCCTCCTCTTTTTTCTTTGGGATCTAGAATTATATTCAGATCACCGCCTATGACTATATTTGTGGGGTTGATCTGCTCTATATAATCCGAGAGTGTCCTCCAGCACTCTCTCTTTTCTTCATAATGAACAGGGACATACAAGTTAAACAGAGCAAGGGGGAGATTGCTTACAGTGTGGCGCAATTCTGTGAAGATCCAATTTTAGGTCTCAGAGAATCGTTCTAATGAGAAGGAGTTTTTTGACCAAAATGTGCCTATTCCTCCGGCCGAGCCCCTTGCACTAACAGCCTTTCCTGAATCAGATTTTCATTTCATAATGCTAGTGTTTAGAAGGGTTTCCCCTTCTATTTTAGTCTCTTGGAGCATAAGGATGTCCGCAGTTTCCATCTTCAATAAGTCTTTGATAGCTTCTGCCTTATTGGGGTTACCCAGTCCCCTACAGTTCCAAGAGACCAACTGCATCATTTACCACTTGATGGGGTGGGGCCTCCTCCCTTGGACGCCCTTGGTCTTGTATTTCTCCCAATGGTCATTTCAATGGTAGTTTGACTGCCTAGTGTTTTCTGTCGTTCTGATTCTTCTTCCCTAGTTTCCTTGTTTGTTCTTCTTCCCACTTTTTTTGATGGCCTTTCAAAGGTTTCCTCATCAGATGAGCCTGTGATTTCTAGGTTCTTCTTCTTTTGTTTTATGATGTCAGCATAAGAAGGAGAAGGGGTATTGCTAGAATTCAGATTTGGGATGTTACCTGGCTCTTGGTTGTCTGCATTATTCATCTGTGGTGGATCTTCCTGCTCGGCCTCTGGAGGATCTGCTGGTGGTGTAAGAGATTCGAAGGGGTTTTTATCTCCTGCACTGTTGTTAGCTTCCCTGCTTCCACTATTTTGATTACTTGCGTCTTCTTGCCCTGATTTGTTCCCTGTCTCTTTTGCTTTGTTTTTGTTGTTCTGCCTGCTGCTTGTTGTTCTCTTTGCTTGTTTTCACTGCTCGCCTTTTTCTTTTTCTGCTATTTCCTCATTTTTTTTTTGCAATATCTTACAAAATGCCCATATTCATGGCAATGTCGACATTTAAAGGGCAATTGTTCGTAATCTAGCTCTTGAATATGCGACCAGTCTGCCACTGAAAGTTTGATGGCTTCAGGAAGCCCGACCTCCAGATCAACTTCCACACAGATGCGTGCGCAGGAGAACTGATCCTTCCTCGGGGCCTGATCAATATACCTGCCTAGGGCATTGCCAATGGATTTCAGCGAGCTCTGACTCCAGCAGTGGAGAGGGAGGTGCGGGAGGCGCACCCAAACAGGGACGGCTGTGGGCACATCTTGAGCAGGGTCAAAATCTGGAGACCATTTGTTCAAATATAACCCTTGAGGGCCCATGAAATAAGGTCCATTTCTGAAGATCAAGCTTCGGTCTTCCCCACTGTCAAACACGAAGACGAAGAACCCTTTGCCTACAAAATGGCTTTTTATTCCTTCCTTAACCAGCGGGATCCAGTTTCGTTTGACCCATTCATCTACTGCCTTCGGGGATGGCCATAGCCCTGTGAACTGGCCGATGAGGCCCCTTTCGGCAAGGTTTAGCGCTGATCTACAAGCATCGTCTACCGGTAGAGACACCGTAGGGATGTTGTCCAACTTCTTAACGAACTTTTGTTGCGAGACCGAGATCGGCCGCTTATCAGCTGCAGCAACAAGGGAACGGAATGCATCTAGATCTGAAGGCGGAAAGGGATCGCCTCCATTCGCCATGATCGGGGATTGAGGGGCGGGGGTCAAAGCAGGGACCCCATGCACCAACTCAGATCGACCCCCAGAGCTGTCGAAACGCGATTGCAACTCGAAGCCTGAACCTCTTCAATCCTAAACGCCCCGCACACCGAAGGTCTCTCCGAAAAGCAGAGCTCCACGCTCGGATTGGGCAGGGCAGAGCCGAGCCCAAGGGTTGCAGAGCAGACGTGAAAGTTTTCCGTTGCAGAGTTTTGAAAAAGTCAATTGCATTTTTCACCCGGCCAACGGCTAATTAAGAATAATAATAATATTAATTAATAACAATATTTTGACTACTAATATTAATAATATATTAATATCAAGACTATATTACTAATATAATATTAATTATATTTAATAAATAATTTAATTAAACTAAAAATTACTTATATTATTAATATATAATAATAAATAATTTAATTAAATTAAATAAATTATCTTTTCTAACTAACCATTTAAATTATTTATATTTTAACCTTAACTTTATGATTTTAATTTAATTAAAATATATATCTATATATATATAGAGAGAGAGAGAGAGAGAGAGAGAGAGAGTATTAATAAATTACTTTTTAAGATAACCATCGAAAAGTCCTTAACAACATATTATTATATATATTTATGTTTTATATTAACAATATTTAGTAAATAATTTAAATAAATAAGTGTATTATCTTAAACTAACCACTATAAGTATTTTATTTATTAACAACCTAATATCATAACTTTAATATATATATATATATATATATATAAATTAATTAATTTAAAAAATATATATGTATTAATATTAAAAATAATAATATTAAATTAATGATTATTAATTTGACTTGGGTTCGTAGGTCAAAATTAGCCGTTGGCCGATTTAGCCGTTGGAGTCTCTGCACAGACTATTTAACATGCTTAGCTGGATCTGTTCTTCAACTTGTCCTGATGATGAACCACACTGGTTGGTTCGAAACGCGTCGACAAATGGAAAAACTCTTGTCAGATCTCTTAGAGGCTTTTGGAATTACAAGGCGAGTCGCAAGGATAAATTCCTAAACAGGGTGGCTCCAACCCCAGGGATATATTAGGAAACCTAGCGGCTCTGAAGCTCTAGCTACTTTGTAACCTATTTTGTGGGTGCGGTTGAGGAAAAAAATTCGACCAACTAATCTTCAATCGACCATAAATTCCTCATCTTGAGTCTTTTTTTTTCTTTTTCTTTTTCTCTAGATAATAACACTAGTAGCAACAGTTCCAAGAGACCAAAGCAACTTAGAGAAAAGATTATGAACTGAAACATAAACGATAAGACAAGAAACCCTTGCAAGAAAAAAATGAACAAATCTAATCCAAATGATGGGGATGGATCAGATGTGTAACAGATAGAGACTGAGGACAGAGGCTGAAGAATATGGTACATCTGAAGGAAAAACTCTTGTCATACCTCTTAGAGGTTTTTGGAATTACAAGGCCAGTTGCAAGGATAAATTCCTAAATAGGGTGGCTCCAACCCCAGGGATATATTAGGAAACCTAGTGGCATGAAGCTCTAGCTACTTTGTAACCTATTTTGTGGGTGCGGTTGAGGAAAACATTCGACTAACTAATCTTCAATCGACCATAAATTTCTCATCTTGAGTCTTTTTTTTTGTTAGATAATAACACTAGTAGCAACAGATCCAAGAGACCAAAGCAACTTAGAGAGAATATTATGAACTAAAACATAATCGATAAGACAAGAAACCCTTGCAAGAAAAAAAAGAACAAATCTAATTCAAAAGATGGGTATGGATCAGATCTGTAACAGAGACGCACTGAGGGCATAGGCTAAAGAATATGGCACATCTGAAGGAAAAACTCTTGTCATATCTCTCAGAGGTTTTTGGAATTACAAGGCCAGTCAGAAGGATAAATTCCTAAACAGGGTGGCTCCAACCCAGGGATATATTAGGAAACCTAGTAGCTATGAAGCTCTAGCTACTTTGGTGCGATTGAGGAAAAAATTCGATTAACTAATCAATCGACCATAAATTCCTCATCTTGAGTCTTTTTTTTTTAGATGATAACACTAGTAGCACCAGATCCAAGAGACCAAAGCAACTTAGAGAGAAGATTATGAACTGAAACATAATCGAAAAGACAAGAAACCCTTGCAAGAAAAAAATGAACAAATCTAATCCAAAAGATGGGGATGGATCAGATGTGTAACAGATGGAGACTAAGGACAGAGGCTAAAGAATATGGCACATCTAAAGGAAAAACTCTTGTCAGATCTCTTAGAGTTTTTTGGAATTACAAGGGGGTGCGGTTGAGGAAAAAATTCGACTAACTAATCTTCAATCGACCATAAATTCCTCATCTTGAGTCTTTTTTCAATGATTTTTTTATTTATTTTATTTTTAGATAATAACACTAGTAGCAACGGATTATGTTTTGCAGGGTGTAGGGAGCGGGACGATGGCGGCGCCTTGAGATTAGGGTTTCTGTGCACTGTTACAGACACAGAGCTGGAAGCGAATAGATCAAGGCTAGCGGTTTTACTCAGAAGGGGACAAAATCTGACCCTATAGATGGTCAACGAGGGGTCCATTGGGACCCCTTCTTTTAAACAAATAGTAATGAAGAAGCAGAAACTAACAGTGCAGGAAGGAGTCAGAATTTCAGGATAAGAAAGACTCAAGCAGAACAGCGGGAAAAACAAGGAGAAAAAACAAGAAGAAGGCAGAGAACCCAGCAGCAACCCACAAGTCAATGAAAAAGGAATTGAGGGATTGGAGAATAATGGAAAAAATGCCACAACAGGACAAAAACTTACAGTTCATAATGAGAAGCAGTCAAAGGAGAAGGGGGAACATAGGGAAGGCCCCCAGGGGAAAGAAGAAACGGAATGTGAAACCAGCTCGAACCCCAGCAACCACCCAACAGCGAACGGAACCTGCAAACCTAAAAAAGCAGAGACCCTTAGAGTTGTCATAGTAGATCCGGAGATTCAAGCTTATCGAGAGCACATGGCAGAGCATGCAGTCATTTGCAAGTTTATGGGCTTATGGCCAACTGAAAGAGCTCTATGTCAATGGATACAACAACACTGGAAACCCAAGGGCGATGTGAAACTACACTTAGGAGCAAAAGGCTTCTTCACTTTAGTTTTCACCAACCTAGAAGACAAGGATAGAATTTTTGATGGAGGCTCGTATTTCTTAGCTTCAACAGGCCTCTACATGCGGCCATGGAAACCAAATTTTGTTCCAGAAAGAGAAACTTTCACTCAGGTACCAGTATGGATACAGCTGTTTTCTCTTCCCATAGACTATTGGGGTATTTCAGCACTGAAACAAATTGGGGATCGGCTGGGTAATTTTGTCAAGGCCTCAGAAGCGACCATACAAAGAAAATAAACCTCGTGTGCAAGAATCTGCGTGGAAATGGATGTATCCAGTGCTCTACATGAGGGTTTATGGCTAGAGTACAGGGATGAGGATTACTTCCAAGCAATAGACTATGAACAAATTCCTTTTCGTTGTCGAAAATGTCATGAGCATGGACATCTAATGAGGGAATGCCCTCTGAACAAACAAGAAGAAGTTATTAAAATAGAGCAAGCAGATAGAGGCAGAGATAACTTTGTAAAACCCAAGATAAGACAAAGAGCCAACCGAAGAAGAACAAACAAAATAGAAACAGAACGAGGGAACCACAGGAACACTTTTGAAATCTTAGAGTTAGACACAGACTCAGAGGATCTGAATAAAGCTCTCACCTCCAATGGAGGGCCAGCAGGTAAAACTGGGCAAACCACAAAAGAAACAGAGGAAACCATTATTAGCACAGAAGTCCAAATGAAGGAGCAAACAGAAGAGCCCGAGGAGGATGCAGACATGCTCACCAACGATGGAGGAAGCGATGATTTAGAACTGGAGGAGGGTCTAGCAAAGGAAGGAATGAACCTACCAATCATGGCAGAGAACTGGAAGTCTCGAGGCATAGAAAATGTGCCAAAAGAAGAAATCAGGAAGGTCAATGAGCTATTCATAGCAAGGCAAAAAGCAGAGTTAGAAAGACAAAGTAGAAAGTTAGGTATAGCAAGAGGAGCTGGGAACCACCCAAAGAGTCTCCTCTGCAACTCAACAAGATCTAAGCAAAAGAAGAAGAGAGGACGGAGAACAAGTGGTGAAGCTCTGCAGGAGCTTGGGATAATAATGATAAACTCAGGGAAGATGAAGGCTCTAAATGCCTTCCCATCTTACCAATAATTCTTCTAGTTAATCATGAAAATCATATCATGGAATGCAAGAGGGCTAAACAGCCAAGCAAAGCAGAGAGTTCTGAAAAGAAAATTTCAGAAAGAAAAATCGGATATCTTTTTCATTCAGGAAACTAAAAGTAGCAATACAAGCATGGCTAACATCAAAAAGAAGCTTGGCAATCACATTAATTATATGGAAGTAGAAAGTCAGGGGCGAGAAGGAGGTTTAGTCACAATGTGGGACTCAAGAATGTTTCAAGTCATCTCAGCAGAAGCAACCAGAGCATTTATAGCTGTGGAAGCCCAACCCACAGGTAACTCTGAATCCTTCTTATGTATAAATGTTTATGGACCCCAGAAGATAGAGGATAAAATAACCTTTTTAAATTCTCTGTCAAGTTTAATTTCTAGACATCCTTATTCCAAATGCATTATGGGGGGTGACTTTAACATGATAACCACCCTTCTGGAGAAGAAAGGGGGAATAAGAAAACTCAGTAAGGATGCGGAATTATTTACAAATTTCATTGATAATGCTAAACTGGTGGATATCCCACCTAAGAGTGGTACTTATACATGGAATAATAGACGAGGGGGCGATAGGCTGATTGCCTCTCGTCTGGACAGATTCATCATCTCTGAGAGCATCATTATGAATGGTATTCTAGTTGAGTCAGACATCCTTCCAAGTGGAGGATCTGACCACTGGCCAATATCTTTAATAGCAACTATCCATGGCACCCCAAGGAATAAACCTTTCAGATTCGAAAATTTTTGGTTGGATCACCCCAACTTCCTCAATCTGGTGGAGAAATGGTGGTCTGAACCTGTGATTGAAGGGGGATCCAAAATGTTTAACCTTCAGAAGAAACTAAGGTACACTAAAGCCAAGATTAAAGAATGGAACATTACGGAGTTTGGAGATATTTTTAAGGAGAAAACCTTGATAGAAGATAAATTGGAACAGATTCACAAAGCGTGGGCTGCAGGGCACAACAGTGAGGAGTCTGTAGAGCAGGAAAGAGATCTAACTAATCAGTGGCATACACGCTGTCAGCAGGAAGAAACCCTTTGGAAGCAGAAATCCAGAATTCAGTGGCTTAAAGAGGGTGAGCAGAATACCAAATTTTTTCACAGATCTGCTCTAGATTACAGAAGTGCGAATAGAATTCTAGAACTCAAGAATGAGAATGGTGAAACTTTAAAGAATCACCAAGACATAGTGGCTTTACTAACTAGGCATTTCAGCAGTATTGCCCAGAAACCGCTAGCAAACAGAGAGGATGCCATAAAGGAGCTCATCTCGGCCATCCCCAAAACTATTACGGTGCTCATAACTCGGCTCTAAGCAAAGAAATAACCTTAGAGGAAGTGGAGGAAGCAGTCAGAAGTATGCCTAGTGATAAGGCCCCTGGACCGGATGGTTTCACCATTAATTTTTACAAAGCCTGTTGGAACCTAGTGAAGCATGAGATATGGGAAGTTGTTGAGGACTCTAGGAAATCTGGTTCCATCCTCAAATCTCTCAACTCAACCTTCATAGCGCTTATCCCAAAGATGGAAGAAGCAAACTCTCCTGAGAAGTTCAGACCAATTGCTCTGTGTAATGTCATTTATAAAATCATATCAAAAGTTATAGCTAATAGACTAAAGCCTATTCTTCCTGGCCTCATATCAGAAGAGCAATCCAAGTATGTCGAAGGGAGACAGATCTTAGACAATATTCTTCTAGCTCAAGAAATTATTCACACCCTGCAAACTAGAAAATTAGCAGGAATGCTAATGCAGCTTGATCTATCGAAAGCCTATGATAAAGTCAGTTGGCAATATCTAGAAGCCATTCTAAAAGCCTTCGGTTTTTGCAAGCTATGGATCAATTGGATCTTAGCCCTTATTAAGTCCTCTAGATTCTCAATCCTTGTCAATGGATCCCCCTCTGAACCCTTTTCACCCACTCGTGGAATGAGACAAGGAGACCCTCTCTCCCCCTTCCTGTTTGTAATTCTCATGGAAGGTCTCAGCAGACTTATAGCCAAAGCAAAAAGAGAAGGGAAAATCAAGGGCCTTCAGCCTCTCCAATCTATTCCAGCAACAACACACCAACAATTTGTGGATGATACGATGTTACATGGAACTCCCAAAGTGAAAGAGGCTCTAGCTTTTAAGAAAATCCTTGATCTTTTCAGCAAGGCATCCGGAATGGAAATTAATTTTTCCAAATCCACAATCTACTTCTTTCACACTCATCCAGCTATTCAGAAGCACCTCTCTAATTTACTTGGATTCAGAAAAGGATGTCTACCTTCAAGATATTTGGGAGCACCGCTAACTCTCAAACCCTGGCAAAAAGTGCACTGGGAGAGAATCTTGGCTAACCTGGAGAAAAGGTGCAAGCACTGGACGCACAGAGCACTTAATTTTGCGGGGAGATTAGTTCTCACAAAGGCAGTTCTGCAAGCTATCCCTCAGTACTTACTTTCCATGTTGCCGTCCCCCAAGGGCATCCTCCAACAAATTAGAACAATCCAAAGATCCTTTTTATGGAATGGTAATGGGGAGAAGAAAAAATGGGCGCTTGTAGCATGGCATAAACTCTGCAAACCAAAAATTTTGGGAGGCCTAAATCTGGTGGATCCTTCAATCATCAACATGACTTGTGGTGCTAAACTCTGGTGGCGATGGATAAAAGAGCCCCATCTCCCCTGGGCAAGACATTGGAAAGAGAAATATACCCCCGAACACAATAATCAGGATATTATTAGGCTTCAGGAGGTTCCTGAGGGATCACCCATATGGAATCTTGCCCGGAAAAATCACAACTTGGTGCAGGAAAACAGTTTCTGGGAAATCCGGAATGGGCATTCAGCTCTCTTTTGGGAAGATTCTTGGCAGCAGCTCCCAAAACTGGAAAAGCCCGAACTCGATCTTCTCAAGCAGAAATGTCAACACGAGGGTCGTTACAGAGTTCATCAATACTGGAACTGGAACAGCAGGGATCCCATCTGGAGAGAATGGATAAACTTCGACTTGGATAACAGCAATGGGGAAAACGACAGCTCAAAGCATCTAATTGACCAACTACTCAAAAGGAAAATAAGGAATACGGACGAAAAGGACCAGCTTAGATGGGGAATGAAGGGTAACGGAAATTTCTCACTCAAGGAAGCCAGGGAACTGATAGAAAATGCAGAGCAAAGGGAGGTTTCACCTTGGAGTCATAACGTGTGGGACGGCCTGTTTTGGCCAAAAATCAAAACTTTCCTCTGGCTTTTAATGAGGAAAAAAACCTTGACATGGGAAAATCTACGCAGCAAAGGCTTTCATGGGCCGTCCAGATGCCCAATGTGCCTGGTAGAGGAAGAAACAATGAATCATTTATTTAATTCCTGTGACTGGGCTTGCCATTTATGGAATTGGGCGGAGGGTATTATGCTATACTCTAACAGAAACAGGGAGTCCATTCAGGATACTATACAAAATTGGCAAAAAAATTACTCAAAAAATTCCAGGGTCAACAGCATTTGGAAAGCTATGCCGGGTTTTTTAACGTGGACCATATGGAAGGAGCGTAACAGGAGAATATTCCAAGATGAATACAGAAACACAAAGCATGCCATAGATACTCTTATGAGAAATATTAAACAGTTAATTCAAGTAAAAGTGAAAGCGGAAACTAATGAGAAGCCTTCATCTAGTGACTTACGGATTTTAAAACTCTTCCAGCTGCACATCAACCAGAGCATGGCCACATCGAGAAGCCAGCAAAGCCCGCAGTATGAGTCCAATAGTTGGAATTACCCGCCGGTTGGCTGGCTGAAGTTGAATTTTGATGGCGCGTCCAGAGGAAACCCTGGGATGGCAGGTATCGGAGGAATCATAAGAAACCATAAAGGAGACATTCTTCATATTTACTGCAAAGCACTGGGAGAAGGGACGAACAATGAAATGGAGTTTGCAGCTTTAGAACAGGGACTACGGATTCTAAAAGACATGCAGAATTATACAGCGGTGGTAGAAGGTGACTCGGCCCTGGTAATCTCTGTGGCAAAGAGAATCTATGGCGGAACCAAAGCGAGCAAAGCTACGAAGCATTGGAGATTAGCAAAGGTGACGGAAAACATAGCCGAGTTGATCAGCGGCATGAGAGGGTTAGTCTTCCAGGTGGTGAGACGCAAGGCGAATGCGATTGCGGACCACCTAGCAAATCATGGCATCGATAACCAAAATAGGGAATGGGACAGTTGTTGGCAGCAGGTGAACTGCCCAGACCTAAAAAGGAAATGCATCCAGCTGGCCAAATAGGACAAGGATAATGCCAACCGGGCTTAACCGGAAGGCACTCAGACTCCGCATTTTTTCATGATAAAGCACAAAGGAGTGGATATGGACATTAAAAGTTGGCAGGAAACAAAAGGATAGGTAATTCCGGTGCGTTGATGGCAACAGAAGGGGAATAAAGGAAACAAATCTAATATGATGTGCCGCAACGATCACCGCCGTCACCACAGCAAGTTGGCGGACACATGGCAATTTCTGATTAGAGAAGGAGGAGGCAACATTGATGTCAAAGGTTGGATACATCACTCGGAAAACACAGTTCAAGGCAGTAACAATTATGTCAGTACATCCACGTCGTTTCGGGAGAATCGGTTAGTCATGAGCAATATCCTCTGATTCAACTATTTAACAGTGAGTGGAGGCATAGTCATGAACAGAATTTTGCAGTGCATCGTTTCGGTTCATTTACTTTCGGCTCTCAGCGCCAGGTCTCACGTTGCAAGTGTTAAGATAAGTATGGAAGGTGACGGCTGCCGCAGTGCAACTGCGAATATGGAGCTCAAGACAGCGAGGGAAATATATGAAACCAGAACTACGTCGAAAAACAAATGAAAATTGTTTGAATTGGAGGCCTCGGTGAAGGAAGAAGAGCGAAAGCGGTCGGAGGAGGATATAGCGCAGGAAGTCGACTGGCTTCAAGATCCTGGTACAGTTACTAAGCGCGCAACTCAGTTTGTGCGCACTCAGGCGGAAAGCTGGAGAGTTAAAACCCTGCTGGCGCGTGCTCTGGATGCGAAGGAAGATAGTAAGAGGCTGGCTCAGAGTGACCAGGTCATCCCGGAGGCACAGATGAAAAGTCTATACGACATTTATGAAGCTTTGGATTTCAAAGTCACTGCAGTGCATGAGATGGTAGACTCTCTGTCCAAGAAGGTGACGGTGCTCATTAAGCTCCTCAGGCAGACGCTCAGTCCAGAAGCAAGGCAAACTGGAGGCCTGCCGCAAGAAAAGCAGGCGGAATGCCGCAGCTATCATTCCCTGCAAGCGAGAGCGGACAGCCATGTGCTGGAACAGGCCTTGGACACTGCGAGCAGGTTCGGGCAGTCACCTTAATATTTGTGTTCTGTTGTTATTTCTCATCCATCTTAACCGGATGTTCATATATCCTGACCGGTTTTTTTTTGGTCTCCCCAAAATCTGGGGTTTTGTCATTACCATAGTCTTTGCGGGTTGAAAGGTTGCGGTCCTCATTTTAGTATCTTTTATTCACAGGCGTTGTTAGATAGCAGGATCAACCACCCTGCGTGGTGTGCAGTTGATAGTTTTTTGTGGTTTTTAGGGATGGAAATCATGATGTCTGGCTTGTTTTCTTCAGGCCTCGATCTGCTAGGGCAGATTTTTTGTACTATATTTTTTCTCTTTTAATATAATCCTCTGACTTACACAAAAAAAAACACTAGTAGCAACAGATCCAAGAGACCAAAGCAACTTAGAGAGAAGATTAAGAATTCAAACATAATCGATAAGACAAGAAACCCTTGCAAGAAAAAATGAACAAATCTAATCCAAAAGATGGGGATGGATCAGATCTGTAACAGATAGAGACTGAGGACAGAGGCTAAAGAATATGACACATTTGAAGGAAAAACTCTTGTCAGATCTCTTAGAGGTTTTTGGAATTACAAGGCGAGTCGCAAGGATAAATTCCTGAACAGGGTGGCTCCAACCCCAGGGATATATTAGGAAACCTAGCGGCTCTGAAGCTCTAGCTACTTTGTAGCCTATTTTGTGGGTGCGGTTGAGGAAAAAAAATTGACCAACTAATCTTCAATCGACCATAAATTCCTCATCTTGAGTCTTTTTTTTCTTTTTTCTTTTCTAGATAATAACACTAGTAGCAACAGATCCAAGAGACCAAAGCAACTTAGAGAAAAGATTATGAACTGAAACATAATCGATAAGACAAGAAACCCTTGCAAGAAAAAAAAGAACAAATCTAATCCAAAAGATGAGGATGGATCAGATGTGTAACAGATAGAGATTGAGGACAGAAGCTGAAGAATATGGTACATCTGAAGGAAAAACTCTTGTCATATCTCTTAGAGGTTTTTGGGATTACAAGGCCAGTTGCAAGGATAAATTCCTAAACAGGGTGGCTCCAACCCAGGGATATATTAGGAAACCTAGCGGCATGAAGCTCTAGCTACTTTGTAACCTCTTTTGTGGGTGCGGTTGAGGAAAAAATTCGACTAACTAATCTTCAATCGACCATAAATTTCTCATCTTGAGTCTTTTTTTTTGTTAGATAATAACACTAGTAGCAACAGATCCAAGAGACCAAAGCAACTTAGGGAGAATATTATGAACTAAAACATAATCAATAAGACAAGAAACCCTTGCAAGAAAAAAATGAACAAATCTAATCCAAAAGATGGGTATGGATCAGATCTGTAATAGATACGGACTGAAGACAGAGGCTAAAGAATATGGCACATCTGAAGGAAAAACTCTTTTCATATCTCTTAGAGGTTTTTGGAATTACAAGGCTAGTCACAAGGATAAATTCCTAAACAGGGTGGCTCCAACCCAGGGATGTATTAGGAAACCTAGCGGCTCTGAAGCTCTAGCTACTTTGGTGCGATTGAGGAAAAAATTCGATTAACTAATCAATCGACCATAAATTCCTCATCTTGAGTCTTTTTTTTTTTTTAATATGATAACACTAGTAGCACCAGATCCAAGAGACCAAAGAAACTTAGAGAGAAGATTATGAACTGAAACATAATCGATAAGACAAGAAACCCTTGCAAGAAAAAAATGAACAAATCTAATCCAAAAGATGGGGATGGATCAGATCTATAACAGATAGAGACTGAGGACAGAGGCTAAAGAATATGGCACATTTGAAGGAAAAGCTCTTGTTAGATCTCTTAGAGGTTTTTGGAATTACTAGGCCAGTCGCAAGGATAAATTCCTAAACAAGGTGGCTCCAACCCCAGGGATATATTAGGAACCTAGCGGCTCTGAAGCTCTAGCTACTTTGTAACCTATTTTGTGGGTGCGGTTGAGGAAAAAATTCGACTAACTAATCTTCAATCGACCATAAATTCCTCATCTTGAGTCTTTTTTTTTATAGATAATAATACTAGTAGCAGCAAATCCAAGAGACCAAAGCAACTTAGAGAGAAGATTATGAACTGAAACATAATCGATAAGACAAGAAACCCTTGCAAGAAAAAAATGAACAAATCTAATCCAAAATATGGGGATGGATCAGATCTATAACAGATAGAGACTGAGGACAGAGGCTAAAGAATACGACACATCTGAAGGAAAAAATCTTGTTAGATCTCTTATAGGCTTTTGGAATTACAAGGCCAGTCGCAAGGATAAATTCCTAAATAGGGTGGCCCCAACCCCAAGGATATATTAGGAAACCTAGCGGCTCTAAAGCTCTAGCTACTTTGTAACCTATTTTTTGGGTGCGGTTGAGGAAAAAATTCAACTAACTAATCTTCAATCGACCATAAATTCCTCATCTTGAGTTTTTTTTTTTTTTGGGCTACGGTTAGTTCAATCAAATTTTGTATAGAAAAAGTCTAGAATTTGATTTTAAATTCATGATATGTTATTCTCTCGTATAAAAAAAACAAAAACAAAAATTCAAATCTGAGATCTGCTCAGATATAAAGAAAATCAAGCTAATGGAAATACAAATGAATCCATGTAGCCACAAAGAACTCAAAGCACCCAAAAACTAGATCCAAAGTGAAAGAGAAGAGATATAAATACAAACAAGGCAAAATCCCCAGCGAAGTTTCTAGTTCTATTATGGCAAATTACACACAACCACTAGGAGCTATTGCTCTGTAGTCTTATGGCCTTGACAAGACTATTATATAAATGAGTATGTTACCTAAATCAATCAAGAAAATAAATCCCAAACCATATATGATCAAATCCTATCATTCATGCATGCAATTTCTTAACTAGGGTTTGAGTTGAAACTATGATCCTTGCATATTTGTGATGAATGTTGGGTTCGATGTGGAAATTCCTTACTCAAACTAGGAGATATAGTCCTCCACAATAAATCTAGAACCTGCACACAGGCACCACCAAACAAACAGCACAAATGGCCTTCTGCAGAGGACCATTAGCATAAACAAACAAACATAGACACGAACAATTGATCATAAATTCAAATTTATAGGAACATTCACATTCACTTTCATTGATCATGAAATGAAATAATACAAGTATACCTTCACACAAATGAGATCCTCTCCTCAAGATTGTAGCATGATCTCCTTCCAATATAGCAGAGCTATCACGCTATAATATAGATACTCTATCTAACCCTCTTTCCTCTTGGTGAGATTATATAGGAGAATGTATCTAAACACCTAGGGGATTGGGAAGTTAGGAAACTTATATAATAATGGACCCCTAGGAAACTCATACACAAGTGGGTCAAGTTGATCTCCTTGGGAATGACAAACTCTAGAAACCTTTCTCTTAATTATCATTTTTTCTCAATTATCTCAATTATGAAATAATTATTATCTCGTAATTATAAAATTATGAAAAAATAATTATGAGAAATTACTCAATCATGTAATTCCACCCTTTTAACACGGAATAAATCTCACATAAGTAAAAGCAAAGGTGAAAGGGGATGCATTCTAGCCAATGAATAAGTTAAGTTGAACTTAGGTTTCTCTCACTATAATGGAGTTGCACCAAATTTGGTAGGTGGTGATATGTGTCAATTAATTTTCTTCGGGCTTCCCTTAAAATTTGGATATCATAGGGTAATTGGGAAGGCATGGGTGACCACCGAGGATCATGATGAATGGTATCATTCATCAGCTCAGCTAAATCTAGAATATCAAGAGAAGATAAGAAAGGATTATGTAGCTGATTGAATGGGTCATAGGAAGTAGAGCCCCCGAACTAACCATGATGTCACCCCATACCCTAATTCTAAGTCATTCATCCCAACATATAGAGGATGCGTGCCAACGTGACTAGTGTAAGAAGTTTTCCCCCCAGGGTAAGTTCCCCTAGATAGCAAGGGAGCCCCAGGAGCATAACTGCTAATGGGGTTTTACCCGATAGGAAAATGACCCCCTTGCACAAAAGCACCAAAATAAGGAGGATAACTCATAGGGATCATGGCACTAACAACAAAGTTTCCCCCGGGTGAACTAGCCCCTCCAGGAAAAAGTACTAGAGGATGACATCCCTCCAAATATTGAACTATACTAGGCTTGAGAAATACAAGAAGCAAGGTTGCCCCCGGGACGGCCAGGAGCAACAGATGATTCTCCCCACATATTTCCCGAGGTTACTAGACCCATATTAGGAATATGGATAGAAGGTTGAGCAAAACTAGAAGTAGATTCCCAATCCGATAGGTTGGTTAGGTGTTAATCCCGTGGTCGAAATAAATGAAGGAATGGGCATAAAGAAATTAGGGAATTTTTTCATAATTGAGAAAAATGTTTCTAGAGTTTTTCATTCCTAAGGAGATTAACTTGACCCACTTGTGTGTGAGTTGGCTAGGGTTTGATCCCATGGTTGGAATAGATGAAGGAATGGGCATAGAGAAATTAGGGAAATTTGTCATAATTGAGAAAAATGTTTCTATAATTTGTCATTCCTAAGGAGATTAACTTGACCCACCCATGTGTGAGTTGGCTAGGGTTCCATTATTGTAGAAGTTTCCTAACTTTTCAAGCCCCTAGACGTCTAGATACATTCTCTCAAAGAATAGAATAAAATCCATTTCATTATCCCAAAGGGTTAGTTCATTAATGTTTTTGTGGTTGTTTCACTTGTGATTTATATGATAGATGGTGCGAAACAATTATTTACAAAGAAGAACAAAATGTTGGCACAACAAAAGGATAAGATGGATGTCGACAACCAAAATATCAAAATTTCTCTAACTAATTATTCTCCGTGGATTGATATATTTGAAGGTTACATAGGTTGTGCAAAAGAAACAAGCTTGAGCTTACTATTATTTAACTCAATGCCAATCATCGTAATCTTATGACAAATGGTAACCTCATGATGTTCTTGCATTGTGAGAACAAATAATGTATTTAATTATATTAAATTTGGCTTTTTTATTGTGTTTTTTTAACTTCTTTATAGGAAAAAAAATTCCCATACAATACATGTTTATTATTGTCTCTGTGTGTGTGTGCGTAGAGAGAGTACACACACACATATATATAGTTGTTTTAAGATTTTATTGCCTCAAAATAACTTCATGCAAGACTAGATATCACTCTTTGAACCAAGTCTTATCACAATCTACCACAAAGGAAACCTGTACTGCTGACAATGGACAATAGTAACAAAGTTACCAACTTATTGAGAACTATAACAAAAAAGAAGAACTCTAGCCAAAATACCCCCAAAAAACATGAAAAAACAACCCAGAAACGAAAAATTGTTTGTTGGAACAATGTTTTTTTTGGGGAAATTTTCAACATTTTTTAAAAATGGTAGTAAAATCCAATTTTTCATGCACAAAAAACATGAAAAAACACCCTGAAAATGAAACGTGTTGATGTTGAAACAATGGTTGTTTTTGGTAAACTTTCAACATTTTTTAAAAATGGCGTTAAAGATAAAATATCATGACTTTGAAAAACCTTAAAATTCCAACAATTTTCAAGCATGATATTAAAGATAAAAAATCATGTCTCTGAAAGACCTTAAAATTCTAATAATTTTAAACCATGGCATTGAAGATAAATATCTTGACTCTGAAAACCTTAAAATTATGACTTTTCAAATTATGAATCGCATAATGAAAAGTACTGTAAAGCTTACAAAAAAAATGAAAGAAAAATAAATTTTATTCATTAAAACACAAAAAAGGAGTTAATATAACTAAGGAGAGTATATATATATAAATGTATTATTAGAAATTATTATTATAAAACAATATTTATATTTTTTTAATAATGAATTATAATAACTAAGTAAGGATGTGTTATGCATGTTAGTCATAAAATGGGGTACTTTGTTAAAGAAAATTATAATGTTATATTATTAAATAAATTAAGAAAAATTAATGATAAATTTAGATATTATGCATTGAAAATAACAAGAATGAACTAATTTGAATTGCAAATATATAATTAATAATAAGAAATAACTAAATGACCAAAAAAGATAAAAGTAATATTTAATTTACTTTTACCACAGTGACTTGGTAAATCGCATGCTACGTGGAAAGCCTAGTGAAATTTAGAATGTTAAATTATTTTAATTTTATTTAAAACACTGTTACGACTAACCGTGAAATTTATGGGGAGAAGTCACTAAGTGAAAACGTTTTCACTCACTAGATCGTTAGAAGACACTTATTCCTCTCCCTAGAGATAAATAATCTCAGTTGGGACAAGGAGACCAAGAGGGGAGAGGGAAGAAAATGTTAGGCAACCTTGAAGGCGCAGTACCTAGTTGGAGAAGGTCGAAGTGAGGAAAATGAAGCTGTAAGCTTGTGAACCTGTAACAAGAATGTTGTTGGAGGGAGGCAGGACGTTGCGAGTTAGGGTATTCCTGAGCTGGTGGGTGGCCAGTGGAATCCTTAAGACAAACTTGTAAGTCTGTGCATTTTTGGGCTAGACTGGTAGAGCCTTGATGCCCTAGAGCAAACCTTGTTAGGTTATTGTCCATCAATTGTTTTGGGAGTGATAATTTGGCTTGGGGGGAGATTTGGATGGAATTTTCAATCTCATTGGTTGGGAGTAGTGGTATTCCCTTCTGTAAACTCTACTGGAAGCCTAATCTAAACATATAAGTATTTTGTGTGGTTAAGTTTTCCTTCAGAATAAAAAATGTTGTTGCAATGTAACGTATTGAAAATCTTATAAAGACTCTGTTATAACTTACTTGTGGTAATGGATTGATGTATCTCTTGTAAATCTAGCAGAATATGAAATTGAGCAAAGGTTTTGTTGCAGCTATAATAACATTTAGGATGAAGAATACTACGGGCTAGTTAAAGAGTTTGTAAATTCATTTTTGGAACTCTAAAATTTTAAAAGGTATGTAAATAATCATAGCAGAGAATGGGTTAGCTTCCATCTATTATAAAAAAGTCTATCTTGGAAGCAGTCCATGTTTCCATACGAAAACATCTTAATAATTGAATTTGTTGTATAATACTATGCATAATTTACCGTGACATCTATTGTTTACTCTCTTTTTTTCGTTGAGAATCTACCACTGAGAAAATGAGGAAAATTAATAATAGTGGGCTTTGGGGATAAAATTGTATGTGAATTGGGTTAGATCCTGAGTCGAATTAACGGAGTTGACAACCCTGAATCAATCCTTAACTCATTATAATAATATTCAAGAGGAAACACTACTACTCAATACAGGTTATTCACATTAGTAGATATGCTCTATACTTGGAGTGGAATACCAAATCAGAATTGTTAATAAACTATACAGAAGAATGAGAAATATGTAATTAACCCCATCAGAATAAAATTGTCGCAATAAGGGAAAATTCTTTTGGTATTAACCACACAGTCTCCTCATAATCGGTATTGGAAATAGTAAAGGCATATACAAAAGTTGAATAGTAATAAGAACTTTCTCGAAAAACTATAAAGCAATAACAATGAAAATAAAGATTGATTATACACTCTTTATGCAGAGCTATAATTGAATTTAATGACTAAGCATTTAGGAATAAAATGCATGTGATCACATAAATCTTGGAGAATAATACAAAGAAAAATTAATAAATAAGAAAGTCTTTCATGATCAAGCGCATTACAATATTATTTTTGCTAAAACTAAGCCATCCAACATTGGACCATAAATAAAGGAAACAACACTCTCTGCAATAGGTTCTGAACAACATTCCATATTGAGACTTAAAAAAAAAATGTATATGAGACAGACCCTGATTTTATTAAATAAAATGTGCGTAATAAAGAACTGTTTGGGCCAACACACACACACATATATATTCCACTGCATTGTCTTTACATAAGCTCAATGTAGAAATTCCTTGTAGATTCAAACTACTAATTGTAATTTACTAAAACAATGGACTTGAATTGACTCTACTCATCAGTGGAAAACAATTGAACGATTGCGAAATCACGAAGCATACAAGAGAAAGAATTCAATCAACACATTATACAATGATTTCCTGGGGAAAGGCACAACTAAAAATCCCTGCTATCTGTATATTGCTTTAGTCAGAAAAAATGAGAAGGTTAGAATGCTTTGCTCAAGCCCAAGAAACCTCTGCACTATCTCTATCTGTCTCACAACTTCCTAGACAAACCCAGACCAATACTTAACCAATTTCTCGCTTGTCCAAGTCCCTATTTCCTTGCCTTGTTTCCTTGGGAATTAACCCCCTTTAATTAGGGAAATTCCTCAATTGGAATTGTGCCATCCTCGTAGGCCTTCCTATGATTGCATGCACCACATGTATAATTCAGATGATTATACAACTGATAGTACATTGTCCCTAAACTCCAATCTCAACTGGGTAACTCTCATATCTGACATGCATGAGTTATTTATGAGTGAATCATCGATTAACTTGTTGATCACTGTAGATAGCACCACACTACTAGAGCTCCCACTAGTCCCTCCAACAATTGGAACTATTTTAACTGACTTTAACTCAATTAAACTGAATTAATTAATTACAAGTCAAAATAAACTCAACCATGGCTCCTATAATGTAGGGGACACTCTACATAACTTGAGTTAAACCCTCAACTCGAATTAATTGAGCCAACTTATACGTCAAATTAACTTAGTTAACTAATACAAGTTTTCATGTGATGTGGAATTGCAATTTTATTCCTAATTTAATTCAAGAACAAAATTAAATTAGGATTTTCTTGTTGCATTTTCAACACTCCCTCTCAACAAGAAGGGGATTATCTGCTACCCCGATCCTACCTCTATGAAACTCGAATTTGCATCTTGAAAATGCCTTTGTTAAAATATATGCATCTTGTTCCTCTATAGGAATGCACTACAACAACATGATTCTCCTTTGCACACAATCTCGTAGATGGTGATACCAGATGTCTATATGTTTGGACCGATCATGAAAAACTAGATCCTTATAGAGTTTGATACAACTATTATTGTCATAGTAAATCACTATAAGATACATTTGCTGACCAAATAACCCAACAAGGAACTTCCTCATCTAAATAGCCTCACAAGTCGCTTGACTAGCAACCATGTACTCTGCTTCTATCAAATTGAGTGCAATTGATATTTGCTTTCTATTGTACCAAGAAACTGATGCTAACCTAATACTGAAGATTCCCCCTAATGTGTTCTTTCTATCGGATGGACTCCCTGCCCAATCTGCATCTTTGAAGCCTTGCAACTTCACTCCCTCTATCAGTATGTACCAAAGACCAAACTGAGTGGTGCCTCTAAGGTGTCTCAACACATGTTTCACTACCTTTCAATAGAGTTTTGTTGGATTAACCAATGCTTTACTAAGCTAGTTATCTGAAAAACATATTTTTGGTCGTGTGTTTAACAAATAAATAAGTGAACCCATAAGCTAACTATAAATAGTAACCTCCACTACTTCACCTGAAGTAACATCTTCCTTCCTCCAATTTCCTGCTAGAGGACTCTCCATGGGTTTGTTGCTCTCCATGTGGAACTTCTTCAGTATTTCATTGGAATACTTGCCTTAAGAGACAAATAGTTCCTCATTTCCTTGTCATACTTCCATATGCATGAAATAATGCATGAGCGCCAAGTCCTTCATCTCGAATTCTCTTGCAAGATCCTCTTTGCAAGATTTTACCAGCTTCTCATCACCTATAAAATTGAATCATCAATATATAATACTATAATCAACAATTTACCTTCAACCACAATATGGTAAAGGTTTGCATCTGCTTCACTTTTGGATCAAGCCCAACCTGGTGAAATAGCTGTCAAGTGCTATTTCACCATAAAGTGCTCTCTTGACTCTGTGTTGACAGTCTCAAATCATTCTGGATGTTCAATGCACACCTCTACCTCAATCACTCTGATGAGGATGATGTGTTCACATCCATCTAATGTATCTTCCATCCCATCTGCGCTAAAAGTGTTGTAATAGATCTGATTGAAGAGTATCTTTCTACTGGAGCAAAGGTCTCCTCGTAATCAATTCCATCCACTTGAGAGAACCCTTTGGACACAAATCTGGCCTTTTGTTTCTCCACACTCCCATCTGTTGCTTGCTTTACCTTGTAAATCCATGTGGAACTCACCACTGACTTGTCTACTGGTCTTGGGACCAAGTCCCAAACACTGTTTATGATAATGGAGTCATACTCCTCAACCATGTCATCAACCCATACTAGTTTATGCACTGCTTCCTCGAATGAGGATGGCTCAATATCTACACTCTAATGTAGTCAATGTATGATCTGGTGACCTCCTTTGCCTGCACTGTGATGTGGGTGCTCCCACATTCTCTCTAGCATCATGCATCAATTTGTCAGCTTCTCGAGTGCACTTCCTTCCATCTCTAGAAGTCTCTACATGAGTGGGTGCTTCCACTCTCTGCTCCTCTACATGTGGCTGCTCCACATCATCCTGATGTTCTTCCTTTGGAGATAAAAGCTCCTCATCTACATGTAACTAAAGCCCCCTCTCAAGGGGACATCTCATGGTTTTCTCTTCATCGAACTTCACATATCTACAAACCACTCTCATCCTGTGAGATGGCAGGTACACCCGATAGTTGTGAGGTGTATCCCACAAATATGCCCAACTCAGCTGTCAATTCTGGATTTTTCCTTGCATCCTTCGTAAAATGACAGTAAACTGATGAACCAAAGATCCTGAAGTGATTCACATCTGGTTTCTTACCTGAAAAAGCTTCTTCTAGTGTACTCATCCCAAGAACCTGATAAGGACTCTTGTTCTACAGATATACAATTGTGTTGCATGCTTCAACCCACAAGTGCAATGGTAGGCCCTGATCATATAACATCGCCCGTGCATCTCCCATAATAGTTTTGTTCTTCCTTTTAGCTACCCTATTATGTTGTGGTTTATGGGGTGCTATTAACTCCCATAGAATTCCTTCTGATGCACATAAGTTTTTGAATTCATTCAACACACATTCTCCACCATTATCGCTCCTAAGAACCTTCACTTTCCTGCCAGTGTCTTTCTCAATAGGTGCTTTAAATTAGCGAAAATTAGCAAACGTCTAATCATTTCTTCTGCATCAAGAAAATCCAGCACTTACAAGAGAAATCATCTACAAATACTAAATAATACCTGTACTTGGTGGTGGAGGTTGTCGAGAACAGTCCACACACATCCGAGTGAACTCTTTCAAGGATCACTTGTGCTCAACTATCCTTGTCATGAAAGGTGGCTTTGGTGTACTTCCCTAATGTACACCCTTTGCATGTATCCCTCTTCTCCAGTGCACCCTTGGGAAGTCCTGTAGAAATCTACTACATGATCTTCAAAGCTCTGTGGTGCAACTAACCCAATATTCTATGCCACAACTCACCGATGTCTCAGCTCTGCACCTTCTTTGCTTTTGTGCTTAAAGCAACAAATTCTTCTACATCTAATTTGTATAGGTTCTTCACTTAAACCTCGATCCGCTTCACTTGTCTTGAGGCTATGTGACAAAGAAAATCCTTTCCTTTGCTAAATATTACATTGTAGCCACAGTCCTTCAACATAGTAAGTGAAACCAAATTCTTCTTCATACCTAGAACATACATGACATCTTTTAATGTGAGAGGAGTACTTATGTCGCTCGCGCTATACTTTCCATCATCTCCCATTTCGATGTGCATCTCGAGGTCCTTCTCCTCCAATTCACTAAAGAATTCTTCGTTTCTGGTCATATGGAATGAGGCTCCACTCCCCAGATACCACACACTACCCATCACCGATGTCACCATGCAAGAAATGAGGGTGAAATCCAACTTGAATTGTGAAGCAAGAGCTTCACCTGCTGCTCCTCCTGAGGGCTTCTTGCTGACCTTCTTGTGCAGACACTTCGTGGCATAGTGTCCCAACTCATGACAGTGAAAACATTGAATCTTTGACAAGTCCTTCTTCTTGTCACCCTGAATGGAATATGATTTAGAATGGGATTACTTCTCTTTCTCTTCTTCACCTTTCCAGCTAAGGCACATTTCTCCTCATCATCATGCTTGGACGAGGATCCATCTCCGGTGTTCCGCTAAATCTCTTCTTACACCAAGTCAGACCACAAGCGCTTCCACTTTGGTAGCTTCTCCCTCCCATTTACCGAATCTTGGTCGTTGTGTCAGCTCTTGGGAAGGCCTAGAAGTGATGGCTCACCATATCATCTTCAGCAACTATAACACCAACACTTCAAGCTCACCCTGACATTAGGTGAACTTGGTCAAGTACTTTGGTATTGTATCGCCCTTCTCCATCTTGATTTTCCTGAGCTTGTCCTTAAGAGCCAACTTCCTGTAGTCACTGTTGTTTTGAAACAGGTCTGTCAAGGCCTTCCACATTGCATATGGAGTCTCCTTACCATGAATGTTCGAGACAATATGATCGCAAACTCCTTCTAGGAGAATCCTTCTCACCTTTTCAACACATTTTCTTCACTCTGCTAGATCATGAGCATTAGTTGTTGGAGACTTAGGAATATATTTGTCTATGAATTCCTTAAGCCCATTGTCTTCCAACATTGCCTCCATCTTGTCCTTCCAAGCAATATAGTTCGAACTACCCTCAAGGGCATATTTAAGTCTCAATCCATAAAACGACATCCTGTTGACTCTGAAGTATGATATTGCAAATTCGATTTCACCTACAAAAGACAAACTCGTATTCTCCTCTTCTAGAGTGATTTTTTCTTTGATACCATGTAGAAATTCCTTGTAGATTCAAACTATTAATTTAATTTACTAAAAAAATGGACTTGAATCTACTCTACTCATCAATGGAAAACAATTAAACGATCGCGGAATCACGAAGCATACAAGAGAAAGAATTCAATCAACACATTACATAATGATTTCCTGGGGAAATCCACAGCTAAAAACTCTGCTATCTATATATTGCATTAGTAAGAAAATATGAGAATATTACAATGCTTTGCTCAAGCCCGAGCAACCTCTGCATTATCTCTATCTATTTCACAACTTCCTAGACAAGCACAGACCAATACTTAACCATTTTCTCCCTTGCCAAAGTCCCTATTTCCTTATGTTGTTTCCCTGGGAATTAGCCCCTTATTAATTAGGGAAATTCCTCAATTGGAATTGCGCAATCCTCATAGGCCTTCCTATGACTACATGTACCACCTGTACAAATCAGATGATTATACAATTGATAGTACATTGTCTCTGAACTCCAATCTCAACTAGGTAACTCTCAAATCTGACATGCATGAGTTATTTATGAGTGAATAATTAGTTAACTCGTTGATCACTGCAGGCAACACCACACTACTAAACCTCCCACTAATTCCTCCAACAGTTGGAACTAGTTTAACTGAATTTAACTCAGTTAAACTAAATTAATTAATTACAACTCAAAATAAACTCAACCAGTGCTCTTATAATGTAGGAGACACTCTACATGACTCAAGTTATATCCTCAACTTGAATTAACTGAGCCAACTAATTCAAATTAACTTAGTTGATTAATACAAGTTGTCATGTGATGTGGAATTACAATTTTATTCCTACTTTTTTTTTGCAAGCTTGGTAGGTCCTTTCCATTAATTTTCTATCAAAAGAGTGGGTTACATCCACATTTCATATGGTTAGGTGGCCCCAACCTGCCCAGTGGGAAACTAAGTTTTTTGGTCACCTAATAGCATGATAAGCCATCCAAAAACAAAAACTAATGAGTCTTTCTAGCCACACTAGATATGTCTGGGTGTCCTTGTTCTTCCTACTATCTAGATATTTATAAAAATAGCTGACAACATTCCCAAAAGTTTGAAACTACAACATAAACAAAATATAACCAGGGGTGCACTGTCACTCTGCTCATCATCAATTGAATCAATAGGAGTAGGGTCCTTCACAGTAGAGCCTAGCAGCTTAGTGTGAGGGTTACATGGAATGTGTTGCTCGATGTAGCTAAGGCGACCATTTTGTTGTTGTAATTGAAATTGGATCTTCTGAAACTCCCTGTTCTAATCCAGGTGCCCATGTGATGACATATGCATGCTTATTGGGAACTACTCCAGAGCTTTAGCCAGAAGGCTCTTCATCATCCAGTATAAGTGGATCGTTTGCTTGTATTGGGTGGATCTTTCGCGAGTATGTCCAGGGTCGAGAACCATTGTTTGCCACTCATCCAGATAAATTTCCAGAATTCCCTATTTCTGTTTAATCGCCTCTCCCCATTCTGTAATGAGTTGTCTAACCATGGTCAAATTGCTCGAATGGTAATCCTGGGTTGCTTCATTAATAATCCTAGATGTTGATTTACACCCACGCACCATCCCCCCTGTTGTTGGGAAAAGTATCCAATACGGAATGACCCTATCCCACTCTAAGGGTGATAGTACTTCAGCAACAACTGAATACAAAGCTATTCAAGATTACTTCTTTATGAGATGAGAGAGAGAAGAGAAAAGGGATCCACTAACCGTTATCTTCCGCTAATGGTTGATCCAATCTTCCCTCTTGCTGCTTGCTCCTAGCTCCTTGCTCTTTCACCGGCCCAGCTGCACAAAGATCCTGTAAAAGCACAAAGAAAGGAAACTACAAGAAGCATACATCCATAACTGATTCAAGGATTAGAATAAATCAAATATACAAGCATCAATTCACCATAGAGACACATGCATATAGAAGAACCTCAAATACTTTATTAATGGAAGAAGTAAAGTTCCGAGAGTGTTACAACCATAATAGGCCCAATCCAGCAACACCTCCCAGCAGAAAGAAATCTCCTCTTCACCTCCTTCAAAGCAATCACCCAATAGTTCTATACACAAACCAACAACACTTCCTTACTTGCACAAAATTCCAGCCTCCATAGACCTCATGAGAGAGCTCTATATATAGAAGTTTTGGAGAAAGCATGAGTCAGCTTGAGACTGACATGAAGCTGACTAGTGTCCTCTCCTACTTCAGTTCTTGAGTCCACTTGGAGTCTCTTGCCTCCACTTGGAGATCTAGATCCTCTTACTCATCACAAGGCGAAATCCTTGACCCAAGTGTCAGTTTGGAAGCTTCCTGGGCAATTGACACCTTGCAGAATGACTGTGCCACTTGGCCAATCTCGCCCAGCGTAGGTAGCCTTCATTAGATTTGACATTCAGCACAGGTACAGAGTGGAGCAGTTGACATTCAGCGCAGATGCTCAGTGGAGCAGCTGACATGATCCAGAAATAGCTTGTTTTTGAGTGTTTTCAGGTGGAGAACTGATTTTCGGTGCTGTGGTTTGCTGACCTTGTTCCTCTAGGGGTAGGAACAACATGTTTAGGGACTTTGGATCCCTTAGATTATTGACATTTCATGCTTCATGCTGTTAGGCACAAAAATGTCTATAACAGTTGCCCCCTAAAGTATGAGGTCGTTTATCGGGTGAAATGCTTTATCAAGAGGATCCGAAGTTCATTCAATCGCTGAGAGGTGCCCTGTAATAAAATACAATACAATACATTATTTTTCATTCTGCTTTCATGATCTAGTTGAGGCGGGCATTCCCATGCTCAGCTTTATAAATTCATTTTGGTACATAGAACAGACGATCGTCTGGTGGTAGACTGATAATTCTCTGCTGAAATTATCATCCTTTGAGTAGGATGATCATCTGCTGCAATGATGTACATAACAAATGTCTTTATATCCTGAATATATATCGCAGCCCGGATGGATGAAACTAGATCCGGGGTCTTCAAACTCGTTCGATCTTCACTCTAAGTACAAGTCGATCCATGTGAGAATTGCGCTGAAGTCGAACATGGAAAGACATCGCTTGATTACCGGTCAATAATGTAAATCGTTAACAAGCGCGAGAGGAATCACCAATAATGACAATGACCCTCAAGGTACTGCAGTACAATTCACGTGGTGTGAATAAAGGACTTGGCGTCGAACACCACGCAAAATCTTCTGGTCGAAGGTCATTGATGTATACCTGTCGCCGGAAGTGAGAAACTTGCCATTGAGGCATGCAAGCTTCAAAGTACTGGGGGGTTTGTTCCTAGATCAACTTCTTGGATAATGAGCTGAAGTCGACAAGAAGCGATCCGTCAAAGGAGGGCCTTAATGAATCCCACATCAGTG
Organism: Pinus tabuliformis; assembly: GCA_031772625.1. Classification (NCBI taxonomy): domain Eukaryota; kingdom Viridiplantae; phylum Streptophyta; class Pinopsida; order Pinales; family Pinaceae; genus Pinus; species Pinus tabuliformis. The sequence goes on from CM062815.1 coordinate 366,508,897, forward strand.
ACACGGAATGGAGCTAATGATTTTAGTAGAGGTGAAAACAATCTGTGAAATATGATTCAGGGTGGCGATCATGGGTGGATGAAGGATAATGTATGGCAGTGGATGGGACACGGTTGACTTTTCTGAACACATCTCTTGAACATATAACGACACTGATGTGATGGATCGGTAGCATTACCCCAAATGTGGATGGTTTGGCGAGGACCATGGTGATGAGACCGGTGAATGAAACAACCCAACCCGATGTGATACGGAGGACAAAGTGTCATGTTCAAGAGCGACTTGCTACCATTAAAGCTTTGAGGTTCTCCCAATTTTTCCCCAGTCATTTCTGACCAGTACCTCTTTATTTTTGTCAAGCTTGAGGAGGATAACATATGCTCGTTCTATAACCTGCCCTTTGGGCAAGCCCATCGCTATGTTTTAACGAGCCTAGCGATAGGGAAACTCGTTCTCGTCTAAAGACAAGTTTGTCGCTATTTAATCATTTTAACGAGTCTAACGACAAGGAAAACTCGGTCCTTTTCATTTTTAGAGAGTCTGAAAAGGTACAGAAAGTTAACTCCAAAATTCCTTTTTCGTCATCTAATCCCTTAAGTTCGAAAAAGTATAAAACAATACAGAAGGGATGAGTTTTCGATTACTTTAACGAGCCGAATAAAACAAGCGCTCGACCTTTTTGTGCAATAATCCCTCAGGTCCAAAAAGATTAAAATCTAGAGGAGGGGTAGCTCTTCCGATCACTTCAACGAGCTGGAAGGCCAAAACTCGGCAAACTTTTCATATTTTACGAGTCAGGAGAAAAGAGCTCAAAGAAGACTCGTCTTTTGAGGAACGAGTGATAAACAGGGATAACAGCAGATTCCAGGTACAGGTTGGAATTTTCCAATCACGGCAGTGTCACAAGGATGGCTAGGTGAAATCACTCTTCGCAGCTGTTCCTCAAAATAGGTAAACAATCATATGGAGGTGAACGATTGGCCAAATGGAATGGAGGTGGCAGGTGCAAAACACGACCAAGGCTTTTTATGGCTAATAAATTTACGATCACAATGGTTATTTACCGGTACTGGGTTCATTTTTTAAAGAGCTTGAATGCGCCAAAACACTGCTCAAAAGCTTATGTTTATTTTTTAACGAGCATGAACTATGACGCTAAAACTGCTCAGATCTCACTTTTCTATTTTTTAACGAGCATAAATTCCGCGGTAAAACTGCTCGATATACCAGTCATAGGATAAGAAATGTCTTCCTGCAAGATTCCAATTTTTATAGAGCTTGCACCTCACATAAGCTATGCTCTTCATTTGGCAAATTTTGACCTTTGCCCCACATCCTTTCTTTATGTAAGTTAGGAAACGACCAATGATCGCTCTTTGCTTACACTCTAAAAGGTTTGCATGCCCCCAGGTATAAAATACAATTTCAAGGCTGCCCCTACTTATCCTTCAAAACATTTGTTTTGATGGGTGAGGCTTGCCTCTTTCTGGTTACCCAAAGAATGGTTTTATTTGCTGCCGCAAATGAAACTCTTTCTTCGGCGATGTCTATCATTAGGTTACTCAAAGATGGTTACAATTTGTTGCAGCAAAGGAATATCTTTCTTTGGAGGCTGCCCCTACTTATCCTTTAAAACATTTGTTATAACGGGTGAGGCTTGCCTTTTACCCAAAGACGGTTACAATTTGCTGCCGCAAAGGAATCTCTTTGGCATTGCCTACCTGTTTAGACAAAGTTGAATGTCCTTTGTCAAACAAGTAACCTTGACAAAAGAATCCTGTTCTAGAACAACCCCTCTTCCTTCTTTCGGACGGGGTACGAACTAGTCATATTCTTTCACGGAAATTCTACCTTATACCCAGGGTTTCTTCTGCCCGAAGCAGACCAGGATGCATGCCCCCTGGGTTCCAGTCCCATCTTCCCGAATCACTCGCACTCATCGGGAAGGAGGACTGGGGGTGGAGACATTTCTTGGGTGAATAGACCATTGAGGGTTGGTATTTGACTATTTGCGATGCGCGATCCTGGAAATGAAAGTTGGTCTACGAGCTTGACCATTCTTCCTTTGTGTGGAAAACACATTACTCTAAAGAGTGAGGAGACTATAGCTCCCATGCAATATATATAGTCTCGTCCAAGGAGTAGGTTATAATCCAAGGGTCCTTGAACGACCATCACGTTCATTTGAACGGTCTTCCCTTTCAATGTAACAGGCACATTGGGGAGGATCCCTAATGGTCGACTGGTTCCTTTATCAAAACCCGAGAGATTTCTCATCTCAGGCAAAAGCTCTGGGGAACCCAGTGCTTTCCAAGCAATAGAGGAAAGGATACTCACAGATGCCCCTTCATCAATGATAGTTCCAGCCATTACCATTCTGTAGATTTGGACTATGATTCTGAATGGTATACTGGCTGGTAACCGGGGTCTGCCTAGTTGGTTCCAATCAAAAGACACAACCAGGTTGCTTGGTGGTGGGACCGAATACACGGCCGGATACGATCCTGACGATGTTCCTTCCTGCGATAAAGGAATGGGCGCATTGCCCTGATGCTCATCAGAATCTGTGTTGATGAAAAGAATCTGGATGGTGTCATCCTTATTCTCTTCAGTGAGGGTGTCATTTGAAGATGAATCTTCAGTGACGGTGTCATTTGAGGATGAAACCTCTGAAGGAAGAACCGGGTCAACTGCCGTATCGACCTTTAGACTTTCGTCTGGTCTGGATTCAGTAGGTTCATTTTCAATGACTGACACTTCAACTGACCACTTGAGCAGGCCAGCTGTATTTTCAACCAACGAAGGACTCGGCACGAGTTTTTTGTATCCAGGAGGAAGTATTACCGGTGAAACCGGACGATCTTCCAAAACTCTCTTCGCTTCGTCTAAGAAGGGACAACGGTGGATGGCATGACCGCCTTCACACAGTCTGCAGGGGGATCTTGCTCCCCCTCTTTGTCTTGAACCTTCACTTTCGCTGGTTGACGGTAAGCAATCAACATGGCTATCAGAGGTTGATGCTCCCGAATTGTGCAACCGAGGGGACCAGTCCCTTAGTATCCGGGGAATACAGGGACAATCTCTATGGAAGTGGTCTCCTCTACATATGACACATGGCGATTTAGGCCCGGTCTGTGCTGTGTGTGGGTTTTTGTCAGATATCTTTTGCTTGCCCCCAGTCGCCTTAGGCTCCTTCTTCTTCTTCTCCTTCTTTTCCATGGGAGCTTGGCTTTTGCCAGCCCTACCTTGTGAAGATGAAGGATTAGAGGAAGAGTTATAAGAAGTAGAAGGCTGGTGGGCAGCTCTAGACTGATATAACTATTGACTCGACTGCTCAGGAACCATGGTGGTCTGAACTACATTAGTTGAGAATAGCCAAATAGGCAGGCCAATTGTCAGTCTTGGAAGCGACAATGTGGCCATGTGGGGCGCACCGACTTCTCCCCAAGAGGAGAATGGACTAGGATTTCCATCATGTGGAGTTCCTTGGTTGGGGCGTTCCAAGTTCTCAACTTAAGATCAACGCGGGAATAGGAGGTGATTATGTTCCGTTTAAAATAAATTTTATAACGACGCTTAGACACAACTTGCTTTTTCACTTTTTAAGAGTCGAGAAAAAGCTAAAGATGACTCTAGTCTCCTTCGATGTTTTAACGAGCCCGAAGTGACAAATGCTCGGATGGACTTTTTCAGTTATAGAGTTTGAAAAAGGCCAAAAGAAACTGCTCTGGAGTTCTAGGCAGAGGGTGTGCCAAACTTTTCGCAAAACCACAGAATACGTTTTACGGTACGAGTGGTCGATCTTCGTGAATGCTGTGTTCACTGCATTGCGATCAGTAGGGCGGCCGACACGGTTTCCTATGGATAAAGGCTTTATTCCTGTAGGGGTCTCCCAATATATACGCGACGGTACGTGGGAGCACAAGTCCGTATTAGTGCCACCGACTCTCAGGAGGAATCACCCACCTTCGTCGAGATCGACAATCACTACGTTTAACGACGCTGGAACACGTCTCTAGCTTAGACCTCTAGATGTTTGCGTTATGTTTCAATGCGTTGTTATGTAAATTCAATTTATTTTAAGGTTGATCTTGTTTAGCAGTTTGCCTTTATGGATCACCATGAGATGTATGATAACACTTCTAAATGCAGTCTAAGATGATAAGCAAGCTTTTCAATCTTTCAACTTTGAAAACCTTAACTACTGAGGGAAAAGAAAGATAACACCTTTTCACACAGATCATAGAGCACACACTAATGCACTTTTTCCTAAATCAATATGCAAGCTGTCATAATGCACATGCACAATGCAAGTATTTCTTTTCTCTTTCTTAATGTTGGTGAAATGCAAAAAGAAAGCTGTTGTATAATTTTGAATTCAATTTCAAGTGAAAGCAAACAAGCTTGTCCAAAATCAAAAGACACCTTAAGATTTACTTGTTTCGACACTAGAAATATATAAACTCAAACCAAATGACGAAATCAAAAGCTCAATCAGCTATGAACAGCAAACAAACTAACTCTTAAGATCAAAACGACACTTTATCACAGGTCTAGATCTAAGAGGCCACAACAAGACTAGTTCACTTTCGTTATGGGAAACTGTAAATGTACAAGAAATACACAAAGAACAAACACAGTTTCTTTATACAATTGAGGCGAAATAGTGACAAGGAAAGTTGGTTTCAGATAGGCCCACTGACTGGTAACAAACAGCAAAACAAGAGTGAAAACAGGGCAAGAAACAGCAGGAAACCCCAGCAGCACAAGGCAGGACTGGTCCAGCGCAGGTGGAACACTGCCTGTTTGACCTTCAGCGCAGGTAGCCCCTTCGGGAACTGCGCTGAAATGCAAACAGCCTTTGTACAGCCTGCACTGAAGAACGAAACTTTCGTTTCTGGTGGTTTCCGGGTCACAGATTGCTCAAAAATTCATAGTTTTTGCTCAAATCAGAAGCTATCAGTCAAGGACACACTAAGGGATGACAAGGAGGATGAAAAGCTATCACTAAGAGCTTATTAGAGTCCTTGTGGATCAGCTCTTCAAATCATAAACTTGCCCAGAAACTGAGCTAGAGTAGCTGCCCTCTACTTTGTATTTGAAAGATTCAAACACAGTTCAATTCGGTACTCCCTTTGTTTATGAAATGAATAGCAAAAACACAAACAACCAACAAGATACGATCCCCAGCGGAGTCGCCAATTTGTTGTTGGGAAAAGTATCCAATACGGAATGACCCTATCCCACTCTAAGGGTGATAGTACCTCAGCAACAACTGAATACAAAGCTATTCAAGATTACTTCTTTATGAGATGAGAGAGAGAAGAGAAAAGGGATCCACTAACCGTTATCTTCCGCTAATGGTTGATCCAATCTTCCCTCTTGCTGCTTGCTCCTAGCTCCTTGCTCTTTCACCGGCCCAGCTACACAAAGATCCTGTAAAAGCACAAAGAAAGGAAACTACAAGAAGCATACATCCATAACTGATTCAAGGATTAGAATAAATCAAATATACAAGCATCAATTCACCATAGAGACACATGCATATAGAAGAACCTCAAATACTTTATTAATGGAAGAAGTAAAGTTCTGAGAGTGTTACAACCATAATAGGCCCAATCCAGCAACACCTCCCAGCAGAAAGAAATCTCCTCTTCACCTCCTTCAAAGCAATCACCCAATAGTTCTATACACAAACCAACAGCACTTCCTTACTTGCACAAAATTCCAGCCTCCATAGACCTCATGAGAGAGCTCTATATATAGAAGTTTTGGAGAAAGCATGAGTCAGCTTGAGACTGACATGAAGCTGACTAGTGTCCTCTCCTACTTCAGTTAATCTTCAGTTCTTGAGTCCACTTGGAGTCTCTTGCCTCCACTTGGAGATCTAGATCCTCTTACTCATCACAAGGCGAAATCCTTGACCCAAGTGTCAGTTTGGAAGCTTCCTGGGCAATTGACACCTTGCAGAATGAATGTGCCACTTGGCCAATCTCGCCCAGCGCAGGTAGCCTTCATTAGATTTGACATTCAGCGCAGGTACAGAGTGGAGCAGTTGACATTCAGCGCAGATGCTCAGTGGAGCAGCTGACATGATCCAGAAATAGCTTGTTTTTGAGTGTTTTCAGGTGGAGAACTGATTTTCGGTGCTGTGGTTTGCTAACCTTGTTCCTCTAGGGGTAGGAACAACATGTTTAGGGACTTTGGATCCCTTAGATTATTGACATTTCATGCTTCATGATGTTAGGCACAAAAATGTCTATAACACCCCCTGATGAGTTGGGTTAACTAGCCTGGGAAGGGGACACTTTCCTCTATTTCCTGCAACCGCAGGTTCCCTGACCATTCCTTCCTTTACTAGAGGTGGCACGAGCCATTTTGATGCACCTGCAAGTTGAATAATTGACTACCTTTATATCTGGAATTCGATCCGAACATAATCTAGACTCTGGAGCAAGAGAATGTTGGGGGTCGCTCCACCCCTAGACACCTGCCAACAAAATTGCATAAAAGACCAAGAAAATAAGGATCCAACTCAAGAGCCTGCTATTGACAGTAGACCAACATAGAATTAAGGTCCCAAGCCATCTATTTCTCCAACTGTGCCTGCGAGGGTCAGGCCTATAATTACAAACAAAATTGTCCATTGGCCAAAACCCAGAAGGATCCATGTCAAGCCCACCTATATTCAGTTCAAGCAAGAAACATGTGTGCAGAGATAGGGAGAACAACAAAACCTTGAGCTGCCCATAAGCCAGGTTGCATGCAAAACCATGGGACGCAACCAAATTCCATAGACCATTAACGCAATAATACAATTGACACGAGACACTTCACACAGTTCTGACCAGACCATGACACTGTGCCCACTAAGGTTGGGCCAGTAATTACAAACAGCATTGTCCATAGACCAAAACCTTAAATATTCAGGGTTGAGTCCACCTATACTCATTTCAAGTAAAAATACAGCACACGGAGGAAGGGAGCACAATGAAACCCTAAGCAGCCCGTGGGCCAAACCCCACACAAACCCATGCGCGATAACCAAATTCCATAAACCATTGACAAATGGACACTGTAAACTAGAGACTTTACACACAAAGCTGACCCAACCATGCCAAATTCTAGAGAAATCCCCTTCCATGCCCTCCCGATAAACACATTTCTATTCACCCCAGGGACCCGTAAATAGAGACGGTGATCCATAGAAGCATGGATAACAGAATTAGGATTAGGGACATACCCATGCCAGAAACCTTGAACAAGAGGAGGCTGAGCTAGTGCCTTCCCCAAGACGATGAGCATCCCAGACCAGATCCACAATGAACAGAGCACACATACCAACTTAATAAACTCGACGCGAGGTAAACTTACCTTCACCACCTTGTTAATGTCTCTGCCACCTTCCAAGTCGGCATTAGACCCTCGCATGTGCACCACCACCTCTCCAAGTGTGTCGTGCATTTGGAGTTTGGCACAATATTTTATTGGGATCTACATATTAGACGTTGGGTCGGAGCATACCCATAGGATCTAGCTCACAACCCAATCGAGGAAATTTTATTCCTAATTTAATTCAAGGCCAAAATTCAATTATGATTTTCTTGTTGCATTTTAACCACTTAAAGCTGAAAACGGTGAAAAATGTTCATAGATTAGAAATCCCAACTCTGGGTTAAACTCGAACCTTATAAGGAAGAAGAGAGTTAGTTTTTTTTTGTTTTTGTTTCTGTAACCTGGAGATGCTGAGAGGGAATAGTTCACAATTTGGCTCCAAAACGGGCCGTCGTCTTTGAAACCCTTACCTACAACCAAATAGTTGGGGAAATTCGTTCTTAGAAATACTATGAATAATATATATATATATATATATATATAGAAACCCCACTCCCCCACACACACATATATATTATTTTTATGTATTTATGGTTTGATAACTTGGTATGTTACAAGTGGTATCAGCGCTGAAGTGTTCAACATTGTGGCTTGTTTGAGAAAAAATAGTAACAAAATGTGTGGTGTTCCATAGAAGGAAGAATTATGCCATGTGTACATTGAAATAAATTCCATTATGCATCATATTATAGCTGAAGTATCCTTACCTATAAGAATTATTATGTTGGGCACCTAGGAGAACAAACAACAATCTGGAATATTTATTTAAAAACATACGATAATTAGTAAATCGTATTAGATAGTGAGCCGGGGGAGAGAATTTCATGATTTATGATGTACAACGATAGTGTTAGAAAATCAGAAAGGCAGAAAGATTTTCTTTATGTTGACAAGTACTTATGATATTCTTATGTTCCTATTTTATCTTTAGTTCATCAAGCAATTACCAAAACAATAGCACAAAGATCACAAACACCAGATATAAGCGGACAACTAGGGAAAAACCCCTATCTAGGGGAAAACCTAGTCAACAACTCTTCCTTAATAACTTCTTGAGATGATCCAAGACTCTTGACAGACTTCCTCCAAACCAAGTCAACCTTTTCTTCCTTCTATAGATGATAACATTTTCAATAATAACTTTGACCTAGCAACAACAACTTGTAGAAGCAATAGAACTTCAATCCAACAACATCTTTGACCCAATAGTTAGCCCATCAACAACTTCGACCCAATAGTTTGTTAGAAAATTATATATTACGGAGCAATGGAACACATAAAATATTGCAGAAATATAAACACAGAAAACGCACAAAACAAGAGAGACATAGATATACGTGGTTCACCCAGTTTGGGCTACGTCCACCCCGAACAACCAGTCCTTCCTTTCTGTTATCTAGCAAAATGAAGAGACACAACCTATAGCAAATCCGCTGTAATATCCTCAGTTTTCTCTCACAGTATCACCTCTCTGTTTCTCGCTCACAGAATACACATCTATATCTCAGCCTCCAATACAATGCCCTCATACAAAGAGAGGGGTTGCCTTCTAGGGCAAAAAACCCTAAACTAAACAGAAGTTCTATCGTCAGATCATCTGCCTAATGAACGACCCAGATTGACTAGAGATTACTATACTTTTACAAGGCAATTTTACATTTGTTTTTAGCTTCGGGGGCGCTGGCCCCGAGGCCCCGCCGGGGGACCGCTGGCCCTTGGACCCCCCAGCTGGGGCAGATCGGCCCCCCCGGACCCCCGCGGGGGGGACAAGTCCCCCCCCCCCCCCCCCCCCCCCCGCACCCCCTCGCGTGGAGGGGGTGTACAAACTTCCTGGGGTATACATCCGGCTGAAACAAAGAACTCTGAACAATCATGCTCCACACACAACAATCTCCCACTTGGAGAATGATTGTAGAAAATCCACCGCTGCTTCATTTGCTGGACAATGACTCCTCTTTGGACCTGGCTGTTTTTAATCTTCAGCGTCATCCTTGAAGACCAATTGAAACTGAGCATGTTCTCAGTTTCTCCCTGGTTACAACCTTTGTTAGCATATCTGCAGGATTCTTGCTAGTGTGTATCTTTTCCAGCTTCAACTCTCCATCTTCCAACACTGATCGTATGAAATGGTACTTGAGCTGTATGTGTTTAGTCCTGGAATGAAATGCTGAGTTCTTTGCAAGATGAATGGCACTTTGACTATCACTGTATAACGTGCCCATATCATGCTCCTTACCCAATTCACCCATAAACCTTTGTAACCAAATCATTTCTTTACTAGCCTCTGTAGCAGCAACATACTCTGCTTCTGTTGTTGAAAGTGCAACAACACTTTGGATTTTTGAAACCCAACTGACAGCTGTTCCTCCAACAGTAAATATATATCCTGTAGTGCTCCTCCTGTTATCTCTGTCACCTGCCATATCTGCATCAACATATCCTTGTAGGGAGATGTTTGAATCACCAAAGCATAATGCTTGATTTGTGGTAGCTTTCAAATATCTGAGAATCCATTTCACTGCCATCCAATGTTCCTTTCCTGGATTGTTCATGTACCTGCTTACAACTCCCACTGCATGTGCAATATCAGGCATTGTACAGACCATTGCATACATTAAGCTTCCAACTGCTGATGCATATGGAACTTTAGACATATAATCCATGTCTTCTTGGGTCTTTGGGCACATTTCCTTGCTAAGTTTGAAATGGCTAGCAAAAGGTGTACTAACTGGTTTTGCATTGTGCATGTTAAATCTTTTCAACACCTTTTGTATGTACTCATTCTGAGACAATGTTAATTTACGATTTTTCCTGTCTCTAGTTATTCTCATACCAAGGATTTGTTTTGCAGCTCCCAAATCCTTCATTGCAAATGAATTTGCCAATTTTCTTTTGAGCACATTTATTTCCTGCATGTTAGATCCTGCAACAAGCATGTCATCTACATACAATAACAATATAATATAGCTGCCATCATTTTTCTTTTTCAAATAAACACAATGATCAGAGTGACATCTAGTATAACCTTGTTCAGACATAAACTTCTCAAATTTTAGATACCACTGCCTTGGAGCCTGTTTTAAGCCATACAAGCTCTTCTTCAACCTGCACACTAGTTTCTCCTTCCCTTTCACCTCATATCCTTGTGGCTGCTGCATATATATCTCTTCCTCCAAATCCCCATGGAGAAAGGTTGTCTTTACATCTAACTGCTCAAGATGCAAATCTTCAGCTGCTACAAGACTTAAAATGGTTCTGATTGAAGTCATTTTAACAATAGGAGAAAATATTTCATCAAAATCAATACCTTTCTTCTGTGCAAACCGCTTCACCACAAGTCTAACTTTATACCTCTGTTTTCCTCCATCTTCTTCCTTCAGCCTGTAAACCCATTTATTCTTCAATGTAGTTTTTCCTACAGGCAGCCTGACTAAATCCCAAGTTTGGTTATGCATTAAGGAGTCCATCTCTTCTTCCATGGCTACCTCCCACTTCTTCCTGCTTTCAACCTGCATTGCTTCTTCATAACATTCGGGTTCACCGAAATCAGTCAATAATAAGTAATATAATGAAGGAGAGTATCGTTCAGGGGGTCTACTTATCCTGGTAGATCTTCTAACACCACTTTCAGGTGTTTGGGGTGCCTGTTGTTGTTGTGGTGGTTGCTGTTGTTGTGGTTGTTGATTATTATTATTTTCAGGCACCTTTCCTTTTTCAGTGATTTCATCAAGAACTGTGTATTCCTTGTTTTCCTTTTCTTGTTTCTTTTCCTGCAACTGATTCTTATACAAGACCTTTTCATTGAATATTACATCTCTGCTCCTAATGATTTTGTGATTTTCGTAATCATATAAGCAATAACCAAAATCATTAACACCATATCCAATAAAGGTACATTTCTTTGACTTTGCCTTAAGCTTTGTTCTGTTTTCTTTATCAATATGGACAAAGGCCTCACAACCAAAAGGCTTTAAAAAGGAGTATTTTACCTTTTTACCTGTCCATGCTTCCTTTAGAACACCACCATCCAAGGAACTTGAAGGCCCTCTGTTTATTAGATAAACAACAGTATCTACAACATCTGCCCAAAACTGTAAAGGCAATCCTGCATGCAATCTCATGCACCTTGCACGCTCCATGATTGTTCTGTTCATCCTTTCTAACACACCATTTTCTTGTGGTGTTCTTGGAACTGTCTTCTCTATGCGAATTCCATGCTCTGAACAGTACCTATCAAACTCTTTGCTGCAATATTCACCTCCATTGTCTGATCTAAGACACTTCAATTTCTTTCATGTCTCAATCTCAACCAAAGCTTTCCATTTCTTGAAAGTATCAAATACATCAGATTTATTCTTAATACAATAAATCCAAGTTTTTCTAGTTGCATCATCAATAAAAGTAACATAATAACGATAGCCACCGAGAGATGATACCTGAGCAGGTCCCCATACATCTGTATGCACAAGCTCTAATTTTTCATTCTTCTTTTCTTTCCCAACTCTGAGAAATCTGACTCTCTTCTGTTTTCCATAAATGCAATTCTCATAGAAGTCCAAATCAACATTCTTCAAACTCGACAACAAATTCCTTGAGTGAAGAATCTTCATTCCCTTTTCACTCATGTGTCCGATCCTATGATGCCATAATGCTGCATCTGCTCCTTTGGAAGTTAAAGCATTAACAGAGTTAGAAATACCATTGCATAAATACAATGTACCAACCTTTTCACCTTTTGCTATTACCAGGGCTCCTTTGGTGACCTTCCAAGCTTTATCTGTGAAAGTTGTCACGCAACCTTCACCGCCTAACTGCCCTGTTGAAATCAGATTTTCTTTAGATCTAGAACATGCCTTACCTCCTTTAATAGCCATTGGTTTCCATTCTGCTGTTTTACAAGAACCTTACCCATTCCAACGATTATACAGGGTTTATCATCACCCAGACGAACTTGTCCAAAATCTCCTTGAACATAGTCATGAAAGTATTTCTTATCAGGTGTGGCATGGAATGAAGCCCCTGAATCTACCACCCATGAATCAGTAATATTTTCAAAAGAAAGAATCAAAGCATCTTGTAACACCTCACCTGTCACATTTGCTTCATGATTGATTTCTTGCTGTGCATCTCCTTCTTTTCCCTTCCGAGATCTAAAGTCTTTCTTTAGGTGTACTTTCTTTCCACATTTCCAGCACACTATCCCCGATCTGGACTTGGATCTGCCTTTCCTTGATTTACTGCGATATCCTGAGTTCTTTCCTCTTTCCATTTTTCTTCCTCTAGACTCTGCACTCAAAGCATTTCCCGATGTCTCAACGGAGCTTTTTCGTCGCATTTCCTCGCTAAGGATAGCACCGACAACATCATCAAACTTTAAAGTACTAGATCCAGAAACAGAGTTACTAATGGCCATTACCAAACCATTCCAACTTTCTGGTAATGAGCACAAGAATAACAGAGCTCTAACTTCATCATCAAAGTTTACCCCTACAGAACTTAACTGACTTGTAACTGTATTAAAATCATTTAAATGGTTTGCAACAGATCCACCTTCCGACATATTCATATTAAATAACCATTTCATAAGAAATACCTTGTTTGAAGCCGAGGGTTTTTCATATAGTTTCGAAAACGTCTGCATCAAACCCTCTGTCGTGGTTTCCTTCGAAATGTTGAAGGTGACTGACGCAGCAAGGCACAACCGTATTGTTCCGAGTGCCTTTCTATCAAGAAGGTTCCATTCTTTGTCTTTCATACCCGTCGACATCTTTGTTTTTCCGCCCAATGGTAGGTATAGATCTTTCCGATACAGATAATCTCCCATCTGCATCTTCCATAGCGAGAAGTTTTGGCCGTTAAATTTCTCGACCCTAAACTTACCCTCTTCCGCCATTGCTCCCACTCAAACCATGAACCCTTCTTTCCTGCGAGTTTATCAGCCAAATAGACCTTCGGCTCCGATACCAGTTGTTAGAAAATTATATATTATGGAGCAATGGAACACATAAAATATTGCAGAAATATAAACACAGAAAATGCACAAAACAAGAGAGACATAGATATACGTGGTTCACCCAGTTTGGGCTACGTCCACCCCGAACAGCCAATCCTTCCTTTCTATTATCCAGCAAAAAGAAGAGACACAACCTACAGCAAATCCGCTGTAATATCCTCTATTTTCTCTCACAGTCTCACCTCTATGTTTCTCGCTCACAGAATACACATCTATATCTCAGCCTCCAATACAATGCCCTCATACAAAGAGAAGGGTTGCCTTCTAGGGCAAAAAACCCTAAACTAAACATAAGTTCTATCGTCAGATCATCTGCCTAATGAACGACCCAGATTGACTAGAGATTACTAGCTTTTTACATTTGTTTTTAGCTTCAGGGGCACTGCCCCGAACCCCCCAACCGGGGAAGATCGGCCCCCCCCGGACCCCCGCGGGGGGGACAAGTCCCCCCCGCGTGGAGGGGGTGTACAAACTTCCTGGGGTATACATCCAGCTGAAACAAAGACCTCTGAACAATCATGCTCCACACACAACATAGTTAGCCCCACAACAACTTCGACCCAACAATTAGCCCAACAAAAACTTCAATCCAACATTAGCACTTCGACCCTCCAGGAGTATACCAGAAAATCCACATGTGTGAGAGAGAGAGAGATGACCCAAAAAGTTTGATCTTGATCTTTCCAGCATTTCTCCTTCTCTTCTTAGAATTTCACACTTTTTCTACCTCCTTCTTGAATATAAAACTTGTGAGTGATATATCTCCAAATGAATTCAAATTGCTCCAATATATAGGCTTCTCGTGAGGTCGAATTACCCTGTTTGAATATGACTTGGTGTGGAGGTGACAAATACCTGATTTGACTCAATAATAAATATTTTTACATGATTCAAAAGCACAAGAAGGGTTTTTTTTTAAGGGATAATGACTCTAATGACTCAGTATTAATCCTATAAGTCCTCAATGGGGACTTTTACCTAAAACATGATGACCCAAGCATGAAACCCATGCTTTAATGAGTCATAATAATAATAATAATTTATTTTTCTTTCTTTTGATAAATATATTTCATTATGACTCAAATACAATTTATGAAGCCCGAACTTAGTTACATTATTCAACACTGCCTCTTAACTAGGGAGGTACTCATACTTACATATACAAGTACATGGATGGTCTCATAACACATGAACCATGAAGAGTTTAGGCACTTACGGTGCAACAGACTAAATTCCAGACTAGGGTAATCTATCCAGGTGGGGCTACGATGGACTAAAGCTTTCATCCTCTCTAGGTACCATTAGGATTTCTTACTATCCATCAACCCAGGGATCTAGGTGTGTAATGCAAGGTCGGATCTCTATGACCAACACCACCCTCCCTACTGCTTCGAGAACTAGACATCAACACATATGCCGACCATATGTCCTCCCAGACATTTTATACACACAATACCTCAACACATCAAATATCTCTAACTTTAAGCATGATTTTCAAAAACTTCGAGAGATTTACTTGAACAGTCACAACCCCAATCAGTAATAACTTTTCAAATACGCATGAGTAAACATAAACCTTCGGGGTCTTCTGACTTCTTGATGTTGCTTCACAATTCATCACGGTAGGACTTCGAGGCTAAACAAATCTTGACAAAGGTTTCCTCAATCATCCAACTTCCTTTCCAAGCAACCAAATCCAACTTTCCTTCTTTCAACAACACCTCAATACACATTCTCCAATTTCTTATTCAAGGTATCCATCATGACCATAATATGCCCTCCCTCTCAATTCAGGGGATATACTCTTTTCGTTATCCAGGCTCCCTCTTAACTTAGGGAGACCAACTTATTTTCTATGACATCGGAGAATATTTCTTGGCTTCTATCCTTCTTGATCATCATCATTCATATAACTTCCTTCATCATGCTTATCAATCAAATCAACCTTACTTACGAATATCTTCAGCATCTTGGAGATCATGTACCTGCACAACTTAGATAACAAGTACAACCAAATACATATATAGAATTATGATCTTAACTATATCATTATTATATGAAAATGGAAGCATTAGACTTTAGACATCAAAATACCTAAACTTAATTAGGTTCATAGTCAACAAGAGACACACATTTTTATACTTCAACTACTTGCCAGGGTTTTGTCATAAAACCTAGATTTCATCACCAAGACTTTGAGCAACTAAATCAAGATAACAATATTCATTATATCTAGGGCCTAAATATTTCTTCCAGAGATATGACATACTCTACTATAATATATTGCAAACCCTAGAAGTAATTCAAACAAGTACACTTACAATGCATCTAACAACTTTAGAATTCATATGTTAGACTTCTACTAGGATTTAATGCAAACCCTAGATTCCATACATGAGACATTAAGCCTTAGATGCCAACAATATAAAAAAATCACAACACGATCTAAGGTTTCAATGATGTGACCAACTTCTACGAGGATTTGTAGTAAACCCTATATTTTATCATCACAATGGAAATACTATCACTATATCCTAGAATATCAAACTTCGACTAGGGCTTAGTTACAGACCCTATAACTTATCAAAAAATATGTTAACACAAATACATATCTAGGATAATCATGCACAAGCATATCATAACATATATAGGACAAACCCAAGACACAAATATCAATACATTTGAAGTCAGACTTATAACAATTTTTACCGGACGAAGGTTTTGATCATATATACAAACATTTACTTAGGGATTCATTCTTATGAGCTAACTCTCGATACATAAGGGTTTTACAAACCTCGCTTTACCAAAAATTCAAGGTCTAGGAACACAATACCATCCAACCGTAAAGGACTAGAGTTTCCATAACAATACCAAGACTTCAAACATGACATTACCATCAAAACCCCAATATCAAAAGAATAGTATTTTTTAGGTTTCATTAGTAACCCTGAGTAGACTATGTTTTTCACATTATCATTGACATACCCTTAGGTTAGGGTTTTATAGAGAACCTTTTAGGGTTCCACAAACATGATTATTTAATGGGGGTAGATTCAATCTAATGATTAATCACGCAAACATGAATCTCTATGATTCAAAGGTCCTAGACATAACACTTGTTAGTGATGTCAAGCAGATTTAAATGAATATACCTTTATTAGGACGAGAAGAAAACTTATTCTAAAACATACCTTTGAGTTTTTTTTAGACAAACTTGATAGGACATCAATTCCAATAGAACTTCTATGCTTTGCCTCGAGAGGTCTTCTCCACGTCCCTTGAGCATATCAACAAGCTTTTCCTAAGCAACATAAAAGAAATGTTATTATCAACTAGTGTAAACACATTTAGATGGAAAAGGAAAACCAAATATGAAAGATAATGAGCATGATACTTATGTTTGGAAAATGATGACGACTCCCTCTAATCCAATCCCAAGGGATACCTATAACTTTAACAAAACAATTCAACAGCATATTTCCAAAGAATGTTAAACATATAAGTTCTAGTAATCAATATACAAAACAAATTAAAACCTAAGGATATAGTCCCTAAGAGTCCCTAGCAAATAAGTCTTTGAATTCAGATCCTTCCTTCTTATTCTTCTTGGGAGGTCCTTCATCAACAACATTTGCAGATTCCCTTTCTCTCTTCTTGTTTCTTGAATTGTTAGGACAATCACTTTTATAGTGACCCATCTTGTGACAATTGTAGCATTCAATTTTGGATATGTTTATCTTCCTTCTAGACCCTTTAGACTTCTTAAATGATCCTTTGTTCTTGTGATGAGTGGAGTAGGCATTTTAAACTTTTTCTTCTTCATTCTCCTTGTTTCTTACTAGAGAAATTTTGACTTCTTCCTTACTGCATGCATTCCATAATTGTTCAAGTGTAGGAGTCTCCTTCCAGCTGTTGAGACTTGATGAGAAGGCACTCCACTATGTTGGTAAACCTAGAAGTGCAGTGATTACAAGCTCCTTCTCCAGTACTATCTCATCTACTGCATCGACTTCATCTCTTAATCTTGCTATTCTTACAAAGAAGGATGCCATAATGTCTTCCTTTGTCATATTTATAGATCTTAGTTCATTTTTAAGACTTGTTATTTGACCAAGATTCTTAATAGTGAATAATTTTGACAATGCCTCATACATTTTTTAGTAGAGTTTATGTTGGATATGTAGGGGATGAGGTTATCATTTATCCAATCCACCACTAGTGTCATGGCCAATATTTTTGTTCCCTTGACTTTGCCTTTTTTGCATCACTTGACTCATTATTATGCTTCTTTAGCTTTCCTTTGAATAGATCCAAAACTTCATTCTTTTAGAGGATGAGGTCTATCCTCTTCTTCCAAGGACTGTAGTTAGATGCTCCTTCTAGTTTGTTTTCTCCCTTCATCGAGTTAGACATTGTCCTTGAAGATGATAGGCTTGAATTCTTATATGGTCCTTTTGATGACCCTTATTCAAAGCTTCTTAGAACTCCTTATTCTCCTTTCAACATATCTTTGAGCTACCTTTTTACCTTCTTCTTTACCTTAGATCTAAAACCATGTTAGAAAATCAAAAAGTTAGAAATATTTTATTTATGTTGATAATTACTTCTGATACTTCTTATGTTTTCTTATGTTCCTCTTTTATCTTTAGTTCATAAAGAAATTACCAAAACAGTAGCACAAAGATCACATACACCACATATAGGAGGACAACTAGGGCAAAACCCCTATCTAGGGGAAAACCCAATGAACAACTCTTCCTTAATAACTTCTTGAGATAATCCAAGACTCTTGAAACACTTCCTCCACACCGAGTCAACCTTTTGTTCCTTTCGTAGATAATAACATTTTCAACGATAACTTCAACCTAGTAGCAACAACTTGTAGCAACAATAGAACTTTGATCCAACAATAACTTCGACCTAGCAGTTAGTCCAACAACAACTTCAACCCAGCAATTAGCCCAACAACAACTTTGACCCAACAGTTAGCCCAACAACAACTTCGATCCAGCAACAACACTTCAACCGTCGAGGAGTATACCAGAAAATGCACATGTGTGTGAGAGAGAGATAACCCAAAAACATTGATCTTTATATTTCCAACACTTCTCCTTCTCTTCTTGAAATTTCACACTTTTTTTGCCTCCTTCTTAAATATCGAACTTGTGAGTGATATATATCCAAATGAATTTGAACTGCTCCAATTTATAGGCTTCTGGTTAGGTCGAATTACCTTGTTTGAGGTCGACTTGATCTCCTTGAGGCCTCCTTGGTGTGGGGGTGACAAATACCTGGTTTGACTCAATAATAAATCTTATTACATGATTCAAAATCCCAAGAAGGGCGTTTTTAAATGGACAATGACTCTAATGACTTAGAATAAATCCTAGAAGTCCTCAATGGAGACTTTTGACCTAAAACATGATGACCCAAGCATGAAACCCATGGTTTAATAAGTCATAATAATAATAATAATAATTTCTTTTTCTTTCTTTTGATAAATATATTTCATTGTGACTCAAATACAATTTATGAAGACCGGATCTAGTTACATTCTTCAATATACAACTCTTATTTTACAAATATGTTTAAAAAAAAGCGGGGTGTTACATGTGAAATCACCTTGGAAAGTTTGGGAT
This sequence comes from Pinus tabuliformis, assembly GCA_031772625.1. Lineage (NCBI taxonomy): Eukaryota > Viridiplantae > Streptophyta > Pinopsida > Pinales > Pinaceae > Pinus > Pinus tabuliformis. The sequence continues at coordinate 366,527,947 of CM062815.1, forward strand.
TATTTGAACAATGATTTCATGTTTCTAGTTGCAAGACCCTTTTGTTAATTATGTTTCGATATATAATTTTATGAGATCAATAACCATTAAAATGTTTGAATTAAAAATCTATTATGGATCGTTAAAGGAAGAGACAAATACAAAAGGGATTATATATATATATATATATATATATATATATATATTGGTAAGTGGTACTTAATTATAGGGAATAAATATATCCTCACACATATAGTGGATGGGTAACCAAGAACCTAGTTGAGGTAGTGTTGAAATTATTGTGTAACCTGTAGGTTGAGTCTACCTAGTTATAAAATGTTTTGAATGGGATTAAAAGACTACAATAAGTGCATTAGAAGATATTAGAAAACCTGTGATACATAAGATCAAAACTTATGGTACCAAGGAAACCCTGTTTGGCTACCTGTAATGATAATTTTGTCAAAATTGAGTGGGATATCGAACACTTATGATTACAAAATGAACGAGTTAATTGAAATCATATTGAGTGATTGGTGGAAATGGTTGGAATCCTTCTACCAATTAGGATTTAGCAAATAACATGGCAAACATTGACAATAACGACAAAATATTATTATGTATAACCTAGGAATAATATGGCCTAATACAATACTACTCAGCCAATATAAATCAGTTCAGATTTCATGAGAACAAGCTGATAGGAGAATTAATAAACTGTCTACTAAAGAGTTTCTTCACGAAGGGAGTCATAAAAGAACGGTTACAATGGTGGGATAATGGCACAAAAATAATAAGTAAGAATTATTTCTTGTTTAAACTAGCAATTGGAGGTGAAGAATGATAAACTATCGTAACACCTTGCAATGGACGGAGGCTAGAGTCGAGTTTAGTAATTTTGGAATTTTGAGTTGGAAAAGACATAATAATGGTATATGGGTCACTTCAAGATGGAAGCACTTTAAAACGGTGTCGTTGATCCTCCAAAGATATAAGCTTATACTAAATTTAGAAAACATTAAGTGAGTGAGGTTATAGATAATAACAAAATATGGAAATTACTAGGAAGGAAGTACAATGACTCCCCGGATATAGGAAAATAACCCAGACAAATTTGAAATTCCTATATTTGATGGACAAGGGAGGGGAGTCCAAGATTTTCATGAGTTATAAACTTGTAATGCCAAATCATGTAATGATTTGCTAATTGGTCTAATTTATAATTGCCTCGTAATTAGAAAGGTTGAATTGATTAAAAATTAGACGACTAAAGAAGTTTGACTTTTTAAAAATGATCGATGATTGTAATTTTGATATTTAATGATTTGACCTGAAGTGTAAATAGCAGGATAAAAAAGAATAAATGCATACTAGACTCTATGAGCAATATAACGAAGCTACAAATAAAATAAAGAGCGAATGAATATATCTATATATATATATATATATATATATATATATATATATATATATATATATATATATATATATATATATATGAATATATATATATATATATATATATATATATATATATATATATATATATATATATATATATATATATGTATGTATGTATGTATAATTAATGGAAAAAAAATAACTCGACCATTGTTGGACTCATGTTTTTCTTTAAGTTTGGAAACAACATAAATTAGAAGAAGGGAATGTATAGAAAATTATGTATATATATGCATGATAAGATACACACAATGATGGGTGTGTACATTAATACTCTGAGGTGTTTATTGTCCTATGAAATTTGAAGCTTTGGTAAAAGATGTTGGTAGTCTATTGGTAGAAACGCTACTTATGCTTGTTGACATGAAAAGGCAGCATGTCACCAAGCAAGAATATCCTAGATAAGAGTTTAACAAACTTTAAGTTAACTTTCGTAGACACAAGTGAGGTTTGGTTAATAGATTGATTAAGAAGGAATATATCCTTACAAAACCAATATGTCAAGATGACCCCACTAGCACGAAGTGTTGAGGCTATTGACGGGCGTGGAAGATGTAATGGGGAGGACCCCATAGTTAGGGCATATGAAACTCTAGACAAGTTAAGAAATAAATTGCAAAACACAAAGGGATGTAAACCCGATAAATGAACTATGAAAATTCATGGGGAAGGGAAACCATACAGTTGTTAAATTTGGGGATTTAGTTCTATTATCATCTTTTGTTGATTATAAGCATGTCTTGATACTTTAGGTTAAGGTCTAGAGTTGTCATGGTCCAACGGAGAAAGAACAAAAGAAGGGTAATCAATAAAGGAAAACCCTAAAATATAAACAGGATTAAGCCTTCTACATGAAAATACTAGTGGATAATTAATGTGGCCAGGACTAGGTCCACTTGAACCAAAGACAACATAATACCTGCCAAAAAGTAGTAAGCTGAAATCATTATTCTAGAATGTGGGTAATGTTTTATTGTGGCATATATGGTGTTATGGAATTCTGTTATTGTTTAAATAGTTGATGAGTGATTGCAAGCCATCATTGGGACAAGGTAAGGAAAATTTTTCCTTGAACTTATTTAAGAAAAAAATAAAATACTAACAAATATGATTACTATGATTATTTTGTGAGCGGTCTCGCAAGATAATTGACTACTATTATGTGAGGCAAAACTATTATTTATTAAAATTCCATCGAGTCTCACATGCCAATTATAGTAAAATAATATGATGTTGAATGAGGAAAAGAATATGCTAGGATCTAATATACCAGAAAAGAATATGTAGATATGCATTTATGTACAATTACACCAACAACATGTATTATAGAATAACAAAAGGCCAAATGAAGGAATACTGCGAAACAAACTCTTGGTAGATGATAAAGAAAGTAGCAAGCAACCCAAGATGTGCATAACTAAGGATACATGGAATAAATAGGCAATTTGAATATGGCAGAAAAAGTCAGATATCCTAAACTTTATTTATACATGACTAATGCACATTTGAATTTTGATAAAAGCACAATAGTGCTACTCAAGACGATAAAGCATTAACTGCAATCTATCAGGAAAGACAAGCATAATGAATGATCCTAAAATATTATTATTGTGCAAATGGAATTATATTTCGACGGTCTGAAATTTTAGTGGGACCTTGGGGTGGGGTTCTTATTGAATGGTGTAACCATAGGATAAGTAAAAAGGATGTATCGTTATTACTGAGGAACTCTTATTAGGTGTAGGGTGCTAACCCTTGTTGGATTGGGATACATATTTGATGAACCATATTGAGTATAGAAATACCAATTGATGGTGTATGTAATCACGTTTGAAGCATATCTATGTGTGTGTGTGTGTTCTTAAAAGATGATTGATTGAAACTAATCAAAATGAATATGCATGCAGGTTGGATTAGACAAAGCATTCCTGGTCAAACCTCTGCACATTTTCGATCAAAAGAGAGATTAAAGTGCAGTAGAAACATTTCAACCGGGAAAAAGGCTACTTGAGAGCATGGGGGTTTTATGCATGAGACATATTCCAACCTGTTTGAGAGCTAGGAATCCTTGAGGACGGTGTTTCAGTCGAGAGAGAGAAGATGTAATACCCCTCAGAGAAAAGTAAATATTTAATTTACTTTTACCATAGTGACTTGGTAAACCATGGGCTACGTGGAAAGCCTAGTGGAATTAAAAATGTTAAATTATTTTAATTTTATTTAAAAGACGGTTAAGGCTAGCCATTGAATTTACGGGGAGAAGTAACTAAGTGAAATTTTTTTCACTCATAAGGCAGTTAGAAGATAACTATTCCTCTCCCTATAGATAAATAATCTCAGATGGGACAAGGAAGCCAAGAGGGGAGAGGGAAGAAAACCTGAGGCAACCTTGAAGTCTTGATACCTGGTTGGAGGAGGTCCAAGTGAGGAAAATTAAGTTGTAAGCTTGTGAACCTGCAACAGGACGCTACCAGTTAGGGTATTCCTGAGCTGGTGGGTGGCTAGTGGAATCCTTAAGACAAACTTATGAGTTAGTTTGTGCATTCTTGGGCTAAACTGGTAGAGTCTTAACGCCCTAAAATAGAACTTGTTAGGTTGTTGTCAATCAATTGTTTTGGGAGTGATAAACTGGTTCGGGGGGGGGGATATTTGGACGGATTTCCCAATCTCATTGGTTGGGAGGAGTGGTCTTCCCTTCTGTAAATTCCACTGGCAACCTAATCTAAACATATAAGTATTATGTGTGGTTAAGTTTTCTTTCAGAATAGAAAAATGTTGTTGCAATTGATAGTAATGTATTGGAAACCTTATAAAGACTATGCTCTAATTACTTGTGGTAATGGATTGATGTATATCTTGTAAATATAGTAGAATATGAAATTGAGCAAAGGTTTTGTTGCAGTTATAGTAACATTTAAGATAAAGAATAGTATATGCTTGTTAAAGAGTCTGTAAGTTCTTTTTTGCAACTGAAATTTTAAAAGGTAAGTAAATAATCACAACAGAGAATGGGTTAGCTTCCATATATCGATAAAAGTCTATCGTGGAAGCAATCCACATTTCCATACGAAAATATCTTGATAACTGAATTTGTTGTACAATACTATGCATAATTTACTGCAACATTTTTTTATATATATTTTTTAAATCTACAACTGAGAAAATGAGGAAAACTATTAATAGTGGGCTTTGGGGATAAACTTGTATGAGAATTGGGTTACATCCCGAGCCGAGTCAACAAAGTCGATAACCTTCAATCAATCCCTAACTCATTATAATAATATTCAAGAGGAAACACTCCTACTCAATACATGTTATTCACATTAGTAGATACGTTCTACACTTAGAGCTGAATACTAAATCATACTTGTTAATAAACTATACAAAAGAACGAGAAACATGTAGTTAACCCCATCAGAATAAATGTGTCACAATAAGGGAAAAATCTTCTTGTATTAACCACACAGTCTCATAATAATTGATGTTGGAAATGGTAAAGGCATACAATTACGCATAAACTGAAGCTGAATAGTAATAAGAGCTTTACCAAAAAACTGCAAAGCATTAACACTGAAAATAAAGATTGATTATGCACTCTTTATGCAGAGCTAGAATTGAATTTAATGACTAAGTATTTAGGAATAAAATGCATGTGATAGCATAAATCTTCGAGAATAATACAAAGAAAATTTAATAAATAAGAAAGTCTTTCTTGATCAAACACATTGCAATATTATTTTTGTTATGGCTAACCCATCCAATATTGGATCATAAACAAAGGAAACGAGGCTTTATGCAATAGGTTTTGAATAACATGCCATATTAAGACTTTAAAAAAATAGTAGGTATATGTATGAGACAAACGTGATTCTATTAAATAAAATGCGTGCAATAAAGAATTGCTTGGGCCAACACACACACACACACACACATTCAAGTGCATTGTCTTTACATAAGCTTAAAGCTGAAAACAAAATGAAAACGGTGGAAAAAGTACATAGATTAGAAACCCCAATTGTGGGTTAAATGAGATTGCCAAAGCACAATAATATTCCACTTAAACATTTCCGAAATGTATATACAAGCGGGATGGAACCCTGGCGAAGGTCTAAAGTCTACAAAATAATCTTGAACAATTTCTTAAAAAATCTAGAAGCAAGCAAATTTCTCAACAACCAACAACACAGGGAAGTATAAGTCTCATTGGCCTCGTGTTTAACCAAGATATTAAATAACTTGAACCCTGTAAGGAAGAAGAGAGTTTTTTTTTTTTTAAACCTATAGATGCTGAGAAGGAATAGTTCTAAATTTGGCTCCAAAACGGGTCGTCGGCTCCGAAACCCTTACCTGCAACCAATGATTTGGCGAAATTTGTTCTTAGAAATACTATGCATAAACAAAAGAATTAATACTTAATCTGGACATCCAAAAGAAGAATAAACCTGAGAGTTGTTCCTAGAAGTGTTGGGAGCACCCTCCCTTTGGATTAACATGAGCCATCGGAGGCGACACTCAATAAACATGATAAAAAGGAAAATAATTTTAGATCTTATGCAATGCCTAGAGCAAAACTTACTCTGCGTGCTTCACCCATGATAGTTACAACCACTCCATCAAAATCCTCGTGGACTGAGACTCTACCGAAAGAAGAACATGTAAGAATGCGAGTAAGGAAAAAGTAGGGTGGCATTACAGTAAAATTATACCTGTGCCATGTCTACAATTGCTTTATTCGTGAAATGTGAGGGTTAGGATTTCTCCAGTAGTTGCAGAGCCTTTCCTCGTATGCCATCAGAGTGAATGACTGGACTAGTCGGTGGGGGCAGGAAGCAGTTACCATAACCACCTCCGGTGAATTATGAGTCATCAAATCCTTCCCCATCAGATCAAAGACAACAAAAAGAACGCCTGACACTATTTGCTTCCAATAAACTTCTCTCTCATACCGACAACTGTGGGTTGAAAACCTCTGAGAACCATCTCCCCAGTAACACCACTTATACCAAGGAGTAAAACACTTACAAAAATTACGACCTATGACACTATAAGCAGAGCTAAGGTGAGGTCAACATTAAATAACTTGGATACATATGTTACCGAGATTATTTAGAAAGCATACAAACAATAAATGAATCTTTGGCTAGATGTGCCTCCAACCAAGTAACATAGTGGTATGTTGGTTAAATTAAACCTATGTTTATAACGAAGTAAGTAAGCCCAAGTACAATACTTTGTTAGAGATACTTTTTTTTTTTATAATGTATTTAGGGTTTGATAGCTTGGTATTTTACATATATAGAAATAGTTTTGAAAATAAGAATATACAAAATAAAAACTCTCACGCGCTATAAAAATAAAAACTTAAAAAATAAGAATATATAAAAACTCTGTGCCTTCAACAAGACAAAGACACGTTTTCTCATAAAAGTGGCATAAATGGACACTCTCACATAAGTGGCAATACTTCCTTTTGAATCTACTGATCAGGTTCAAATCATACTCATCATCATCATAATTGTCTCGAAATTCAGAGACTAATGGCTGTAAACATAACTACTTTTTTATGAAGTGTCAACATGTGCATCTTTCAGCATTAAACCATCTTGGTTTTCGTGCAAAGGCTAAAAATGATGAATTTCCTACAAAGATTCAGATCTTACTGCTTTGTTGCAACATCAACGATCACCAGAACTTGCAACATACATCCATTCTTTTGCCGAAAGAAAAACAAGTAAAGTGGTCAAGATGCATCATTATACCTCCTAATCTGAAGATGGCATGAAAATTGATTGCTCAAATGCCAAAACGGACTATGCCATCATGATTCTTGCAACATCTCGGTTCAATCGAGTATAAATTGACCCCATTCTGACACCCGCAAATCTAGGCCTCTAGGGAATCTAAAAGATTCCTCACATCATCAAAAGATTCTCTACGTCAAGGTTCCACTAGTCTTGGTTATGCCTTTGGTTCATGATTCCATAGACGCGTCATCGTCCCATGGTGCTCTGGTTTGGCATGATTCCTCCCTGCTCTTATCTGCCCATTGAGTGAAATGGGAAGGTTTTAAATAAATTTGGGTTTTCAACTTTACAAAGTTTACCCACTTGGCATAATGGTTAGTAGAATACAAGTTAAGTTGTTTGGTTCCATGGGGAGCGAGTTCAAACCCCACTCATTTGGTTCATCATTTTATTTAAAAGGGGTTGTTGGTGGCAGGCCGGTTGACGGTCGACGCCTGTTCAACTCCCGCCAGCCCCCGCATTAAATGGTATTATCGTTTGGCTGGGTCCCGAGATCAGACCCGTGGGCCTTGACCCTTTTAATATTATTTTTAAACAACAGTTGGCGAGGTTGGTGGTCCGCCAACCTAAATTAATATTTTATTAATATTTTGGGTTTTAAATAAAAACCATCCTCCAGATTTTGTTAGGGGTCAATGGAAAAATTAACGATTCGACAATTTGACCAAAACCAACCGTCATGAAGGCCGAATTTGTTGAGTGGTTTTTTGCCACCAAATTTAGCCAGACTGCCAGAGTTAGTTATGCTCCAAATTTATTTGATGAACAAAAATCATACGCCTTTGACTTGAAACTTTGATTGACAGTAACTCCCTGACGTGAAGTTAGATTGAGACGTCATCTACGTTGTTGGAATCAAGACGATGAGCTCTTCGATCTGGTCCTCGTTCCGATGAGCGTTTCTAGAGCCACCTGGATCATTAAGAATGTCTTCATTTACTAATGGAGAGTAAATAGAGTTAAGATATTGGATTTGTCTTCACATAGAATACCTAGGGTTAGGAACCTAATTAGCTAATTTAGTTTTGATTTCGAAATCAAAGTAAGCATATCGACCATTAGCGCTCAAGGCTCCAAGTTGACGAATTTCCTCGGAGAGGGGGGTGGTTGTAGGAGTGGAAAATAACTGCAACATTTTGTGTTTGGGATTGAGCTGGAGCCCGGCCTTAAGGGCCTATACTACTTGACCCTTGGCGACGATTGTTGTGGAGGTAAATCCCCTCTGCGGACAGAGGCGATCCCTACTAGCCCAAATGGGGTCTAGCAACAATCAAACAACGCTAACACGCAGGTTCCTAATTGCAAATCAAAGACCGATGATGAGGGCCTACCTGGATTCCAACGCTAGTACTTGTAGAAGAGTCGTCGCTCCCGTTCCTTTGCTCCGGCTGGTCACAATCCCCACGATCCTCGTGAACGGACACCTGCACATGCAAAGAACGACACAAACACAAGCATAAAATCCAATAGATGCAACTATATATCAGTCAGAAAGGATATAACTCAATCATCATTACAAAGACAATAAGAGTGGAACCATAATGATAGTCGTCTATTATTGATAAACAACAAAGAAGAATACAACCATAGTTCTGACGTCAAATCCTCCTTTGGCTGGGTGATCAGCAGCACATGCCTTGCAAAGCTTGTTGGGAATGGGGAACAAGCCTCTCTCTCCTTGGTTACTTGGACAAGAATCTCCTTACTTTAGATTTAGCCTCATGGGAATGAATAAGGCTTCTTGTAGCATAAGCTTAACAATTCTTAGACTTTGAGACTTAGAATTTGGAACTTGGAGACTAACTTGTCAAAGGCAAAAGGACAAGCTTTTATAGATAAAGGAGAAGGAGTTAGGGTCATCCACAAGATTCATGGGATTGGCTTTATCACTAAGAAGGTTTCATGAGAGGTGGAGAACTACTTCCCTTCTATGGAGATTCGAAGCCCAACTGAACTAACTCAAGATGGAATCAGTTCATGAATAGGTTAGGAAGAACCTTCGTAAGTTTGTTTGTTAAAAACGTTACCCAACTGGGCTGGCGCGAGTGCGACTCTGAGACAGAGCGCCAGCTGGCACACCCTCTTTGGAGGATTTCCCCCATTGGCACGAGTAATACACAGTGGAACCACGCCAATGGAAAAAGGGCTATATTTATGGGTATTTTGCAAAAGGTGTCTTCAGGGCATATGAAGTACATACTCAAGGGGATACAATGCAAGTGTTTTCAGGTTATGTCACTTCTCATAGGTCCCGGAATAAGTCCTCCAATGTGTGGGAGAAGGGGTAACAAGGACGATGACAAATTACTGTGTAACAACGATGTATCGTTTGGTGGGGCATGGTATGCCGGGTTACAACAAGCCAGAACAAGGACAACCCCCATAAGACAAATAAACTAAGAAGACTGTAAGACAAAATACATAGCAACAAGGTTGCCCAATAAAGGTTTAGCTGTTAGGGAGGTTTTTAGTGAACTCTAACAAGATGAGAGAATAATTTAATGGAGATGGAGGGACTCTTGACAGGGTCTGATAACCATAAGAAACCAAAAACACCAATATTAGTGCACACAACCAAGGCACTTTTATAACTATAAAGTATTTGATGAAGTGGCTAGGGGCGGATCTAAGGCATTGTTACCTGTTGGGGCTAGAGTTTTTATGTCACATTGGAGATGGCCTTCTATGTGAGTTGGCTGAGCGTCCATATTGACTAGATAAGAGCACCGACGACGTTGAACTCATTAAATTTTATTAAGAAAGTAGATGAAGTCATTGCGGTCCTTGTGCTTTTCCTTGCCCATGAATGTCTTCATTTAGTGGAGGGTAATATAGTTAAGATATTGGCTTCATCTTCCCTTGGTATGCCCAAGGTTAGGAACCCAATTGGCTACTTTAGCTTGGATTTCCCCCGGGGGGGGATTGCAACATTTTTAGCTTGGGATTGAGCTCGAGGCTGACCTTAACGACCTCTACCACTCAACCCTTGGTGATAACATATCCTTTGATGGGGCATGGTATGTTAGGTTATAACAAGCCATAATGAGGAAAACCCCCAAAAGACAAAGAAATTGAGAAGACCATAAGATAAAATACAAAGTAACAAGGTTACCCAATAAATATTTAGCTGTCAGGGAGATCTATAGAAAACTCTAATAAGATGGGAGAATAATTTAATGGAGATGGAGGGACTCTTGACAGGGTCTAACAACCATAAGAAACCAAAAACACCAATATAAGTGCACACAACCAAGGCACTTTAAAGACTATGAACTAGCAGCCACCAAACACAAGTTATACAATTCAAAGAGTTGAAGGAGTTGTAGAGGTTGGACATAGAATGGATTACCAAGTAATGGTTGGCCCACTGGGCTTAGAAATGCTTCAGGTCGAGGACACGCCTTTGCTGGGCACCATTCCCCTTGCTCGAGGTTTTGCCGTAGCCACCACCAACGTCCTAGGGGTCACCTCCTCGATTGCCATCATTCTACTCCTCTTATGGATGTTCAGCACCAGGTGCATGCATTGAAGGCCAATGCCCTTGGAGTTAGGACCATCGTGTAATACAACTCTCACAGAGCCATCGCCATATGAGAGAGCTTACCCTTGAATTAGAGTCGAATCACAAGATTTGCCGCATGACACAGGGCCATAACAGTTGGAGTGAAGCTCCACAGCATGCATCGTAGGGGAGATATCCCACCTATGGCTAGGGAATATCGTAGGCACAACAAAAGAACATTGAGTTGGGGTTACCTAGCCAAGCCTTGGCATACATAGAACAAGTTTCCATATGGTTGTGAAGGGAATGCATATCAATTAACATGTGTGATTGCATGGGGTGAGAGGCATACCATCCCTGCTCTTAAATGTAATGGGAGGTGGCAGGGTGGTGGGCTCCCCCCCTCCTCCAATAACACGAATTCCAACACCCCAAAGAGGATGCAAAAGCAAATTTATCACTATGAGCTAGCACATATATTGTGTTTAAGAGTAATGCAGGGTATTTTCTAAGGATGTAATATTTTTCCAATATATAGTATTATAGACGACTATTTTGGTTTGAAAATTCATACATATAGAATGTAGGCGTATATTCAATACAAAACATAAAAATTGGTAAATTTTTGGCGAATATCATCCATTTCATCATCTATATGTAAAAAATAAGCGAATGACCTTCTAATGAGAAAAAAAAGCATTAAACTGTTTATCATCGTGGCACTCTGAGCTATTTTCTTGCGGGGCTTCCCCATAATATCATCACTGCAATATAATTTAACCACCAGAAAATATATATTAATTATTATTATTATTATTAAAAAATTATTTATTTATTTTTTGATTTACCATTTTTTTTCAACTATGTAAAATTTTATTTAAAAATAAAAAAATAATTTTAACCTTAATAATATTTACAGAAATAGTTTTTTTAATAGCCATTACTAAAAATAATATTTATAAACAACTCAATTTATACTAAAACTATTATTAAAAATTTCAACTATGTAAATTTTATTTAAAAAAATAAAAAATTTTAACCTTAACAATATTTACAAAAATAGTTTTTTTAATAGTCCTTACTAAAAATAATATTTATAAACAACTCAATTTATACAAAAGTAGTTTTTTTTAATAGTCATTACTAAAAATAATATTTATAAACAACTCAATTTATACTCAAACTACTTATTTTAATAAAATTATGCACCAAAATCTAAACGAAGGTTGAGCGTTAATGATTTAATTGATTTGGAAGCAGGGTTGCACTTTCCACACTTGTTTTTAAATCTCAATGAAACATTTGATTCCGTATAATGAGACTCAAAAAAATTATAAACACATAAATTACCGATTCCCATAACTTTATAAAAAATATTATATATGTAAAATTAAAACAATGTTCGGTCTGCTGAGGCATACCATGCTTGTATTTTACGTTGTGGACCCAACAACTCCCACCGGCCCATCGACGTTTCCCCTCTCTCTCGTCGAAGATTCTTTATTTTACGGCTAAAAAATATTTGGTATTTAGACGGGAAACCTACTCAATTTGTTCCATCCTTTTCTGCTCTGAATTCCCCCATAGAATCTGCGAACGAGTGACAACGAGCGACGGAATTCGGAAATTCCCGTGGAGGTGAGCACGGGTCGCGTAAGGCGGCAGATGCCGGAAAATCCCTTCTTTTTTCTTCTCCTGTTCGACAACCGGAACGTTGTCTTGAGAACTCATCCATCCTTCATTGCCATTTTGCAGAGGGTTTTATGCTCGGAATTGAAATAATTGTGAGGGTTTAGTGTTGATTGAGGGTTATCCGGGGTCCAATCCAGCCGATAATCGCAGTAATTCAAGATGTTTAACAAGCTCTTCAAAAAGCCGAAGGAGGAAACTTCGGCACTTGCCACTATAGACAAGCTCAGTGAGGTATGTCGCTTTCTTTAATATCTCGTCTCCTCTTTCTTGAATTTTTCAATTGCTTCTTCATACACGGTGCAATGTAATTTTATGGTTAAATTGGGCAATAACGTAATCTTGGAAGTTAATTACTCGATCCGATGGAAATCAGTAAAATTCCCTTCATTTTTCTTTACGAAATGGAGATAAGAAGAAGGAAGAAGTGTGTGTTGCAGATGGGTTCCTTTTAGATTTCTGGATGTTTTAGATTTCTTGCTTCGTTGCCCGGCACTTTGGTTCGCAGCCAATGGATTGTCTGCTTATTCAATGGAGTCAAAACCCTTCCCCTCTGGTCCTTTAACATGGAATTACGTTTGCAAGCATTAAGTCTAAGGTCTGTAGTAAATTGTAAAGGGTTGATAAGTTTCTGCATCCCTTTGTTTTTTAGTTCGAAGGTGTTAAGGGTTACAGGCATGTAAGTGCCAGTAGCTTGAAGTATTTGATGATTCTATGGGAATTGAACTAGTGGCTTGTAAGCAAACCGTGCAGACGTCTCAAGCTATTGTGGGAATGAACAGGGTTGTCTAATAACGATGGAGATATGTTTGACTTCTCAAAATTGCCAGCCCAAAAGAAAAATAAAAATGATGAGATGTGCTAAGAAAAATTGAAGGCTATGCCTTTGACTATCGTCGTGGCATCGCCTCCGATGCCTTCACTATGTAAATTCCCTCCCAGGGCTCATCAGATTTTATCCTTTCCAATACTTGCTTCTATTCTATTTCAGTACATTTTTTGCTTGATGAATGAAAATTGAATTTCTATTAAATTCTGGGAAAGCCATGCGAGGAAATGCTTGATTTTTACCTGTTTAGTTTGTTTTCAATAATAACGCCGAGGGTAAATGTCTCTGGAGGATGGCATGTATAGGTGGATTTGACCTCCTTGGCCATTACAACTTTGGCATGGCAAGTCAAACCACTTGAGCTAACCCTTGGGGCTATGTGTTTCTATGTATGTATATTTTACAAATGGAAAAATTTGTAACTTTTATTTTGAGATAAATAAAAAAGTTACATTTTGAAGAGTGCATAAATCACCATGCCCTCAAAATAGGTGGAAAACACGTCATTTCTTCTAAAAGGAGGAACTTCTAAACATCTTCTGTATACAATTGGCTGGCTTACTTTACAGTCTTATAGGGAAGATATTCTGGAAAAAATTCAGTTCCTGTAAATGCCATTCAGTTTAACAGAAATAAACATAGGGGGAAAACACTATTGTAAACAAGGCCATCAAGAAACCGTTTTTTTTTTTTCTGACTTTGCATGAGCAGTGCAATAATATGAAGGGGGAATACTTTGCTGTGCAGCCATCACAATGTGAGAAAAAATGCAGAAAACCTCAGGGGGAAACACAAGGGATGCTTCCCAACATTTGTAGATGGCATCTCTATAAAGTTATAAACCCATCCTCATAGACAACTGGTTGAGCTAACTCCTTCAGTCATCTGTCAATCTATCTACACACGTACTCCATGTGTCCCATTTCAAGGTTCTATGTGTCCTGTACTGGATACTCGAATCTGGAATCCTTGTATCTCTGTGTCAGGTGTCTTAGGCTATAAGAGCTAAGAGCTTCTGGATTACAGTTCAAATTGCTTGGTATGATTGACGTGGCTCAAAAATTATGATTATTTGATCCATTGTAAGATGAACAAATTTGAAAATTTCCATTTATAAAGAATTTGAAAAGAATCGACGCAATTTTTTTGATTTACTCGAAGCAGGAGGGCATCATAATGTGTATTGGCCAGATTCCCAATTTGGACCATGCTCCAATGGAAGAAAAGTTCAATTTAGTCCAACATTGAGAATTCAATTGAAAAAGCATTATTCAATATGGTCGTGTAGATGGTTCGCAGTTTGAAGGAGCTAATATTGAGTATGAACATTTACCCCATGTTTTGAGATTGTTATTAGTTGACAAGCCTAAGTGTCATTTGAGAAGAATTTCGACTTGGGATGATTTTGAAACGAAAGAAGACAAGGTGAAAGGGAACTCAAACAATGAATCACCAAGGAAAACACAGTCGCATACATAATGTGAGGACGGCAATCTGATTAGGTATGGCAACAATATATCATCGTTACAAGTTGACAGGGTTGTGTATGCAGGGATTCCTATTCTGATATCAGTGTTTTCTATTATGAATTTGTAGTTAGTCAATTTCCTTTTTTAAATATTCTGTCCATAGGTTAATGCTGTTATTGGTACTTGTTCTGTAAAGTCTTGTAGTATGTTAGGTGCTGTTACAAATACACAAGCATAATTAAGTATGTCTCGGTCAAATACTTGACTAGCAATGCAGATATCCCTCTAGGTATGCAGATCCCTCATTTTCTTCTGATATATTTGTCAAAAAACAGGGATTTTCTTTTTATTAGTTTAAACTTTAAACAGGTATATTGTCTTTTGCTTGTAAGTTTTAACCTACCTCACAAGGTATAGAGTATTTGTTAAATAGTGTAACTAGAGCACAGGTATTAATTAGCCCACAGTTTGGTGACCTTAGGTAACTCATAGATGCATAAGGTTTCCACCTGTCTAATTGTTTGTTTTTCTCTTTTTTTGATGTGAATGAATCAATACATTTTTGTGTTGCATCCTCCTTTCATTTGATTGTACATCATTATAATTTGAGTCAACTCTGGTACTTTTGCAAACTGCTAAAGAATGGTGAATCAAATGCTTGAGCCAGATTTCCATCAATTGGAAGTTCTTTAAAATGACATAAAATGAGCTTACTTAGAAAGCTCCAGAAGTGTGAAACAGTGAATCGAAAATCATAAATGAAAAACTAGAAATATGGAAATCTAGAGTGAGATAAACTAACTTGATACATTATCATTGCCCCCCACAACCTCCAGTGGAATATCACCTAATTACCCACACTGATGATATGAAGCAGCACATGTAGAAGAGGTAGTACGACTAGTACTACCAGACTGATCACAAACAATAGAGGTAGAAGAACTGGCTATAGCTGAGCTAGACCTAGGCATGGATGCCACATCTAAATCCTCAATAGCAAAAGGATCCAAGGAAGAACTAGCCAAAGAGAGGCTAGGCATCAAGCACTCAAGGGTATCCAAGTTCGCATCCTCAAGATCACATCCCATAGCTTTGAAGGACTGTAATATCCCCACCATGCAAGAGGTTTCATAGTTCCCCATTTACATTTCTAAATGCTCCACTCCCTCTGATGAATGAAGTAAATTCGTTCTTTAGCTTTTCATGCTCCATTGGATCAGAGAAAATCTTTGAAATTGTTGTTCTAAAACCATTGTCGACCTCATTGTCTTTTGTTTGGGGCCATCCTCCGACCCCCAAATGTAGCCAACTAATGCCGGTGGAAATTTTTGTAACAATTCCGCTACTTTTTCTTTATAACAAAGGTTTGCCTGACAGAGTGTTGATGTATACAAAATCAAGATTTTTATAAAAGGTCAAGCTTCAGAAAATTTAAAGTAGAGGCCTTTTGGCCATAACATTAACTCATATAACTCAACTTTAAACATGCCTAGGTCGCTGTCGGCATTACATAAATTGACCTGCGCATTATATATCACAAGTTCAACTAACACATAATATTGACCTGACCATCTATAACACATTTATGTTGGCGCAGAACAAAACAATAACACAGATGGCCGCAGTAGCAGCGTTATGTATATATGCTATTAGCAATATACCATACAGGCTGCAGTGTTAATAAAAATATGACTATGTTGTAACCAATATTATGTCGAATGCACCACACCTAACTTCGCACAATATATATATATATATATATATATATATATATACACACACACACATATGTTGTAACCAATAAATTGTCAAATGCACCACACCTAACTTCGCACAACATATATATATATATATATATATGTATGTATGTTGTAACCAATATTATGTCGAATGCACCACACCTAACTTCGCACAATATATATATATATATATATCTGTGTGTGTGGTACCTTAACTCCATCTGCACCTTGTGGCTCCGGACTGTCGCTACACGACGTGAGTCGGCTTTGGCTCCTCTAATTATCACTGTGGTTTCGCATCCAATGTAATTCCTATGATCAATGGTCATTCTCGCCCTAATAACAATTGATCACGGCCAACCCATGCTCTCCCTCGGCTGCATTGAATTGTGAATTGGCCTTGATAGTGTCGGTCATATCTTGCCGGATTGTGTTGAGACCACACAATCACACTGGATTGTGTGTGTGTACCTTGTCAGTCCGGACTGTCGCTACACGACGTGAGTCGGCTTTGGCTCCTCTAATTATCACAGTGGTTTCACATCCAATGTAATTCGTGTGACCAATGGTGTGTGATGCTATGGTACCTTAACTCCATCTGCACCTTGTGGCTTCGAACTGTCGCTACATGACGTGAGTCGGCTTTGGCTCCTCTAATTATCACTGTGGTTTCGCATCTAATGTAATTCTTGCGACCAATGGTCTTTCTCGCCCTAATGACAATTGATCACGGCCAACCCATGCTCTCCCTCGGCTGCATTGAATTGTGAATTGGCCTTGATAGTGTCGGTCATAACTTGCCGGATTGTGTTGAGACCACACAATCACACTGGATTGTGTGTGTGTACCTTGTGAGTCCGGACTGTCGCTACACGACGTGAGTCGGCTTTGGCTCCTCTAATTATCATAGTGGTTTCGCATCTAATGTAATTCCTGTGACCAATGGTGTGTGATGCTATGGTACCTTAACTCCATCTGCACCTTGTGGCTTCGAACTGTCGCTACACGACGTGAGTTGGCTTTGGCTCCTCTAATTATCACTATGGTTTCGCATCTAATGCAATTCTTGCGACCAATGGTCTTTCTCGCCCTAATGACAATTGATCACGGCCAACCCATGCTCTCCCTCGGCTGCATTGAATTGTGAATTGGCCTTGATAGTGCCAGTCATAACATGCCCTCGATCACATCGGATTGTGTTGAGACCACACTAGTGTTAACTCTAGTCACATTGCGCTCCACAGAGCATTGATCACATGGCAATCGACAAACCAACGCGATCTCCACCTGTGCTAGTCGTTGGTTCACTAGATTTAATTGAACGCCGATCACGGTCCTCCTGCATTGAATTCCATTGAGTGACCACCAAGTTATCTAGTGCCGAGCTGTTTGGTGCTCAATCACTGAGCTGTCTAGTGCCGAACTATACTGAAGATCAATGCTGAATCTCGGCTTTCCTCAACACAATGATGGCAGCAATATAGGAATATACAAAGATGCAGAGGCCAGCTTCCCTCTTGGGATGCGCCCCTGCATCACCGAGGATGCCTCATTATAATACTTTGGGTTTAAGGCACAGGCTAAAGCATGTAGAGGTGTATTGTATTTGTTCCATCTGCTAATGATTATGTCGTTTATGGTGCCAAACAGAAGAGGGTTCTCTTCAAGAAGTTGTTGAATTCTTTCCAACATTATGGTCAGTTCCCTTATAGATGTCACCCAACATAGGCACATCCAAATCGCTAAGTTTCAACAAATCAACAAGTGGCTCCATTATGGAAACAAAAACTCAGCTTGAACCTGCCAAGCCTCATCAACAATGGTACCTCTAACTTGCATTGCTTTTTCACTGTTGCTTTGTTTCCATGTTTGACATGGTGGACTGACAAGTCATTGGATTCGCTAGATTTGAAGCATGGAATTTGAATTTTGGTGTGTTAATTTGAGGTATGTTGTATGCTTAGAGCAATTTATTTCAATTTTCACAGTTAGCTCAATATTTTTTCCAGATTAGCAATCACATCAGCATAATAGTAAATTGCAGATAGAACATAAACATATATCACAGAAGACAAGCCAAGACAAGAGGACACAAGATGTGGCGCTAGCCAGGGACAAACCCCAATGTGGGGAAACCCTTGATCAATTCTTCTTATATGTTCTTCAATAGTTCAGTAGAGAGAGATAGTACATATACAACAGAAGTCAACACTTTGACTTATCTAAGTAAGAGCATGGATCATCTCTAAGAAGATGATACATGAGGTAGCTGAACTCAGTTGAAGACATGCTGCTTCAACTGATTCTCCAAGGCAATGTTACTTGGGAGCGGGAGCGACCATTTTCAGAAGCTCCCGGTTTGGGAGCGAATCCCGGAGCGATTTTTTAAAAATATATATATTTTTTATATTTTTTAATTTTTGATACATATATGTCAACAAAAACATGTAGAATGATGAAATAGACATAAAAAACATAAAAAAACATAAATTGATTATTGAACCATATCACATCAATCATCTAGAAATTATAATCGTCATCAACCTTAGTAAAATTAAAATACATATTACAACTGCAACATATTGAGTCTTATAAATCATGATTCATCAAATTCAATATTAAAGTTTCAACTTCAAGCTTTCAGAATTGAAAATTCAATAACATTTATCATCATTGATCACCAAAGTAACAAGTTGTACTTGTAAGCCAAGTTTAACCATTACAAGAAGTAATATCGAAGATATTTCTAAGTCCTGACTCCTAACTTCTAACTGTTAACATGATATGAAATGTTAAAAATTTATAAAATGAAACATGAATAATGAGATGAAATGAAACAACTTTAGTGACTAGTCTTTCACAAAGCATCATATTCATAATTCACAATCATTACCAATGAGTTATAATTGCCAAGGCCCAACTTCAAACTTCAAATTTTCATTGTCACAGTGATATAATGTTTACAAAAAATATCATAATGTCATAATGATATGAAAGAGTCAAGAGTCAAGAGTCAAGGACTCAAAACTCAACACTGAACAGTTATGAAAACTAAAGTGACAAGTCTAATAGAAACTAAAAAAGACAAGTAAACTGTAAATCTACAAGTGGCCCTTGCCACGAGAGTCTCCAGGAGTATAAGTAGGTCGTGGTGGTCTTCTAGGAGTCTCCCGCCCAGACCGACGACCAGAACTAGAGCCTCCACGCGAGGGTGCCGATGGAGGTGGCGACAGCAATGGAACAAGACTCGGGCCCCGAGAACTGCTACTGGATGGTGGAGGTGGAGGTGCCATGGCTGCTGCAGCTGCTTCAGCTTCATCCCGTACAAGCTCCTCTTCTAGTTCTTCCATATGTACAATGCCATCCTCCAAATTGTCGTCCTCAGGGTGATTGTCCCAAATTTTATATGTGGGATCTTCATTAGCCCGATCACAGTAATGGCTCAACAACCTCAAGTTGTAGTGCACATAAACCAAGCTTTCTGCTCGGTTTTCGTTGAGCCTGTTTCTTTTCACATTATGTATATAACTGTAGGTGCTCCAACACCTCTCTGCAGAAGAAGAATTTACAACCTGTGAAAGAACTTTTATTGCCAATTTTCGCAAAAGTCCGTGGCCGCCATATGTTTCCCACCATGTGAGAGAATCAAATTTATCTTTGTCATCCATTGCATGGAAGTTACCATACAAACCACTGCCAGTGAAGTATCTGCCTATTTCAAGGCGCACAGCTGCACATTCCTCCCTGTCAGGCACCAACTTTTCTAATGCTTCAAGATATCCTCTAGTTACCTCTCGATCTAAATGGGGTTTGGTCCTAACACCACCCCCTGCTGCAGGTTTGCCCAACCAAGAATCTGAGTAGTATTTTGGCGTAAGGATATACGCCAAGCAATGTAGTGGAAGGTTAAGCCTATTCCACCGTGCACACACACAATCGTGAATCAGTTTGTACAAGTCGGGATCTTTGTTATGAACAATGTCTTTTATTTCCCCCAACATGGTATCCATTTGCTCATACACCTCACCAATCACTGGTTTGTCTGTATCTGCAAACCGAATCATGTTATAAATTGGCTTGGTGAAATCCAATACCTGTCTCACAGTTGTCCAAAACTGCCCATCAAGAGCGGCCTCCTCCACCGTTTCAAAACCTGCAATGTCAGCTACATTTGTAGCCCTTTCCTTTAACACCTGCCAATGTGGACTTGATACCATGCTAGCTAATGCCTCTCTTACCTTCAAAAGGCGCCTGAAGGTGAGGTAATATCTACCAAATCTAGTCCTCGCAATCTTCAGCAACTCCAATCTCGAGTGACTGCGGAAAAGGCCATGGGTATTTCTATGATTTGTAATAAATTTTATCATTTTTTTTCCTTTCTTGTACAAATCACCAATCCATTGGTATTGTTCATTTTTGTTTTTGACAATATCATGCAACAGAAGGTTCAATGTGTGAACCAAACATCCAGACCAAAATATGTTCGGGTATTTATCCTCAATAATTGCTCCCGCTGCCTTACAATTAGGAGCATTATCAGTGATGACTTGGATGACATTGTATGGGCCAATACGCTCAATTGTTTCAAGCAATGCTTCTGCAATGTTGATAGCGGTCTTGAACTTGTCTGAGTAATCATGTGCAGCTAGAAAGATGGGACCACTAACAGACACAGCAAGAACACTTATCAATGGCTTGCCTTTTACATTTGTCCATCCATCAGATATAATGGACACCCCATTGTCAGTCCAAGAACTTGTCATTTTATTCAAAGAATGTGATATTTTTGCTTTTTCATGATCAAGGCCAACAGTTCTTGCCTTGTCATACCCAAGGCTCTTGTATCCTTTAGGTGCATCATTTATGGCAGAAACCATTTCGTGCCAATAAGGTGAGCGTAGAACATTGAATGGTATCCCACATGCATAGAGGAACCTGTAAACTTTTGAATCCACATCATTCCTACACCCCTCATCAAGGAAATCTGATATGGTTCTACGGCGTAAAGATGATGACCCTGTGCCTCCATGTCCATATCCACTGCCTTGGGAGGATGCTGAAGGAGTTCTTTGTGAGCTTGGTTCAAAGAAACCCCTTGATCTTTTTGCTCTGTATTGGGCGTCCTCCTCTTCCTTTATGTATTTGGCTCTATCTGCTGTTGACACCTTGTCACAAGTTTTGATTCCTATTTGTTTCTCTCCATCCCATGGCCTTTTCCCGCAGAGGTGTCTTCTAGCACGGGTGTATGAGCCTGTGTAGTCAGTGTTGCAATGGGGGCAATGAAATTTAGTGGTTCCACCCCCTCTCCCTGTTTCAGCCCTGTGAACATATTTCCACAATGGAGTTTGGTCTTGTTTAGTTTTTTGACCCTCATGTTCACCCTCCTCCACATCCTCCTCACTGGGGTTTTCACCCATTTGACTTCCTCCGGCTTCTTCATCCACCTCTTCAGTTTCAGGCCCCCTCCGTTTCCTACTCTCCACCACCATAATAACCAGAAAGGGGACCAGGAAGAGGAAAATGCCAATAAAAATGCTCAGGTCCATCGTGTTTGATGTTTGTAGGGTTTGAGTCTTGAATCTGCAAATTAATTTAGTTTATTGGGATTAATTCATTTAATTTATTAATTTAATTTAAATTAATGATCTTTAAACTCAAACAGGTAAATGAAACTAACCAAATTAACTACCTAACCAGCTAAACTAACTAAATGATTAAGTTACTTACCTCTGCAAGCTTCCTCCTTGCTCCTTGGCACTTGCTCCTCGCTCCTCAGCTCTGGCTCCTTGCTCCTCAGCTCTTGCTCCTTGCTCCTTTGCTCTTGCTCAACTCTCAATCTCAAGCTCAATGAAGTTGAAATTAGTTTTTTTTGGCCCATTGGGCTTATAAACAAAAAAAAATTAGTTAATTTTTTTTTGATTTTTCGGGTCCGGCGGAATTTTTTTCCGCCGAACAGCTCCCGGAGCGTTTTTTAATGTCCGGGAGCGATCAGGGAGCGATCGCTCCCCGATCGCTCCCGGGCATTAAAAAGCGCTCCGGGAGCTCGGGAGCGATCGCTCCCTGAAACGCTCCCTATCAGAGCAGGGAGCGTAAATTTTTTAAGGGAGCGCGCTCCCGAAAATCGCTCCCGTTCGGGAGCGATTTTGGGAGCGCGCTCCCGACCCGCTCCAGAGCCGCTCCGGCCCGGAGCGCGCTTCGGGAGCGGGTTCGAGGGGGGGGGGGCGCTCCCCCGCAACACTGCTCCAAGGTGACTCCATCACCTTTCTGCACCTAACATTGTGCTGCTCCTCATCATTATGCTGCACCTCACTGTGCTGCACCATGCTGCACCTGCTGTACCATGTTGCCACACTGCTGTCCCATGTGCCATTGCTGCTCCATGCTGCCACTACTCCACCATGAACCATTGCTGCACCAAGTACCATTGGTGTCCTAAGTACCATTGCTGCACTATGATTGCCGCACCATGTACTTGCTGTCCCATGTATCCACCATGAAACATTGCAGCACTATATACTTGCTGCCCTATGTATCCACCATGAAACATTGCAGCACCATGCACATTTCTGCCCTATGTATCCACCATGAAACATTGCAGCACCATGTACTAGCTGTCCTATGTATCCACCATGAAACATTGCAGCACCATGTACATTTCTTTCCTATGTATCCACCATGAAACATTTGACACCACCTATCTGCTGTAAGTCAACAGTTCTGAGAATGCATTTGCTGTTGTTATGACTGTGACTGGTTAGGGTATATATGACTGCTGTAATAGCCTCTAATCAGTCACCAAGACAGCCCTCCTTAGCTGTGGCCTACCCTTGGAGAAGTGGTGGCTCCCCTCATTGTTGTTCTGGGCATAGACAGCCCTCAATACACCTCCACGCTGCCCTGTTTTGGAGTGGCTAGGCCTGCGGCCTACCACAGACCTCCGCTGCCACCTACAGCCCACTCAAACCACCATACGTTGCCCTCCAAACAGCTTGTAGGGCTTGCGGCTTACCCACAGCAGCCTACATTGCCCTTCACCAAGAGTTGGGCACCTAAGAATACCTCCACGCTGTCCTGAAACAGTCTGCCCTTGTCTCGGCCCTCAAAGGAGCTACCTCGGCCTCCCTTACAGCACCTCGGCCCTCCAAAAGACCCATGAAACAGACCTTCCTTTGCTGCGGCCAAGACCTTCTGTTGACTGCGGTTAGGGCATCCTTTAGGACTGCGGCTAGGGCAGCTTGTTTAGCCTTCTTTCCTCCTGCGTCTAGGGCTTCATCCTCCTAGATTTCTCTTCCACTAAAACCCAAAGCGAGTGGAGAGAAATCAAGAGTGAAGTGTGTGTGAAATGACTCTCAAGTCATCTCCTTTTATACTAAAACGTTGAGCACATGTGGGGGTTATTTGGTTGCTGGCCGACCTTGACGAATTGTCCCATAACACAAATAAATTCATATCTCCATGAATACTTATCGGAATCAGATGATTTTTAGATCAATCCTACACCTCTCGATGAGAGGGATCCAAGAAAAATATCAGCTGCCATAAATAAGATGACCCACATGGAGTTTGGCTCTAGTTGCCAATTTTAATATGGTGAATTTTAGAAAAGCAATATAAAATTTGCCGAACTTTAAGGTAAATTTGGCACTGTCTTAGACAAGGGCACACCAGATCTTAAAAAAAGTGTATTTGACCAACAGTAAAAGAGGTCTCAAGTGTCAATTTATAAATGAGTATGATGATATTTCCAGGAATTCACTTCCTCAACCCTGAGAACAAATATCTCAACAACTACGACCCTTCTGTTGTCAGCACTGTGTCCTATAGGCCATTGCTCACAATTAAAGACATGCCAATACCAGTAGTCTTCTCAAAGATTGATGTGGCATCCCGCAAATCATTCTCATATTGGATGACCCCAGTTGGTCGACATACTTTCCGCAGGTGCTTGTCTGCATAATGTGGAACTGTTAATCTTTAAGATAGGATATTTTTTCAATAATATACTGTTAATTATTATTGCTGTGAGGGTTGGATCTGTATGTGTTAATTTTAGTTAACAATGGTATGTTCTATGCTTAGCACAATTACTTCAATGTTCTTTAGCAGCCCAATGACAATTTCCAATAGCAATCACATTAACCATAAATCACATTGACAGTAACTGTAGATAGAACATGAATAATAAAATGCCAAAGACAAGCCAAGACACGAGGACACCAGATTTGGCGGATGCCAGGGAAAAACCCCAAAATGGGGAAAACCCTTTGATCAATTCTTCTTATTATTATATCAAATGTTCAGCAGAGAGAGAGAGTACAATAAAGTCAAAATTGACTTGCCAAATGATGATCAAAGCAGCCCTGTCAAATCTGATTTTTTCTACAGTAGTCAACAGCCGTAACAAGCAAGTCAATGCTAGTCAAATCAGCAGCAAACAGTCTTATTTGGAGCTTGGTAAATGGCAGTCAAACTCGGCCTTCAGAAGTGGTCAAAGTCAGCCCAAAACCGTCATGAAGACAGTGGTCAAACTTGGTTAAAATCTGCTCTTCAAGCCTGTGGTCAACTCTGCGGTCAGCCCTGGTCAAAGTGCTCAGAATACCTTGGTTTCTGTGCCAATAGATGCAGCTCTCCAAAACCAAAATTTTTACCCAAAAATTGCAGTCAAACCCTTGGTCAATGCTGGTCAAACCCTGTAACAGTCCTGCAATTTGGCCCTGGAATTCATCCTCTTTTCCAGCCACACGTGAGAAAAGAATAGATGTCCAATGAGCTGTACGAACCAATCAGATGAGGAGAGAGAAGAAGGTGTGAGATGGGATGATGCCAAATGTGGTTGAGGGTCTCTTTTATTTATACAAATCGTTGAGGGTGAAGTGACATGTCTCTTGGGTTTCCTTGACAATTTGCAATAATTATCTCCATCAAATGGGTTGTCCTAAGTAGAATTTGGCCCTAGTTGTCAATTTTAACAGTATGGTTATTGGTCTCTACTAAATGCCTTTGCATATTATTAATATAATATGATGGGATGTTTATTATTAACATAACTTTTTAATAAATAATAAGCTTTATAAAACACAAGATAAATTTTAATATAGGCATTTTATAATAAATTGTAATAATATATGTTATGCAAAACTTATAAAGTTAAAACAAAATTTAATTACTTATTATTTTGTATATATTAATGATATAGTTAAATTATTATATATTAATATATTTTAAAGTAAAATAATAAATAAATAATTATATATATTATAATAATAAATAATTCATATATATATATATTCGAATTAAATGGCGGACTTAAAAATTAGTTTGAAGATTTATTTTGAATTTCATTGTTGTTGAATTTGAACACGAACTGAACCCCAGGTGACTTAGCTAACAACCATGGAGGACAAACCTTCCCTCGTGTCTGCCAACCACTTGATCATAATATGTGTTGCAAATGTAGTTTCTCCAATCTATAGATGTTGGAGTCTGGAAAATTCCTTGTATATGGCTTGTGCATGGTGATGGTTGGTGATAAAAATCTGAACTTCTTTTGCTTCTTCACATAGTTTTTTCATCCACTCAATTTCAGCAAATATAGATTTAAAAGCAAGATTTAAACTACGCACCAAATTGGGTGTCCAAAAGATATTTTCATACAATCCCTCTATAATTGCCCCAACTGCTTTGCATGAACGTTCATTGTCTGTGACGACTTGCACAATATTTGAAAGGCCTACAATCTCAATTGCTTCTGAATTTTTTCCGTCAATCCATTCAGTGTTCTTCTCATCCCCAGAAACATCTATTTCCCTTGAGAAGTATGCACTTGAAGGAGACATTACAATAATGCTTACCAGTGGCCTATTGACTGTATCAGTCCAACCATCATAGACAATAGAGACACCGTTGGTATTCCAACAAGAATCAACTGGTTCTGAAATTTTCTCCACCATCAATTTCTCTTTCCATAGAAGAGGAGTGCACACTTTCAAAGTTAACTTTTAAATACCAGGTAATATTAAATACACAGCAATTATTTAATACCCAGAATTTTATTTAACCAGTAAATTAATTTTCTGAACTCCTAAAAATAAGCACACCGGTATTTTTAAATTTTCACAATAAATTTCAGAGGAAAATTCTCAGAAAAATCAGTTACAAAAATGATATAGATCTGACCAATCAAATCTTTAACATTATTTTTCAGGAAAATTTAGGGCCTTTACTCACAAAGAAATGCACAGAAATTACAGCAATAATTTGAACCTGGAAATGGCTCTCTGGATTTTTGGCCCAAGGCACAATTTGGCCCATAAAATTGGCTACTGGAAGATAACATGGCCTTGGCAACTCTCAGCCTCTACCTGTACTTAATTTGACCTCTCTTTATAGCTGCGCTCTGGAAGAATTTTGGCCCCCCTTTGCTGAAGTTTCAGTCTCTCTGGAAAATCCTTGCTGCACATTTTCTTCTTCTTTTTAATCATTGAGCCTCTCACTCCTTGAGAATGTCTCTCTCTCAATCATCATTGTGTCTTCATCCTGTCCTTTAGGTTCTCTTTATAACTTCTCATTGAGCCAAATTCCTAGTCTCCAAAGTGATAGAGGGCTAGGATTGAATCTTAACCCACTTAGATCAACGGTGGAGTTTAAATATAAGTCACCTAAATTATTAAATTAAATTAATCTTTACAAAATTTTATCCCAATAGTTAACATTAATCAAGAAATTAATTAATATACTTTTCCTAATTTAAAACATAGGAAAGAAATCATAAAAATTGCTCCTCTGGAACAAACACCTAAAAAGGACTCTCTTCTGCGTGCTAGACACTTAGCCTATGCAGAAGACCCTTCTGATGCTACAAACATCAACAAAAGTTTGGCCTAACATAACCCCTAGGGGCATCATTATCTGCCCTAAGCGTGTCTTGACTCTGTTGTCTGTTTCATCCTTCCCTCCCATGTCAAACAGTTTGGCCAAGGTTCCAAGATTTTGTTTCTTGCAGATTTCTTCAACAATTAAGGGAACTTCATTTTTCATTTTGGAGATAGTTTTGTAACTCCTTTCTTCCTTGGCCAAACCTGCAGTGCCTAACTCTGCTTGATATCCTACGACATCCCTTTGGGTGATCATTAGGCAATGATGAACTCCTTTATTACGATCAAGCCAAAGCAAATGGACCTTCACCCTCACATATGACCCTGTAAAATTTACTTTGCACTTGTTGCAAACTTCTACAAACAGCTGCCACTAGTGTTCTTCTCTTTCTTTCCAATCTTGGTTGCATACTTCCATAGGGGAGAATCAACAGAGTTTTTTTGCTGTTGCTGTTCATCTTCCTGACTGCTTCCTTCTCCTCTGTAAACTCCATTCCCATATGGAACTGATTGATGAGGTTGAGAAGCCATATCTCTGTCAGTACTAATAGCTGCAAATTGCAGTGGCAAGAAATTTAAGTTTTACCTTTATCTTTTAAAAAAGTTTAGTTTGAACTTTAATTTTTAAATTTTGAAGGCTCTAGGAACCTGTTGTGTCTTCCCACAGACACACACAGTCTGGTTGCTGACCTTCTGTGTGTGCCAACAGGCACTTGACTGTGTGTGCTGGTTGGCACACACAGCCGGCACACACAGCTATTTAAAAACTGAAATAAACAACAGAAATAAAAAAAAGTAAATGGAAATAATTGATTCAAAGTTTGAACTTAGATGGCCTGAATCCGAATTCTCTCTGGCTTGCCCTTTGGTTCAACCAAAGGATAATGATAATGGATCAAAATCTGATCCATGCCCCCCTTTATTCAGCTTTTTTGGGTATTTTCTCATGAAGTCGGGAAACAGTTCCCATTGGAGGAACCAATTCCTGATTCGTTTCTGATTCTCCACGAATTGGGCAATCTTTTTGGATTTGGTTCTGAATTTTGGAGTCGAATCAAGTAGTTTAGGAAACAGTTCCATGTTTCGGATTCTGAGAGGAATCTAAGGGAAACAGTTCTTCCTCACGAATCCGAAACATGGAATTGTTTCCTAAGCTACCAGATTCGTATCCAAAAATCAGGAATGAATCCAAAAAAACAAATTGCCGGCTTCCTTGAGAATAGTAAACGGATCCATGAATCCAAGATTCTGAACTGGTTCAGATCCCAGCTACGAGGGGCCAGGGCCAAATCTGGTAACTGTTAATAAATTCTTTAATAAAAAAACAGAGAACAAGATAAAAGATTACACTTCAGTTGCCATTTTTATGGGAAAAAATTATATTCTGTTTTAATATGTTCCTGAAGGAAGCACCTATATCTTTTGCTCAGATACACAATAGAACCAGAAAGCTATGGTTTTGGTGCAAAATTCAAAACTAGGTGTGACAGCTTATGCAAGGACCATGTCCTCAAAATGGTACCATGTGGAAGAAATTATTGGTCGTAGACATAGAAGAATGCATATATAACAGGAAAAGGAGAGAGTTGATATATGGTTTCTCATACAGTCACGTGAGTTGAATTCTGTTGTTATTTCAAGGATTAATTGGCTCTTTTCAGGTGGTTATAAATGATTTTATCTTCTATTTTCTTGTTTATAGTAGAAATTAAATTGATTCTTGTCTTTCAAGACTCAAGAGGCATTGAAAGATCTCAGCAGTAAGAAAGCCTTTAGGTCTAGATCTCGAGGTACATTAACTATTTTCAATCTACATCCAGTTTGCTAATTCTTTATTCTTGCATTAGAGAGGATGCATCAAATTGCATTATTCATGTTTAATTTCTAAAATGATCGAATTATCTTAGTTTTATTTCATTTTCATTTTCTTCTTTCCTGTTACATACTTTTAAGTGATTTCAATACTCCGATTTCAATTAGCACGGCCACGAAGTATCTGACATCTTAGGAGACATGTTAGAAATCTTCTTTGTTTTATTGAATAACATGTATGAATTTGTCATATGTGACTTTCTGACAGTATTGAGATTATTTTCTTCTGTTTCCATTGCAGACATTAGAAATGTTGGAGAAGAAAGAGAAAGTTTTGCAGAAAAAAATGTCTGTTGAAATTGAAAAAGCTAAGGAGTTTACGCGGCGGAAAAATAAGAGGGGTATGGTCAAATTGTCCTAAACAAGTATAGAGTTAAAAATTATAATAGATGCATCCGTCCTGAAAGAGGGGGTTTGTTCAGAATAAATGCACTTGGATTTTTAAGGATGTGATGAAAGATTATATTTTCATATCTAATTGTTTCGTTAATCTTGGATTCTAATGTTTTTCCTACATTCTCTGCACTATGAACACTGTCAAGAAAGATATATTATATAAATGTCCATCTGTTACCAAATTGGAATCAGTTGAACTCCTAAAAGCTTCATGTATCTCATGAAAGTGCCTGACATCTTGAAGCTGGAAGTAAAATAACATACATATAAACTATACATATATATGCATGCATCAATGAAAGGTGGGTGTGGCTATTCTCCTCCTCGATATGTCTTCCATGCCTCTAATGACACCCCCAGCTTTGCATAGTATTTGAGCTTTAGAATTATGCTCATGGGAAATTCAATAAAATGAAACTAAGTGGAAACTACTCGTAGCTGTGATACTTTCCATGACTGCTTGGAGATTTACATTCTGCAAGGACTTACAAATTAGCCAGTCCACTGAATTTTGAATCCCTATGGACCTGAAGTCTTCCCACATTCTTATCAATTGCAATTCTTAGGAGAGATGCTAATGCTGTTAACTGAGCCGAGTTATTAGTCCCATCCCCAAGACCCAAAGACAATTTGATGAAGTGAGAATATTTGAAAAAAGCACTCTGCTCCATATTTCTTAGGATTGTCCTGGGAACACCATCAAAGAAGCCTCATGGTTGAAATTCATTAATCACTAAGGAATGAATTTGGTGTTATGGCTTCTCCTTCATGATGTCACGATGTTCCTTGAAGCAGAATTGCACTTTGTAGAATACCTGTCCAGGGTCGAATGCTAAATGACCTAACTAACAGTAATGGCAAAAAGCTCTATGTTCACATATCTCCTGTTCCTCGAACCAAGGTTTGAGTGCTTCTAACAAACCTGCTTCCGTCACCTCCTTGGTAAAATGACATCCAATTAACAAGTGAAATATGGTCTCCTCATGTTCTTTGCACAGCATACATGCAGCATATTCTAGGCCCTTGCCTGGTTTTGTTGTAATATATCCCATGTTGGCATCTTGTTTGAGAGGGCTAACCAAGAGAATAACTTAGCCTTCAGTGCAGCTTTGAGCTTCCATATTGATTGCCACAACCATTCCCTTTCTAATCTGATATCCTTTGTGAACAATGAAGTATACCCAAACCTAGCTGTACAGTTACATGAGGTTGGATTTTTTGACTAAAGAAGTTCATTCTCTCCTATCTTTAGCTTGATAATACTATTTGGTAGAATCTATTTATGTGAAGTCCATTCCTGTGCCCATATTCCTGCAGTTCTAACTCTGCTGACTTCCAACCTTCTCTCTAAGGATTAGCTTGAACAAGAGAAGAATCATCACCAACAGAGTGGATATTCAAACTGTGGAGATGATCCGGAAATGCCCAAGACAACTTGAAGTTTCCTTTTGTGTCTACCCACGGGTCTGCTTTCACTCTCACATTCTTGCCATCTACAATCCTCTAAGCCTGCCATGATCCTATCAGAGGGAAGGCTTCAACTGGAGCTTTCCATGTGATCCTAATCCCTGAAGTTTCTTAGGATTGGACAGTCTTTGTCAATTGACTCAAGGCAAAGCATGTCTCTGTTTCCAGCCTCTCTACAGAAAATTGAAGACTTTCTTCCCTTGTTTCCAAGGAAAAATTTGCCATTTCTACTTAAGAAGAAAGTAAATTATGCTTCTAATGTGCCATTGCACTTACATTTTGAAAAGAGATGGAGGTTCTGATGCCTCCTTTCATCTACACATCCAAAAATGATGCATTTTGCTGCCTTTATATGCATGCTAACAAAATCTGTCCAAAAGATCTCATATCTTCTTCATCTAAAAGCAAGTATCTATGTCTTCAATTTATACTCGTTTTAAGAGTAGGTAAAAAACAGAAGAACCAACATTATTCTGGAATTTTCAGAACTGCTCAGGGGTAATAGTCTTCAGAGATTGAGATGGATCCTTTCCCGAGTTCATTGATTATCACCTTTTGTTCAGAAACCTGATGACCTTCTTTTGATAGCCGTTCTAACTCTTTATTTTGTTCTCTGCATACATCTTTGAAAGAGATGTGAGCTATGGAGTGCTGATATACCAGGGTTGCCTCTAAGACTAAATAAGAGTCAGTCTGCTCTTGGATATGCTCATTTGTCGGCCGTTAATATAATTATCTTATCCATCATAGTACCTAGCCATATCCAATCATTAAAACCAGAGTCATTATCCTGATTGAAGCCAAGATATTTTATCCCCTTCTGGAAAGGAGTCTCAGTGAACTGTAGAATGGTTTTGACAAATCCTCACTGTCACTTCAGTATCCCGTGTAGCACGAGGGATGACTCTTGCATGTTCATTTGCATCACTATTTCTTTTTTACATAAACCTAGAATCTTTTGAATCTTGTTTGCATCTCTAATTTTACTATTTCCAAACAATAGTAAATCTACAAAAAACAAATGTGTTAGTATATGCTGACTTCTGATTTTAGTACCTTTTAGATCTTCTTTTGCTTTCAAGTATATCAAATATGTACTTAAGCCATTTGCTACAAGAAGTAATAATAGCGGGGATAAAGGGAACCCATTGGGCTAGGCCAAATGGTGGACGTTCCAGGAAGGCATTTTGCCAACCAATACAAGGGCCCCACCCAGGTTTAAAACTTGGTTTACCTGTCTAGTGAGGCTTGCGGGCAGTTGTGCTAGGCTCAGGGGTATAGTAGCGCCCCACTGACTTGATCCCAGGTCTCCTTGGTGACAATGACAGGTCTACGGATTCTTCTGATAAAAAAATAGTGGGATAATGGGCATACTTGTCCGGGCCCTTTAGATGGCTTGAAGAAGTTTGCTGCTGAGCCATTAATAAGAAATTTAAAGGATGTTGATTCTATTCAATTGACCAAAGGAAAAGTGAACCCCAAATTAACATTAATCTGATAAGTAAACTTGAGATCTTGTCATATGCTTTGGAGAGATCTAATTTGATAATGAAAGCTGACAAATTTTTTGTCTGAATAGCATGGAAGGCTTTTTGGGCCACCCCTTCTGTGTTATGAACCTGTCACCTGCTCAAGAAGCCAAACCGTCAAATTGTTTTGATGAAATAACCTTGGATCAGATTAGCTTGATCCTTTGTGATTACTTTCGGTGATGATATTATATATGGAATTACATAATGGAATTGGCCTAAACTCCTCCTATAGATGAAATGTGGAATTCAAAGCTCCTAGGACTTTTCCATTGCTCATGGATTCCTCTACAATTGGCAACAAATCATCCTCAGTAGCATAAATATAATGGGCCAACTAAGTAACCTGACACGGGGATTTGGGATTCGTGTCTGAATTGGATTCGGCCTCGTAGACCGAGCCAGATCCCTGCCCGGGTTGGCTAGGTAGAAAAACCGGTCTGACGGCCAGTCCATTACTGAACCGGTCGAGCCAGACATTGATTCGGCCGAGCTAGTCCGCGGGGAAAAAAGGCAGCAACTCGAACTTCAAACTCAATTTTTTTTGTTTTTGTTTTTTTTTTTAATTAATTTTTTCTCGGAATGCCTCTACCTCTCTGCCAAGCCTATAAAAGTGACCCTACCTCTCTGATCCAGAGTCTGAGCGAGATGATCTTGCCAGGTTTAGCACTAGTGACTAGTGATGTTTTGTTGTAGAGGCCATTTAGAGCCTCCTTGGCTACGTGTTTTCGTTCTGATCTCTATATATTACTTATATTGGACAGTGCACTGGGTGCCATTTTGATATAATAGATATATTCACGAGTATACTTTGATAAATATGTTTTTCCATAAATATGTATTTTCCATAAAAAATTAAATATTTAAGGTATCAACGAGTCATTGAAATCAACTAGGCCAAGTTGATACTGAGTCGGAGTTGACTCTCGACTGGTTGTGAATCCGAGTTGGAGTCTGACGGCTGGTCCATTACTGAACCGGTCGAGCCAGACATTGATTCGGCCGAGCTAGTCCGCGGGGAAAAAAGGCAGCAACTCGAACTTCAGACTCAATTTTTTTTGTTTTTGTTTTTTTTTTTAATTAATTTTTTCTCGGAATGCCTCTACCTCTCTGCCAAGCCTATAAAAGTGACCCTACCTCTCTGATCCAGAGTCTGAGCGAGATGATCTTGCCAGGTTTAGCACTAGTGACTAGTGATGGTTTGTTGTAGAGGCCATTTAGAGCCTCCTTGGCTACGTGTTTTCGTTCTGATCTCTATATATTACTTATATTGGACAGTGCACTGGGTGCCATTTTGATATAATAGATATATTCACGAGTATACTTTGATAAATATGTTTTTCCATAAATATGTATTTTCCATAAAAAATTAAATATTTAAGGTATCAATGAGTCATTGAAATCAACTAGGCCAAGTTGATACTGAGTCGGAGTTGACCCTCGACTGGTTGTGAATCCGAGTTGGAGTTTTAAAACTATGCTAAGATTGTTTGGAGCTGATCACTCTAGCACTTAAGAATGTGTGGCCTGATTCATGAACCGGTACTGACAAGCCGCTTTTGTGAAGATTGGTAGGCCTCCTTGAGGGGGAGACTGAGGAGAAACCCAGGGTCTTACCATTCTGCTGTCTGGTGCATTTTGGAACTTTGCCTGTTGTTTGTTGCTTCAATTTGATGGGTCAACAGGGAAGTATGAGATGATCGTTCCTAGTCATCCCAGAGCGAGGTATGGCTTGCAGGAGCTGAGATTTGTGGCAGAAGATTTCCCCGATGAAGAGGGCTAAGCATAACTGGTCTTGATACCAAAAGAAAGTAGAGAGGGAGTCCCCAAAGTCCCAATATATAGTAGACAGGGAGCCCCCCGTGTCCCTATAAATAGTAGAGAGCGAGTTCCCCATGTTTGGCCTTCCCTTGGTTCACCAAACCATACCTCTTTTCATAGTTATGTTTAGATCAGCATCAACTATTACATCTCCCCTCCTTATACTTTCCTGTTCATGCCACATATCACCAAATTTCCTTAGATCTCCATAAGGTCCATACATATTGAAAACTGAGTATGTCTAACCTGAGTGTAATAATAAAACTATGTCTTACATAAGTGTAATAATTCGAGTTCTTCTTTTATCCCTGATTGAAGCATTTCCAAAACATATGCCCTACACCTCCTGTTCCACTTTGTGATTAGGCCTCTTGACCTTCCCAATAAGTCCAGACTCCAAAGCCACAAATTCCCATATCCTAAGAATCCCCTTTACCATTGTTTCTTGTAGGCAAATAACATCAAAATTATGTGTACTAATTGATCTATGAATCACAGTCATTTTACAGGGTACACACGTCCCTAGAATATTCATATTATGAGTGCTAACTAATCTATGAATTGCAATCTTTTTAAATGGTGCACTAATCCCTTGAATATTCATAGATAGTAGGATAATTCTTTTAACTTTTTTGGAGTATTTCTGTGCTTGAAGTGGCCTTGGAATGGTACTTTGTTTTTCCTCCTTAACTTCTCAGCCAACTTTTTCATTCACCAAGTGAATGTAAGACATGTTTCCTTGAGAGGCTCCAGTGCCATTTTGGCCTCCATATAATTGAAGGCCACCGTCCACCTCTACATCTTGAGATTCAACTAGAAGTCGAGCTTCTTGAATGTGTTTAGTCTTTTTCAGATGGGAGTCCTTTTATATCATATCCACAAAGGTAATAACTTTATTTCGAACAGAGAGCTCTACATCTTGAGATTCAACTAGAAGTCGAGCTTCTTGAATGTGTTTAGTCTTTTTCAGATGGGAGTCCTTTTATATCATATCCACAAAGGTAATAATTTTATTTCGAACAGAAGAGATTTCTCATTTCGAGCACCACCGAACCTTCTTATATCCTCTTCTTCTCCCTTTCTTAGCTGTCTCTTTTCTGGATTGGGAGTGATCCTGTTAGTACTAGCCATGTCTTGTAAAATTATTTCGATGTTGGTGGAAATAGGCTCTTTACAAATTGACATACCTTTGGAACTTGAGTTGCTACCCAACTGTTCTTTGAAATCCATAGGTGGAAGGTCTGCTCAAACGTCTACCTCCATCTTCTTTTCATGATAATCCTTCTTCGGGCAACTTTGCCTTATATGACCATACAACTGACATATAGAATACCTAAACAAATTTTTTGCATAGTCTATATCTTGATGGTAAGAGCTATTTCCCACTTGGATGTCAATTTCATCTAGCAAGCTATCTCCAAGATTCATCTCCAGGCTTCCAAAGGTTTGATGTATATCCAATATCTTTCCCAACTTGTTACTGGTCAGACTCAGAGTTAGGGTCCTCTCTGACCATAGTTCCAATGGGAGTGAATAGAGCTTTAGCCATAGAGGCTGTATATCCACCATTTCTCACATAGGATCAGACAAAGGCAGCCAATCAGTGACA
This sequence comes from Pinus tabuliformis, assembly GCA_031772625.1. Lineage (NCBI taxonomy): Eukaryota > Viridiplantae > Streptophyta > Pinopsida > Pinales > Pinaceae > Pinus > Pinus tabuliformis. The sequence continues at coordinate 366,563,987 of CM062815.1, forward strand.
GTATTTAGCTATCCCAGTACCATTTTCCTTTCAGGATAGACTCCTTATTGTCTGCAGACTGAAAAGCATAGGTAATCCATCTCTAGCCAACGGATGAATTTTTGGAGCATAACCCAATTGCTGTCTCCATACCCTTTTTATCCACATGCTCATCAACTCCAAGAATTAGTTTGCCATGAAATTTTCCAACCAGGGCTGTGGCCTGGTACATCTGTGCCATCTCCATGTCTTGACCCATTATGAACTTCATCCCTGCTTGTCTAAATTTTATACTCTTAAGCTTTATTTTTTTCCTCTTAACTAAACCTTCCGCTCTGGTAGCAGGTTTTGTGTTATCCTCCTCCTTTGCTATATTTACAACAGCTTTAGTGATTGTCAACTCAATAAACACCTTATTTTCATCACCTTTCTTACCAACCTCCCTACCCCAAGTCTACCACTTCAGATGAAACCTGAGAGCCGTTATTTACGTTCATGGGCTGAAATGGGACTGGTGCAGCCCTACAGCTCTCGTCATTTTTGCTTATACTCCGTCTCAACTCGACAGCTGAAATAACTTGTTTTATATTAAGTGTTTTATCCGGCATTGAATTTCTGACTTTTGTATTGCTATCCCAGACTATGGAGATATAATTTATTTGTTTTTGGTGCAGCTGCAATTCAGTGTCTGAAGAGGAAAAAATTGTATGAAACTCAAGTAGAGCAGCTTGGTAACTTCCAGCTACGAATACATGATCAGGTGTGGCATGCCCTCTTATTTGGAAAATTGGTAGTCTTATGGGGCAGAGTGGAGTGCTGTAGATTTGATGATAGTTTTGAGGTGTTTAGTGAAATTTACATTCCTCATTGATAATGGTGAATCCACAGATGATTATGTTGGAAGGTGCAAAAGCAACAACAGAAACTGTAGACGCTCTCAGAACAGGAGCATTGGCAATGAAGACCATCCAAAAAGCAATGTAAGATATCAAGTTGGAGCTCCATCGTTCTAATTGATTAAATCTATATCTCTTCAATTTGTTGTTATTAGAATTGAGTCACAATATAAGCTATCAAGCTGGATCTCAGTTATTTATTGGGCGTATTTGTAGATTTTTCCCTTGCAGGCCCAATTGCCATTATCTCAGCCAAAACATATATGACTCCAGTCCAGACTTTATCTACTCTTTTTTTTAAAGAAGCGTATGTAGGTGGCTAGGAGCTTTCCTATTTTAAGCTGCTTCAATCTGTTAAGTAGAACAAATGTTTGTGCTCTACCTTACTTTTCGCTTGCTCCCTCACCAGGCTTGGACTTTCAGCTACTTCATCCCAAAGGAAGCTGTTATCTCAGTGATGCATCAGTGATCACTTCTTAATGACTTCTGGTGCTTTTTGTTGTGACATTTCTAGATGTTGTCTCCTAAGAACATCTCTTCTGTGTAACTTGAACAGTATTTTATGTCGTGCTTAAATCATACATAGTAAGGCAGCTATCCAGTTTCAATAACATAAAGGAAGGCATCTATGACCCTAGAATAAAACAAGACTCAGTATGAGCTACTAGATACATGCACCATCATTCCCTCGCCCCACTGTTAACTTCTCAGCCATGAAACCAGTTAAGTACAACCATCAATATGTATTGGAATTTGGAGTTCCATGATGTAGTCAGTCAAACCCAAAGACCATTGGAATTGTTCTGAAAGGAGTGCCAAAAGGAATGTCAGTCAAACCCAAAGACCATTGGAATTGTTCTAAAGAACCTTGGTCAATGCTAATGATGTGAGGAATTCATCACCATGTCTTCCCGTGTTTTATTGAGATTGGATGTACTTTTCTATTACACAAGCCTGGCTTTTCTTTGTATAAATAATGTAGGGATGATCCTATGCTTTCAACGTGGGAAAAAAGCACGGAGAGTTTGAGCTTCTTTCATTCATTTTGGTGGTGAAAGATTCCACTCTAGTTAATTCTATTTTTTATTTTTTCTACTTTGTTCTGGCACCAAAGAATTCTCTAGCTAAGAAACAACAAGTGAAATCAAGTCTCCTGAAGGTGGACGAAATTTCTAAGGCTAATTCATGATTAGATTGAAGTTCTTGAAGCAGCAAAGTGATCCTGAAGGTAGATGAAACTTTCCGAGGCTAATTCATAATCAGTTTATAGCTCCTAAGACAACGAAGTGTTCTTGAAATTGGTCAAACTTTTCTGAGGTCCAAAACCATGCGAAGTCACCCTGTGGCAGAGGAGAAACCCTTCTTAGGTGGGCTGAAATTATCTTGGATAGTGAGGTTGAAATTCTGGGACAAATTCATTATGTGACTATCCGAAAGTGTTGGAGTGTGAATAGAGTCCTTTCATGCTAGACCGAGCCCTCATTAAGGATAGATTGAGATCGGGAATAGGTTGAAGTCCCTACAACGAACATAGTGGACCCCGTGACAAACTTTTGAAGGAATTCTGAGGGCAAAGTAGAATTCGTTTAGCCTTTCAATCACCTCACATTCTCCTTGAGACGACTCACAACCCTTTTTTGAAACTAAAATTGCATGGAGGACAACCCTGTCACAGGACAAGAAGCCAAACAACTTCTCTGATCAGAGTAACACGCAATAGCATAATATAGCTTGGATCAATTGATAGGATATAGTGTTTAAGCTATGTGAAATTCAAATTAGATTCAAATTGTTAGAACTGTATTGGAACTGGTTCGATGCATTTGGATAGTTGGATTTGGACTATATTAATCTTGTTGAATTGTTGCCTTGCACTGTATGGTTTGACGTATTATTGAAAAAGCAAGACTGTTTATTGAAGGTTATGTTTATGATGAATAGTTGTTTCATTTTCTAAAATAGAATTGTGGAAAACCGTAATTGCTTAAGAATAACCTAGGGGAAAATTTCCCTAGATTACTACAATGGTATCTGTTAATTTTAGGTATGTTCTATGCTTAGAGCAATTTATTTCAATTTTCACAGTTAGCTCCATATCTTTTCTAGATTAGCAATCACATCAGCATTAAAGTAAACTACAGATAGAACATAAACATAAAGCGCAGAAGACAAGCCAAGACAAGATGACACAAGATGTGGCGCTAGCCAGGGACGAACCCCAATGTGGGGAAACCCTTGATCAATTCTTCTTATATGTTCTTCAATAGTTCAGCACAGAGAGAGAGAGAGATAGTATGTTTACAACAGAAGTCAACACTTTGACTTATCTAGATAAGAGCATAGATCATCTCTAAGAAGATGATACATGAGATCAGTTGAAGACATGCTGCTTCAACTAATTCTCCAAGGTAACTCCTTCACCTATTGTTGTGCTGCATTTTGTCATCATGTTGCACCTCACTGCACTGCACCATGCTGCACCCATCATCACTATGCTGCATCTCATCACGCTTCATTAATCACGACTGTACCTATCACTGTACTTCATTATGTGCCATTGCTGCACCATGTTGCCATCTTGACCTATGTGTTGGCTGCACCTTGCTTGCTTGTCGTCCCTTGCTTGCTTGTTGTCCCTAGCACGCTTGTTGTCCCTAGCACGCTTGTTGTCCCTTGCATGCTTGTTGTTGCATGCTAGCTGTAACATTGCATGCTTGGTGTATTTGCTGCTAAGTACCATACAACTGTCCCAATGTTAGTTTGTTGTCCCTTGCATGTTTCTCTCCTTCAGAGACAGATGCTCCGGTTGTTTCGACAGTTCCTGGCAGTTTTGGCTGTTCTCGGCAATTCCGGCAGTTCTGGTTGTTCCCGATAGTCCCGACAATTCCGGCTTTTCCAGCAGTTTCGGCTTTTTTGGCAGTTTCGGTTTTTCCGGCTTTTTTGGCAGTTTCGGTTTTTCTGGCTTTTCTGGCAGTTCCGTATTTTCGGCAGTTTCGGCTTTTCTCGCTTTTCCGGATTTTCTGGGTTTTTTGGCTTTTTCGGCATTTCCGACAGTGCCGGATTTTTCGGCAGTTCCGGCTTTCTGCCCTCTGGATCAGGGCAACGTTATTCCTTAGGATCTCTCCTCCTACTAAAACCCAAAGACAAGTAGAGAGAGGAAGAGATCCCAAGTGTGTTGAAATGACTTGAAGGCCACCTCTATTTATACTAAAACGTTGAGCACATGTGGGGTTTATTTGGTTGCTGGCCGACCTTGACGAATTGTCTTATAACGCAAATAAATTCATAACTCCATGAATACTTATCGGAATCGGATGATTTTTAGATCAATCCTACACCTCTCGATGAGAGGGATCCAAGAAAAATATCAGCTGCCATAAATAAGATGACCCACATGGAGTTTGGCCCTAGTTGCCAATTTTAACACTCCCTCTCAACTAGGGAGAATTCTATCCGTTGATCCATATGTCCCACTGTACTATCTCTGCCATCAGTGCCCTGCACTGCTCTGCTCTGCTGAGCTCTGCTCTACTTTGATCTGTTGAGCTCTGCTCTATTGAACCATGAAGAAGAAGAATTGATTGAGAATGTCTCATACCATTCTCTACTGACCCGAAGTCAGTTTCATCTGAAGAGAGTGTGTCACATCACTCTTACTGACCCAAAATCAGTTTTATTGATCCCAGATCAATATCACAAGAGTGTCTCAAACCACTCATACTAATCCCAGATCAATGTCACAAGAGAGTGTCTCAAACCACTCATACTGATCCCAGATTAATGGAGGTCATCCTAGCATAGGGCATACGGTAGATACAGCGATGTGTCCATCGATAGTACTACTATGGTCCTTATCCTCATTTCCCTACTCATTGATCAGATGAGAGGTACTTCCCATGAGTCCCAGACTGCATGGGTAGGATGCCTTTACAGGAGAACGAATCATCCTGTCAGTGGATGCCACGGAGAACTAATCATCTTGGCCCATAGGAGAACTAATCATCCTGTTCCACAGTCGCCATGGAGAACAAATCATCCTAGCCCACAGGAGAACTAATCATCCTGTTCCATAGTCGCCACGGAGAACAAATCATCCTGGCCCATAGGGGAACTATTCATCCTGTTCCACAGTTGCCACGGGAGAATTAATCATCCCGACCCACAGAAGAACTAATCCTCCTGTTCGTAGCGCACCACCAGGGGAGGGTAAGTCACCCTGTGGTCATATGTTGCTCCAGTAAGTACCCCAAGCTCCCCATAGCTCCCAGAGCTCAATGCATGCAACATGCAGGACCCTTTTAAGAAGGTCTCTCAATGACTCCAAGTCGTTCAGGAAAGTCACAAATTTGACCTTTCCCTGGGGCTTTGACAAAATGTCTGTGACTTGTACATCAGTCTCAATGCGATGGAGCCTCCTTGCTCATCGACTTACCGTATCGTAGATAAGGAAGTATCTGATGTCTATCCGCTAGAGCAATCATCGAATACGGGATTCCTCAATAATCGAATTCCCCCTCTGGTTGTCACAGAGAATCACAGTGGTATTCATCATGTGTACAAACAACTCACTTAAGAGCTTCTGCAACCATGCAGCATCACACAAGATCATACTCGTAGCTATGTATTCGGTCTCGGCGGTGCTTATAGCAACCGACTTTTGCTTCCTGCTCATCCATGATATCGAAGCATAATCCAAAGAGAACCAACACTGAGAAGTGCTCTAGTGATCCTCCACACTGCCTGCCCAGTCAACATTTGAATAATCATGCAGTTTCATATTTCCGGCAGTGTATTTCAATCTATGAGAGATTGTGCCCTGAAGATATCTTAGAAGATTCTTGGCACCAATCTAGTGAGGCTCAACCGAATATGAGCTTACCATGCTAACTGCAAAACATATGTCTGGACGGAAGTTCACCAAGAACATCAATGCGAATGAGTTTATGAAACTCAAAGGCATTTCCCAAATCTAGTCCGACATCACTACCATATAACTTCCGAAAGTTAGATCCTCGAGGTAGTCACAGGTTTGCAGTTTATCATTCCACATTTGGAATCCAACTCCCTCTTACTTCTGCAAATGAGAGGGTCTGCACCTGTCAGAAATAGGTCGTCCTCATAAGGTGCTGGTATGAGAGGTCTATCATCCACAACTTTCGGGTAATGGTTTGGATCGGTTTCACTCCTAGTGAATCTCAGCTTCATCAGATAGCTGTCAATCCTCTCATACTATGCTCGGGGTGTTTTTTTTCAAGTCATAGAGGGCTTTCTTCCCCCTGTATACATGAGATTCCCGATCATGAATCTCAAACTCCTTGGGTTGTTCCAAACTTGTGGACCTGCTGCATGAGGGGAATGGTCCCATTATAAGATTTTCCTTCGGTACATCTCAGACATGTACCTTCATGCTCTACTTGAATTCAACATCCTTATCACCATTTGACTCACATCAGGTAGGGCCCCATAGGTAGACCTTCGGTGTTATAGATGCGATATGTCAATTGACATGATCCCCAATGGACTATCCCGCAACTTGATACAAATTGCCAACCTTGAACCCATGAGAAAAAGCATCTTTGAAAATTATATTTTTTAACACGTACCTTTCCATTGATGAATGCCACCCTGAAACCTTTGACTTCCATTTCCGAGATGGACACCGGGTTCTTGTGATTAGGTACATAAAAGAGATTCTGTAAATGAATCGAGTTACCCTTATTCAATTGAGAGTTAACATTCCCTACACCCTTTCCGGGATAGGTGGCATCAGCTCCAAGTATAATCCCACGATTGTTTCCATCTCTACCAAATTAGAGAGTGCACCCATCTATCCGATGAAGTGCCTTGAAGCACTACAATCTATAAGCCAGATTCCCAAAGAATCTGAAGGAGAGGGCCAATACAAGATAACGCTTCTTTATCTTATCAGAAACAACATTTGATTCTTCATACCTGGGGTTCCTTGCTTTCTATGAAGAGTCGGCCATTTCCTTGATGACCTGCATTACCTGTCATTCCTTTGATCATTGAAGATGTCCCTGGAATGATTGTTATCATCATCAAGTGATGTGTCCCTGCCATTCGGACACTCCTTCACATAATGGCCGAACTAGTTATCTGCCTTTCCTTCCACCCTGAGATCCGGTCTTCCAATGAAGTGATCTTTAGGTAGGCCATATTTCGCTGCGCCATTCTAATAATATTCTCTGCTTCGACTTCACCCTTGGTGAATTTGAAGAGGGATGAGGAATCCACCGGTCCTTATGTCCTTTCCCAACTGTCTTCCTTGATTGCTTTTTCACTCTTGCTTGGGCATTGTCTTCACCTCAGCTCTGATAGCATGTTAATTTTAGGTATGTTCTATGCTTAAAGCAATTTATTTCAATTTTCATAGTTAGCTCCATTTCTTTTTCCAGATTAGCAATCACATCAGCATTAAAGTAAACTGCAAATAGAACATAAACATAAATCGCAACAGACAAGCCAAGACAAGATGACACAAGATGTGGCACTAGCCAAGGACAATCCCCAATGTGGGGAAACCCTTGATCAATTCTTCTTATATGTTCTTCAATAGTTCAGCAGAGAGAGAGAGAGATAGTATGTTTACAACAGAAGTCAACACTTTGACTTATCTAGATAAGAGCATAGATCATCTCTAAGAAGATGATACATGAGATCAGTTGAAGACATGTTGCTTCAACTAATTCTCCAAGTTGACTCCTTCACCTATCGTTGTGTTGCATTTCGTCATCATGTTGCATCTCACCGCATTGCACCACGCTGCGCCCATCATCACAATGCTGCATCTCATCATGCTTCATTAATCATGACTGTACCCATCACTGTACTGCATTATGTGCCATTGCTGCACCATGTTGCCATCCTGACCTATGTGTTGGCTGCACCTTGCTTGCTTGTTGTTGCATGCTAGTTGTAACATTGCATGCTTGGTGTATTTGCTGCTAAGTACCATACAACTGTCCCAATGTTAGTTAGCTGTCCCTTGCATGCTTCTCTCCTTCAGAGACAGATGCTCCGGCTGTTCTCGGCAATTCCGACAGTTCCATATTTTATGGCTTTTCCGGCATTTCCGGCTTTCCGATAGTTCCGGCTTTTCCGGCGGTTTTGGCTTTTTCGGCAGTTCCAGCTTTCTGCCCTTTGGATCAGGGCAACGTTATTCCTTAGGATCTCTCCTACTAAAACCCAAAGACAAGTAGAGAGAGGAAGAGATCTCAAGTTTTTTGAAATGACTTGAAGGACACCTCTATTTATACTAAAACGTTGAGGAGATGTGGGGTTTATTTGGTCGCTGGTTGACCTTGACGAATTGTCTTATAACGTAAATAAATTCATAACTCCATGAATACTTATCGAAATCGGATGATCTTTAGATCAATCCTACACCTCTCGATGAGAGGGACCAAGAAAAATATCAGCTGCCATAAATAAGAAATATGGAGAATGCATCAAGGTTTTAAATTTTGATCTATATTGATAGAAATATTTGATCGAAAGAACTTGGACATACACTTTTAAGAATTGGCACAACTCAAATAGATAGGGTCACATGAAGAATACATCTGAGAATTCAAATGAACTGTTGTCATGGTAACAAACATATCCGAAGAAACACTAATTATGCTCTTCATGGAGGAATTGGTCGAACTCTTACAAGGTTGGGTTAAGGCATTTGATCCCGCAACTCTCCAAGACACCATCAAGAAGGCTCGTGATATGGAGAATGCATCAACCAAATTGAAGGCCTCGCTTAAGCCTCTCATCCCTAAAAAAGATAAGGAGAAGAAGCCCTTCCAATTGTGATTGGCCCAAAAGGGATGGGTTTGATGAGGAATCTCGAAGTGAACTAAGGAGGACGGAGTTTTCTTTCACTTGCAAGGAGCCATGGGAACTAGGAAATCAATTTTTAGGCAAACGAAAGATCCACAACATCGAAGTGGTCTTCGATGATGAGGACAAAGAAGGACAACCCACCCCAAATGCTAAGCCTAGCAGCGCAAAGGAAGAACAATCCCATGAGGAAGATAAAGAGGAAGAGAAGCCACACGACGAGAAGAAGTCTTGACCACAAGTTAAGATTGCGTCTCTATCAGGAACCCCCACGTATTACACCTTAAGGATTAGAGGGGTCATTAAGGGACAATGCATCACAACTTTGATTGATGGGGGAGCTACACACAACTTTATTGATGCAACATTAGTAGCAAAGAGAGGGATTTTTGACAACCTTCTCATATACAACAAAACATGGGAAGATCACTTAGGGCACTTGGATGAAATTTTGAGCATAATGCAACAACAATCACTCAATGCCAAGGCATCAAAATGTGAATTTGGAATGACGAAGATTATTTACTCGGGACACATAATTAGTGCGAAAGGAATTCAGGTACATCAAGAAAGGATTTAGACAATATTGGATTGGCCAACACCCAATAACCTGACCGAATTGTGAGGATTTTTTGTACTTTGCTGTTATTACCGACGATTTGTTAAGGGTTAACAAATTTGACAAAGAATGGAGCATTCAGGTGGATGGAGGAATCATGCAAGACATTCAATAGGCTCAAGGAAGTAATGAGCTCATGTCTAATAATAGTGTTTCCAGACTTCAGTCAACCCTTTGTATTAGAATGTGATGCATTAGGAGAAGGAATAGGAGCAATGTTAATGCAAAAGGGCCATCCAATTGCATTTGAAAGTTGGAAACTCTTGGACATAGAGAGACTTTACTCGATATATGACAAGGAAACTCTGGTTATATGCACACCCTGGCAAAGATCAGTGAATATTTGGTGGGAAACAAGTTTGTAGTGAAGACAACCCACAATAGCTTGCATCATTTTTTAGAACAAAAAGCCTTGAACGAATTACAACATAAATCAATAAGCAAGGTTCAGGCTTATGATTTTGATATTGAATACGTAAAAGGAAAAAAGAATATTGTGGCCGATGCACTCTCCAGAAAACCAATAACATGTTCTCTCACGGAGCTTGTAGAAGAGTGGGATATTATTTACTATAAAGACATGATATACTTGGTTCTTGAATCTTACGCTTAAGGAGAAAATCTTGAAGGCTGCACATGACATACACACCAGGGATTCTTCAAAACGTATTGACAAATCAAAGAACGTTTTTCATGGAAGGGTCTCAAAGATTTCGTATTAAAATACATTAAGGAAAGCATGACATGCCAACCAAATAATTTCGAGCATACCTATCCTGCAGGTTTATTCCAACCTTTACCAATCCCAAGACATTTCTTTGCGATTCTGATTGATTACTCGACCAAATAGGTAGCAAAAATTTTCTTCAAAGAAGTTTTTAGTTTTCACGGACTACCTAAAATATAGTCAATGCTCGAGATAACAGATTTATGGTAACATTTTGGCAAGAACTCGTCAAGCTAGTCAGAATAGAATTAACCCCAAGCACCATCTATCATCTACAAACAAATGGGCAAACATAGATTGTGAATAAGTGGATTGAGGGATACTTATATAATTACATGACTAGTCAGCAAAAAACATGGATCAAATGGGTATACCTCGAGGAGCATTGTTACAACATTAGTTATCATTTGTCTATTGGGATGACACCTTTGAGAGCACTCTACAATTATGATGCTCCATCCTTTCTTGACGTCGTCTTTGGAGACAACAGGGCCCCTTTAGCCAAAGATTAGATACAAGAAAGGCAGGATATTATCGAGACACTTAGAGAAAACATGCAGGTTGCCCAAATCGGCAAATGATGTATGCAGACCAACACCTAACAAAACGTAGCTTTGAGGTAGGAGACCTCGTATCTTTGAGATTGCAACCATATAGGCAATCCGCACTCGTTAAAAATGGTGCATAAAAGCTATAGTCGAGGTTTTATGGACCTTACAAGGTTCTCCAGAAAGTAGGAGAAGTGGCGTATGAGTTAGAGCTACCAAAAGAGAGTAAAATTCATAATGTCTTCCATGTTTCATGTCTTTAGAAAGCTGTCGAGCAACATGTCACTACTACTATCAAATTTCCCCCTTTGGATGAAGAGGGACAATTGTAGCTAATCCCGAAAGAAATCTAACCTGTACGAGAAAAGAAATTAAGGGTTAAAGTAATTTCAAAATATCTTATTAGATGGAAGAATATTCCAGAAAAAGATGCCACATGGGAAGGAGAATGAGTTTTACATCACCTTAATTTGCAATGGCAAGCAATTTCAGGAAGGGTGGATTGTAATATCCTCCCCAAATTGATGGATTAATGAGGGACGAAATAGCTTATTCGACCCTACAGTCTATAGTCTGGATAAAGGGGTGAAAACCCAATTTTTCCTATGTTGGGGCAACATTGGGCAAAAGTTGGGTCGGTTGGGGCAAAAAAACCCCAAAATTGGGGCCTTGCACGCACAGACCCTCTCATTTTGGAGCACATGGAAAATTTGTAAATAGAGAAGAGTTGAGATCAAATGAGCCATCATCAAGTGTGGATCAAATCATTTGTTTTCTTGTGTTGTAGCTCCGAGGGTTTTAAGACCCTAATCTCTCCGTCTAATTTCAGTGTGAAAGATTCCACCCTAGTTAGTTCTATTTTCTATGTTTTCTACTTTGTTCTGGCAACAGGGTATTCTCTATCTTAAGAAGCCACAAGTCAAATCAAGTCTCTTGAAGTTGGATGAAACTTTTGAGGCTAATTCATTATTAGATTGAACTTTGAAGTTCCTGAAGCAGCAAAGTGATCCTGAAGCTAGTGAAACTTTTAGAGGATAATTCATGATCAGATCATAGCCCCTGAGACAACGAAGTACTCTTGAAACTGGTCAAACAATTTTGAGGTCCAAAACCATGTGAAGTCACCCAGTGGCAGAGGAGAAACCCTTTTGAAGTGCATTGAAATTCTCTTGGACAGTCCCGAGGCTCAAATTGAGGGACAAATTCATTCTTTGACTATCCGAAAGTGTTGGAGCATGAACAAAGTCCTTTCATGCTAGACCGAGCCCTCATTAATGATAGATTGAGATTTGGAATAGGACGAAGTCCCTGAAACAAATATAGAAGACCTGTAGCAGTGACATTAAGTCAAACAACTTCTCTGATTAGAATTGCACTCAATAGCATAATATAACCTGGCTCAGTTGATAGGATATAATGTTTGAGCTCTGTGAAATTCAAATTAGATTTAAATTGTTAGAACTGTACTGGAACTGGTTGGATACATTTGGATAGTTTGTTTCAGACTATATTATTCCTGTTGAATTGTTGCATGCATCGTGTGGTTTGACATATTATTGAAAGAGCAAGACTGTTTAGTGAAGGTTATGTTTATGCTGAATAGTTGTTTCATTTTCTGAAAAACAATTTCTTGGAAAAACCCTAGTTGCTTAGGAATAAACTAGGTAAAAAACTTCCCTAGATTATTACATTGAAACAAATATTTGGTGAACCTAATATTATTAGATCTCACTAGTTTGAAAATCACATAACGACTTTAAGCCCTAGTGATTTCTCTTGCATTAAAGATTGTTTGTCTAAGTTCAAAACACATATACATTTATTTTAATACTATTAAGTCAAACCAAAGGACGAATATTGCATACATATTTCTTTCTAGGTTTGGTTATACATATTTTGTTTTTGTATCTACATTTATGCCACTAAAGAAGCTTTGGGGGATGCCTATAAAAAACCTTCTCTTGAATCTTTTTGTGACTCTCTGATTATTGATAATGACAAGCTCTTGCATATTGGAGTGATTAGCATTGCAAGTACATCTAACAAGGCCCTAATGATCCAAAAAAAAAAGATAAAACCAAGCATCCAAAGAAGCAACATCCTTGCAACATCAAGCAAAATAATGGTCCCAAAACCTCTGAGCTAGCCTCAACTCCTAATGGTGATAAGGACCAAAATCAAAGAGTAAGAAAACTGACAACAATTGCAATTATAGTAGGAAGGATGAACATGTGGAGTATAAATGTTTTAAAAGGTGGAGGCCTTGGAAGTAGCGATGAAGAAGCACAATAACAATATTAATTCTTCTTCTAACATTCTTCTTATGGACACGCCCTTTCTGCTTTTGGTTTCTCTTTTAATGCCACCTCTACTTCTAATGAGTGGCTTATTGATTCTGGAGCACCTTTTATCATATGGAAAAGGATAAGGGTATTTTTTTGGCTCTTAATGATTGTAACACCAAAAAAATATTTGTTGGCGTTGATAGAACTCTTTAGTGTTGTAGGGTTTGGAACAATTAAAGTAGATAATGGTCATTTCAATGATGTATTATGAGTTCCATGTCTTTCTTGCAACCTTCTATCAGTATATCAAATCACTTATTTAGGCGGAGGTAAAACAATAGAGCTTTCACCTCACCAAGTTGTATTATGGATTTAAAAGATCCCAAGCATGCCACTACCATTGAAATAGTTAATGATATTACTCAGTTGTACAAGTTTGACAACTTTGGGTCATCACCATTTTCCTCAGTTTTTATTGCTCATAGTGATAACTCGAGCAAACTTTAGCATGAGCGATTTGGTCGTCTAAATTGTCGTTCATTGCAACGACTATGTAATCAAAATATGGTGACTGGTCTTCCTTTGGTTTCTTGTAGAGATGGTGATTTTGCCGGTTGTGGTCTCGACAAACATCATTAGGATAGTTCTAACGAACATATCTCTTAGCATGCATCAACCCCTTTGCAACTTGTTCATAGTAATTTGTTTGGTCCACTCTTTTCTCCTCTTGTTTTTGGGTTCTAGTACTTATTTACCTTAATTGATGACTTCTCCAGACGCACTTGGGTTTATTTATTAAAACTTAAGAGTTAAGTTTTTGATTTGTTCTAGGCCTACAAGACCCTTGTAGAAAAACAATATGGACATCAACTGCAAAGGTTAAGAATAGGTAATAGAGGTGAATATGTTAGCAATAAATTCACTACTTAGGGCATTCAAATGCAACATACTATTCTTGAACACCATAGCAAAAAGTGGTGTTGAAAGAAAGAATCGTATATTAAATGAAATGGCTAATTGTATGATTCAATCTAAGGGGTTAAGTCTTCATTATTGGTAGAAACAATCAACTGTGCAAATTACACAGTAAATCACAATCTCGCAAAGGCTTTAAACAATATAACACTGAAAGTAGCATGGACTAACAATAAGCTAGATGTAAGCCACTTTTGTATCTTTGGTAGTGTAGCATGGACTCACATTCTTGATGAAAAAAGGAAAGCTTTACAACATAAAAGTGAGAAGTCTATTTTTGTTGGATACTATGAAGATGTAAAATGTTATAGACTTCTTCAAACTCACTCCATTGAAATAATCATTTGAAGATGTGTTAAATTTGATGAAAATCTCTTGGCCTGCAAGCCCAATTTGACAGTTGTGTCCTCTTCAACTTATGAACCATCTTTGACGTTTGTGCTACCTTCTCTTTCTATTCTAGTTTAGTCTTCAAATGATGACACTAAGGATGAAAATCTAACTCCTCTTGCTCACAATCCTCTAATTGAGTCCATTGAACATGAACTTGCACCAACACCACAACTTCCTAAATGGATTTGTTCAACACATGAAGTAGCCAGTGATCCTATAGATCAATGTCGTACTTGTTGACAATGTTGAGATGTCAGTGTTGTCATTGATGGCCATATGGATTGAATATAGGATAAGCATTGAATATATAAATATACAGACAGAATTCCAAGAATCGTTGGACCCAAGGAGCAGTCCCAAGGAGCAAGAGGAGAAGTACCAAAGAGAAGAGCGAGAAGCAGTTCAAAGAGAAGCCATCGGAAGCCAAAGGAAAGCCATCGAAAGCTAAGAGTAGGAGCCAAGACAAGCCAAGGAGGAGCAGATCCAAGAGAAGACCACATATGCCCAAGAGAAAGAGCCAAAAGGAAAAAGCAGTGTTATCGGAGTAATAGACTTTGGAAACCTTAATAATCCATTATCAGAATATATCACAATGCATATAATGAAACTAAACCAGAGAAATATCATATTAGCGTTTTTATATCAACGTTTCTTACTGTGTGTCACCAGTCAAGAACTTTGATCTCTGATGTGCGATATGGACCTTTGATCTCTGATGTGCGATATGGAGCTCCGATCTTCGATATGCGATATGGACCTTCGATCTTTGACTTCCGATATGCGGACCCAACGTGATTTAAGTTAACAATTTAATTATTAAATCGCATTTGCCCTTTATTGGAACTTTTGAATGGCACCTCCGATAACGATTGCCAATATTGTTGCGGGCCCGATTGGTTTTTATTACAATGATCTAATATAATATCACGTCCGCCCCGTCGGAACTTTCATATATCTCAAGTTTTGAAGGCATGACATGTTAGAACCTCCAATATCCATGTGGGGCCGACGTATAAAGTGATGATGTGACATGTGGGACCTCCTGACATCCATTGTAATATGGTTTTGTGTTATTCACTTGATTAAAAAGTCTACCTTTCCTCTAATGAACGTGTCTCTTCGTTTATTGGCGAAACTCCTATATATACAAGTCTAAACCTTCATTTCAACTTGTCTTATTCAGTGATTAATCATAGAGAGAAAGATACAATTCACAACTCGTGAATGAGGAACGTCGAGAAGGAATTGAAGGATTAAATCGTTTGGGGATATCTACACCAGCGCTCGGAAATCAGATTTGTGGAAGACCCGTGGCTCGGATCGGGGAACATTTCAGTTTTCGGTGGAGCCCAAATCTATGGGACATTGCAGTTTCGGTGGAGCGCGAATTTGTGGGTAGTGCAGTCCTGGTGGAGTCTAGTTCTTAATATAAAAGTGAAGGACTGTAATCTTTTAAGACTACCAAAGGAGGCTTAGTGATAAAAAGGATGAAGTAATAATCAAACTATCTGTGGAGGGGAAATAGCTTAAAGGCTCACAGTTACAGTTACTCATGGAGCACAGACTACACATCGGATCCGTGATTACTTTATGATCAGTCACTTGTGTTTGTTGGGAGCTCAGACTATACTACAACGAATAGAGATCTCGGACTTGTGTAGACCCCGAACTAGTAAACAATTTGAGAGACTTGGATTAACAGTGTCAATTGTGGAGGGCTCAGACAAAGATATCCTTTGGAGTTAACTCAAGACAGTCATCTTGAAAAAAGGTTCGGACCTGCTGTTCTGAAGAAACTCAGATTATAGTAGCAACATTTAGAAATGTCTTGTTGTTGAAGCAGTGTGAAGACTTCCTTGGAGAGTTCTTGAAGAAGCTCTCAAAGAGGGTTAGAGAAGGTGCAAAACTTGGGCTTCCTATTGAAGACATCTTGAAGATATTATTGGAGACTATGATGCGTTGAAGCAATCATGAGGTGACTTTGGAGATATTTGTTTGGGTGACATGAAGAGTAGTGGTGACACCTTCTAAGAAGACAAGGTTGTCATTGATAAAGTGATTTGGAGGAAGCATTGCTGAAGAGAGACATGGCTCGTTGCAGAAGATATTGGGAACCATAAAGAATCATCAAACTTATCTTGACGAATTGCAGTTGAGGGTTGGAGCCCTAGAGGTAGGAGCCTCATAGAGACAAGGTTGGTGCCTTAGAAAGATAGGGTTGGAGCCTCGTGAAGTCCAAGTTGGTGCTTGGGTAAGTACAAATTGAAGTAGTGGGTTGGATCCTGTACTAGAGATATGGTTGGAGTCCTAGAGGTTGGTGCCTCAAAGTTACAAGGTTGGAGCCATGGAAAGTCCAAGCTGATGCTTGGCAAACTACAGGTTGGAGCCTGGGAGATTGAGGATTGGTGTCTTCATCTAGGGTTGGAGCCCTACACATTATTGTATTAAATTTATTGTAAAGAGGATTGGAGTCCTCGTCATTGATTAATAAAATTATTATTCTATCATTGTTCATTTTGTGTTTTAATTATAAGTGATCTTAACTAGTAAAAATAACAATTGAAAAGAAATACTGATTCACCCCCCTCTCAGTGTTTCCAATAGACAGTGCCAGCAAGCCTAAACCCTTTTGGCTCAAGTTTCAAAGGCTGATGATTTAAAAACATTTGCATAAGCTTCAGGTCATCTAGATTGGGAAACAACTATGAATGGAGCTATGTTGCAAGGGAGCGCTCCCACCCCCCTCGCTCCCTCTCCCAATCCGCGCTCCAGGCGGGAGCGACTCGGGAGCGCGCTCCCTAAAATTTTTTTCGCTCCATGCCTTTTCGGGAGCGATTTGGGGAGAATTTTGCCTTTTTTGCAATTCTTTTTTGTAGTAATATTTGAAATGCAATTTTTTTGAAAGAAACAAATAATTTTTGAGTGGGGCAGCTTAATGATCAAGTCTAGGCCCTAGTATTGATATGCTATTCATGGTAATGTTAAATTCAGCTTAATGATCAAGTCTAGGCCCTAGTATTGATATGCTATTCATGGTAATGTTAAATTCTTAAAGTAAAAGTGACATTCTCCTTAATATTCATTTTCATCCTTTTATTTAGATTTTTAACGTTACCATGAAATGGCTCAAGATGTTTGAGAGTGGTTCTGGCCTCATTGGATTTCATATGGAGAAAGTAGAATTTTAGATTTCATTCAAAATCCAGCAGACTTCTCAGTTTTTCAAGATTTCAGGATTGGGGGATTGCAATGTTTCCATTGAATTTTGTCATGTATTAGGGTATGGAACTCGTATTTAATCAAGAGCACCAATCCCTCTATGTATGTTGATGTTAGTGACATTTTTTGTCGAACTCCTCTATCATGACCCTCTTAAAAATGTACGCATCACTCAAACAAAATCTTGACTTGACATGCTATGCTTGTTCTATCTTATGTTAATGCTTAGAGGGTGATATTAATGACAAAGATCCCTATACAGATACAGAGGTAATGACAAAGATACCTCTGCATATTAATGCTTAGAGGGTGATATTAATGACAAAGACCCTGATTTTCCAACAAGACTAAAAAATTAGACATTTCTCGTGGTGGCAAGAGGCCCAAGCATAAGAAATAGATAATAGATTTACTTCTCTTTTCTAGTTTCTAGTAACTTTTATAACTATTGACTCTTTCATATTTATTATGATATTTTTTTAAACAATATATGACAATTTAAGTTTGAAGTTGGCAATTATAACTCATTAGTAATGAATTATAAATATGATGCTTCATGAAAGTTGAAAGTTGTTTCATTTCATTTCATTTTATAACATTTCATTTCATGTTAGATATTATTTGTTGTAATGGTTACACTTAGCTTACAAGTACAACTTTGGTGATCAATGATGATAAATGTTATATATTGAATTTTGAAAGCTTGAAACTTTATGATTGATGAATCATGAGACTCAATATGTTGCATGTTACTATGTAACTAACTTGTGGACGTGGTTGATGAAGATTATAACTTATAGATGATTGTTGTTGTATGGTTCAATCTATGTTTTTTTTATGTTTTTTATATCTAATTCATTATTCTACATGTTTTTGTTGACATATATGTATCAAAATATAAAATATATATATATTATATAAAAAACGCTCCGGGATTCCCTCCCAAACCGGGAGCTTCTAAAAATGTTGCTCTCGCTCCCGTTTTCGCACCCGCTCCCCGCTTTCGCTCCCGCTCCCAAGTAACATTGGAATGGAGAATATCTCACATTCTTGATGAAAAAAGGAAAGCTTTACAACATAAAAGTGAGAAGTCTATTTTGGTTGCATATTATGAAGATGTAAAAGGTTATAGACTTCTTCAATCTCACTCCAATGAAATAATCATTAGAAAATGTGTTAAATTTGATGAAAATTTCTTGGCTTGCAAGCCCAATTTGACAGTTGTGCCCTCTTAAGCTTATGAACCATCTTTGACGTTTGTGCCACCTTCTCTTTCTATTCTAGTTTATTCCTCAAATGATGACACTAAGGATGAAAATCTACCTCCTCTTGCTCACAATCCTCTAAATGAGTCCATTGAATATGAACCTGCACCAACACCACAACTTCCTAAATGGATTTGTTCAACACATGAAGTAGCTAGTGATCCTACAGATCAATGTCGTACTTGCTGACACCTCCAGCGAGCCTAGACTCTTTTGGCTCAAGTTTAAGAGATTGGGAAACAACTATGAATGGAGAATATCTTTCCTTGATGGTGAATAATACTCGGGAACTTGCACCTCTTCCAAAAGGAAGAAAACTTGTAAGATGTAAATGGGTATATAGAACTAAGCATGCATAAGATGTTAGTGTTGAAAGGCATAAGGCCCGGTTAGTTGCTAAAGGAATTGACTACAATGAAACCTTTTCCCTTGTTGCCAAAATGAATTCCATTTGCCTTGTTCTAGCCCTTGCTTACCTCACATGGATGGGAGGTCCATCAAATGGATGTTAAATCCACCTTCTTGCATGGGGATCTACAAGAAGAAATCTATATGGAACAACCTCCTGGCTATGTTCAGAGTGACTCAAGCCACATTGAGAAATCTCTCTATGGTCTTAAACATGCTTCTTGAGCTTGGTATGTAAAAATGGATAGCTTTCTTATTGACACCGACTTCTCTAGATGTCATTTTGACTCTAGTGTCTACACTAAGAAAGTAGGAAGCCATCTCATACATATCGCCACTGGTAGTGACCCTAAACTTTTAACCCATGTGCATTCAAGCCTTAAGAAGAAGTTTGAGATGACATACTTAGGATATTTGCATCATTACCTTGGTCTCCAAGTATTGAAAACCAAGGAATGAATTTCTATATCCCAATGTAAGTATGCATGTGATCTTCTTCACTATTTTCACATTGAATATTGTAAACCAACCCACTATCCCTATCAGTTTGGAGTCAAACTTCCTGTCACCCGCACTACACCCGAAGTCCATGCACTTTGTATCGTGAGTTGGTAGCCTGTTATATTTGACTCATAGCTATCCTGATCTTTTCTTTGCTGTTGGTCTTGTTTCCCATTATATGCAAACACCACATGAAAGTCATTGGAAAGCAACAAAAGCATACTTTGATATATTTGGCACATAGTTCATGGGAAGCTCCTTTGTTGGTTGGTTTCACTGATTTAGATTCGGTTGGCGACCTTGATTATTGGAAGTCTATTGTAGGTTATGTTTGTTAGTTTTTGTAGCATCGGATGTGTTATAGCCACGAAATTTGGTGGAGAGGCTAGAATACATGAGATCTCCAAGACCTAGAAATCGTTTATGGAAATTTCGCCTAGAAGTGACTCAATTCGATTGTTAACTGTTTTTAAAATATTTCCCAACTCTAAACTTAGGGAATATGGTTATTTAATCAGTATTAATTCAGATAAGGCGAGAATGATCTAGAAACTCACACGGATCGATCCAGAGATTATCCTAACAATTGATTATGTTTCAATCTTGGCTGTTGGTGCTCCAATAGTGGATTATGAGAGGAGGTCGATGTGGTGATGGAGAATACACTTGAGACACGTGAGCAATTCGATTTCTTGGCAAATCGATTTTTTGAGTAGCAGTAGTTAGTTGCCAGAGAGAGCAAGAGGGGCAGGGACAGTGATCTAGAGGAAGATTTCCAGATCTGGAGAGGCAATAGCAAGAGGGTCGAGTTATCCCAGTGAGGCAATGCAAAGCATTGCGCAGTAGCTTTAGAAGGGCAGTTCGATTTGTTGGAGAGAAAATCGTTCTCAGTTCCATAGGCCGGGCAGAGGTTCTAGAAGGCTAGAGAGACTATTCCTCAACGGCTGGAGGTAGAACGACTTCATCAGACACTGGTTGGAGGCTTGACGTCATGCAGACTGTGCAGAGTAGCACAGAGGGTCAGAGGGCCGAGTTTTTGAAGGCAGGTTGTGCCAGGATTGCCTGTGGAGGAAGGGTAAATTCCCTTCAATAATTTTACCCAGAAGTTCTTGCTGTGGATTGCCAGTTTCAAGCATCCAAATTGTACTCAGATTTTCACTGCTGCATAATAATAAAAACCCTCACTGCTGCACTGGTTTTCCCAAGTTGGGTTTTTCCAGGGACATTTTTCCAAAAATAATTTTCTCATATTTTATGTGTGTGCTAGCATTTCTCATTTTACAACACATTATCTTTTTTGTAATAATTTATTTGTGAAGGTTGCATTGTGTTTATTTTCACATTTTCCGTAGCAGATAAATTGTTAAATTAATTAACAATTAGGAGGAATAATACCAGTTGCTGCAATAAGATTCCGATTTTGGAATTTTCACATGGTATCAGAGCACAGTTGATCAGCCAGAGAGCTCATAAGAGAAAAGAAGGAATTTCTCTACTCAGTAAGAGAAGTGGGCCAAATTTCTCAAGGGCAGCGTAGTGTTTTGCCAGGAGGCCAAACTACTTGAGGAAGTTCGATTTTTCTAAGAGGGGCAGAAAAATTTGATCCTTCTAGATCGAGTGATTCCAAAGGCAGAGGGAGCAACTCAGATTTTTCATTGGATAGATCTCTAGTTAGATGCAGAGGGTTTCGTGGCAGTTTGCTAGTGCAAGACCAGCGTTGGGGTGGAAGAGAGAAGAGCACACACAGAGGGAACATTTCTCTCAGGGAACTTCTAGTCTCAAAAAGTTCGATTTTCCTTGCAGATCGACAGTGGTTTTGAGCATATCTTCTCACTTATATCTGGCAAAGATATTGGCAAACAGATGTGGGATGTTCTCTCCACGTTATACCAGGAAACTTCCGAGCAGTGGAAGATGTTCCTAGAGGAGAAGCTGAGATTCGTTTGGATGCAGAAAGGGGAAGGCACAGACCCCTTACCAGGATTCAGGAGGTCCAAGACCAGTTGTCAGCTATTTGGGCAACGCCTCAACCAACAAAGCTAGTGAGGTTGTTACTAAGTAGTGTCTCAGAGGAGTGGCAAGTATTTGTCCAGCGCATTTTGCGCAGAGACAAGCTACCAGAGTGGGACATGATGTGGGTCGATCTATAGTAGGAGGAGTTAAGGCGAGCTCTGCTAAAGAGCTCCATCAATGGCAGTAGTAGCAGCGGATGCTTTTCAGTTGCAGATGTTGTAGTTGCAGCAACAACAGATGATAGGGAGTTGCAGTGTAGATTCAATGTTGGTAGTAGTATGGTAGTGCCAGCAGCAACACAGATGCAACATATATCAGAGTTGCGTAGTGGTTGGCGGGCAGTATGGCTAGACATCAACAATGTGACAAGAGATGGTGCAGAGACAAGGAGATGGTGTAGAGACAATGTGTTGTGGAAGGGTGTGCAACATTAGAATACATTCCTCACTAAGAGCGAGTGATAGTTTTGTAGCATCGGATGTGTTCTAGCCATGAAATTTGGTGGAGAGGCTAGAATACATGAGATCTCTATAACCCAATTTTTTTTTTTCTGACAATTCCGCCTAGAAGTGTCTCAATTAGATTATTAACTGTTTTTAAAACATTTCTTAAGTCTAAACTTAAGGAATATGGTTAATTAATCAGTATTAATTGAGATAAGGCGAAAATGATCTAGAAACTCACACGGATCGATATAGAGATGATCCTAGCCATTGATTATGTTTTAATCTTTGTCGTTGGTGCTCCAACAATGGATTATAAGAGGATGTCGATGTGGTGATGTAGAATACACTTGAGCAGTTCGATTTCTTAGTAGATTGATTCCCTGAGTAGCAATAGTCAGTTGCCAGAGAGAGCCAGAGATCAAAGCAGTGAGTGAGGAGCAGGGATAGTGATCGGGAGGAAAATTTCTAGATCCGGAGAGGCAGTAGCAAGAGGGTCGAGTTATCCCAGTGAGGTAGCGCAGAGCACTGCGCAGTAGCTTCAGAGAGGGCAATTTGATTTGCTGGAGAGAAAATCGTTCTAAGTTCCAGAGGTTGGGCAAAGGTTCCACCGTTCTCGAAGGTCGAAGAGATGATTTCCTCAGCAGCTGGAGGTAGAATGACTTGATTAGAGACTGGTTGGAGGCTTGACGTCAAGCAAATTGCGCAGAGCAGCGCAGAGGGTCAGAGGGTCGAGTTTCTGAAGGCAAGTTGTGCTAGGATTGCTTGTGGAGGAAGGGTAAATTCCCTTTGATAATTTTACCTTGAATTTCTTGCTATGGATTGCCAGTTTCAGACATCTAGATTGTACTCAGATTTTCACTGCTGCATAATAATAAAAATCCTCGTTGTTGCACCGGTTTTCCCAAGTTGGGTTTTTCCAGAGACATTTGTCCAAAAATAATTGTCTCATATTTTATGTGTGTGCTAGCATTTCTCATTTTCCAGTGCATTATTTTTCCGTAGTATTTTATTTGTGAAGGTTGTAGTGTGTTTATTTCGATATTTGCTGTAGCAGAGTACAAAGTAGTGGTTAATGCAAGTCAAGAAGCAGAGTACAAAGTAGTGGTTAATGCAAGTCAAGAAGTCTCGTGGCTTTGATAGCTCCTTTCATAGTTTGGATTTTAGTAGCAGAATCCGACCACCCTTTGGTGCAACAATCATAGTGCCATCATGCTCAACAAAGATCCAGTTCAACATCAGCACAAAAAACACATTAAGACACAAATGAATTTCATTAGAAAGCTCATTCATGATCTAGTTATTGAAGTGCTCTTTTGCCTTGCAAATTATCAAGTTGCATACATTTTCATAAAGCCTCTTATAGAAGCAAAGTTTTCTAAGCTTTGATCTATGTTAGGAGTTCAAGAAGTTGTCATTAAGGGGGGATATGCTTTAATGCCTCCTTCATTCTCCTATTGTGTCACCTTTGTAAATCCTTCAATCCCATCTCAAGATGTTCTTAATGGGAGATGTTAGGATGTTTACACACTTAGAAGTTAGTAAAGTTCAACTTGGTCTAGTGTCTATTAATCTATGTTAGGAGTTCAAGAAGTTGTCATTAAGGGGGGATATGCTTTAATGCCTCCTTCATTCTCCTATTGTGTCACCTTTGTAAATCCTTCAATCCCATCTCAAGATGTTCTTAATGGGAGATGTTAGGATGTTTACACACTCAGAAGTTAGTTAAGTTCAACTTGGTCTAATGTCTATTAGGTAAAAGAATATTTCTTAGTGTGTTTCTTTAATAACCATTAGTTTCATTGTAAGATGATAATGATATGTTCTAGGCACAAAGTGATATGATGACTCATATTCTTCTTGGTACTAATGGCTATTGATATGTGGCTTAACACCTGATTGGCCCATGATCTCCATTTAAAGAGCATGGCTGATAATCCTTTGTGAGAATTCATTTATTTTAAAATTGTCTTTTGCATTAGTAAAATTACCTCAAGTGGCAGCGTTGGCTGGGGCCGTGGACCGTTTTCCTCTTAGAGTGTTTTTACCTTGCAATACTAGTGTTGTGATCTTTGATCTGGTTGTGTGAGTGATTATTGAGGGTGTTGGTCCTGTATGGAATACCTTGTTTTCTTGAACAATAAAGTGGGAATTGATGACATTTGGACAAATTTTAACAAGGCATTGGAGGAATGAGCTGATATCACAAAAATTGTTCACTCAAGTCTCTATGGAGAATGACAAGCTCATGGTTAGTTTGGAAAAAATAACGGCAAATTCAATGAAAGTAGAAGAGAGAGCTACACATAGATTTGGGTCAAGGGCATAAGCATTAATAGTCCTCATAAGGAATAAATTCTAGAGAAATTGATCAAAATGTAGAAGCTCCAATATCCTTCTCAACTGCATCCTTAGAAGACTTTAGAAGCCCCACCAAATTCTTTCGCCCTTTAAGAAATGATAGTTGTATGTTGTGCTAGCACTTATTCCTTTAATTGAAGTTTGTTCCAAGCACTGTGAGTTATTTTGATACTCTAAAATGAACAACACTATTAGTAGGATGAGGTATAAAAAGAAGAAATCAAGTTGAAGAAATGATTCCATAACCTTTGCTTTAAACTACTATATTTTGAGTTCTCATCCCCTTTCCTAAATCCTTTTGTTTTCTCCCTTTGATTTTCTTTGAAACTTTAGCTCATCCTTGTTACTCTTCCCCTTGGAGACATCTATAGCTACAACCACTGGCTACGTTGTTTGTTGCTTTATTTTGTATGGTTTAAGCATAGATCTAGAGTGTTCAAGTGCCAATATGATAAGATAATTTTATTATTGCGTAGTAGATGGGCACAAAGGTAGGTCATTGTGATTGTTGAGTTCAATAGTGCCAATATATAATGGGAGTGTGGAAGGAAGCTCTATAATAAAAGCAAGATGTAGAAAGTAAAATTAAGTGTAGTTTCACTTTTAGCTAAAAACCTAAAAACTATGTATCAAAAGTGGAAATCGGAGTTGGGAGAAATGGACCTAAAATTTGGACTACAAATAATGCAAACATATTAGGATTTGCTAGCACTCACTTCCCTAACATTTGAGGCCAAATGGAGGAAAGTTTGGATAAAATATTTGTTGGAAGATAATCTAGGTTGTGTGATGTGATCTTGACTGGACAAGATGCTCATCCCTAATGCTTGGATGGCCTTGTTTGACTACAAGTATGGGATCTAGAATGATGATGTTTTTGGTTTCTCTAAGACATATAAATACTCCCCTAGGTCCACATGGATCTATAGTGAGCCACATTGCTAATGATTTGTCTCTTGGTACCATTGGTTCATGGGAGTATTGGGAAGAAGTAAATGATCATCTAAGTGGAGGTTGAGGACTCTTGCATGTATAGAGCCAAGCATTAATGGTTGAGATACTAGATGAAACCAAAAAGGGCTTGTGATGCACTAAATAGATAGTTTAATTACCATCAAATATCATAGTAAAAGGGCCAAGGAAAAATGAAATGCTTGTCAATCTTATCCTCTTGAAAATGCTACAAATCTTGTTTGGTTGATTTGGTGCTTTGCTTCCACTTGTAGTCCATGTGAACCTACCATGTGGGATGCAAAGAGCATGCATCTAGTGATGGCATGTGTACGATGGTCAAATGATAAACCTATCACTTAGCACCATGAAGTGCTCAACATAAAGGGCCATCTTTGGGCATAACTTGCTTGGTGGATTTGTCTAGGTGATTTGTGTATGTTGCCTATAGATGCCATCATGAGTGATTCTGCATTTTGGATGTCATTCTTCTTGTGGTTTCTAGGAAACAACCATTTTAGTTTAAGCTGCATTTTCAACTTTGTCTATATTCTCAAATTTTTGCTTCTATACATACTAGGTTCTTAGACCTTTGAGAATAAGTGCACGAAACTACTTTGAACAATTGAAGCCATTTTATGAATTCCAATGTATAATATATGGGGTCACCTGTTTAACCAATGTTTCCTTAAAACTCACAATATCTTTGTGTTATTTGAATGTGTTATCTCTTCTGTTGTTCTTCTATGATTAAGGATTTAAAATATGGTTTGTAGTGAATATTGAAGATGTAGCTACTTATTTGGAAATTTGTTTACATGGGAAACTCCTCTCATTTTCATTGGTGGATTTTTATTTTACCACTTTCTTTTGAATCTATTTTCGACAAGCTATTCTTGCCCATCAGAAAAACGACGAGAGAAGTTGTATGTCTTAAAGTTACCCATCAACCCCTTCCATCACCATGAGGTACGTTCTCTCTAGTAAGTTTTAGAAGTGAAACTTTTTAATATGAAGTTTCACTTCTAAAACTTACAAGAGAGAACGTACCTCATGGTGATGGAAGGGGTTGAGGGAACTTTAAGACATACAACTTCTCTCGTACTTTTCTAATGTGTTCTTCTTTTAATAGGATTTTCACTCTAATGCGAGGAAGCTCTCCATTGTTCCACCTGTATTTTGGTACTATGATGGAGTTTATAAGTGCAACACACTGGCCAAAGAACTTAAGAAGAGAATAGTTCTATCACAATAAATCACAATAATTCATAATTATCAAAATGGTAGCGTGGAAGGTCTTCTTGATCATGCCTTAGTCAAGAAAGACCACAATTAGTCTTTCCTTTAGCATGGATGAGTTCGTGGAGCAAGGAAATTTATGCGCAAAGATTGGAGGCTCAGTTAAGTTGATCTCCAAGTGCCAGTTCAAATTTAGAAGAGAACGAGTGGGAGCTTCAATTTCTAATTGAGGCAAGGACGAGTTAAAGAGTTAGTGTGACTTAGTTAGCAAGTCAAACTCAACTCGTGTTCTAAGTATATACTTGCCAGATATAGCATGGATCAATTTGCTTAAAAGGAGGACAAAGACACATCTTTGTATCATTATTGTTTGCATGAGTTTGTGCGAGGAGAGCTTCTTGCAGAGAGAGTGTACTTTGGAGGAGCCATACGTTGAGATAGAGAGATTTTTGTTGCAGTTTTGCGCTAGGATTTAGGAGGAAATTCCTAAATAATAAGGGCCACTATTGCGCAAGGAAATAGGAGATTTCCTGCGCTAGAAAATAGGGGAAGAGACTGCGCAAGGAAATATGAGCTGGGTTGGGTTGTTGCAGGGTGTTCCAAGCTAAGTATTCGCAGTGAGAACAAGTTTGTTTTCTAGTGAGATCTATTTGCTCAATTTCTTGCAATAAATTTTGCGACAAGAAGAGGGTTTTCCCAAGAAAATTATTGTGTTATTGTGTGACTGTGTTTCTTTATGTCTGTGTTTTATTTCGTTGCTTATCTATTGTGGAGAAATTTTGTGTCTTGGTGAAAATAATTTTTTGGTTTCAGTTTGTAGTTGCCATTAGTTCAGATTGTTCATTCAAGCAGTTGCAAAATTTCGTGGAAAATCTACAGGTTGATCTTAGTTGGGTGCTCACACGACAATCTTCCTTAGGGTGTTGGAGATCTTCAAGTGACATGATGACATTCTACATATTTGCCACATGGAGATGGTTGCTTGGAGAATGCTCTACTTTGGAGAAGTGTTTTGCATCTTGGAGGAGGGCATAGGGCCCAAGACAAACATGGAGTAGCTTGGATGCTAGCATGTATGCCTAGAGTTGACTTTGGGACACCTGGGGTTGCGACAATGTTCATGTAGGTGGGACTTGATCCAATGGAGTGCATGACTTAGGAGGTTCATTGTGTTGATTTTTTGGGGCAAACAAGACCAATACGATTTTCAAACTAATAACTACTTCCAATGATACAATTTGACTTCTTTAGAGCATTCCAATCATTAAGCAATTATACATGAAAAATTTCAACCAATAACTTCTTCAATAGAGCAATAAAGATCACAACAAACAACTAGACAAGAGACACCAAAGTTTTGGTCAATGACCAGGGCAAATTCCACAAAGGGGAAAACCCATAATCTTTCCTTATGAGAGAATTCAATTCATCAAAATGTACATTAGAATATTCTAGTCAAAATTCCAATCTCTGACCTCAATAAATGCCAAGTCAAACCAGTCAAAGGAGAGAAATAGTCAACGTTGGTCCAAGTCAAAGTATGCAATAGAGGGGGGCTAAATTTCGACCTGAGGTAGCTGGTAAAAGGGCTGAAATTCGGTCTTGTAAATTCCTTAGAATTTGGTCAAAGATTTGAGTTTGACCTACAGTTAAACATTCGGCTAACGACCGAAGAATAGAGTCAAAACTTTTGTAAGCAAACAATCAACGAACCAAGGAATATTCGCCCCCCAAGTTTGGTCAAATGCTCAATCAAACAATAACAAGAAATCCCATGTCAACATTGGTCAAGCAGAGTCAAACTTCAGTCAATGTAGAGACAAATCGTATTCTTCTTCTCCTCGCACGTGTGAACAGGTCTTCTTGTTTCAGATCGAATGGACGAGTTTTTGATGATGCCAAATGAGGTCAATTGAATGCTAATATATATGCGTGCTAGGAGGTGGGTTTTGACCATAGGGTCAAACCCCTTCATGTAGTGGGGCCGAATTGTGCAAATGAGGCCGACTTGGTGAACATGAAAATTCCTAATTTCTCCTTTTGGTTTGGGCTGAAATTCGGTCCTGTAAATTCCTTAGAATTTGGTCAAAGATTTGAGTTTGACCTACAGTTAAACCTTTGGCTAACGACCGAAGAATAGAGTCAAAACTTTGGTAAGCAAATAGTCAACGAACCAAGGAATATTCACCCCCCAAGTTTGGTCAAAAGCTCAATCAAACAATAACAAGAAATCCCATGTCAACATTGGTCAAGCAGAGTCAAACTTCAGTCAATGTAGAGACAAATCGTATTCTTCTTCTCCTCGCACGTGTGAACAGGTCTTCATGTTTCAGATCGAATGGACGAGTTTTTGATGATGCCAAATGAGGTCAATCGAATGCTAATATATATGCGTGCTAGGAGGTGGGTTTTGACCATAGGGTCAAACCCCTTCATGTAGTGGGGCCGAATTGTGAAAATGAGGCCGACTTGGTGAACATGAAAATTCCTAATTTCTCCTTTTGGTTTGGGCAATGAAAATACTGACTGAAGCTACCAATTTTCAGCACATTGGAGTAATTGTAGGCTTGTAGAAGCATTGGGTAGACCTCATGGAGCATTCTTGTGTTTGAAGCTTTGCTTGTGGATGAGATCAACTAAGAGCTTGACACGTGGAGGGTAGCACTCCACATATGTGAGCCTGCACGTGGCTTTCTAGGATGCTTGTAGAGGCTAAGGCTCGCATATGCATTATAGTCCTCCTTTACCTCTTATATATATAGAGGAAGGAGAGAGTCCTTTCACATCATCATCATTATATTTTTATTTGTACTTGTCTTCTTGGAGTGAGATGCTAGGGTTCATGAGGAAACCCTAGAAAAAGTTATGAAATGAAAGAGGGCATCTTTGTTGGGTGCTTTCTCTAGTTAGATTCTATGGTTTACTCTTGTGAATAAGATGTTGAAGATTTTCTTTCTACTCTTGCATTCTTCTTAATTCTTGTGTGGATATGTGATCATTGATCAAGATTCCTCATCTTTCTCTTTGATCTTCTTTTGTACTGGATCCTTCTGTCACTCTATCTCCCTTGGAGTTATTAGGGTTTCTTCAACTTCTTGGAGCATTTTGAAAACAAGTTAGGGTTTCATTCCTTGGAGATTTGGAGAGTAGGTTTTAAAATGAAACCCTAGGTTGTACTTGGAGAAGAGAAGAAGAGGAGACATCTTGCCTTGGAGGACATGCTTACGTGATGCATGCTTGTTTGATCTCCTTGGTTGAGCTAGGGTTTTCATTGTTTTCTCTAGCCATGATTTTCATTGTATTACCTAGCTAGGGTTTTGGAGAGCTAGAGGATTGTGCTAGCCTTGTGGTAAGGCTACGACATGTACTTGAACTTCATCTTTATGCATATTAATGAAGTTTCTAGTTGGCTGATACTTTGTTTAAATTGTAGATTTGATTTTCAGCAATATATGTTCTTCATGGATTGTTGCGTCGAGAGATGCTTTGCTGCCTATTATGGAAGAGGTGTTGTAATGTGGTTTTCATTGTTTTACCTAGCTAGGGTTTTGGAGAGCTAGAGGATTGTGCTAGCCTTGTGGTAAGGCTACGACATGTACTTGAACTTCATCTTTATGCATATTAATGAAGTTTCTAGTTGGCTGATACTTTGTGTAAATTGCAGATTTGATTTTCAGCAATATATGTTCTTCATGGATTGTTGCGTCGAGAGATGCTTTGCAGCCTATTATGGAAGAGATGTTGTAATGTCATGTCTTGTTATGTTATGTTATATAAACATTTTGACTCGGTCAAATTACATAAATTAAAAAAATAAAAAAATAAAATGAAATAAAATAAAATAAAAATAAAAATTAAATTGAGGTAAAATAGTCAATTTATCGTTGGCAGTTTTTGGGCTCCAGGATTTGACAACCCATGGTTTTGCCAATGATATTCTTATGTGTGTGTGTGTGTATGTTAAACCAGCCAAGATCCATCTTAACTCCGGATCTACCAAGTGCCAAGAGGGATCAAATCTCTTTTCACTCTAAAAGAGGTTCGCACCTCAAGAGATTTGATCTGTCTCAGTGCTTGGTAGATCCGGAGTTAAGATAGATCTAGGGTGGTAATTTCCAGCACTATATGTCTTGATGATTTGACGTAAGGTGAGGGAAAATGTGTAAAGTGACTTAACATTTATATTGAAGAGTATAAGGGCAACTTTGCTTCTGTATTTACAGCTGTCATAAGAGTTTTCAGCTATATGCATAATAGAATTTCCCGAGGGGTGAAACTTGTTGGACAACATTGGTATATTTTGTCTTGGATTGCCTAGTGGATTGAGATTGTTGAGAGTTGAAATATAGTATGTTGTTGCTGCTGTTTTGTTTATATTTCATAACAACCCTAAGGCTGAAATTTCACAGGATTAAGATCTGGTAAACTTTTAGGAAATAGGTGAAATTTCTGAATTGCAGAAGAAATATCAATCCACAGAAATTTCTACGTTTCTTACTGAATGAAGTAGCATTTGACTGCAGCCACCTAGCATGTTTGTTGCTCTCTATTTCAGTGGTGATAGGGGAAATGGAAGTCGTGGTCTTAATCCCTCTACTTCTCTTGGAGACCTTTGCCTCGTTGGCAATTGCAATCTCCTAGAAGTCACTGGGATGAGGCAACATGGTCTATGTCTATCTTTGTAATGTTGAGTCAGCATTAGGAGTTTGCAAAATTGTCACTGACCAGACATTCTGTTGGATATTTTGAGGAATAATATGGGAGGATATTCTATATGTGGTATGTGGCTTTATACATCCTCGTTGTTTGGAATACTCGAGCTTGTTTTTGCTTGATATCACCTCTGCTTGTAAGATTCCCGTGAGCGCAGAATGAAGGTCTTGGCCTCCTCACAAAAGGATCTATTATATAGGATTTCATAGTAACCCGACAATAATGGTTAACAGTGATTGACAGGTTTTTCCGGAATGACCAATTCATAGACATTTAGGGGCAGTTTCAGCACATCTCTCTCATCATTATGTTTGACATATTGATGGAACAACGGACTTGGTTTCTTCCTATCTAGTGGTTTTTGCAAGGTCGGGGCATACCCCCAAAGGTCCTAAGGCATCAGGCCATTAGTTTTTCTGTTTTGTGGATTTTAATTCTTAAATATTTAATACATACACAGTTTTAGCTATGGAGCAACGGACTTGGTTTCTTCCTATCTAGTGGTTTTTGCAAGGTCGGGGCATACCCCCAAAGGTCCTAAGGCATCA
The DNA here is from genome assembly GCA_031772625.1 of Pinus tabuliformis. Lineage (NCBI taxonomy): Eukaryota > Viridiplantae > Streptophyta > Pinopsida > Pinales > Pinaceae > Pinus > Pinus tabuliformis. The sequence goes on from CM062815.1 coordinate 366,595,921, forward strand.
GGCCATTAGTTTTTCTGTTTTGTGGATTTTAATTCTTAAATATTTATTACATACACAGTTTTAGCTATCATATTGAAATTGAGTGGACTTACCGTCCATATTTTCAAAAATAACATTTTATCATTACAGTGTCGTTGTATAGTAGGGCCTTTGCACCTAGATATCTAAGAAAATCAGGTGTAAATATACTAGTTACCATTAACTAAATTGGAGTTGGCCACCCCTTTGTACTTTTTCACTGTGATTTGCCATCTCTAGTTATTTGCTAGAAGGATCAAAACTGAGGTCCCACAAAGAGGATGGTGGTTACATCTGCAATGGAGTTTGTATCTCTGTATGACCTATTCATGTGTACAATCTAATTCATCTCAATAAGGAATGCTGTGCCTAATGAATCTCAACTTTGGCTACAGTGAAGAGTGGTGTGTATGGTATCTATATTTTAATTATTGTGTGTGTGGTATCAACCACAGTATTTGAACAAAATGTCTGCACTTCACACCTCGAGGTTCCCCTTGTGCATATTCTGACAAGTGCTTCTCTCCATGCATTCTTGTTAATTTTTTAAGTAAGTACTTTCCCCTCAATATCTCACTGTGATCGACTTACTTCCAAGTTTAGACTCTCTCTTCATCTCTTGCATATGCCTTCTGTAACAATATCCTTCACTATTTCATGGTCTTTTCTTCCATCAAAAGTTCTGTACTGAGAAGCATTTTCCTACTAAATAAATGCAGGAATATAGATGACATTGATAAAACAATGGATGAAGTCAATGAGCACACAGAGAACTTGAAACAGATTCAAGAGGCTCTTGCTACTCCAATTGGTTCTGCAGCCGATATTGATGAGGTATGTACTGGTGTTGATAGCTTTATTTTCTTTTGCAAAGTGAACTTTGATGGCATTATAAAGCAAAGGCCACCTTAAGGGAGGTGAGGTTTTTTGCTTAATGTGCATAACATGACAAGTTAACTTTTATAGGCATACAGGTTATATCAATGCTTTCTTTTTTAGTTGTATCTTCTGTAAACCATCCTTTTCAGTTTTTCATGCAAGTAATTATCACTGTAGGATGAATTGGAGGCTGAGCTTGAAGAGCTAGAAGGAGCAGAGCTGGAAGAACAATTATTACAGCCAGCAACCACAGCACCTTCATCTCAGATACCTGCTGTTCCTGCTTCTCAACGACCTGTGCCAGTTCCTCCACAGAGAACAGCTCAAAGAAGATCTGAAGATGATGAGCTTGCTGCTCTTCAAGCAGAGATGGCTTTGTGATCAATATAAGGTCAAAGCACAAAAAATGACGGTGTACTACTCACTTGTAGCTATATATCCTTATTTTCAATTAAATTGGCCAAAATCAGGATGAAACTGCAGTTCCTGCTGATGTATAAAAATATCTAAATATTCCAGCTGCATTTTAATGCTACGACATTATGTAGTTTATTTCTTAGAATTTACAACTTGTTTATGAAGACAACCTGGGTAGAACCCCCAGTTCCATATACATTGAGAAGCATTAGCCCCTTGCTTGGGACATTGCTATATCTGTTGAAGAATCTAGGGCTGTCATATTAAGGTGATTCTTCTTTAACATGATAACAATTTGTGAAGCATTTATACTATTTATCTTAGCTTAATGTTCCATTCATTATTAGTATGTGTGATTCATTCATCAAACTGCTATCAAAACAAAAGAGACAAGAACACAATTATTTGGCTTTCTGCCAGGGCCAAAACCTCTCCCTCTTGGAGAGGAAAACCCACGCAAAATTCTTCTTATAGAGATTCCATTGACAAATACCAAGACCACGACCCTTGACACTATCTGCCTCTCCAAGACCAAGACTTCAATCCTCTTTCTTGAACACTGCTGAGATCATTGTCTGCACCACTGCTGCATTACTGAGATTGCATCTTGAGCTCTCAGATCCTTACTGAGATCATCATTACTGTATCTTCAAGAACTTCATTACTGCTGTAAGGTTATTGAGAGTATCAATGCTACACCTTGACTGCTCTTCCGTGTAGACTGAGATCACAGTGAAATCATGATCCTTGACACATTGCAGAGACCGATCCTTATGATGATCATTATTATTTATTGCAACTGTATCATTTTGAGATCAACTATGATGTAGATCCAAACATTAAGACTGCATATCACAGGTATGCTAAGACTTCTTTCATCATGACATTCTTGCCGAGGGAGTAGATCTGAGTTACTGCTGTTCATTGCTACAAGGATACAACTGAGATCTATCTGCCTAGACTGCTCCTCGTCATATGTAACAATCTATGTATTTCACTGTGCTACCGAGACTGTTATCATGTGGATTAGGTCTATGCCGAGAGTATATCTAGCCCAAACCTTCTTTGAATCCTATATGCTCTGTCTGAGATATTTTCTGCCTTATTTATCCGAGGTCTGTACCTTCATTTGCATCCTCATTGATGTATTCGAGGTTCTGGCCATGACTGCACCTAATACCCAATCGAGGTGCAGTCAAGCCCTAATTTCGGACCTGCTCCTTCATGCGAAGTTTCAGAGAGAGGAATGCGAGGTTATCATCTTGATTGCAGATGCCCTATGCGAGGTCTGTTGCTCCTTCATTGCGTATACCTGCACCCCAATGCTTATACGAAATCTCAGAGAGGAATTGCGAAGATCTCATCTTTTGAGCTGACCCTAAGTGGGTATATATAGTAGTGAGTGCTCCCATATTGAGCCGACGTGAGAGTGTGAACAGTCATGACTTTTTCCAAGCCGACATGACTTCCATTTATTTAATATATTCATTTTGGAGCCGACATAATATTCCTTTGTTGTTTTGCTTGCAGATTTTGGTGAGCTTGCTCTTGGAGGATTCTTCTTGGTCTTGGAGGGCTGATTTGACACCAATACATTTTACATAGGCTCTTAAAGAGCTTCTCCATACATGACATGACTCTTTGACATAACAATAAAATCCTAAAGACATCAAGAAGAAGTCTTTGACCTAATTACTTTCTTGCTCATGAAACCCATGAGGCAAGATATACAAAAATAGTTTATTCTCTTTATTACATCATTTACAAAGATCATGTCATTATGAAGACCAAACCTAGTTACATTTTCTTCAACAATATCTTTATCATAGCAAAGGATACGAGGCTGTAGAGTGACCTAATCTGATTGGTTTCACTTTGGGGTTGCTTGATACAATATCTCATGTCCAATTGGTATTTGATGCCAGTCTCAGGCTTTATTTGGAGTCTGGACTTGCCCAATGTTTCAGTTTCGTATTTGGTAACTGTTTAGGCATTGTAAACTTTAGTGGCTTGTTTTTCGCTGAAAAGTTGTTGAGTTATAATCCAATCATTGACAAAAGTGGGTAGGTGATCTATTCTAGGAAAAAAAGTAAATGCTTGAATGCAGAATAAAATTGAAAGGCAATTTCTTTTTTAATATTTTTGATAGCCTGTTTGTAGAAATATTATAGCAAGATGGAAGAATTACCTGCTCATGCTAAAATTGATGCATTGATTATACACTTTTCTGAAGAGATTTGCAGGCTTCCTGTCCTACAAACAATGACCCACATTTCAAATGTTTGTAAAGGCTTTTCTTTCTCTTTTGAATTTTAGTAAGCAAACATGATCACCCTATTCTGTGTTGTCATTTGATTTGATTATCAAGAAGCATGTTAGGTTGAACATATGTGGTTCCTTTCAGGTTTAATTTATTTATTCTGTAACTGACATAGTAGAGCCTTCAGTAATTATTAGCGTGGAACTAAATTCTACCATAGGGATGTATGCCACTGTAACAGTAGCTTGTGGTAATAGCTGGGATTCATCACACAGACTGCAACCACAAGCCAGAGAGGGCTCACAAAGCATGGCATCAATACTGCCAACGATGTCAGTAACTGTGGCTGGGAGGATGCAATTACATAACCCTGTGGAGTTGCACTCTAAAATCGGTGCAATGGCAATGATAAAGATGACATTAAGGGTATGAAGAAGGGCTAGGGATATCAAAAGGAACCGATTGATATATGAACGATTATGAATTTATCTAAATAATTCAAGTGTAAATTCAGCCTTAAAGGTAAAGAAAGATTAAAACTTCTGACTATAAGCATCCATTTTTTCTCACATTCATTTCAATAGTGAGAGAAAAGGTAAGATTTGTAATAAGTCAAGATCATTTATGCTAAAGAACATTTGGGAAAAGGAATGCCAGTGTCAGACCAGAGAACCCTCCAAAACCTCATGACCTGTTCAATAGAGATTCCAAGGGCACTTTTCTACAGAAGGGTTGCAGGAACGTGAAGTACAGCAGGTAATGTCCCAGCAAGAGTATGAAATAGAAAAAGAAGAATGATTGGCCAGTAGTCAATTAAGAAAAATAGTGAAATGCTGCCTTCAAGAAAACAGGCAAATGAAACAAGATGTAGTAGTTGTACATTGACAAAACCATTTTATTGACCTGCCCTAACACGACATAAATCACATAGATATACTCAAACATTTTCTCAGTCCATAAAATCCAGTGCTCATGCTGTAAACATAAGAACAAGAGCATTAACCGATAGAAGAAACAAAACCTGGGTTAGAGCAGCCTCTGATATGTGCAGATATTGAAAAGTCTCATGAAATGTTGTGATTGATGAACATGATTGGAGAATCCCATCACAGACTTAGCCCTAAGAAACCAAGACCTCTCACTCCTTAATCAAAATGCCAAACCGGGCAATTGACAAGGAACCTGCTTCGTTAGTCTTTTTTCCCGCTTCAACTATAGTTGTTTCGCCCTTAGGAACTGTCTGTCCTATATTTGGGTCTTCATGATTATGTTTCCATCTACTATGATATGAGACAAGAAATGGGAATGCAACATTCTGACCTTTTGAAATCTCAAAATATGGATATAAAAAAATACTTTTGACCTAATTCTAGATGGTGACTAGCTTTCTTGATCAACAACTATCAATTTAGAATATATATCATATATGCACCAAAAAGAGAAGACCTAACTATCTTTGGGATTGATTGAAAATAATTGTCTTCAGTTAGGCGAGTCTTCACTGGAGAATACAATCAAACAAAATATGTATAGACTTCTAGGTAAGAGGTCCAGTTTATTTCTTGCTTGTAGAAACGGTGGGGCAAGAGAACAATTCGAGATGAACCTCGAAAAACACATGGTCAAACAAGAAGAAATGAGATCAATGAATTGCTATACAGGCTAAATAGAATCTACACTGAACCATTCAAAACATACCAAGAAACACAGAATTGTCAAGTGCACTATGTCAGATCAATTCCCTGTTTATCTAAGGGCCAATCTACAAGTACAAAACCTTCCAACAAGAAATCTAAGCCTATGGGAACAAAGTTGTGAATTCAAATAAGTGATTAAGAGGACTGAAGTGTAGAATGATTTCCTGTGAGAAAGCAATGGATGTTTGTAAACAAATATCCTCCATAAGAAGATTGAAGAAAGAATTTGTGAAGAATTCACTCTATAACCGTGATCTTTAATTATGACGAAGAGTTGTCCAAAGACAGGGGCCTCAAAATCTGGTTTTGTTACAGAATGACTAATGTGGCAATAAACAAAGTATTTTCATAAAAGCATTAAAAACATATGTTGGCAAAATTGAGAGCCTTCGACCATGCAAATGGGGAATCTGTAGTCTTTCACTAAGAAATTAAAGGTGCTGCAGCGAATCCTTATTCCTAGTTTCTTGGAGACAGTTTGGGATGTAATGTACAAGGCACTGAGGGAGTACTTAGGCTGTATGCCTAGAACGTGTTGCAGTAGTGGCTGAGACATTTGGCAAGCCTCTAAGCAGAGGCCTGCATATGGCTGACTTAAGATGACAAATGAGAAAGCTCTCGACTGCTAAGGACTTTAAAGACGAGCTCCTTGACAAAATATTACAGTAAGCCTATGGGTCAATCTAATGATGGGTGATGTGCAATGAAGCATGCAAAGGATATCAATACCATCTTATTTTTCAGATAACAACCAAGAAAGAGGGACGGGCCATTATTTTGTTTTGTTCTTCTAGTAAATTTAACTGCAAAAGGGCCGAGATGATTTAGAGTTGAATTTATTTTCAAACGCTTTTCAGTATTATGTTGGTTTTGGTTCTAAAAGCAATAATATGACGGCATCTCTTTTTACGTTGTTGTAAGATGATAGATATGCAAGAGCTCATGAAAATGTCTTAATATAAAATTTGACCTTTAACCATGAAGAAGACTTATCCAAATATAAGAGGCCTCAGCTATGGATCAATCTAATGAGGGGTGATGTGCAATAATGCGCGCAAATGATATCAATACCACCTCCTTGTTTTTCAGATGACATACAAGGGAGGGATGGGCTACGAGTTTAAGTTTTTTTTTTTTGCAGAAGGGCCAAGATGATTTAGAGTTTAATTTCATTCGTATGTTTTTCAATATTGTGTTAGCTTTGGTTCTAAAACATTTTATGGCATCTCTTTTTCCCATCATGTTAGATGATAGACATTTGTAAAACATATATTCTTCACAATAGTTATCCAAAGAGAAAGGCCTTGAAATCAGGTTACGATTCCAATAGAACAAACAATGTGACAATAAAAAGGTTTTTTAATCAAAACCATTAACGAAAAACTTATTGGAAAAAAATTTAGACTTTGATCTTGCAAAGGGGAATCTGCAATCTCCCAGAAGAGATTTAAGTATTCTTGGTGAATCCCTATGCATAGATTCTCAAAGACATAGCTTGTGAAGTAATCTACAATGCAACAAAAAATATGTTGGCAAGGTTCAGTGTTTTGATCTTGCAAACTGGGAGTCTGCAATCTCTCAAAATAAATTACTCTTGGTGAATCCCTATGCATAGAATCTCAGAGACATAGCTTGTGAAGTAATCTACAATGCAACAAGGGATTGCTTGAGCTTGTGCTTAAGAATGTGCCACAATAGCGGCTTAGGCATTGAATAAGCTTTTAACTAGAAAATTGTGAATAGCTTATACTTAAGATGGAAAGTGGCAAAGCCCTTCATTTTTTCAGGCTTCCAAGGTGTCTCCTTTGAAAAGTATTTAATAAGCTCACGAAACAATTTAATGAGGGGATGTCTAATGTAGCACACGAAGGATATCATCAACTGCCTCATTTTTCAGAAACACCCAGGAGAAAGAGGGATGTGCCATAAACTATTTTGGTTAAAACTACATGCATAAGGGCTAGGGTGAATAGTTGAATTTATTAATTCACACAATTTTCAAGCATTCAAGTTGGTTTTGGTTCTAAAACCTCTAATATGTTTGCCACTCTTTTTACTATGTTAAAGATAAGATTTGAGTCAATGGAGAATCGTTGTGAGCAAAAGATCAATTGAATAAGTATGCCCTTGTGCTAATCGTGAATGATTTTGGTTATGGAAAAAATTGTGAAAATTCAGGAACCTCGAATCCTACTGCAACAATTGATTAAGTTTCTTCTATTTGTTAAATAATTTGAACAAATTATGTACTGCATCCTACGGTGAATATTGAAACTAATACATTGGAGCCTTCACAAATACAATACCGCGAAAGAAAAATAACGCTGGAAGAATAAATGCACACACAAACACAAATAACATTGTTATTTTTGGACCAATGTCCCCGAAAAAACCCAACTTGGGAAAATCGGTGCAACAATTGAGGGTTTTATTTATTATGTAGTAGTAAATATGAGTACAAATCTATGGAAGCTCAAACCTAGCTTTCCATACAAAGAAATAACTGACAGGAGATGTAGTGAGAAAAATCTCACTCCCATCGGTGATCCGACATTGACCTTGGCTCAAGATGAGTTGCCTCTGCTTTGCCTCTGCGTTAGCCTACACAGATCTGCGTCACCCAGCGTGGACCAATGTCTCTCTCGCTAACTGATTAATTGTTATTTGGAAAATCGATCCTCCTAACCTCCAGTCTCCCACTCCGGCTTTTGGCTCTAAATTTTGACAACTCCTCAGAAAACTACAGATCTCCCTTTGAAGCTCAAACCTAGCTTTCCATACAAAGAAATAACTGACAAGAGATCTAGTGAGAAAAATCTCACTCCCACCGGTGATCCAACACCGACCTTGGGTCAACATGAGCTGCCTTTGTTCTACCTCTGTGTCAGCAAACATAGATCTGCGTCACCTAGCTTGGATCAACGTCTCTCTCGCCAACTGATTAGCTGCTATTTGGAAAATCGATCCTCCTGGCCTCCGGGCTCCCACTCCGACGTTTGGTCTGAATTTCGACTTCTCCTTAGCAAACTACGAATCTCCCTCTAAAGCTTTGCGTTGCCTCTTTGTGGCACTCACTGCCTTTCTGCTATGCACTCACCGGACTGGAGAAACTTCCTTCTGACCCTACTATCCCTGCCCCTCTCGCTGCTTTGACTTCACTGAATCACTTCCGACAACACACAACTGCTACTCTGGAAATCAATTTCCTAGCAAATCGAACTGCACAAGTGTGTTATCTAACCCCGATCGAATTTCTTCTTATAATGTCTTGTTGAGACATCAATGACCAAGATTAAAACATAATCGATGGTTAAGATTAACTAGAACTCAATCCATGTTTTCTTCTAGAAGATTCTCACTCTGACTTAATTAATACCCTTTAATTAATCAGTTTTCCTAAGTTTAGACTTAGGCACCATTAAAAAAAGATTAATTATTTTAATTAAGTCGTCTCTAGGTGGAATTTCCAGAAACGATTTCTGGGTTTTGGAGAATGCATGTATTCTAGCCTCTCCATGAAGCTTCGTGGTTAGAACACATTTGATGCTACAAAAATCAACACTCCCTCTTAGCGAGGAATGTGTTTTAGCGCTGCAACCCATTGAAGCAACACCTTGTTTCTGCACCACCTCCTGTTACGCTGCTGATGTCTAGCTGCTGTTGCCCACCAACTACTGCGCAACTCTGATAAACGTTGCATCCATGTTGCTGCTGGCCTTGCTGAACTGTTGCCAACACTGCATCTGCACTACAACTCCCTCTCCATCTGCTGCTGCTGCAACTGCAACCACTGCAATGGAAAATCATCCAAAATATTGAACCAACTTTGGTCAGTATGATGCATCTGTCACCCGAGTCCTCACCACTGCTAGACTCTGTGCTGTCACTGAAGCCTTCGCACTGTTGATGACTCTGCGCTATGCCATTTGCATCGCTGCCAACTTTGCACTGAGTTGCCCAGTATTTGACCTGCTACTAGCTATTGCATCTGTCACCCTGGCACCTGAATGCACCAACTGTGACTGATCCATCCTGCTACTGCATGTTTTGGGCTCTTGTAGCAAGGTATTGATTCATGTGGTGGACCTCCTGAAGAATCTTGCCCATCCTGTAGCTCTCTGGGGCTACAAAACCAAATCACCCCACCTCACTTGTGGAGGTATATCGATGATCATGTCAAACTCTTCCTCTAATCCGGAGGACAACTTGTCAATCTCCGCAGATGAAACCTGCTGATCCTAGTTCTCCTCGTTATCCTTCTTTCCGAGAGGACATTGAGTGTTGTAGTGGCAAAGCTCACCAGATCTGAAGCATTTCACTTTGGAAATGTCCTTCTTCCTCTTGCGCTGCTCCTGAAGCGCCTTTGATGCGAGGGCCACATCCTCCTCTTCCCCTACTTGCTTCGTCTTAGTGCTGCTGGTGCTGCCAGTGATGGTGGTCTTCACCAAATCTCGGCTCATCTCTTCCTGCTGTAGATCAACTCACATACGATCCCATTTTGGCAACTTTTCTTTGCCCATAATACTCTGGATGAAGACTTGCCACTCTTTGGAAACACTATTTAGAACAAACCACACCAGCGCAGTAGGCTGAGGTGCCGACCCTACTATAGACAATTGATCTCGGATACCCTGAGATAAGGAATGGGTCTATGCGCTCCCCTTTTTGCACCCTGGTGCATCTCAACTTCTCCTCAATATACAGCTTCGTCCCACTGCTGTTGCTGCTGCGAGGGATGGTCGTCTTCACCAAATATTGCCTCATCTCCTCCTACTGTAGATAAGCCCATACACGATCCTAGTCTGACAACTTTTCTTTGCCTTGAATACTCTGGACGAAGACTTGCCACTCTTCGGAAACGTTGTTTAGAGCAAACTGCAGCAACTCAGTAGGCTGAGGCGCTGACCCTACTACAGAGAACTGACCTCAGATACCTTGAAACCTAGTAAGGAATGGGTTTATGCGCTCCCCTTTTTACATCCTTGTGCATCTCAGCGTCTCCTCAAGATACATCTTCCGTTGCTTGGAAGATCCCTCGTATAACGTAGCAAGTGCTTCCCACATCTGCTCGACAGTGTATTTTCTAGCTATGTGAGACACCACGGGATCTCGAACCAGCAATGATATAAGATTTGAGATCATACTCGTCTAGAAGACATGAAATTCTTGCATTCCAGATCACGTAGTTGGAGGCTTCGTCCAACCGATCTTGATCTATCAACCCTGCTGATGCCATCTCTGCAAAAATGTCGAATTCCTCCTCTTCTCCTCGGCATAGTTGCTGACTGGCTCTACGCACTCCTTGCTGGAGTGGGCAAATCTGCTCACAACTACTGCTGCTTTGCTAGGAAAATTTGAACTTCTGGGCTAGAAGTCCCATGAGGAAAGAATTTCCTCAGTGTGTGCTCTTCCTTCCTCTTGATGCTATTTTGCACTAGGAAACTGCTGCAAAAGAACTGCGTCCCCGTTGAAGATCTGATCTGCAAGGAAAGAATTGCGTCTCCCTCTGCCTCTTGTAACCTCTGATTTGGAAAATCTTTTCTCTGTCAACTCTCCCAGAGAAATAAATTTTCCTCAAAAATTGACCCCCATGGTCCAAGGACTGTGCTGCCTCTTAAGGGTTTCAAATTGCTGCCACTGCAGAGATTCAAAATTCCTCCCTTCTGCTATTGAACTCTCTGGCTTACAATCTGTGCTCTGATACCATGTGAAAATTCAGGAACCCTGAATCCTACTCCAAAAATTGATTAAGTTTATTCTTAAAATAATTTGAACAAATTATTTACTACATCCTACGGTAAATATTTAAACTAATACACTGCAACCTTCACAAATACAATACCATGGAAGAAAAATAACGCTGGAAGAATAGATGCACACACACATACACAAATAACATTGTTATTTTTGGACCAATGTCCCCGGAAAAACCCAAATTGAGAAAACTGGTGTAGCAACTGAGGGTTTTATTTATTATGCAGTAGTAAATCCGAGTTCAAATCTATGGAAGCTCAAACCTAGTTTTCCATATAGAGAAATAATTGACGAGATCTAGTGAGAAAAATCTCACTCCCACCGGTGATCTGACACTGACCTTGGCTCAAGATGCGCTGCCTCTTGCTGCCTTAGCGTCAGCCTATTCAGACTTGCTTCACCCAGCATGGACCAACGTCTATCTCGCTAACTGATCAAATGCTATCTGGAAGATCGTTCCTCCTGGCCTCCGGGCTCCCACTCGGGCTTTTGGTGCTGAATTTCGACTTCTCCTAACAAAACTACGGATCTCCTTTTGAAGCTTTGTGCCACCTTTATGTGGCACTCATTGCCTCTCTGCGATGCACTCATTAGACTGGAGAAAATTCCTTTCGGCCTTACTATCCCTACCCCTTGTTGAAAAGTGTAACTAGGTTTGGTCTTCATAATGAGAAAAATCTCACTCCCATTGGTGATCTGACACTGACCTTGGCTCAAGATGAGTTGCCTCTTGCTGCCTTTGCGTCAGCCTTTGCAGATCTGTGTCACCCAGCTTGGATCAACGTATCTCTTGCTAACTGATCAAATGCTATCTGGAAGATCGATCCTCCTGGCTCCCATTCGAGCTTTTGGCCCTGAATTTCGACTTCTCCTAGCAAAACTACGAATCTCCCTCTGAAGCTCTATGCTGCCTTTATGTGGCACTCATTGCCTCTCTGCTATGCACTCATTACACTGGAGAAAATTCCTTTCGGCCTTACTATCCCTGCGCCTTGTTGAAAAGTGTAATTAGGTTTGGTCCTCATAATGACATGTAATTGTGACTTCTGTAAATGATGTAATGAAGAAAATAAAATTATTTTTGTAAGCCTTGCTTCATGGGTTTCACGAGCAAACAAATTTTATTTTTAGATGGATCCCATTGAGAGCCTTAGGATTTGTCATTTAAGGTCAAATAATTAATGTCATGTATAAAGAACTCTGCTTGAGCACTGTAAAATATATTGGAGTCAATTGCATTGTCAACTAGCACTCTAAAAGACAAGCACAATCCTCCTCTTCCCATGTCGGCCTAGAAGAAGATATAATGGCTCATGTAAGCTCACTCAAGAAGACACATCCATTTGGTGCTCATGTCAGCTTAATATATATGGACCAATCACTATAAATAGGGTGAAAACACTTCGCATAAAACACAATTCACAAGTTCATATCCTTCTGTAGTTTTAGGAGGGTAGTTATAGTGAAGAATTCACATGTGTAGTCATAGTGCAAAATTCGGATAGGGTAAGGACAACAAGGAGATCTAGGAACAAAAGCTCGTAGATTTATGTGGTTTTCGGATGGGTAGCAATAGAGACAAGATCTGATACATATCTCTGATATTTTGGTGAATAGAGACAACAAGGATTCAGATCATCTATATTTTCGGTGAAGGATAAGACTACAATTCTGTGGAAGGGAATTCCGATCCATCTTAAAGTAGATCACAGTGGAAGTGAAAAAGTATATTGGTCTCTGTATAGACCACAGTGCAAAGCTCTTGAAGTAGTCATAGTTTCGTGTTATGCTACAATGCTTCGGTACTATCATTACTGAAATAATTTGATCTCTCACAGAAGAAAGGTCACAATAGATCTCATTGCTGTTACAAATAAGGAAGGGTTCGTTGGTATATTAGAAGGCAATGAATATGGTTCAACATCTGAAGTTTAAAGAACTCAGAAAATGCAATCAAGGAGGAGGAGGACACGTGTCTTGATCAACGAGTGGCTAATAGGTCAAGGGTCTTGGTCTTGGTATTCATCAATTGAAATCTCTATAAGAAGAATTTGTGCGGGTTTTCCTCTCGAAGAGTGAGAGGTTTTGGCCCTGGCTCATAGCCTACATGTTGTGTCTCTTGTCTATTTATGTTCTTGCATTGGCTATTGTTTGATGAATAAGAACACTAAGAATCTAACGTAAAGAAGATCCTAATCTAATCAAGTAAAAAGCATTCACAAGTAGTCACCAAAGAAGAGAAATCAACTAATTCTAATGCTGTAGATTTCTCAACATTGTATCAGAGCTAAGGTTCTTAAGTCAAAGGAATGGCATCTAATCAAAGTGACACTCAAGGATCGAGTTTCAAGAAAGGCATCAAAGCAAGTCGAAGGCTATTAAAGAAAAAGATCAAGATCTACATTGAAGGATAAAACCCTAGTCGAAGAAGTAGTCTACAACATCAAAAGTTTTGGATCCTCTAATCATCGTCAAAATACCACAAAATCCCTCATCATGTTATCTACAAAGCAAGGTAGTTTGAAGGACTTTAAAGATGAAGATCACATCATCTTGAAGAAATCCGGAACCCTAGTAGCAATTCTGATCTGCACTCATTCACTACCAAAGTAGTTGAAGTATCTTGAAGGCAAGAATGCATTATCATCTTCAAAGCTATGAGGTAAGTTCCCTCTCATTTAAGCAAGGTTCCTCTCCTTGCCCTTGAAGAAGATCATCCAAGGAAGCAACAAATAGATCTTCTTCAACCATCATCAAAGTGATAAAGTAAGAAGATTTCATCTTCACTTGTCAAGTAAGTAGCTTTCTTTCTTTAATCAATTTGGTAAAATCACTGTGGTTACAAGATCTATAAGATTGGATAGGTCATCAAAATCCTTGCATGGAAAAGGGGGATAGATATAGTCCTCAAAGAAAGTGAAGTCATTAAACATATCAATGGAAAGGTCTCCTCTAAATTCATGGAAAGGGATTCTTATAAAAGGTCCCCTCATATAGCAATATTGGAGACATCAAAGAGATGTATATGATAAACTCGTAAGAATATTCTCTGAAGATGCTGTAAAGAAGGTCACATAACTTAGATTTGATCTACACAAAATTGAAGGTATCAAAGAATGAAGGGATATCTTCATAAGATCTCAACTGCGAGATCTGGGATAGATGATAAGAAGATAATCATCATTGTTCTAAATGCACTAATTGATGACCAAGGTAACAAATGTCCATGGGGATAAGAAAGTAACCTATTTCGACAACTTGTGGTTTCTATTCAAGATAGAAGAAGACAAGTTGAGGGCAAAAAGTGTTGAAGGAAGGACTCAAACATTTGTAGGAAAGAAAGGGAAGTTTGGAAAATTTTGGTCCTCAGAAAAGAAAGAAGAGCGTAATTGAGATTCAATGCTATGGAAGTAAAGACTATGGACTTTACAGGAAATATTGTCCTAAAGTGACAATATCAAAAGAAAGAAAAGAAGCCCATATCACCAAAGAAGTAGAGGAAGCCAAAGAAAAGAAGTCAAAGAAAAGAGGAAGTAAGAGATCCTGATTGAGATAGTCTCCCTCGCAAAATTTCTTGTCATAGCTCCTAAACCTGATAGGATATGACTATAATAAATAATAAGATGCATCGTGGCATCATGGAAGCATTAGAAACAAGAGCTCGTGACATCAACATAGGAACATGAAGGATGTCTAGAACAAAATCATGGCAGTCAAATATGAAGGATATAGCTCTTGGGAACTTCATTGCAAACTTAAGGAAAGGAAGAAGTCATCTAGGACAAGGCTCATCATACATCAAGGGAAACATATGCTGAATAAGGATATGAAAGATCCTTAAGATTCTCTGATGGAGTCCTCATTGGAGGATTCACCAATCTACAATGGAAACAAGTGTTTAATCAGGAACTCCAACTTGAGGAGTCCATGGGATGATGGTATGATGACATAAGAGATAAAGAAGATCAAGGGGTTGAAGATCTTTTTCAATCAAGGAAGCTGCTGAAAGGAGCCTAGATGACCTAAAGGTAAATGAGGTATGTATGCTTGTATTTAATGTTATAATGCCATGTCGTATGGTTGTAGGTAAAAGGATACACTCCTCTGAAAGGATGTAGGAAGGCATAAGTCACACTAGATAAAATCCTCATTATATGTTCTCATATGAATCGTGAGGAAGCTGACTACAATCAAGGAACTCTGATTGGAAGCTTCTGGGAGTGAAGTGTGTAAGAAAATACATGAAGAGATCGTGATAATATGCAATGATGGTAGAAGGAATTCAACATTTGAAGTCCAAGAAGATGTAACTAGAATATCTCCTGGAAAGATGTGAAGACTCTGAAGGAAGTCAGAAAAAGATAGAGACCCTTGAAACTGAATATCTGTGGGAGATGTGTCAATCTGCATGCCGAATATTGATACTTACAGGGAGATGTCATGGTGCAATATCACCACAAAGGTAATTTTGATTTGAAGTGTTCATTGATTATTTTTGAACTAACATCTGGTTGATCTTATGTAGGTCTGCCGAAAGGAACTCTGTGGATGACTTCCAAGTAGACCATATAGAAAGATGTAATGTACTTCCGAAAAATATGGCATGAAAGCAGAATGACATGAAGCAAAGCTAGATGGAAAATCTGATGGATCACTTTCTAATGAGTTAAGAACATGACTAACTCATGGATAAAAGTGATGGATGATCTGTGCCCTATATAGAAGTTCCCAAAGATGAAGACTCCTTAACGAAGAATAAATTCATGACATCGAAGGAAGGAGCTCTTCAAGCAGCTGGTTGTTTCAGGATCTCCACATGAGGAGTTGTGATAGGTCCATGGTTAAGAGGGAGCCTGAAAAGAAGTTTCTTAATTGGAAGAAACTTGAAAAATTCATAAGCAAGAAACTTAGGTACATTCCTTTGTGATAGGAATGAGTACATTCCTTTAATGGAATATGTCCTCCTGGTTTGAAAAGGAGAGATAGAAATGTCATTCTGGTCTTCACCTGGGAAGACAAAATGGAGGATTGTGTAATCATTTGGCATATGATACTCTTTGGGGATGAGATAGGGCATCCCATGGAAGAGTAGTCATGGAGGACCGATATTGTTTGAGGACTGGGGAGTCCAAGATAAGAATAGTCCTCATGGAGCATATCCTGAGAGAACCTGGGTGGGGTATGTTCCGAGAGAGACAATGATGAGTGTGTCTATAAATCATTGGTCTCGCCAACATTGAGCTCATATCTTGTGGAGAGATGGAGTTGTTAGTCAAGGTCTTGCTATATAACAATGTTGGTTGATATGATGCTATACAAATGAGTTACAAATCCGAATTCTTCTTATGAGAAATTCTTCAGATTGAGAATGACCAAGTACCATTATGAATACCTCCCTAGTTAAGAGGGAGTGTTGAAAAATGTAACTAGGTTTGGTCTTCATAATGACATGTAATTCTGACTTCTATAAATGATGTAATGAAAAAATAAAATTATTTTTGTGAGCCTTGCTTCATGCGTTTCATGAGCAAGAACATTTTATTTTTAGATGGCTCCCATTGATAGCCTTAGGATTTGTCATTTAAGGTCAAAGAATTAATGTCATGTATGAAGAGCTCTTCTTGAGCATGTGTAAAATGTATTTGAGTCAATTGCATTGTCAAATAGCCCTCCAAAAGACAAGCACAATCCTCCTCTTCCTATGTCGGCCTACAAGATGATATAATGGCTCATGTCGGCTCACTCAAGAAGACACATCCATTCGGTGCTCATGTCGGCTTAATATATATGGACCAATCACTATAAATAGGGTGGAAACACTTCGCATAAAACACAGTTCACAAGTTCAAATCCTTCTGTAGTTTTCAAAGGGCAGTTATAGTGAAGTATTCAAATGTCTAATCACAATGCAGAATTCGGATAGGGTAAGGACAACGAGGAGATCTAGGGACAAAACCTCATAGATCTTTGTGGTTTTTGGATGGGTAGCAGTAGAGGCAAGTTCTGATATATATCTATGAAATTTCGGTGAATAGAGACAAGGATTCAGATCATCTATATTTTCGGTGAAGGATAAGACTACAGTTTTGTGGAAGGGAATTCAGATCCATCTCTAAAGTAGATCACAGTGGCAGCGAAGAAGTATATTGGTCTTTGTATAGACCATAGTCCAAAGCTCTTGAAGTAGTCACAGTTTCGTGTTATGCTACAATGATTCAATACTATCACTGCTGGAAGAATTCGATCTCTCACAGAGGAAAGGTCACAATAGATCTCATTGCTGTTACAAAGAAGGAAGGGTTCGTTGGTATATTAGAAGGCAACGAATATGGTTTAGTGTCTGAAGTTTAAGGAACCTATAAAAAGCAATCAAGAAGGAGGAGGAGGACTTGTGTCTTGATCAGGGAGTGGCTAATAGGTCAAGGGTCTTGGTCTTGGTATTCGTCAATTGGAATCTCTATAAGAAGAATTTGTGCGGGTTTTCCTCTCAAAGAGTGAGAAGTTTTGGCCCTGGCTCATAGCCTACACGCTGTGTCTTGTGTCTATTTATGTTCTTGAATTAGTTATTGTTTGATGAAGAAGAACGCTAAAGAATCACCAAAGAAGAGAAATCAACTAATTCTAATGCCCTAAATTTCTCAACACCCTTCATTGCTTAGAATTCGTTGAATCACTTCTGGAAACACACAACGATTACTGTGGAAATCGATTTCCCAATGAAATCGAATTGCACAAGTGCGTTCTCCAACCCCCATCGAATTTCTTCTTATAATCTCTCGTTGAGACATCAACGACCAAAATTAAAACATATTTGATGGCTAAGATTAACTAGAACTCGATCCATGTTTTCTTCTAGAAGATTCTCACCATGACTTAATTAATACCCTTTAATAAATTAATTTTCCTAAGTTTATACTTAGGCACCATTAAAAAAGATTAATTATTTTAATTAAGTCGTCTCTAGATGGAATTTCCAAAAACGATTTATGGGTTTTGGAAAATACATGTATTCTAGTCTCTCTACAAAGTTTCGTGGCTAAAAAACATCCAATGGTACAAAAATCAACAAAAACATAGTAGATAACATCCAAAAAGAGACAAATCGAAGGGCACCCACTTCTTTGGTATGCATTTGATTGATTATTCAATTATAATTCTGGCTTTATATTTAACAAAATGTTAATGATACAAACATTGCATTGAGAATTTTTTCTTGGCTTATATTAACAAAATTGTTTTAGATGTATAACATACAAAACCTAATTAGTTGAGTAATGAGATAAAACAAAGCTTGACGTTATTTTAGATACCTGGGAAATTGATGCGATGATGCTCAAATATGGTGCTATGACCAAGGTAATGTAGATTGTCAAATAGAATGGAAGGCCCAAGACTTGTTTTTTAGTAACGTAAGACTTGTTTTTTTAGTAACGTTCAAAGTTTATACAAAATATGAAGCTTATGTACAATGACTTGTCTGTGTAGGAACATTCAAAGTTTAGACAAATTATGAAGCTTACGTACAATGCCTTTAATCTAATATTTGTCTTCGCAAAAGCAATTCAATGTTCATGCAGATAATGAAGCATGCGTGGTTCCAATACCTTACATAAGCATATGCTATTCAACAAAGTGAGGCTCTATTGTTTAGTGAGATATATTAATTAATATTAAGATATTTTTCATTGATCATATAAAGCAAAGCCAAAGAATCATCTCTACTAAACTTGCTTGATATGAAATGTTTAGTGAGATATATTAATTAATATTAAGATATTTTTCATTGATCATAGAAAGCAAAGCCAAAGAATCATCTCTATTAGACTTGCTTGATATGAAAAAGTTAAGACATAAAGAGTTAGGAGAAGGACAAAAATAATCAAGAGATAAAATGATAAATTAATAGAAAAAAGAGGCAAAATTGATAGGGTAATAGAAGATTTTGAGATATGATAATAAACCCTACTAAGAATGAAATAAACTAAAACATAAACTAACTTTTTATCAATAAATGATAAAAAGACTTTTGCAATTGTATATCGAAGAATATACTAAATAATAAAATGATTAATTAAATAATTTTTTAAGGAGTCTTATGATGTACTTATATGCATTGATTGGTGAGAAGGTGGAATTGTATGTGTACTATAAGTTTTCATTATCCTAATGATATTGTTATTATTTGCTATTCTAGACCGAGCCTACGCAAGAGAAAACCCACAGTTTGGGTGGGGTGCTATCATTGAGATTATGAGAGACAAGGTTAAGCTTGGACACCCTTTGGGATAGTGTAACCCCCAAAATTAGTTCCCACCCTCAACCCCTCATGAATTTTGAATAGATGGGGACTAAACCTCACACAAACCAACGAGTCTACACCTCATGGGTATTATTATTATAATTATATTGAGGCACAATACATTTTTTTAAGGTGTTGCTTATTCTATAAATCTATATATCATTATGTTACACATGGACAATATTAATGCTTATCTATATATCATTATGTTACACATGGAAAAATATTTTGTTTCGGGCATTTAGCGTCTAACACTTTGGGGGGTTTTAACGATAAACTCAAACAATTACTAGGGACTAGTTCTAAAAAGTTCTAATATAGTTGAAGGGCATTTTGTTGTGTTTTTGTTCATATAATAATGACATCACAAAAAAAGAGTCTTGGCTTGTTGCACATTGTGTTTTCTTTCACAAGAATAAGATGTCATTGATGTCAAAGGGGATGTATAAGACCATCCTATATCCATCTTAACTCTGGATCTACCAAGCATCGAGAGGGATCAAATCTCTTTTCACTCTAAAAGAGGTTTGTATATCAAAAAATTTGATCCCTCTAGGCACTTGATATCTCGAGAGTTAAGATGGATCTAGGCTCGTTTAATTTTCCCTTAAATAACTATATTCCACATGAATACCATGGGTTCTTAATATCATGGGCAATTTTTATTTTATTTGACCTAGTTAAAATGTTTACATTACATTATGTTATTTTTTTAATTTAATTTAATCTGACTTATTTTATTTTTAGTTTTGTACAAGTTGACTAGTCAAAATGTTGTAACAATTAGTATTATTATTATTATTTTTAATTTAATATGTTTCTTATTTTATTTTATTTCCACCATGTCAAGATGTTTATAGTCAATCCAAAATCTCCCCCATACATGGTTGCTTTCATATTTAATTTAGAAGATATTTTATCAAACTAAAATAAAATATTTTGATTTGGAAATGAGTTATGGTTTTTGAGCATGTGGTATTAATAACCCATGGTATTGGCCCATGGTATTGTAAAAAAACTATTTGCAAGTTAATAATATCCATGGTAAAATAGAGGTGAATACACATGGTTAAGAATCTTGTTATATTGTAAGTTTATTGCCAAAATCTCCCCCAGACATGTTTGCTTTCATATTTAATTTAGAAGATATAAGATCAACTAAAATAAAATATATATAAGATATTTTGATTTGGAAATGAGTTATGGTTTTTGGGCATGTGGTATTAATAAGCCATGGTATTGTAAAAAAACCTATTTGCAAGTTAATAATATCCATGGTAAAATAGAGGTGAATATACATGGTTAAGAATCTTGTTATATTGTAAGAATTAAGTTTTTATGTGCTTATTAATTAAAATTAGATATTGCTACGAAATCATTTTTTTACACCACTACATCTCCTCAATGCCTTTTTGCTTTAGATTTAATTTAAAAAACATTATAAAATTAAATTAAACTAAAATATTTAAAAAATTGTTAACATACAATCTTTCTTACATTACACCTAACGCCTACACATCTCCCTAGTACTTAGCTGTAGAGTGCCTCTCGACGCAACAACAAAGGTATCACTCATGCAAGAGTACTCTTGTTAATTTGGTAGCTTAGGGAGAAATTCCCTTTATTTGGAAGCCTTCCTCATCCAAAGAACCCCCTACTAGCCCTTGCAAGAATTTAATGTGGTCAAGGAAAAATATTATTTTTGATGAGAAACCCACATGTGCACAAAAGTACAAGTCAGTCTGGGCAAGCTAATTCGGCCTCCAAAGACATATGCATAAACCTCATGTCACATCACTTTTGAGCATCATCGCACATCTCTTGGATGGTTTGTGTAGCTTTGAAATTGCAGGTCCGAGGCCACACATGTAAAGGAGAGAGAGGGAGAATTTGTTGACCGATTTTTACTTTAGTTTGGCATTGTTTTGACCAACGTTGATCATGGAGTTTTTGACCTTGTTTGACCAAATCTGATCTGTTTAGGAGGTCGAGTTTAGGGACAGTTTGACCAAATTTTGTTGGGCACTTTCACCCATGTTGACCATAGGTATGCACCTAGGGTTTCCCTAGGCCAATGAGTTGACTTTGACTGAATTTTGTGGAATTTTTATTGACTATTTTGACTTGGTTTAACCGATCTTGGAAGGTTGAATTTGTCGTTGCTTTGACCAAATTGTTTGGAGGAATGTTGATTATTAATTGATTAAGGATGCCGCTATTGCTGCTGTCTTTGACCAAATTTGCGAATTTTGACTTTGGATTAGATTTGACTTGTTGGTTCATCTTTCACTGAATATTGATTGTTTGTTTTGGATAGTCAAATCTGTTGACCTTTGACTCTTTGTTGATGAATTGGAACATTATATCTCTATGCTGAACATTTGATGACAATATAATAGAAGAAGAATTTTGAAAGGGCTTTCCCTCATGATCGATGAACCTTACAATGAAAATTCTATAAGAGAATATTGAGGATCTTGCATATCCTATTCTGCAGATGTTATCTTTAGACTGATGTATGATGAGTCTATCCTAGCTGACCTCTTCCTATTTCATAAGTATCTTTCAATGAGTTTTTCAAGAGCTATATCCTATAGATTTTCATCCCAGACATTTTACATGTTACCTGTATCATGAGTTCTTAATGCTTTTACCATGATGCACTTCTCTATATCTTATTTATAAAGTTTTTTTCCTATATAGAAGAAGGAGGTCATCTTAGTCATAGTAGAGATCTCTTACTTCCTCCTTCTTCGGCGTCTTTGTTTCATCTTCTTCCACTTCTCCGGTAATATGAGCTTCTTGTTTTTATTGTTCCTTTTAATTTTAGGACAATCTCTTGTATAGTGCCCATATTCATGACAGCGAAAGCGTAACACCTTAGCCATATTCTTCCTTTTCTTTTGAGGACCGAATTTTCATTCGATCTCACATCACTTTTTGCCTTCAATCTGGTTTCTTCAATTTTGAAAAATGACCATAGATATTGGAAAGGGGTAGCTTATTTCTTCCCAGAAATACTTGAAGTAAAGTTTCCCCATTCCTCTGGTAGTGAATTCAATACTACAATGGTCATTTATTTGTCAGGAATTATTTCACCCAAATCCTATAGTTGATCTCTTATTTCTGAAATCCTCATAAAGTATGAGGGTATTCCTTCGTGTTTCGAGATCTTCGATTTGTAGAGTTCTTACCTTAGAGAGAAAAAAATCTCCCGTAGTACTTATGGAGAATAACTCTACCAGTTTTTCATATATTGCTTTTGAAGTGTCTAATTTTGATACATATGGGATGAGAGAGTCCTTGATGGATTCTATGAGAATTCTTTGGGTCGTCACTTCCCCTTTCATGTATTTATCATGTGCTTGAGTATCCTCTTTGGAAGGTTGGGTTATAGATCCCTTGATGTGATCCATGATTTCATTATCAATGAGGTTTAGGTCTGCTCTTTTCTTCCATGCAAGGAAATTTGAAGCCCCAACTAGTTTTTTGCTTTCCTTACAAAAGGACATTTTGGTAGTTTTAGAAGAAGTCATATACTTACTTGAGTTAATGCTGCTTCTTCCACTCAATTTTTTTTAACCATTTTTAAGATGAAGACAATATTCTTCGATCTAGCCTTCCTTAGTATTTGAAAAGATTACACTCCTCAGATGATGGATGAGTGATGATTTAAGAAATGCTTCTAGGGTTTTGGTCTTTCTTTTTGCTTCCTTCTTGATGATGATTCTAGGACTCTTGCTAAAGTAGATTTCTTCAATCTAGGGTTTTGATTTATTGCTTGATATCTTTTTTCTCACTTTGATCCTTCCTTGAAACTCGATCTTTGTGTGTCTTCTTGATTAGATGCCCCTTCTTGACTTTAGCACCTTAGCTCAGATACCATGTTGAGAAATCTAGGGCATCAATGGTCAAGTGATTTATTTACTTATGATAACTGCTTGTGATAATATTTTGAATCTTAATTATAATCTTCTCTTTTGTAGTACTTATTATTGTGTTCTTTTCATCAAGACAATTACCATATCATGAACACATAGAGAGACAAGAGACACAATATATTGGCTTGTTCGCTGTTGTAACATCCTTTTGCATTTTACATTTACATGTCAAAAAGAAAAGAGAAATAATAAAAATAAAAATAAAAATAAAAATATATAAAGAAAAGAAAATGAAAAATAAAAAGGGATATAAAAAAATGAATATGAGAAAAATGACAAAAACATGAAATGAATCCCTAGAAAAATAAAACTAGCGAGCAAGTTGAAATGTTGCTTTCAAAATTTAAAAATGTTAATTTTTTAGATTTAAACCTTGGTTATTTGATTTTTATTATGTATTTGATAAAGTTATAATACGACAAAGTTATTTTGTTGTTTGCAAATAAAGGCTGCGCTAAAATTAACGGTGGCGATTTGTCCCGCCAAGATCTACAACGGACAAAGTATGTCGACCTCCCCTGCACCCCTGACAGTTAACATGAAGGGGGGGGGGTGCTGAAAAGTGGTTTCTCTTGAAACTACCAAGGAAGATGTGGTAGATGCTGGACCATTTCATGGGGTTAGCTCCCAATACTTCTTACTGCTAGCACCCCCCCGAAAAACCACCTCCGCCTCCTGCCAACGACTTGTACTTCCGCCACTTCGCTTCTTCCACGTGTCTTCCCCTTCACCACTCCTTCCCCTTCATATAGACCGTTACCCCTTGCAACTCCACTTATGCTATGCGTCCTTCCACGCCACTTCCTCCACGTAATATATCCGTTAATGCTCAAAATATTCCGCCAAATCTCTTATGAATGTTATCTCATCATTCCCGCCATATAACCTTTTGCTAATAAAACCTCTCTACTCCCCAGATGTTAACCTTTTCGTTATCAAACCAATTCAAATGTTATAAATCCTTTGATTCCAATAATTGCTTTCCTTTTTCTCATCATTGATTCCGTAGGAGGAAAGAAAACTACCACCAACTGCCAACATTCGACATCAATTTTCTTGCACACAGTCAACAACTTTCATGGGTAATCTTGTTCTTTGGAATTTATATCAAGCTTTTCTCCAGTATTATTTTTCTATATACCCTCCTTCACTTTCACGATGTCAAACCGTAAAGGAAAGGGAAAGGCTATAGAGTCAAATCCCCTTATTCCCCCAGTACCAGATTTTGACAAGGCTCCCCTAATAGACACCCAATACAAAATTGTAGAAACCCTGTCTGAATTTGACCTCTACGAGCTCCATAACTGGGCAAAGAAAAAATACCTGGATAAAAGTGATGAATTAAGTGTTTGGGAATCCTTTCTCCCACAAATTGTTTCCCCCCAGACTCACTTCTTTCGTGAGTTCTCTGTCTGGTGCCACCTTAGATATTTGCCAAGTCAAAGGGCAGTCATTTCCCAGAACAATGAAATCATTTTCTCCATTTCCCCTGAAAACATCTGTAACGCCCAACAAATTGAATATTAGGCCTCCCATCATCCTTTTTTTTCTGTTGATATTTTAATGGAATTATATAACAAACTGACATTCCCTCAGAGAGCCCATATTTTTGAGTATTTTCTTCCCGAAAATGTTGAATTACCCAGGACCAGTCCCCCATATCTAGCTTCAATTTTCCCTGAAATGTCCAAGCAAGTGATTTCTATGGTAACCTGACTGCTTGGGTACCATAATGATCAGTGGGTAGACGAGATAGTGTTAGGATTTTTATCTACTTTTGCATTTGGCAAACAACCCTCCCTCCTTTTCAATTATAGTCAGTTTTTGGCCAACTCAATCCATGACCAGTTTGTCAATTTCAAAGCAGAAGGTGTCTTTAAGTATCAATCAGTCCTAGTTTACCTTATGCTATTTTATCAGTCAGACAAATTTAAATTCCCTTTACAGAAGATAGATAGCGAAGGTAACCCTTGGTCAGTCATTCACTGGACTTCTCTGGTTAGAAATAACTCAGAGGAGTATTCTTATACTGATTATGTTGATAAATTTTATATACCTCACTATGTTTGTTAAGAAGTGATGTAATCCCAAGGATTTCACCAGAGATAAAGAATTTTTACACTTTTCAGAGCAAGCCAAAGTTGGAGACTGGTATTTATACCAGAACTACACTGAGATTAGAGTTTATGGATCAGAATTGCCTCCTTACAGGTTGCCAATTTTTGTACCTATTAGGATCTTTGCATTGGAATACTCTAGGAAAATGTTAAATATGGATGAAGTGCATTTTGTCTCTTACAAGAAGAAAACACAATTCAAATTAAAAGCTCATATAGGGCCCTACATCATCAACACCAGAGCTGCAACAAAGGAAATAGATGCAATCTTGAGTCAAATGAAATTCAAACTCAATTTTTCTTGGTCTTATGATCCTCGGGGCATCATTTCCAAGCTCAGATTGGAACAGAAAAGTACTTCCTATGCACACACATCAAGGCCTGAGATTGAACAATATGCCAATCAGGAAGAATGGATAGAAGGTACTTTACAGGAAGCTGAAGAACGATTGTTTAGTTAGTCATCCATGCAAACACCTATTTCTAAAGAAAATATATTCAAAAGGGATAGAGAAGACATGTCCCCAACTGACTCTAAAGCTGCACAATTTCTTGTTTTCAAAAGGAAAAAGACCAAAGACCATAATAATACTCAGAAGTTAGATTCTAAAGTCAATCTTCAAGTGATCACTATTCAAAATGAAACTCCAGATGAAGGGGACACAAAGCAGCAGGAGCATCTACAAGCACAGGTACAGTGGCAAAAACTTCAGCAAGGACTACAGTTTCAGAATCTACAGAAGAGCTTACCAGAGCTATGGATGAATTATCAACAGTTCAGTTAAAAAAAGAAAAATTGTTAGCAAAATTGGTTAAAATGGAAGAGAATAAACTTAAAACTGATAATGCATATTTGTTAGAACTCTAGAAAAACTACAAACTCATGCAATAGGTACAAAAATATGAAGACCAGTACTTTGTCATTCAAATGTTAGAAGAGGCTAAGAAAAATATTTGGTAGAATATAAATGGCAACATAATAGACATGTGGCCTTCAATACATATTATTTTTGAACAGGAAGAACTTGTGCACAAAGTTAAGGCAACAATAGAAAATACAAAGGTAGATTTGGAGCACAGGCCAAAAGAAGCACAAAAGATCATCAAGCAACTAAATTCCAAAACCAAGGAGGAACTAGACTTGAACATTCCAGACAGAAAAACAATAGTCATGGAGGTTAAGAGGATCTTGACCAAAAATAATTTGATGATACAGTTGGAAAATAAATGCAAAGATCTTGAGTTGCAGGTTAGAAGGTTCAACAAAAAATTTACATTGCTGCAGGAAAAAGGCTTGCCTACTCTCAGGAATTATAATGGCCAATTGATCCCATTAGAAAACTACCAAGAACAACTGTGCAACATAGGTGTTGATGCTTCCAAGTTTACAAAATCTAAAGGAATTATCAGTGGGGAAGCATTCATACAGGGAATACAATTTGATTTAAATATCTAGCACGAGGTCCACCACCTTTTTGTAAATAAACCAACTTTTGACACTTACACTAAGGTGGATGAAAGATTTAGAAATATGGTTAGCTTTTCTATCCCAAGTGAAGAAAGGTGGGACCAGTTGCTAGAATTGATCGAGTGAAGTATAACTAAAGGAACAACATTTCCAACAAAGTAGCAATAGTCATCACCAGACTCCTACATAGCCTCAACAACGCAACAAATTTTCAGCAGATTTTCCTATTTTTTCCTCTATATCTAAAAATATCTGTGTCTTTAAACAAATATTATTTTGTAAATGTATTTTATTTGAAGTCCGATTTGATATGTAAAAGTTTCTATAAATACTTAGAATAAAGACTTAGAAATGGTTGAACCATTGTGATAGACTTTTGAGCAGACTTGTATCCTTCGAAGTTATTTATGAAATAATAAAAGGATTCTAAATTCATTTCAAAACAATTTGTGTCCTTGTAAGTTCTTCTTTGTCATTATATTTTCACTCTATTTTAATCTGCATATGCTTGAAGTTTATGGGAGTTCTGGGTATGATAATATTGAGTTTCAATTTATCTGAAATCCCCCATGAAGTTATAATCCTTTACAGAGATTAGTTAATTAAAATGTCTGTTTGATTTAACTCCTCTACATCATTAAATTGTCATCTTCCCTTAAGTTTCAAACATATATTGTTTGGCTGTAAAAGTATTTTACACGCATCCACTGTATATGACTAGTTAAATAATCTGTTTGATGTTTAACAAATCATATAGTTTCTAAAGTTTCAACCTTACATATATTATCAAAGCTAAATTACTGTTAGAGGTGAAGAATCAACCCTTCTAATAAATCATAAGTAATTAAGAAATTGCACCTGTTTAAACAGTTTAGAGCTTTGGTCATCCAAAAACTTTAAAAACCAACAAAACATTATAGATGCTTTGGCATAATTCCTAACCTAGAATTATCTTTAGAGGTACAACATTAGACTGGCACCGTTGTCGGGGATAAAAAAATATTGAATTATTTTTCCCTGGGAAAATGATTAAGCTTACGTTTTAACGGTGAATAAAAGGTTAGTAGGTTAAAACCGTTAACCTGGCGATTCCACAAAAATAAACTAGCTTCACGTAGACACGCTAGGTCTCTCTCTGATCAACAACTTTATTCTCCACTATCAGATCCCGAGAGACTGGTAAGAATTGCCTCTGCAAGAAAAATACTAGAAGCCTCTACTTCTGCTTCTGTAATACATCCATCTGAAGTTGTTTCTGAAACTGATACTTTTAGAGCTGTCCCAATCCCTCCTGAATTATCAGATCTACCACCAAAAGTGTTAGATTTTCTATCTAAAGGAGTTGATTTGCAGTCAACTCTTCTAGTTTATCAGTTAGAATCTTACCAGATTCCTGAAACCCTTTATGTATCCCCTAAATCAGAAACAGAACTAGGTCTAGATTTACCAGAATTAAAGCCTAGTGATTTTATTTCTTCAGTAATTCACACTTACCCATCTACTTCTGTTAGTTTTTAGGACAAATTTTCTGTTTACACAAATCCTTTCTTGATAATGAAGGAAAGTTTGGTCCAGAAGAACATAAGTTAGTCATTCAAACACCAATAAAAATAAAAACTTCCAGAAATTCTTCCAACTCATCTTCACCCCCTACAACTCCTAAAAGCTCATCCTCATCCCCTTCACCATCTTCATCTTCTCAAAATTCATCTTCATCCTCCTCATCTTCATCTAATCAAATGGCTGGTTTTAGACCTATTATTCAGGCCCATTATGCAACATTAGTCCTTCCTAATCAACTAAATAATTTTCCAGATGGATATCTAAAGCACCTACCTAGATTCAATGGGGAAACTAGTTTGTTTGCTGAAGATCATCTGGAAACTTTCTTAGACTTTGTTGATAATATGAATATAGAACATGAAGATGTTTACATGAGATTGTTTGTTCAATCTCTTGAAGGCAATGTTAGGATTTGGTTTAGACAATTGCGAGCTAACTCTATCCCCTCCTGGAATGAATTAATTACCATCTTTAAAAACCAATGGGGAGTTAAAAAGGATCCAATTTACTATCTGACTGAGTTTGATGACCTAAAAAGAAACCCTGGTGAACCTGTGGCTGATTTTATAAAATGATTTAATAAAATTTACAATAAAATGCCACCAGACTGTAAACCACTAGTAGCTTCTACCAAAGTTAGGTTCTCTAAAGGATTTGATGATGATTTTGTTGTTATGCTTAGAGAAAGAACATCTGTAACCCTAGCAGATATGTAGACTAATGCTATTGAGGTTGAGGCTAATAGATCAGCCTCAGCCAAACTCAAAGAAAAGGTTGAAAAAGATGAAAGGAAAATGAAAGCTAGGGAGGAAGGAACTTCTTCCTCTAAAAGTAAGAGTGAGGATCATAAAATCGATGAAATCACTTCCTTGCTTAGAAATATTTCAAATAGGATTTAAAATATTGAAACACAACCTAGAGCTATTCAACAAACATCAAACATACCTCAGGTTCAGTACAAAAGACGTTTTAAACCCCAGATCTTGCAAAGGCCCAACCTTGATCAACAAATTCAACCACCGTTGATGATTGATGATCAAGAAAATGAAGAAGTTGGACCATTAGTTACCAACAATATAAATTATTTCGATGATCCATCATAGAAAAATGCTATTATTTCAGTTTCCAATGATCAAGCTTTAATTCAAAATCAAGAAACTTCTCAGGTTTCTAAATATCAAGCCTTCTTAGAGTTTCTAATAGCATAATTAAATAGAAGGTATGATTTAAGGCCTAGACCAGGCCCTGGTAGGCCAGCTAAGAATGTCACAATAAATGAGCCTCCAGTAAAAACTATTGAAACCCAAACAACTGTGATTCAACCATTAACTCAACCCAATGAACATAATACATTTGAAAATACTATTCCAACAACTTTTAATGTAGAGAAAGAGTTAGAGAGAGTCAAAATCCCTGTTCCACTGTCTGAACTCTCCAAAAACCCAGGATACAAAAACCAAGTATCAAAGTGGATCCAATCCTCAAGTATAGATGCTGAGGGGGATATGATTAGTTTACAGGATGAAAAACCTTCAGTGGTTTTTGGTCCTAGTTCTGACATGATTGATGAGAATGTTCCTCCCTTTTATGTTACTCTCAAAGTTCATGATTTTATTCTATATAACTGTATGTTAGACTCTGGGGCCTCTCACAATTTGATGCCCAAAGTAATCATGGATCAATTGCAATTGCAAATTACCATACCTTACCGTGATTTGTACACCTTTGACTCCAAGAAAGTTCCTTGTCTCGAACTAATCAAAGACATAGTTGTAATTTTAACACAAATCCCTGTAAAGAGTGTAGTTCTAGATATTGTGGTCACATATATCCCCCCCAAAATTGGAATGATTTTATCTAGATCATGTTGTGCCAAATTAGGGGGAAGTATGCAAATGGATATATCTTATGCTACTATTCCTGTATATGGGGGTGAACATCTTAGGTTATACAGAGAGGTAAGATTCATTAATACTGTTTGTAAGGATAATCAAGCAATAAATCATCCGATTTATGTTGTTGATCAGGATTTTGGATGTTTCACATTATCATCTAATGATCTCCAAAATTCCCAACTTAACATTGAGCAGATCGTGAATAAACCTAAATGTATAAAAACTGATGTGTGGAAGTTATACTTTGATGGGGCTTTTTCTAAAGATGGGGCTGGAGCAGGAATTGTATTAATTTCTCCAGATAAAGAAAACATAACCCAATCCTTTAAGTTAGACTTCGATGTTACTAATAATGTAGCAGAATATGAAGCCCTACTTTTAGGCCTTGAGTTAGCTAAAATTTTGAAAGTTCAAAACTTAAGTGTTTTCAATGACTTAGAATTAATTGTAAAACAAGTAAGAAATCTATGGCAAGTAAAAAATCCTAGGCTTAGATCTTACCGAAATGAGGTATAAAATTCTACAGAGAACTATTTTCTAACCTTCAACATTACAACAATCCCAAGAGATGAGAACATTTATGCAGACTCTTTAGCAGTTTCTACTAGCTCCTTTAAAACTCTTGATCCAATGCAGCTACAATATCAAATTCAGGTAAAATATAGGCCTTCAATCCATGACAATCTTAAACATTGGCAAGTGTTTGAAGATGATGAACAATTGAAGATTTTTTTTGCAGGCAATTGATGAATTTCATCCTTACAAATTCAGGAAAAACAAATTATTGATCATATGTCAACTCATGAAAACGAAGCTTCACAGTTAAATAATAAGATAGCTGATCATAATATCCTCCAATTGCCAAACAATTACATTCCCAAGGGTCTAATCCCTCTTGAAAAGATTTTTGACAATAATGATGTTCTAAAAAATTCGTTATTTAATACACAACAAGAGAGTATAGAAGACTGTAACATTGGAACTCATGAAAAAATTAAGAATGTGAAAATTTCAGCATCATTACCTAAGGACATAAAAGACAAGTATATCAATATTTTAAAGCATTATAAAGATGTCTTTGCCTAGTCCTATGAAGAGCTCAAAACTTATGACACAAATCTTATTGAGCATAAGATCCGTCTAAAACCAGAAGCCAAACCATTCCAAGTAGAAATTAAGAAGAATAAATCCAATTTTGCTTCCAACCATTGAGAAAGAACTAAAGAAATTGCTGGATGCCAAGATTATTGTTCCTCTTAGATATTCTGAGTGGATTGCAAATTTAGTTCCTGTAAGAAAGAAAAATGGTGAAATTAGACTATGTGTGGATTTTAGAAATCTGAACAAATTATCCTTAAAAGACAATTATCCATTGCCTAAAATGGATGAATTACTCCAAAGAGTTTCAGGTTCTAATAAAATATCCATGCTAGATGGTTTTTCTGGATACAACCATATTTTGGTAAGTCCAAAAGACAAAGAAAAAACAACATTCACAACTCCCTGGGGTACATTTATGTATGCTAGGATGCCATTTGGCTTAACCAATGCAGGAGCAACATTTCAAAGAGCAATGGATTTAGCTTTTGTTGGTAAAATTAATAAGTTTATTGTTATTTATCTGGATGATCTAACTGTGTTTTCAAACTCCGATGAAAAGCACTTGAGAAAGGTTTTTGATAGGTGCAAACAATTCAGAATTTTGCTCAACCCAGTGAAATCTCTGTTTGCTGTAAAGGAAGGAAAGTTACTTGGCCACATCATCTCAAAAGGAGGAGTGGTAATTGATCCAAAACGAGTCTCAGCCATTGAGGTAATTAGTCTACCCAGAAATAAAAAAGAAATTCAAGCCTTTTTAGGAAAGATTAATTTTCTAAGGATATTTATACCAAACTATGCTAAGATTATTAAAGATATTACTGATATGTTAAAGAAAGATCATGAGGTTAAATGGATAGTGTAGGCTAGATATGCATTTACACAAATAAAAAAGGCTATTTCTGAAGCCCCAGTACTAGCCAGTCTTGATTATACAAAGCCCTTTAACATTTTCTCTTTTGCTTCTGACACCACTTTAACTGCTGTTTTACTGCAAAAGAATGATAACCAAGATGACCAACCAATTGCCTTCTTTAGTAAAGTTATGAGAGATGCAGAGCTAAAATATGACATCATTGAAAAACAAGCCTATTCCCTTGTACAAGCTCTAAAAGCTTTCAGAACTTATGTCCTTCATTCCCCTATTACTGCGTATGTCCCAAATAACACTGTCAAAACCGTTTTGACCCAACCTGATACAAATGGTATGAGAGGGATATGGATAGCTAAAATTCTTGAATTTGATCTAGACATCAAATCTACTAAGCTAGTAAAATGACAAGGTTTAGCCAAGCTGTTGGCTGAATCTAACTGTAAAGTTCTGGGAATAAGCACTATCATGCAGGTATCAGGAGAGAAGAATCCACAAGAACCTTCCTCTAGTTTAGCAGAAGAGAATCCACAAGAGCCTTATTCTTCTACAGACTCAACTCCTCTTCCCCTTCATATTGAGGAAAAGTTCCTGTTATCTGAATGGTATGCTGATATTGTACACTTTCTTCATGATTTTGAGTACCTCTTGATTTCACAAAAAATTAATGCAGAACTCTTAGATTAAAGGCATTTAAATATTGTATTATCAATGCTAACCTATATTGGAAAGATCCATTAAATATCTTAGTTCTATTCTTGATTGAGAGTGAAAGAGAAGGTGTTATTGATCAATTTCATGAGGGACTATGTGGGGGTCATTATGATTGGAGAGAAACAACACACAAGATTTTGAGAGCAGGTTTCTATTGGCCAAAGTTGTTTTCACAGGTTGGGGCAAAAGTCAGAAGTTGCATTCCATGTCAAATTTTTGTTGGCAAGCAAAGATTAGCAACACTCCCCCTTGTTCCAGTTTTGATTGAGGCACCCTTTTTACAATGGGGATTAGATTTCATTGGAGAGATACATCCAACTTCCAACAATCAGCACAGATGGATCTTAACTTCCACAAATTACTTTACAAAGTGGGTATAAGCCATCCCAATAAAAAATGATACAGATACTGTTGTCATTAAATTTATCGAGGAAAATGTGTTATCTAGATTTGGATGTCCTCAATAGATAGTCACGGATAATGCATAGAAATTTAGTAGTGTTAAAATGATATATTTTTTTTCTAGAAATATCATATTTTATTGCAACATTCTACTCCATACTACCCTCAAGGGAATGGATTGGCAGAGTCATCTACTAAGAGTTTGGTAAAAGTGATAAAAAAGGTACTTACAAATCATAAGAGAATCTAGGACAATCATATCAAGTATGTTCTTTGGGCCAACATAATTTCACCCAAAAGATCAATAGGCAAATCCCCTTTTCAGCTTGTCTATGGCACTAAGGCCATTTTTCCTACATAGCTAGCTTTTCCTATCATGAAGTTTTTACAAGAGTCAAATGAAGAGCCTGATGATTTTTCTAGAAGAATCAATCAAATTATAGAATTAAATGAAGATAGAGATGAAGTTCAGTACAAACTTCGTCAATATAAAAACAAGATGAAAAGTTTGTTTGATAGGAAAGCTAGAGAAAGAGATTTCAGGGAAGGAGATTTGGTTTTGAAATGGGATGCCCGAAGAGAAGAAAAAGGGAAACATGGTAAATTTGATTATCTCTGGTTGGGGCCATTCAACATTGCAGAGGTCAAAGGAAACAATACTTTTATTCTGTAGAACCTAGAAGGAAGATATTCTTCATTGCTTGTCAATGGACAGTATCTCAAGCACTATATTCAGTACTGAAAGATGTTACAACCATAGTTCATTGTACATTACTAGTTTTATTTACATTTTCATGGCAAGTGTGATTTTCACAGCAAAGACTCCATAGCCCGAGGAGAAGGCACATGGATCTACATGTTCTCTGCATCTCACAGGGAAACGCAGTCCCCATATGGAGCCGATGTTGTAACATTCTTTTGTATTTTACATTTACATGTCAAAAAGAAAAGAAACAAATAAAATAAAAATATATAAAGAAAATAAAATGAAAAATAAAAAGGGATATAAAAAATGAATATGAGAAAAATGACAAAAATATGAAATGAATCCCTAGAAAAATAAAACTAGCGAGCAAGTTGAAATGCCACTTTCAAAATTTAAAAATGTTAATTTTTCAGTTTTAAACCTTGGTTATTTGATTTTTATTATGTATTTGGTAAAATTATAATAGACAAAGTTATTTTTTCGTTTGCAAATAAAGACTGCGCTAAAATTAACGGTGGCAATTTGTCTCGCCAATATCTATGACGAACAAGGCATTTCGCCCCCCCTTGCACTCCCGATAGTTAACATGAGGTGGGGGGGGGGGGGGGGGGGGCGAAAAGTGGTTTCTCCCGAAACTACCAATGAAGACGTGGCAACTGCTGGGCCATTTCAGGGGGTTACCTCGCAATACTTCTTAGTGCTACCACCCCCTGGAAAACCACCTCTACCTCCCGCCAATCCACTTCTACCACGTGTATTCCACTTCGCCACTCCTTCCTCTCCATATAGATTGTTACCCCTTACCACTCCGCTTCTGCCACTTTTCATGCCACACCACTCCCTCCAAGTCATATATCCGTTAACATTCAAAATCTGCTGCCAAATCTCTCATGAACGCTATCTCATCAATTCCCGCTATATAGTTGTTTGCTAATAAAACCTCTCCGCCCCCTAGATGTTAACCTTTCCATTATCAAACCAGTTCAACTGTTGTATATCCTTTCATGCAAATAATTCTTTTCCTTTTTCTCGTCATTGATCCGGAAGGAGAAAAGAAAACTACCACCAATTGCCAACTTTCGACAACAATTTTCCTGCACACAGTCAACGAATTTCACGGGTAATCTCGTTCTTCAGAATTTTTGTCAAGCTTTTCTCCAGTCTTATTTTTGTATATACCCTCCTTCACTTTCACATTGTAAAACCGTAAAGGAAAGGGAAAGGCTATAGATTCAAACCACATTATTCCCCCAACACCATATTTTGACAAGGCTCCTCTAATAGACACCCAATGGAAAATTGCAGGAACCCTGTCTGAATTTTACCTCTACGAGCTCCATAACTGGGAAAAGAAAAAGTACCTGGATAAAAGTGATGAATTAAGTGTCTGGGAATCCTTTCTCCCACAATTTTTTTCCCCCAGACTCACTTCTTTCCTGAGTTCTCTATCTGGTGCCACCTTAGATATTTTCCAAGTCAAAGGGCAGTCATTTCCCAAAACAATGAAATCATTTTCTCCATTTCCCCTGAAAGCATCTGTAAGGCCCTGCAAATTGAATATCAGGCCTCCCATCATCCTTTTTCTGCTGATATTTTAATGGAATTATATAACAAACTGACATTCCCTCAGAGAGCCCATATTTTTGAGTATTTTCTTCTCGAAAATGCGAAATTACCTAGGACTAGTCCCCCATATCCAACTTCAATTTTCCGTGAAATGTCCAAGCAGGTGATTTCTATGGTAACCTGACTACTTGGGTACCATAATGATCAGTGGGTAGACAAGATAGTGTTAGGATTTTTATCTACTTTTGCAGTTGGAAAACAACCCTCCCTCCTTTTCAATTACAATCAGTTTTTGGCCAACTCAATCCATGACCAGTTTGTCAATTTCAAAGAAGAAGGTGTCTTTAAGTATCAGTCAATCCTAGTTTACCTTATGCTATTTTATCAGTCAGACAAATTTAAATTCCATTTACATAAGATAGATAGTGAAGGTAACCCCTGGTCAGTCATTCACTAGACTTATCTGGTTAGAAATAACTCAGAGGAGTATTCTTATACTGATTATGTTGATAAATTTTTATATACCTCACTATGTTTGCTAAGCAGTGATGTAATCCCAAGGATTTCATGAGAGATAAATATTTTTTTACACTTGTCAGAGCAAGCCAAAGTTGGAGACTCGTGTTTATACCACTGAGATCAGAATTGCCTCCTTACAGGTTGCCAATTTTTGTACCTATTAGGATCTTTGCATTGGAATACTCTAGGCAAATGTTAAATATGGATGAAGTGCATTTTGTCTCTTACAAGAAGAAAACACAATTGAAATTAAAATCTCATATAGGGCCCTACATCATCAACACCAGAGCTACAACAAAGGGAATATATGCTATCACGGTTCAAATGAAATTCAAACTTAGTTTTTCTTGGTCTTATGATCCTCAGGGCATCATTTCCAAGCTCATATTGGAACAAAAAAGTACTTCTTATGCACACACATGAAGGCCTGAGATTGAACAATATGCCAATCAGGAAGAATGGACAGAAGGTACTTTACAGGAAGCTGAAGAATGACTGTTCAGTCAGTCATCCATGCAGACACCTATTTATAAAGAAAAGATATTCAAAAGGGATAGAGAAGACATGTCCCCAACTGACTCTGAAGCTGCACAATTTCTTGTTTTCAAAAGGAAAAAGACCAAGGACCATAATAATACTTAGAAGTCAGATTCTCAAGTCAATCCTCAAGTGATCACTATTCAAGATGAAACTCCAAATGAAGGGGACACAAAGTAGTAGGAGAATCTACAGGCACATGTGCAGTGGGAGAAACTTTAACAAGGACTACAGTTTCAGAATCTACATAAGAGCTTACCAGAGATCTGGATGAATTATCAGCAGTTCAGTCAGAACAAGAAAAATTGTTAGCAAAATTGGTTAAAATGGAAGAGAATAAACTTAAAGCTGACAATGCATATTTGTCAGAACTCCAGAAAAACTACAAACTCATGCAAATATGAAGACCAGTCCTTTGTCATTCAAATGTTAGCAAAGGCTAAGAACAATATTTGGAAAAATATAAATGCCAACATAACAGACATGTGGCCTTTAATACAAATTATTTTTGAACAGGAAGAACTTGTGCACAGAGTTAAGGTAGCAATACAAAATACAAAGGTAGATTTAGAGCACAGGCCAGAAGAAGCACAAAAGATAATGAAGCTCCTAAATTCCAAAACCAAGGAGGAACTAGAAGACTTGAACATTCCAGACATAACAACAATAGTCATGGAGGTTAAGAGGATCTTAATGAAAAAGAATTTGATGATATAGTTGGAAAATAAATGCAAATATCTTGAGTTGTAGGTTAGAAGGTTAAAAAAAAATTTACATTGTTGCGGGAAAAAGGCTTGCCTACTCTGAAGAATTCTAATGTCCAATTGATCCCATTAGAAAACTACCAAGAAAATTTGTGCAACATAGGTGTTGATGCTTCCAAGTTTACAAAAACTAAAGGAATATCAGTGGGGAAGCATTCATACAGGGAATTTAAATTTGATTTAAATATCCAATATTCCATAGCAAGAGTTTCTTAAACCACTAGTGGTGTAGCTGTCATAATATATCCTATCCCTCATTTAAGAAACTCTTGCTCAATCTCCTCCCAACTCCAACCAGACATGCAACAGAATGCTCGGTTCACACTTAGCTGAAAAATCACACTTCAAATCCTCAACAAGAAAAGTTTTTGAATGTGGAGCGGGGTGCCATATTTATAACTTTTTTTAAATTCAAACTCCTTTATCTCCTTCAGGCTCTCCTCATAAATGCGAATTTGGCAGCATATTTTCCCAGATTTTCTCCTTAAATGCGTTTCCCCCGCTCCTTGTAATGGAAATTTCCTTCTCAAATCAACTGTAGCAACCCCAACAGTCATATTCTAGACGGAATTCATTAGACCCTTCCCTGCAGTGCAATTACCCCTTCTTCATCGTAGCTTCCTCCATTTGCACCATCCTCCTGAATACCGCACAACCCTCCCTCTTTGACAAAGTCCTTCTTTGGCAAAGTACTTTATAGTCCCATACTTCCTTCCAACTGCTTGTAGCACTAAGACTTTCCTTCATCCATATAGTCATTTCGCAGTCCCAGGGACGGAATCATCCCTGTAGAGCTTCAACCTACTCCCATTTACTCGTCCAGGAAAGAGTTCTCCCTTCAGCTTTGCGAGCTGAACTCCGCTACCATTTGTGATATCTATGATAACATATGGTCCTAGCCAATGCATCCTGAACTTACCAGGGAACTTCGCAAACTTACTATCATACAACAAAACCAAGTCTCCATTCTTAAAATTTCTTTGCTTAATATGTCGATCATGCCATGCCTTTTCCCGAGCTTTCTGTAATTGTTTTTGAAATCTTGCAATAAAGTTATCTTCTTCCAACGCGAGTAGTTGTTACAATCTCTCCTCCATAATATCGTTGTCCTCCATATCTGTAACAACCACAATCCGAAGATTGGGTACTATGTATTCCATAGGCATTACAACTTCCTGTCCATACACCAGTCTAAACAGAGTTTGTTCTGTCAACTTCTTGCAAATAGTCCTGTATGCCCATAAAACTGCTGAAATGTGCACATCCCAATCATTCTTGTTGACGTTGCATAGTTTACTCAGAGCGTTCTCCAAAATTTTGTTGAAAGCGTCAACCGTGCCATTCGCCTGAGGATGCTAAGGTGTGCTTTTTTGATGATGTACTTGAAACTCCTTCGTTAATGCTTCAATAGTGTTGTGCAAGAAATGCAAACCTCTATCGCTCATCAAGATCTTGGGTACCCAAACGTCAACAATATATACTCAAAGATGAAGTGTGTGGCAGTTTCTGCGCTGCATTCCTTTACTGGTTGTGCTTCAACCCACCTGGTTAGATAATCTGTCGTAGTAATAATGTATCACACACCAATCTTCTTTCTCGACAGATTGATCGGTCCAACAAAGTTAAGCACCCACTTATCAAAGGCCTTCGAGGTGACTTGTGGAGTTAGCGGCAACTCATCCTTTCTCAACGATCTTCTGATCCTCTGGCAGACATCAAAAGCACCACGATATTCTTTGGAATCCTTGTGCATCATGGGCCACCATATTCCCGCTCTTAATATCTGCTGCGCACTGGCCTTTCCTAGATAATGTCCTTCTGTGACACCATCATGTGCTTCAGCCAAAATACTATGCTGTTCATGCTCAGGGACATATTTGCGCAATATCTCATCAGGGCCCATTTTATACAAATGTCCAGCAACCAGAGAAAAATCGGTAGCTCGACATACGAGTTCTTTCTTCTGTTGAGTTGTATACTTTGCAGGGGCTACTTTGGTAGACAAAAAGTGGATGATATCAGCAAAATGATCATCAAAAACCCGTACTACAAAAAGTTGTGCATCGGGCAGTCCTTCTTCAATGTTGGTTGGTTCTTCGTCATTCTCAATTCTAGACAAGTGATCTAGCCCAATGTTCAATCGTCCTGGCTTAACTATTACCTCAAAATTGTACTCTTGGAACAACAATAGCCACCTGTAGATCTTCCCCCCCAACACAGGCTTGTTCACCAAGTACTTTAGCACAGAATGGTCCGTGAACATCTTGAAGTGCGCGCCTAATAAGTAATGTCTGAATTTTTGCAGTGCGTACACCATAGCTAAGCCCTCTCGTTCTGTTGTGGAATAATTTCTTTCTTTCTTAGATAGCTTTTGACTCGCAAATGTGATGGGGTGATCAATACTCCCTTCTCCTGGTTGCGCTAAGACAACCCCCAAAGCTATGCATGACACATCTTCATGGACGTGAAATTCCTTCTTCTAATCCGAAAACACCAGAATTGACGCAATGACCATTTTTTCCTTTAAGATGTCAAGGCTCTCCTGACATTCATCGTCCCAACAAAAGGTAGCATCTTTCTTTAGTAACTTTTCCATCGACGCAGTGATCTGCACGTAAGCCTTTATGAACTTCCGATAGTAACCAGTATGTCCTAGAGTCATGCATAGCTGCTTTACATTCCTCGGTGGATCCAAATTGATAATAACAACAATTTTGGCAGGGTCCACCATCAACCCTTGTTTGCAAACAACATGTCCCAATAATATCCCATATGGTACACAAAAAATTCACTTCTTTAGATTCAACGAAATCTGATATTTTCTGTAGGTATCTAACATCAAGCGCAAACTCGAAACATGCTTCTTTATCGGTCCAAAGATTGTCCATCCATCAAAGTAAACCTCCAGAAATTTATGGATGAATTCCTTAAATGCTACGATGACCACCTTGGAGAATATCACAGGTGCATTCTTCAGCCCAAATGGCATGACTGTATACTGAAACGATCCCCATTCAGTAGCAAAATTGGTCTTACTCCTATCCTTCGGCGCGATCTTGATCTGATGGTACCCTGAAAACCCATCTGTGAAGGAGTAGGCCTCATGTCCTCCAACATTCTCTAAAACTTCATCAGTGAACAATGTTGGAAATGGATCATGTACGCATGCATCATTCAACTTTCTTAAATCAACAAAAATCCTTATTTCTCCCTTAGTATTTTTCTCCTGCACTACCATTGGGCTTACCCATTCAGATTCTTCCAAAGGTTCAATTATTTCGGCTGCGAGCATATTATCAATCTCCTGCTTCACCTTTTCCTAGTATTTTTGGTTTAGCCTATATGGTCGCTGTTTTATAGGTTTCACATCTTGCTTCAAAGTGATCTTCATTACGCCCAGATTGCCTACAATGCCTTTCAGCTTCGAAAACTTCGTCGGAAATAGATCTTGGTACTCATGCAATAATTCAGAAACCTTTCCTACTGTATCCTCATCCCAATAATCACCAATGCGTGCAAACTTGGGCTCCTCTTTTGAACCTATATTAACTTGCTTCGTCTTAACAAGCTGTGATATGTCAGGTATCTAAACATTTGGTCCCGTAACCTCGCGTTGTCCTTCCGATTCATGGATGTTTCTATTGCACGGATCCTCCTTGCCTTCTTCCGTGGTTATATTATAGCATTCTAAATAATGTTGCAAATGTGCATTCTAGTTAGGATGTATCCAAGTCGTAGGCTCTTTCGATGTCCAGAAAATTGTTGCATTGATCTCCCGAAGTGCATCATATATACAATAAAACCCATCTTCAAAACTAAAAGTCAGTACAAATTTTTCCTTCATATTATACTAGGCAGTAGTGCCATGACACAACTCCATTTCCAGATACCAATTCGTTGGTATTACATCCAAAGTATGATATAATATGTGTAGCCACTCTAGTTGAGGTTCTTCACCCCACGCTTTATCCCAATGAGACAAATTTTCTCGAGGATCATCCTTACCATTATATTTCTTGGTGAGCCTTGTGTTTGCATAACCAAACATGTGCCTCATCAATCGACGGTACTCCCTCCAATCTCCTATATTATATTTATGTGTGCCCCACCATCACATAGGCGTAGCCCTCAAAGCTATATCCAAGGCCTGGAATCGTTGTTCTTCTGGTACATCCCTTTCAAAACTATCAAGAAATACGCTAACATCACCTATCCCATCATAATATGGCAAATTACGTACCTCGGTTGATATGCAACAAAGAGATTTTGTCAATTTATTACAACGCAGAGTAGAAACTTCGTGCAACCAGTTCTGCCAGTTCTCCAATTCTTCATCTGAGTCTGAATGACATGAATTATCCTTCCATCTGCGGTGGGGTTGATCTAATCCTCATCTCGTGGAGTTAACTT
Source organism: Pinus tabuliformis (assembly GCA_031772625.1). Classification (NCBI taxonomy): domain Eukaryota; kingdom Viridiplantae; phylum Streptophyta; class Pinopsida; order Pinales; family Pinaceae; genus Pinus; species Pinus tabuliformis. The sequence goes on from CM062815.1 coordinate 366,637,816, forward strand.
ATAGATATGGTCAATATCCTCATCATTGTATTCTTCGCGAATGGGTTCTGTATATCGCGCTCCTTCAAAGGGATCTGAAGGAAAAACGACCCTGTTATTGTTATTTTCAAACACTATACTCCTCTTCAAATTGATTATCGATCCATATCGAAAGCCCAATCAAGTCCAAGTAACAATGGATATAGATTGCTGTCATCCACAATCTCAATAACTTCAAATTCCGCTACTACGCTGATCCAAATCGGATCCATAAACGATTGTCATAAGACCATGACTATATCGGGACGAAAAAATCCTTGAAGAATCCAAAACAGCAATCGAAAACACCCTGAACCAGTGGCCATGGCAGCCAGCGTGGAACGATGAGGACCTCGGTCAAAGCACGTTGAACGAGGCCCATGGAGACTGCGCAAGAGGTCAAAATAGCCCCTGGGAGCCCCGGATCGGGAAAAGGAGCTGATTTTCGATGCGCGCTGATCGCTGGGCAAACAGGGCCAAAAAGGAGGAGCGTTAAGCACTCGGTCGCGTGGGGGAACCAGAGGACCGCGGGCGGAAAAAGGTAAAGGCGCTAAAGTACAAAGGCGGGACCCGCGCCCTGGAAATCGACAGTATTGATCGGGGCACCCTTGAATGGTAAGCGGTTTTGGAGAAAGCAGAGCGATCACACTCAGCGATCGACGCGTGGCAGCGGAGGTGAGAGAAAAACTGCCGTGATCACGCGTTATCAGTCAAGCAAGTCAACTGTGCTCGGCGTGCGAATGACGTTGGATTTGGAGGAGCCCAGATCGGACGACTGAGATTGCGTCTGATAGACAGAGCGAAATTGACAGGGGATTAAACTGTGATTTAAGAGGATTTGGAATCCGTTGATCGCCATGGTGGAGAAAGAAACGAATCGACGAACAGGCTGGCGCTGTTCTAGTGAGGACATGTGGCTACTTCTCGAGCGTTCATGCTGACGCCGAACAGGGAATTCCAAGCACACAGGCGACAAGCGAATCGACGTAGGCGGGAGAGGAACCGAACAGGCGTGGAGGTCGAATGGCTAAAGCCACGAACAAAGACAGTTGAATGGAGACCAAGAGGGAGAACGAAGAGTCCAAGTGACCAAGAGAGATAGTGAACAGTGAACCCTGAGAGGAAGACTGAGTACAGAGAGCAGTAAAGCCAAGCAGAGGAGACAGAGGGCCGAGCTGACGACATGCAACATCGAGTACCAGAGAGCTTTAGGAATCAAGCCTTCCCATAGAGGAATCTGTCCGGATTGAGCATCACAGTTGGATCTTTCCACTGTAGACTGAGGGTCACAGAGCTGGTAGGAAGAAAAAGAGTCTGTGTACTCCGAGTGGCTTGGGGAATCCAAGAACCACCCTGCCAAGCAAAATCTGCTTCAGGAGAACTCATATTGAGTCCCTACATTGTAATTTCTCTGCTGAAAGACACAAAAAAACAAGGCCACCACTGAATCCGGACCGGAGACGTAGCCTTGGAGAATAGGGTGAACTCCTTATCAAAAATTTCTTGTGTCTTTGTATTGCTTGCTGTATTTCTCTGCTGTCTTTCCATTTACTTTCTGTATATTGGCAATCTGATCAATCCGCTGTTTCAATAACACAGAACACACACACCAGCACATGGGTCTGTAATACCTTTTGTTTAATAAATCTTCACTGAGGTCACTCATAGGGTGATTATCAGATCAAGTGGTATCAGAGCTCTAGGCTGTGAGGTTATACAAGCTTGTGTTGGTTTAGCTGTGAATTCTCACTAGATCAAAGCTCAAATTAGGAGAAGGAGAATTGGTGGAAACTAATCCTGAAATTGGGAGAGTCTATTCTTGAAAGACAATGTCAGAAGAAGGTTCTATAGGGCCAGACTCTCAATTCATAGAAAGTTTCCTAGCTATAAAGTCCATGGTGGAAGAAATGTATAGGGACTTTAGAAAGCATAAGGGTGAAGATTCATCAGGCTCTAAGCAAGATAAAGAAGAAGATGAATCTCATTCCCATGACCACTCCAAAAGAAAGGGGAAAGAAGAAAACTTCCCTACACCTCCTAGTATCCCTATGCATAATAAGAAAGCATCTTTGATTAAGTTAGATGTTAAATTTGATTTGCCTATATATGATGGAGAGTTAAATGCTGAAAAGTTGGACAATTGGATAAGACAAATTGATGTGTATTGCAGAGTACAAAATATAGACTTAGACAAGAGCAAGGTTCAGCTGGAAAGCCTACGCCTAGGGGGCACTGCCTTGGTATGGTGGGAAGGCAGAACCCAAGCTGATATGAGGAAGCATGGTAAGACCATCTCTATCTGGAGTGAATTTGTTACCGCAATCAAAAAGCAGTTCTATCCATTGGCCTACATGCAACAAGCCATGATGAGTTGGAAAACTCTTCGGCAGTTGAAAGGGAAAAGTGTACAAGGGTATACTCAAGAGTTCAGAAAGAGAGCATTGATGTTGGATATTTCATTAGACTCACCAGAAACTCTTTTGAAGTACATTGGTGGTCTACACAGCTACCTGAGGCATACCATCCTCATGTTTAATCCCACTAGTATAGATGAGGTATTTGTACAAGCTACTCATCTAGAAGCTAGAGGAAAGAATGGAAATCTAGAAGTTGGGGGACCATCCCAACCCACTGTAAGAAAAAGCAAGGATAAAAGAAAGCAGAAGTGGAAAGCAAGGAAGGCTAACACTGCACAGAAAGGCAAAGCCTCATGCACCCACTGTAAAAAGGAGGGGCATGATGATGAGCACTGTTGGATTCTGCATCCAAAGCTGATACCTAAGAAGTCCGAGGGCTAGAAGAAGAAGACTGCTGTAGCTATTCAGAAGGATTTGGGGTCAGACTCGGGAGATGAAACAATCATTGCAGCCACAGGTATAAAAGGTAAAATTCTGAAGCATCTACTAGTAATTTTGCTCAATCTGTTATTGATGAAGAACATGAGAGAAAAAGACGTGAGCTTTTCCATATTCGAGTTGTTTCCAAATATCAAAAGATTGATACTTTGTTTGATAGTGGCTCACAAGTAAATATGATTTCTGAAGAAATTGTAAGGAAATTGGGATTAGCAACTACACCTCATAAGAAACCATACCCATTAGGATGGTTGAATGATAAAGCACAACTACGAGTGACTAGACAGTGCAAACTCAAGTTTTCTTTTGGGTCAGCTTTTATAGATGAGGTTGAGCTAGATGTAATTCCTTTGGATATATGTGGAATTGTTTTAGGAAGTCCTTACTTGTATGATAGAAATGCTATTTTCTATAGAGCCGAGAACAAGTATCTACTTGTTAAAGATGGAATCGAATACTTTGTAAGAGCTCATAAGCTCAAGAATAATTATACTCTCATAAACTCAGGACAGATGAAAAGAATGATAAATTCATGCAAATAGTTCTTACTAATGGTTGTAAAGGAAAAGAAAACTGATAAAACCAATGTATTTGAGGGCTGTAATTATGATCAACAAGCTGATATAGAAAAGATTGTTTCAGAGTATGATGTCTTGTTTCAAGAACCTCAAGGTCTGCCACCCAAAAAGGGAATAGTACATGATATTATTTTGTAGCAAGATGTTCCTTTGCCTAACATTGGGATGTACAGGTTATCTGCTTTAGAGAATGCTGAAATTAAGAAGCAGGTGCAGGAGTTGCCCAAGAAAGGGTTCATCAGGCCTAGCACATCACCATGTGGGTCAACAATCGTTTTGGTGAGAAATAAATATGGCTCGTGGAGAATGTGCATTGATTATCGAGCACTGACTAAAATAACGATAAAAAATCGATATCCCCTTCCTCACATAGATGATCTTTTAGATCAATTGAAGGAAGTTGTTTATTTCACCAAGCTGGATTTGCACAGTGGATACCATCAGGTCAGAGTTGCAGAGCAAGATGCATGGAAGACTGCTTTCAAAACAAAGCAGGGATTGTATGAATGGCTGGTTATGCCTTTTGGCTTGACCAATGCCCCTGCTACTTTCATGAGATTAATGAATGATGTACTCAGACCTTTTCTTGATGATTTTGTTATTGTGTATTTGGATGACATTCTGATTTTTAGTAAAACGTGGGAAGAACATTTAAATCATGTTAAGCAGACATTAGATGTTTTGAAAAGAGAAAAAATTTATGTTAAACTCTCCAAATGTGAATTTGGAAAAACCTCTCTAAATTATTTGGGTCATATAGTAGGGGGAGGTGAATTGAAAATAGATCCCTCTAAAGTGGCAGTCATTGTAAACTGGCTTAAACCTAAGTCTGCTACAGAAGTGAGAAGCTTCTTAGGAGCAACACAATATTGGAGGAAGTTGATTTCAAATTTTTCCTCAATTGCAACTCCCTTACATGCTTTGACAAGATTGAACAAGGTGTTTTAGTGGGGAGGCAAACAACAGAAAGCCTTCGATACCTTGAAAGAAAAAATTAGTACAGCACCTGTACTAGCACTGCCAGATCTACAAAGACCATTTGAGATCCAAATTGATGCCAGTGACTATGCCATGGGAGAAGTGTTGACACAACACGGTAAACCCATATGTTATCATTCTGAGACTTTTAATCCTGCAGTAGTTAACTATCCTACATATGATAAAGAATTGTATGCATTAGTTCAGAGTGTGAAAAAGTGGAAACATTACTTAATGGGCAAAGAAAAAGTAATACATACTGATCATCAGCCACTTCAATATCTACACTCCCAAACTAAGTTGTAACAATCAAGACATTACAGATGGATGGGTTTTCTACAAAAGTTTCATTTAGTCATCAGATATAAAAAGGGCATACATAACAAGGTTCCAGACATGTCTATCTAGACCCATTATAAATGCATCTACCATACTTAAGCATAATTCTATGCTACATGAAAGCTACATAAAACAATATGCTTAGGATATGGACTTTAAAGATGTATATGCAACTTTGAGTCAAGGCAAAAGAGTAGAAGAATTGGACTATCACGTGAAGGACCGACTCTTATATCATTGTGGGAAAATCTGCATTCCACAAACTGAGAGAGAAAATATAATTAGGGAAGCACACATTTCTCTGATATCAGGTCACTTCGGGATAAGTAAAATAGTTGCACAGCTGCAAAGGTTCTGTTATTGGCCAAGAATGAGTGAGACAGTTTCTAGATATGTAAAGGGGTGTGCTATGTGTGCTAAAAGCAAGCCCAACAACAGAAAACTAGGCTTGTACACTCCCTTGCCAGTTTCCTTCTCACCCTTGGGAAAGAATTTCCATGGATTTTGTTGGAGGACTGCCTAAATTTAGGAAAGGTCATGATTATCTATATGTTGTTGTGGATAGGTTCAGCAAAATGTGTATTTTGATACCCTGTAGTAAACAGATTACCGCTGAACAAACTGCAAAATTATTCTTTGAACATGTAAGGGTTCATTTTGGATTACCCACTTCTATTATATCTGATTGAGACACCCGATTTGTGGGAAAGTTTTGGCCCAGTCTGTGGGAACTAATGGACACCAAATTAAAGAAAAGCACAACTTTTCATCCGCAAACAGATGGCCAGACAGAAGTAGTTAACATGACAATGATCCAGTTACTGAGAGGATATGCAACAAACACCCTAAGCTTTGAAATGAACAGTTGTGTTATGTGCAGGATGCTTACAATAGAGCCAAACACTCTTCTACCCAGAGATCTCCTTTTGAGACCTGATTTGGTTTCATACCAATGTCTCCCTTGGATTTTGTCTTTGGTAAAGATACCATGGTTGATGGACACAATGATGTGGACAAAGCAACTAGGTTCATTGAACAGATCCAAGAGATCCACCAGGAAGTACAGGAACTGTTAGAAAATTATATATTACGGAGCAATGGAACACATAAAATATTGCAGAAATATAAACACAAAAAACACACAAAACAAGAGAGACGCAGATATACGTGGTTCACCTAGTTTGGGCTACGTCCACCCCGAACAACTAGTTCTTCCTTTCTATTATCTAGCAAAATGAAGAGACACAACCTACAACAAATCCGATGTAATATCCTCTGTTTTCTCTCACAGTCTCACTTCTTTGTTTCTCGCTCACACAATACACATCTATCACACAGCCTCAAATACAATACCCTCATACAAAGAGAGGGGTTGCCCTCTAGGGCAAAAAACCCTAAACTAAACATAAGTTCTACCGTCAGATCATCCGCCTAATGAACGACCCAGATTGACTAGAAATTACTTTACTTTTACAAGGCAATTTTACAGCTGTTTTTAGCTTCGGGGGCGCTGCCCCCGAAACCCCCCTGGACCCCCCCTGCAGCGAATATTTTACGGGCGGTAACGATTCGAACTGGGGTCCTATGTGGCGATACCTTTGAATATAGAAGATAATCAGGCTCCACACCCAACAATCTCCCACTTGGAGACTGATTGTAGCAACTCCACCGCTGCTCCATTTGCTGGACAATGACTCCTCTTTGGACCTGGCTGTTTCTCATCTTCATCATCATTCTTGAAGACCAACTGAAACTGAGCATATTCTCAGTTTCTCCCTGGTTACAACTTTTGTTAGCATATTTGCAGGATTCTGTCTAGTGTGTATCTTTTCTAGCTTCAACTCTCCATCTTCCAACACTGATCGTATGAAATGGTACTTGAGCTGTATGTGTTTAGTCCTGGAATGAAATGCTGAGTTCTTTGCAAGATGAATGATAGTTTGGCTATCACTGTATAACGTGCCCATATCATGCTCCTTACCCAATTCACCCATAAACCTTTGTAACCAAATCATTTCTTTACTAGCCTCTGTAGCAGCAACATACTCTGCTTCTGTTGTTGAAAGTGCAACAACACTTTGGATTTTTGAAACCCAACTGACAGCTGTTCCTCCAACAGTAAATCCCGTAGTGCTCCTCCTGTTATCTCTGTCACCTGCCATATCTGCATCAACATATCCTTGTAGGGAGATGTTTGAACCAACAAAGCATAATGCTTGATTTGTGGTACCTTTCAAATATCTGAGAATCCATTTCGCTACCATCCAATGTTCCTTTCCTGGATTGTTCATGTACCTGCTTACAACTCCCACTGGATGTGCAATATCAGGCCTTGTGCAGACCATTGCATACATTAAGCTTCCAACTGCTGATGCATATGGAACTTCAGAAATATAATCCATGTCTACTTGGGTCTTTGGGCACATTTCCTTGCTAAGTTTGAAATGGCTAGCAAAAGGTGTACTAACTGGTTTTGCATTGTGCGTGTTAAATCTTTTCAACACCTTTTGTATGTACTCATTCTGAGACAATGTTAATTTATGATTTTTCCTGTCTCTAGTTATTCTCATACCAAGGATTTGTTTTGCAGCTCCCAAATCCTTCATTGCAAATGAATTTGCCAATTTTCTTTTGAGCACATTTATTTCCTGCATGTTAGATCCTGCAACAAGCATGTCATCTACATACAATAACAATATAATATAGCTGCCATCATTTTTCTTTTTCAAATAAACACAATGATCAGAGTGACATCTAGTATAATCTTGTTCAGACATAAACTTGTCAAATTTTAGATACCACTGCCTTGGAGCCTGTTTTAAGCCATACAAGCTCTTCTTCAACCTGCACACTAGTTTCTCCTTCCCTTTCACCTCATATCCTTGTGGCTGCTGCATATATATCTCTTCCTCCAAATCCCCATGGAGAAAGGCTGTCTTTACATCTAACTGCTCAAGATGCAAATCTTCAGCTGCTACAAGACTTAAAATGCAAGGATAATTTTAGGGGCGAATGTTCGCCCTTTGGCGAAATTAAGGGGTTTTAAATTTTTAGTGGGCGAATATTTTGTATCATAGTACATTTTTACAAATCACCTCAAATAGCCCACCTTATTTTAAGGGAGAGGGTAAAAAAGGTAAATTTAGCCCTTGAAATTAGGAGTTACAACCTTCCATTTGCCCATTTTCAAGAATAGGTTTTATTTAAGTGAATCCATTCGCCCATTTTCAAGAATAGGTTTTATTTAAGTGAATCCTATGGGCCAAATACCATATTTATAAAAGAGGTATGGTAAATTAATAAAAATATAAATAAATGAGAGGTATGGTAAATAAATAAAACATTTTTTATATTTACTCCATAAGTCACCCGGAGTAAACAAATAAAAATATAAGTAAAGTGGAGGTATGGTAAATAAATAAAACGTCTTTTTATACTTACTCAAAAGGTATGGTAAATAAATAAAAATATAAATAAACTAGACGTATGGTAAATAAATAAAACCTCTTTTTATATTTAGTCCATAACCCTTGTTCTATTTATGAAGGCTCAAGAAAGAGATTTTATTTAAGTGAATCTTATGGGCCAAATACCATATTTGTAACAGAGGTATGGTAAATTAATAAAAATATAAATAAACAAGAGGTATGGTAAACAAATAAAACATTTTTTTATATTTACTCCATAAGTCACCTTATATTTACGAACACTCAAAAAATGGGTTATATTTAGGTGAAACCTATGGGCAAAATACTATGGGACAAATACCATGGACTAGATTGTTATTAATACCATGCAAAAAACCATTATTAACCCTAATATTAGAATTAATAAAAATAAAAATGGCACATGGTATTGACCCATGTTATTCACCAAAATGGCACATGGTATTGACCCATGGTATTTACCTGGAATGTAGCCTATTTAAATAGGGGAATTAAACCAGCATAGATCCATCTTTACTCTGGATCTACTAACCCCCGAGAGGTATCAAATATCGTGATATGCAAACTAGCATAGAGTGAAAAAATATTTGATCCTCTTGGGGCTTTGTCAAGAGTAAAAATGGATGTTGAAGAGTAAAAATGGATGTTGTAATTTAATGTAGGTTAAACATTTTAGCTTGGTTAAAATAAAAAATAAAATAAAAATCAACTATTAATTTTATTAATTTTTATAAATTACTAATAGTAATTTTTAAGCTCCAGGTTTATGATAACCCATGGTATTGACCCATGGTAATACCATGGTATTCATGTGAGCATAGACTATTTAAAGGGGAAATTCTATCGTCTTAGATCCATACAAAGTTTTATTATTTAGTGAAAGACTCGCCAAGATCTTACAAGATTTTATATTTGACCATGCCTGGTGAGAGATTCGCCAAAAATTATATATACATATTATATTATTGATAAAATCGCCTTCTATTTTTCCTATATACCATGGAGATTCGCCCATTTATTATATTTATAAATCTAGGGGGGGTTCTTAAAATTCTCCCTATTAAAATGGTTCTGATTGAAGTCATTTTAACAACAGGAGAAAATATTTCATCAAAATCAATACCTTTCTTCTGTGCAAACCCCTTCACCACAAGTCTAGCTTTATACCTCTGTTTTCCTCCATCTTCTTCCTTCAGCCTGTAAACCCATTTATTCTTCAATGTAGTTTTTCCTACAGGCAACCTGACTAAATCCCAAGTCTGGTTATGCATTAAGGAGTCCATCTCTTCTTCCATGGCTACCTCCCACTTCTTCCTGCTTTCAACCTGCATTGCTTCTTCATAACATTCGGGTTCACCGGAATCAGTCAACAATAAATAATATAATGAAGGAGAGTATCGTTCAGGGGGTCTACTTATCCTGGTAGATCTTCTAACACCACTTTCAGGTGTTTGGGGTGCCTGTTGTTGTTGTGGTGGTTGCTGTTGTTGTGGTTGTTGATTATTATTATTTTCAGGCACCTTTCCTTTTTCAGTGATTTCATCTAGAACTGCGTATTCCTTGTTTTCCTCTTCTTGTTTCTTTTCCTGCAACTGATTCTTATACAAGACCTTTTCATTGAATATTACATCTCTGCTCCTAATGATTTTGTGATTTTCGTAATCATATTAGCGATAACCAAAATCATTAACACCATATCCAATAAAGGTACATTTCTTTGACTTTGCCTCAAGCTTTGTTCTATTTTCTTTATCAATATGGACAAAGGCCTCACAACCAAAAGGCTTTAAAATAGAGTAGTTTACCTTTTTACCTGTCCATGCTTCCTCTGGAACACCACCATCCAAGGAACTTGAAGGCCCTCTGTTTATTAGATAAACAACAGTATCTGCCCAAAACTATAAAGGCAATCCCGCATGCAATCTCATGCACCTTGCACGCTCCATGATTGTTCTATTCATCCTTTCTGACACACCATTTTCTTGTGGTGTTCTTGGAACTGTCTTCTCTTTGCGAATTCCATGCTCTGAACAGTACCTATCAAACTCTTTGCTGCAATATTCACCTCCATTGTCTGATCTAAGACACTTCAATTTCTTTCCTGTCTCAATCTCAACCAAAGCTTTCCATTTCTTGAAAGTATCAAATACATCAGATTTATTCTTAATACAATAAATCCAAGTTTTTCTAGTTGCATCATCAATAAAAGTAACATAATAATGAGAGCCACCGAGAGATAATACCTGAGCAGGTCCCCATACATCTGTATGCACAAGCTCTAATTTTTCATTCTTATTTTCTTTCCCAACTCTGAGAAATCTGACTCTCTTCTGTTTTCCATAAATGCAATTCTCACAGAAGTCCAAATCAACATTCTTTAAACCCGACAACAAATTCCCTTAGTGAAGAATCTTCATCCCCTTTTCACTCATGTGTCCGAGCCTATGATGCCATAATGCTGCATCTGCTCCTTTGGAAGTTAAAGCATTAACAGATTTAGAAATACCATTGCATAAATACAATGTACCAACCTTTTCACCTTTTGCTATTACCAGGGCTCCTTTGGTGACCTTCCAAGCTTTATCTGTGAAAGTTGTCACACAACCTTCACCGCCTAGTTGCCCTGTTGAAATCAGATTTTTCTTTAGATCTGGAACATGCCTTACCTCCTTTAATAGCCATTGGTTTCCATTCTTCTGTTTTACAAGAAACTTACCCATTCCAACGATTTTACAGGGTTTATCATCACCCAGACGAACTTGTCCAAAATCTCCTTGAACATAGTCATGAAAGTATTTCTTATCAGGTGTGCATGGAATGAAGCCCCTGAATCTACCACCCAGGAATCAGTAATATTTTCGAAAGAAAGAATCAAAGCATCTTGTAACACCTCACTTGTCACATTTGCTTCATGATTGTTTTCTTGTTGTGCATCTCCTTCTTTTCCCTTCCGAGATCTACAGTCTTTCTTTAGGTGTCCTTTCTTTCCACATTTCCAGCACACTATCCCAGATCTGGACTTGGATCTGCCTTTCCTTGATTTACTGCGATATCCTGAGCTCTTTCCTCTTTCCATTTTTCTTCCTCTAGACTCTGCACTCAAAGCATTTCCCGATGTCTCACCGGAGCTTTTACGTCGCATTTCCTCGCTAAGGATAACACCGACAACATCATCAAACTTTAAAGTACTAGATCCAAAAACGGAGTTACTAATGGCCATAACCAAACCATTCCAACTTTCTGGTAATGAGCACAAGAATAACAGAGCTCTAACTTCATCATCAAAGTTTACCCCTACAGAACTTAACTGACTTGTAACTGTATTAAAATCATTTAAATGGTTTGCAAAAGATCCACCTTCCGACATATTCATATTAAATAACCGTTTCATAGGAAATACCTTGTTTGAGGCCGAGGGTTTTTCATATAGTTTTGACAACGTCTGCATCAAACCCTCTGTCGTGGTTTCCTTCGAAATGTTGAAGGCGACTGACGCAGCAAGGCACAACCGTATTGTTCCGAGTGCCTTTCTATCGAGAAGGTTCCATTCTTCATCTTTCATACCCGTCGACATCTTTGTTTTTCCACCCAATGGTAGGTATAGATCTTTCTGATACAGATAATCTTCCATCTGCATCTTCCACAGCGAGAAGTTTTGGCCGTTAAATTTCTTGACCCTAAACTTACCATCTTCCGCCATTGCTCCCACTCGAACCAGGAACCCTTCTTTCCTGCGAGTTTATCAGCCAAATAGACCTTCGACTCTAATACCAATTGTTAGAAAATTATATATTACGGAGCAATGGAACACATAAAATATTGCAGAAATATAAACACAGAAAATGCACAAAACAAGAGAGACATAGACATACGTGGTTCACCCAGTTTGGGCTACGTCCACCCCGAACAGCCAGTTCTTCCTTTCCATTATCCAGCAAAATGAAGAGACACAACCTAGAGCAAATCCGCTGTAATATCCTCTGTTTTCTCTCACAGTCTCACCTCTTTGTTTCTCGCTCACAAAATACACATCTATCACATAGCCTCAAATACAATACCCTCATACAAAGAGAGGGGTTGCCTTCTAGGGCAAAAAACCCTAAACTAAACATAAGTTCTACCGTCAGATCATCCGCCCCCCCCCCCCCCCCCCCCCCGGACCCCCCCTGCAGCGAATATTTTACGGGCGGCGTTGCCGCCCCCATTTCGAATTGGGGTCCTATGTGGCGATACCTTTGAATATATAAGATAATCATGCTCCACACCCAATAGGAACATCTGGAAAAGAGCCAGGCCAAGTACAAGGCTAGGCATGATAAGCATCGGATGGAGCATAGTTTTCAAGTTGGAGACCAAGTCTGGTTGTATATCAGCAAGGACAGGATGCAAGGTGAAGGTAAGAAGCTAAAACCTATCAGGTATGGACCCTTCAGGATACTTGAGAAGATTGGTGAAAATGCTTTTCGCCTTGACCTGCCAGTTTACATGCACATCTACTCAGTCGTGAATGCAAATTGCTTGAGGTTGTTTGAACCTTCAATGATTGAGGACCCTGAAGAGTAGAGTCAATTGCCTTTTGTTGATGACATACTACCTGAATATATTAATGAGTTGCAGGAAGATACAATGTTGGACAGGAAGGTAAGGACGACGCACAGTGGACAGGTGGAATACCTCAGAATTGGGCTTAAAGGTTCGAAGCTGAGCAGTGCGAAGTGGATTGAGATTGGACAAGTGAGACAACAGTTTCCTCACTTAGTCGATGCTTGAAGAAAACCAACTTTTGGTGGTCCAAAAGCTTTTCAGTTGGGAGGCCATGATCCAAATCGGATCCATAAACGACTGTCATAAGACCATGACTATATCGGGACGAAACAAATCCTTGAAGAATCCAAAACAGTAATCGAAAACACCTTGAACCAGTGGCCATGGCAGCCGGCGCGGAATGAAGAGGACCTCGGTCAAAGACCATTGACTGAGGTCCATGGAGACTACACAAGAGGTCAAAATAGCCCCTGGGAGCCGCGGATCGGGAAAAGGAGCTGACTTTCGATGCGCCATCGCTGGGCAAACAGGGCCGAAAAGGAGGAGCGTTAAGCACTCGGTCGCGTGGGGGAACCAGAGGACCATGGGCAGAAAAAGGTAAAGGCGCTAAAGTACAAAGGCGAGACCCGCACCTTGGAAACCGACGGTGTTGATCGGGACGCTCTTGAATGGTAAGCGGTTTTGGAGAAAGCGGAGCGATCACACTCAATGATCGATGCGTGGCAGCGGAGGTGAGAGAAAAACCACCGTGATTGTGCGTTATCGGTCGAGCAAGTTAACTGCGCTTGGCGTGTGAATGACGTTGGATCTGGATGAGCCTAGATTGGATGGCTGAGATTGCATCCAATAGACAGAGCGGAATTGACAGGGGATTAAGCCGCGATTTAAGAGGATTTGGAATCCGTTGACCGCCACGGTGGAGAAAGAAACAAATCAACGAACAAGCTGGCGTTGTTCCAGTGAGGACACGTGGCTACTTCTTGAGCGTTCATGCTGACGCCGAACAGGGAATTCCAAGCACACAGGCGATAGGAAAATTGACGTAGGCAGGAGAGGAATCGAACAGGCGTGGAGGTCGAATGGCTAAAGCCATGAACAGAGACAGTTGAACGGAGACCAAGAGGGAGAACGAAGAGTCCAAGCGACCAAGAGAGATAGTGAACAGTGAACCCTGAGAGGAAGGCTGAGCACAGAGAGCAGTAAAGCTAAGCAGAGGAGACAGAGGGCCGAGCTGACCACAGGCAGCATCGAGCACCAGAGGGCTTGAGGAATCAAGCCTTCCTATAGAGGAATCTGTCCAGATTGAGCATCACAGTTGGATCTTTCCACTATAGACCGAGGGTCACAAAGTTGGTAGGAAGAACAAGAGTCTGTGTACTTTGAGTGGCTTCGGGAATCCAAGAACCACCCTGCCAAGCAAAATCTGCTTCAGGAGAACTCATATTGAGTCCCTGCATTGTAATTTCTTTGCTGAAAGACACAATAAAACAAGGCCACCACTGAAGCTGGACCGGAGACGTAGCCCTGGAGAATAGGGTGAACTCCTTAATAAAAATTGCTTGTGTCTTTGTATTGCTTACTGTGTTTCTCTGCTATCTTTCCATTTACTTTCTGTGTATTGGCAATCTGATTGATCCGTTGTTTCAATAACACAGAACACACACACCAACACATGGGTCTGTAATACCTTTTGTTTAATAAATCTTCACTGAGGTCACTCATAGGGTGATTATCAGATCATATGCTTGCTCCTTCAATATCCACAACAACTCCATGCAATCGACCCATCAGGATGATCTTCTGCTGATTGGCCATGCGCAGCTGAATTAGTGACCATTGCAACTTGGGTTGCCCCATTCGCTCCCAAGTTTTCTTCGACAATACATTTGCATCAGATCCCAAATCAAGAATTACCTGATCCATTTCAAATTCGCCGATTTGCGTAGTTAATCACATCTCTCAGTAAATTCTTTTCTTATTTCTGTTTACCTTGTTTACTGTGCATTGTTTAGGTTATGGATTTTCTTTACCAGTGAAGTTATCAATTAGCTCTTGCAATCCTTCTACTGCTTTCTGATTTCTGAGCAACTTCATACATGTCTGTAGAAATGATTTCAAAACAGTTGGATTATAATTCTCTGTCGTGGTAGCGACTTCATAATTATTCTTTCGTGGCACTAATTGCGTCTGTGTCCTTGATGTCAAACCTCCCGGGTCCATGAAACTCTTCTTTGCTTCCATGAAGGTTTCTTTCTCCCTCTGCATATTTAACTCAATACTCTTCTCTCCTGTCTTCCTAACCCATGCATCCGCCACAGGATTTTTATCGTCTGCTTTATCTTGTCCTGTAGCTGCAACACTTTGTGTCACTATATTAACGCTTGGATCATCCTCATGCATTTCAGATCTCATAATTTGTAAATTCTGCGTAGGCTGTTGATTCTTCTTTCCCTGGATCTTAGCCATTAAAACAGGGCAATCCTCTATCACATGGTCAAATGCCTACAATACTGACAGGAAGGGTGAGTGGGGTTCTGATAATCCCACACAAAATGTCCTTGCCTCACCACAGTTATAGCATATGATCTAACCCTGACCTTGTCCAACACACCCTCCATGACCACGTCCTCGACCTTGAAATCCTCCACGGGCCGCAGTGTAGGTTTGAACCCCGTACAGAAATTACCTGCATACGAATTCTAAATCACAGAAAAATAAACAATGCGAGAGCATAACACATAAAACACATATACACAGAGATTTTCCCCTGGATCCCAAAACCGGGACTACCAGCTTGATTTTTCATTATATTCCTTTCAATGTTACAATACATATTTATACATGCTGAAGCATCCAATACCATAGACCGAAAACCATCGCGTCCAAAACCAAGGACCGAAAACCATAGGTAGGTTCGCCCAACCTAATATAGGGTCCAAAAAAAATTTTCCCAGGGCGCTGCCCCGAACCCCGTAGAGGGGGGCTACCCGCCCCCCTTGTGACCCCCCCCGTTGCGCAATCGGTGCAACGAAGGGGGGGCTCCGCCCCCCCTCTAACCCCCCGGTTCAATACGTGGGTTAGTCGTGGAAAGAATATAACACAACCCAACGCGCAGGTGAACCATGATCTTCTTATGCACGACCTTCATCTTACATCCTATATGTCAGATTTTGATCCATCATCAAATCATAGCTGCGACAATCCTTCTCGTCATGTCCTATTGATCGACAAAAGTTACAAAATAATTGCCTTGGCAACTACACATATTTCTGTAACAAATAATAGTGATCAGTTGGGTGTTGGCCTGCAACTTGGCAAATACTACACTAGAAACTCGGTCCACTTGCTCCAACACTAGGCTCCAAATTCAAAGGATTGGGACCTCCGATAACCACATAATAGCGATAAATAGGACACTTGTCCTTATAGTGACCCTCCACTTTACAGTTTTTACACCAAACTTTTGAGCGTATCTTAGACCAAGCTTCCTTTCTTTTCTTCAAATCTTGTAGCTCCATATGCAAGCTTGTTAACTGGGGCTGTATCTGCTGAACCCCTATGTGAGTATCTTGTACCAGTGAAGCTTCCAACTTCATCGCGATTTCTAATGCTTCTGTCTGCGTCCCAATCTTTCGCTGTGATAATGGTAATCTGATATATGGCAATAACGTAGCTATATAACACTCTTTGTGCTATTCGTCAGATATCTGGAAGTTGACTTGTCCCAACAAGCATTTTAACCTCTGATCTACATCCCAGGCAGTCTCATTTAATGATTGCTTAATTAGTTTATTTTTGTAATGCATTGTGACTGCGACTTGGGATTCTTGAATTCTGCGTTCAGTGTGCTCTTTGTCTCAGCTAGCGAAGAAACTGGGTGAGTTGTATTGTACTTGATATACCATGAAAATGCTCTGTCTTGTAGTGCTATGACAAGCTGTGCTTTCTTCATATCTTCGTCATTGATTTTCTGTTCTTTCCACACATCTTCTGAGACAAACCAAAATTGATCAGGATCCTCTGATCCCTGACCCTTAAAAATAACATCTTCATCGCATTAACCATGTTAAATGGTGGAGGCGGAGGTGGAGGTGGAGGTGTACGTGTACGTGTATGAGGTGTAGGTAAAGGTGGAGATGGAGTGGTCGGATGGGGAATCCCAGAAGTGCCTTGATTATATGATTGCAACGCACCTCTAGGCATACTAGGGTTGCTCCTTTCTTTTTCGCTTTTTGATTCACCCAATAATGGACTGTACTCACACTCTACGAATTTATCAAGGTTTATTCTAAACTTTTTTCCAATTTGTGTAGATCCAGTTTGGCTTCTTTTGAACATCAATTCATAGGAAATACACCCTTTTCACATAACAACATTTTAATCCAGAGCTTTAAAGAATTCAGGTACTTACCTCGTCGACCTTTGAAAAATCGGTGCTCAGCCTCACTGTAGGATACTGATGTGTCAATCGTGAATTCAGTAATAAAGCCTCCGAGAATACTATTGATCCAATAGTCAACATCTCGTGCTACCTTATTTTCAGTCTCCTTATGCCACTTAATCATCTATGGGGTCCACACAGTAGGATCGTCATGTTTCCAACAAGGTTCATTTGTGGCTAGTTTTGAAAGCCACTCGTGCAGCTCGTTAGCGAATGATGCAAAAAAGATCTCATGTTCTTTTGTATAGATATACCTCTGTAACCACCTTTCTGTCGACTTGCACGAATTTATATTTTCTTGCGTTGAAAATTCATGCAACTTCAGATCTACCCAATCTTGGATCTCTTTTCTAGTCGGTCGCTACATCAAACATCCCTCAAATAGATCCCGGTCCCGAAAACGAAACCATTTGTTGGCTTCAGGGGCTTAGACCCAGGTTCAGAGTTAGTTTGCGCTAACAAACAAAACCCTATACTACCGGCCCTTTCGGCAATGATCCGCATAACGCAGACCATAGTCTCACTCGAGGCAATATTGGGGGATGCTAGAACTAGGTTTCTGCATCCAAAGGGGCTATGCAGTGTGGCTGTAAGGTTTCTTTCAGTTTAGGGCTTAATCCGACCTTCATGAACCATTAACCTTATTGTTACAGTCGTAGATAGTTTTCCTACTTAACAAACTTGCGAGCTGCGCGTAACTAGTCTAACATTCATTATTCATCATATAAAGTAATATTTGAACCTTCGCGATGCACTTACAAAAGAAATATACAAAAGTGAACCCTAATCATATAGAAATATAGAAACTATGCGAACATATAAAAATACACAAATCCATTTCAAATTCTTCTTTGTTATTTGAAATCTCCACTAATATAATCTTTCTAATCCTATGCGCGTAGCTGTAGGGGCCTACACACATAGCTGCAGAATTACCAAGGTCTTCGCTTACGTAGCTGCATGAGCCTTCCCCTTCACCCGAATACAGAAAGATATCATAATTACAAACTCAAAATCATATCATAATATGAATTATTGCCTTTGACTCACTAAGACAACCCTTTATATATCCTTTTCCCTTACAATACCATGGTCCACAAACCATGGGCAGAGCTCAAAATAGTCAAATTTATCCCATCCCTTTACAAAATAAGGGGCTTTGACCCGCCCTAAAGCCCCTTTGACTCCTATAACTCTGCATGAATTGTGCTCCGCTCCTCAAAATGTGGAGAATTTACATGACTTAGACAAAACTTGGACCTAGGGGACCCCTACCCAACAAATATATTTTAACTCTCACATTATTTGTTGTAGTTTTGGTGACTATTGTTTCCCTATGGTCAATGCCACTCTAGTTCATCCGGTAGGTTGTTCCTTTTGGGTTGAGACCACCATCCATTGGCTGCATTTTCTCTTCCTTGAGGAAGATTCCTTCCTCCCCATATTCTCTTTTTTGTCTATTGGTGATATGTTATGTGTGCCTAGCTCCCCCTATTCTCTTCTTTATTTCTTCATTGCCTCTTTTTATTAGCATCTCTCCCTTTGCCTCACAACTAGTCTATTCCAATTGGAAAACTCTCTCACGCATCCTTAAATTTATGCAGCCTATTTTGAGTTTCTATTGAATCTTCTTGGGAAATATGACTCATTCCTTCTCATCTTATATGGCCATGTCTCCTTACTACTTACTTCCTTGGGCATGCTAAACTTCTTGTGGCTTGCACCTTTTTTAGTTGGCATCATCATCACCTAACACTTCCATTGTTGCCTCATGCCTTGGTTGTGGGTATCTCTTAGATTCTCACTTGTGCTTTCCACTACAATAACAAATCCTATCTTAGCCTTGATTCAATAAACATTCCTCTTCCTTCCTTTGTTTTCTCTCTTTTCTCTTTTAATTTTTTGGAAGGGAGTATATTGTAACATGTTGCATTTGGATGATGGAGAAAGTTGTTGGTCTCCATGTTGTTAATGTTTTGCATCCCTCTCAAAAAGGTCTTATGGGCATGTTTGAATCTTCTTGTCATTGTTAATTTCCTAGAGTAATTCACGACTTTACTTTGTCATGCCTCTCCATTAATTTCTTGTTTTCCCCTTCATTTTTTCTTAGTTCTTTTATTTTTCATTTTTTTCTTTAGATTTTCGAGGTAGTAACTTTAATGTCCTCTTTTTACACCTCTCACAATGATGGCATGTTCCATACATGAAGGTGTAGTATAGGAATCTACATCCTTATCTTGTTATAGTGTTGCACAATTCTTCCCTGGTTTTTTTTTTGTTGTAATTATTAATATGAACACTTATTTCCTCATATATTTATTAATTTCCTTCCCATATTTATTGTAATTTAAAATAAAGTTTTTCTCCTTAATAAAACCTATTTTAGGGATGATTTTACTATTGTAGGGATTGCAAATCTCTCACGATGATATATCTATTTCGACTTTGGTTCTCCATTTTTATCTTGGAGCACCAAAGATACTAGTGCTCTTCTTTGGTCCAAGAGAATTAATTCTCCACTTTAGACATATTATCTCTAGTGTATGAGTGGTTTTGGAGAGTTCTCATCAAAGAATTTTCATTTAATAATTGAGTGGTAATGTAATTACATGAGATTTAGTCATTAAATGGCTTTAATGGTTTGGAAATTACATTGTTTTGTATGGGTAGTTTTATTATTATGGTTATATTATAAAGCCCAACATTTCCATATTAATTATTATACATTTTCATAGTATGATTATTCTATTTATTTCTAATATCTAATTTCATATGTTTATAGCTATAATTTTTTTATTTCAAAAGAACAAAATTATAGCTTTTGGTTATATGTGCAATAATTTTATTTTATTTTAAATGTAAACTAAAAATGGATTAATAAAAAAAAATAAAAACTATTATTATTTGGAATATTAAAAATAAATTTTATGCTATCACTACAATTTAATAATCATTTGTTTATTAAATTCAAAAATTCAATCCATATATCATTGTGCATTCATAAAAATATCAAATACAAAAGAAAGTTACATAGATGACTAAAAATATTAATAAATTATTAAGAGTAAGTCAATTTTTTTTATTATATAGATTAATAATTGATTTATTATTTGATACCACCAATGCTAGATTTTAGTATTCGATTGTTAACACTCGTCTTTAATACCAAGCAACTAGCATTAGTGCTTCGATTTGGTGTGTATACATTAATGCTTGTAATAAGTATGGGTGCATCAATGCTCTTATAAGTTATGGGCACACTAAAGTTCCTCTTAAGTTTATGGGTACACCCGTGCTTTACTTTGGTATTGGACTACTAGTGCTGAAATGGCTTTGGAGCACTAATGCTTTCTAATATATATCACACATAGTGCATGTTAAATAATTGTGCATGGGTGCACCTTATTGTTTTAAGTGTACCCAAAAACAAAAATGAAGTCATGGTGCATGTTAAATAATTGTGCATGGGTGCACCTTATTGTTTTAAGTGTACCCAAAACAAAAATGAAGTCTAGCCACCCAAATTTTTGACTTATAATGAACACTTGTTGAACCCTCCATGGAAGCCTTTATTATCATTGGGAGAGATATTTTGAATTTTGCGCAATTTTGTAACCATAAAAGCATTCATTAATTAGTGTTTTCCTTGTAGTGTGTAAACTTGTCGGTGCTAATTACAAAGCCCGACCATGTAGAGATATCGAGTAAGGCATGTAATATAGGAAACTAACCTAAGGAAAATATCCATAATCAATTTCATGGAGCAAGAAGATCAATTTAACCATGAATTTTCCCTAGAAAAGGAGCTCAAGCAAGAAGGTGTCCTCAAAAGATTTCCTTAAAATTTCTTCAATAAAATAGTATCTAATTTCAAGTTTGACATAATGTTCCTTCGTACCTTTAGAATTTAATATCAAGGTCTTAGTTTTTTATCTTTAAGATTTGTACGAGATCAAAGGTAGGTTTATTATTTTTTGAGCACGAGAAATCTTATGAAAACCTTTACAAAGACATGCTTGTAGAGGAATATTTGTTAAAAGTAGAAACAAGAAATTCCAATTTAATTTTTCCTTGAATTAAATTGTGAATTAAATTCTATTCTCATAGCAACTTGTAATAGTTAACTAAGTTAAATCGACTTAGTTGGCTTAGGAAATTCGAATTGGAAGTCTATCTAGAGTCATGTAGAGCAATCCCTAAATTTTAGAGGCCCAGGCTGAGTTCTTTTGAGTTGTAATTAATTAACTCAGTCTAACTGAGTTATAGCCAATTAAACTAGTTCTAACTGTTGGAGGAACTAGTAGGAGTTCTAGTAGTGGGGACGGGCACCAGTGCATCTTCACTTGCACACTAGTTAACTGAAGATTCACTCATAAATAACTCATGCATGTCAGTTCATAGGAAGACCCAATTGAGATTAGAGTTCAGGGACAATGTACTATCAGTTGCATAATTTTCTGAGTTGTATATATGGTCCATGCAATCAGTTGAGGGCCTATGGATGGATTGTACAATTATGGAGTGAGGATTTCCTTATTAAATATGGGTTAATTCTCTCAGGTATTGTGCAAGGAAGTAGGGGCTTGGCAGGCAACAGATTTGGTTGAGTGTTGGCTTGAGTTGGTTTGTGAAGCAGAGAGTTAGATTGTACTAGTGGAAGAATTCTTTGGGTTGAACAAGCATTGCATTTTCTTCTCAGATCTTCTGGTTAATGAAATATAGATATTCGGGGTTTTTAGCAGTTACTTTCCCCACATAAATATTGTGCTATGTGCAATTGATATTTTTCCTTTTCTGCTTATTGTAGTCATCGATCAATTTTGGTTTCCGCTGAAGAGTAGATTATATTCTTGTCTTATGTTTTAGCATATCACATAAAGAGTTGAATCTACAAGTAAAAACCTACATGGTATCAGAGTTGAAGAAAGTATAGAAGAGGAGAATTAGAGTTTGTTGTGCAGGTGAAATCGAATTTGCAAGTTCATACTTCAGAGTCAACTATATGTCATTCTACGGTTTGAGACTTTAGTATGCTCTGGAGGGCAGCTCGAATTACATAGCTTAGGAGGACAGGATGGAGGCAACGCTGGAAGACAATGACCTCAAGGAATTCATAGATCATGATATTCCGAAGCCTCCAGCATTTGATGCTAAAGATCTGGCTAAATGGAGAAAGTGTGTGGCAAAATCGAGAAGGATTATCCTGGAAGGAGTTCACGATAATAGTGCCTTGAATCTCCATGGAAAGGACACTCCATTTTCAATGTGGAAGGCATTAACGTACCTATTTCAAAATAGTAGTGACCATAGGAAGTTGGCACTAAAAGACAAACTCTAAAAGATCAAGATGGAGAAGGGCGACTTAGTTCCGAAGTACTTGACCAATTTCACTCAATGTCAGGATGAGCTTGGAATTGTCAAGATTACTGTTGATGAAGATGATCTTGTGAGCCTAGAACTTCTAGGACTTCGCAAGAGCTGATATAGTTACCAGGACTCTGTTAATGGGAGGGAGAAGCTACCAGAGTGGGAGCAGTTGTGGTCCAACTTGGTATAGGAAGAGATTCGGCGAAACATGAGAGATAGATCCTCATCAAAGCATGATGATGAGGAGAATTGTGCCTTACCAGGTAAGGAAAAGAAAGGGAACAAGAATTCATCCCATTCCAAATAAAATTCTTGTCAGGGCAATAAGAAGAAGGACATGTTGAAAGTCAAGTGCTTTCACTATCATGAGTTGGGACATTTTTCCACAAAGTGTCCACTCAAGAAGGCCAGTAAGAAGACCTTAGGAGGAGCTGCAGGTGAGGCTCTTGCTTCACAATTTGAATTGGACTTTACCCCATCAATTGTATGTTGTCATCGATGATGGGTAGTGTGTGCTACTTGGACATGGAGCTTCTTTCCACTTGACCGATAACAAATATCTCTTCAGTAACTTGGAGGATAAGGATCTCCATATGCATATCGAGATTGGTGATGACGGGAGGTATAACGCTACTAAGACCAATGTAATTACCTTTTAGAGGGAGTAGGGTTCTCCCCTCACTTTGCGAGATGTTATGTATGTTCCTAGTTTGAAGAAGAGCTTGGTATCTGTTGCCATGTTGGAGGATAGAGGCTATGATGTGATATCCACAGGACAGGTGAAGAGGATAGGGGTTCAAGTGAAGAATATCTATAAGTTGGAGGTAGAAGATTGTGTTGCCTTAAGCACAAAAACAGAGAAGGTGCAAAGCCGAGACATCGGTGAGCTGTGGCACAGGAGGTTGGGTATTTTCACCATGGCGCTTTGAAGATCATGCATCAAATTTCTATTGGTATTCCCAAGGGTACACTAGAGCAAGTAGACACATGCAAAGGGTGTACATTGGGAAAATACACCAAAGTTCTCTTTCATGACAAAGAAAATCTAGCACAGGCGATCCTCAATCGAGTTCACTCAGATGTGTGTGGACCATTCTCGATAGAATCCAAATCCAAGCACAGGTGTTACATTATATTTGTTGATGGTTTTTCTTGTAATTGTTGGATCTTCTTCATGTAGAAGAAAGATCAAATTTTGCAAAATTTTGTGAATTTAAAGCACTAGTCGAGAAAGCTACTAGAAGGAAAGTTAAAGCTCTTAGGAGTGACAATGGTGGAGAGTATGTGTTGAATGAGCTCAAAAAATTCTATGCATCAGAAGGCATTCGACTGAAGTTGATAACACCTCATAACCCACAATAGAATTTGGTGGTTGAAAGGAAGAACAAAAGAATTGTAGAAGCGACATGAGTGATGTTGCATGATTAGGGCCTACCACTACACTTGTGGGCTGAAGCATGCAACACAATTGTTTATTTGCAGAACAGAAGCCCTCATCGAATTCTTGGGATGAGTACACTGGAAGAGGCTTTTTCAGGGAAGAAACCAGATGTGGGACACTTTAGGATTTTTGGTTCATCAGTCTACTTCCATGTAACCAAAGATGCACAGAAAAAGCTTGAGCCAACAACTGAGTTGGGGATATTTGTGGGGTACATTGATACACCTCACAACTATCGAGTGTACCTTCCAACCAACAGGATGACAGTGGTTCGCAGAGATGTAAAATTCGATGAAGAGAAGGCCATGAGATGTTCCCTTGAGAGGGAGCTTCAGCTACATGTGGTTGAGGAGCTTCTAGCTCCAAAGGAGGAACCTCAGGATGATGTGGAGAAACCACATGCAAAGGATTAGGGAGTGGAGACACCCACTCATGCAGAGTCTTCTAGAGATGGGAGAAAGTGCACCAGAGAGGCTGACAGGTTATTGCATGATGCTAGAGAGAATGTGGGAGCACCCACATCACAACATAGGCAGAGGAGGTCACCAGAGAGGTACACTGGCTACATGGCTCTGATGAGTGGATGTGTAGATACTGAGCCATCCTCTTTTGAGGAAGCAGTGCAACAACCAGTTTGGGTTGATGCCATGGTTGAGGAGTATGACTCCATTGTCAGGAACAGTGTTTAGGATGTGGTCCCAAGACTGATAGACAAGTCAGTGGTGAGTTCCAGATGGATTTATAAGGTAAAGCAAGTAGCCGATGGTAGTTTGGAGAAGCACAAGGCCATGTTTGTGGCCAAATGGTTTTCTCAGGTTGAGGGGATTGATTATGATGAGACTTTTTCTCCTATTGTAAGGTGATCATTAATCAGATCCATTCTCGCACTGTCAGCGCAGATGGGATGGAAGATACATCAGATGGATGTAAAGACAACATTCCTCAATGGCAAGATTGAGGAAGAGGTGTATTTTGAAAAGCCTGAAGGATTTTAGACCTTCAAAAGAGAGTCGCGTGTGTGCCGACTCAAGCAAGTGCTTTATGGACTAAAACAAGCACCCCGTGCTTGGTACACCAAGATCGATAGCTATTTCACCGAGTTGGGCTTCACCAAAAGTGAAGTAGATGCGAACCTTTACCATATTGTGGTTGAAGGTAAATTGTTGATTATTGTTTTATATGTTGACGATTTGATTATTATAGGTGACGATAAGATGATAAAGTCTTGTAAAGAGGATCTTGCAAGAGAGTTCGAAATGAAGGACTTGGGGCTCATGCACTATTTTTTGGGTATGGAAGTATGGAAAGGTAATGAGGAACTTTTTGTCTCTCAGGGCAAGTATGCCAACGAGATACTCAAAATGTTCCACATGGAGAGTAGTAGACCCATGGAGACTCCTCTAGTAGGTAACTGGAGGAAGGAGGATGCTACTTCCGGTCAAATAGTAGAGGATACTATTTACAGGCATCTTGTGCATTCACTCATGTATTTGGTGAACACATGACTAGACATGTGTTATGAAGTTAACCAACTTAGTCAAGCAATGGCTAAGGTGACCAAGCTATATTGGAAGGAAACCAAACATGTGTTGAGATACCTCAGAGGCACTACTAGGTATGGTTTATGGTACAAACAGACAGAGGGAGTGAAGCTTCAATGCTTCAAAAATGCAAATTGGGCAGGGATTCCCTTCGACACGAAGAGCACATCAGGTGGGATCTTTAGTATTGGGTCAACAATTGTTTCTTGGTACAACATGAAACAAAGATCAGTTGCACTCATTTCAACAGAAGCAGAGTACATGATTGTTAGTCAAGTAGCTTGTGAGGCTATCTAGATGAGGAATATTCTTGTTGGTTTGTTTGGTCAGCAGATGGATCCAACTATGATTTACTGTGACAATTAGATTTGTATCAAACTCTCTGAAAATCCAGTTTTTCATGATCGGTCCAAGCATATTGATATCTGGTATCATCATCTTCGAGATTGTGTGCAAAGGAGAATTATGTTGTTGGAGTACATTCCCACAAAGGATCATGATGCAAATATTTTGACAAAGGATTTGTCTAGATGAAAATTCGAGTTTCAAAGAGGTAGGATCGGGGTAGCAGATAATCCCTTTCTTGTTGAGAGGGAGTGTTAAAAATAACAATAAGAAATTCCAATTTAATTTGTCCTTGAATTAAATCGAAATTATATTCTAATAGCAACTTGTAATAGTTAACTAAGTTAAATTGACTTATTTGGCTTAGGAAATTTGAGTTGGAAGTCTATATAGAGTCATGTAGAGTGATCCCTAAATTTTAAGGGCCCAGGTTGAGTTCTTTTGATTTGTAATTAATTAACTCAGTCTCACTAACTTATAGTCAGTTAAATTAGTTCTAACTATTGGAGGAACTAGTAGGAGGTCTAGTAGTGGGGACGGGCACCAGTGCATCTTCACTTCCACAACAGTTAACTAAAGATTCACTCATAAATAACTCATGCATGTGAGTTCTGAGGAAGACAGAGTTGAGATTAGAGTCCAAGGACAGTGTACTATCAGTTGTATAATTTTCTGAGTTGTACAAATGGTGTATGCAATTAGTTGAGGGCCTATGGATGGATTGTGTAGTTATGGAGTGAGGATTTCCCAATTAAATACGAGCTAATTATCTCAGGAATTGCGCAGTTATGGAGTGAGGATTTCCCAATTAAATGCAGGCTAATTATCTCAAAAACCGCACAAGGAAGTAGGGGCTTGGAAAGTAGCATATTTAGCTAAGTGTTGGCTTGAGATGGTTCGTGAGACAGAGACTTTGATTATACTAGTGCAAGAATTGTTCGGGTTGAACAAGGATTGTATTTTATTCTCAGATCTTCTGGTTAATGCAATATAGAGAGTCGGGGTTTTTAGCAGTTGCTTTCCCCTGAGAAATATTGTGTTATGTGCAATTGATATTCTTCCTTTTCTGCTTATTGTTTTCATCGATCAATTTTGGTTTCTGCTGAAGAGTAGAGTAGATTCTTGTCTTATGTTTTAGCATATCACATAAGCTGTTGAATCTACAAGTAAAAATCTACAATATTTGTATGCAACACAAGGTGAGGAAGATTTAGGTAAATAATAAAATGATGACAAATATAAAGAGGACAAATTGGAGAAATAAATACTCATAAAAGATGACACCAAGATCAACTTGATAACAAAAAAAATCCTTGGAAATCATATTAACTAGTGACTTTGAGTAAACTAATCAAAAGTTCCTAAGGAGAAAGGTTAAAATTAGAGAAAATTTAATAATATATCTATGGATGCCAAGGTGTATATATTCCCCTTTCATGCAAATTGTATACTACAAGAATAAAGTTAACCTTACCAAAAACATCTTATTTAAATATAGACAAAGGATGTTTGTAGTTGAAAAACTAACAACAAAGCAAGTCTAATTAAGCAACATGTAGTTAGAATGTTGTAGTAATTGGAGAACATATGTGTGCTACTACTACACCTTGAAACAAAGATTTATATGAACAACAAAATGGATCAAGAGACTTTGTTTTGGCCTTTGTTTTGTGCATATAATGCACAAGGATATTTTATTTAGATCACTACTTTGTGCAATAATATGTAACCACTGAAATGTTGGAATATAATCAAATGTGCAATATCATAATTTTCTTTTCATTTTTACCCAATAAACATGCCCTTCCATAATGATAGCACAATAAAATAAGATTTTCTATCAACCTCGCCACCACCACCAATTTTTTTGTTATCACTAACTTGGGGAAATGAAACATTGCAAGCCTCGAGCAATGTATACCAATCAAGAAATAATTACTATGCTCACTACAATTATGTGATGGACAAATAAGGAATGTCATGGAAAATGAATACTAAACAATGAGCTCATCACATAAGCTCAAATAATGAGTACACTTCAATTTTTTATGAAATGGTGTACTATTACATTATGATTTCATTGCATGTAATTTAAATACAACTGACCTAATAATTCAAATGCAAACTCTACATATTAATATTGATAAGAATAAATTAAGATTTCAAGCAGATACAAGACCATGGAAAAAACTAGACACCTTCACTAACAATTAAACAAACCAAATGATGGTTTAGATCCAAGCCAAGCCAAGCTTACCATGCATAGAAAGTAGTAAGAAATTGATTGTTAATCCTCAGTGGTTACTCGAGTTTTTTTTTTTTAATGAAAAATAAATAGCAATAAAAAAGGATCACAATGCCACTAATTCCTACGTTATAGACTAACTAGAAATGTGGTGCGAGGAAAACACCCAATGATAATCTCAAGCATGTGGATAATAGTTTTTACAACTATAGCACCAAACATGGAAATGATAAAATTGGTATATCATACTTGTAAGCAATTACCATAACATAAAACAAGTTCCCATAATGACACAAGTGAGTGTTGGGAATCATGAATTACTTGGGGGGTTGATTCAATAATTTACAATTGTTCTTTTTATGTGTTAAGCACTTAAACCTTTTATTTCAATCACTCAATCAAAAATAGAGAGGCCAACAATCACATAACATTTGAACACAATGATATAATGTGGAAACCCTTCTGGGAGAAAAACCACCAAAGCTTGTTTTTGTATTATGATGTGAATCTAAAGCACCTACTCAGATTACATCACTAATTTGTGAGCACCTACTCATAGGAGGCCCCAACCCCCTTCATTTCAGAAAGCCCCAACTTGCTTAGAGGCACCAATCTCTTGTAATTGTAGGCCCCTACATGCTTCAACCAAGTGTTATACTTTTCATACAATTTTCAAACTAAGAACAATGGCCTACCTCATTATTACAAAAAAAAGTGGCTCTGATCTACTATCTCTCTAATGCTCCCTCTTCTCTACTCTACACACTAACTCAACTGTCCTTACCTCAACTCTTTTAATTCATTGATATCCCCTACTCCTCACTAGTCATATTTAATAATGGAAAACAACCATATAGATTCTTCTACACAACTCACTTTGCTATTCCACTATGTTTCAGCTCATACATACAATGCACACACACACACACACAACCCCCACACACTATACTCTAAACACACCCAAAATAATCACCCTACAACACTATACAAAGAGTATCCTCCAACTTTATCACGTAGTTCGAGAACTACATTAAACAAATCAAAGGTTGCAGGGAAGTAAGCAATGGAGCATGAAACTAGTAATCATAAATACATAGAGACATTTCTTGCGTGATACCAACGATCCTTAAATTCTCAACATGGCTTCCTTTGTCAATTGGTTTATCACAGTACCTAATCAAGGGTTTTCAACTGAGAGTGCATTCTACTTCTGAACTTATTGAAACTTTTCCTTCATTATCATATGTCAGAGACCATAGGAAGCACATTAATGAGATAAATGCACTACACCAACTGCATTAACTGTGATTTGTTGCATTCAATTAGTGCAGTTCAATTCCATGTCGTGTTTTTTGTTCTAGCACTAATTCTCATACAACTTTCTTGATTTAACAATTTTGGTATATCATAAGTTTTTAATAATGTCTATAGCTATATCTCCAAAATTAGCTAACTTATATATTCAATGAATTCCACTCAATATGGAATTTTTCACCCTTAATGACTTGGCATCATATGCCCAAGGGGATAGAACCAATCCTAACTGATGAGCACCTAAAACCATATCTCGGGGGTCGGGAGGTCATTGATTATGCAGATAGTATGACTGTCAGATTGTTGACTAGCCATCTTAACGTGCACTTGAAACTTCTTGTGATGGGTCCCACATTGGTTAGGAGGTCGGGGGGTCAGCTCACTGCTTTTTTGTGCACCTACACTTGCTTCCGACTAGCCCAAAGGCTCAAGTAGCTTGGAACACCTAACTTCGGGCTAATTATTTATATTTGGGCCCAAATAATGATTCATTGTGGAAATCAATAAACACGAGAAACTTCACAAAAACACATCCTTGGTGTGAACCATAAAGTCTTTGCCACATCATGATGTTGACATCATATGTACAACATGTCCCCTGTTAGTGGTGCCACGTATCACCCAAAAATGGGCTGCTTAGGCACCTAAAAGGTCTAAATCTGCATGCCACATATCCCATGCCTTGGGTGCCATCTCAACCTATGTTGACATCATCTCACTACTGTGGCTGCCACACCATCATCATACTCATCATCATCAACCAATGGAAGTACACCATGTGTCCTGTCATTGTTCATCCACATTATCCTATGCCATGTTTCAACACTTTCCCCCAAGTAGACTACCTCTCAACTGGACCAACCTACTAACTAGGCCAAAGGCCCAAGTGACCCGACTTCTTGAAAAATCTTCCCAAGTCTTACATTTCTTTAACAATTAAATTTATTGCAAAACACAAGGTCTATGCAGAACCTTGAGGCTTGGAACTCTGCCAAAATTCAATTTCCCATAACTCCATCATCCTTTGGAGTTTTTCAAGCTACCTAATACTGTTGGAAAGGTATTTCCAAGATCTATCCATCCGAGCACATTGTAAAGGAAAATGAGTAGATCCCCCAAGGAAAAAGTGCCTTCAAAGACTAGACCACTCAACCATCATAGTTATAATATTTTTAGCTTCCTTACTTATCATGCTAATGATGGTTCTTTACTAAACACTACTGCTACTAGAGGACCTTCCCTGAAATTGAATTTTCTTGGCATGCTCCATGGAACCACCATCTTTGACATCAATGAAAAAATTTTACCCAACAATCTCTCCCTTTGGAATTAATGGCAACATTGGAAAACATTGTTATACATTGACGACTATAACAAATAGCAGTGCCTTGCCCTGACATATTTCAAACTCTTTTGTTCTTGAAAACACTCCCCCTGAACTATTAGACTTACATATGTTCTGCACCCACGTTCCCCCCCTTGGATGTTGTCATTTCATAATGTTTGGGTCACTTCTCCCCCCTTTTGACATCAATGGTAAAGGGTAGTGCCATCTCCCCTTGAAACTATGCCTAAATTTTATGTTGTTCTCCTGCAACCTACTGATGAGCCTCATCATTAGGTAATTATATGGGCCTTAATTGGCCTTAATTCACCTCCTAGCTTAGTCAAACCGACTATTCTCACAACTTATTGCATACTTTTGATTATATTTTGTTTATGAGATGAGTTAGAGTTGGATATTTTTCTTTGTGGTCTAATGTGCATGTAATGCTGGAATAAAGGATAAAAGCAAGGAAAAATGCACAAATAAAGGATAAAAGCAAGGAACTATGGCAAAGACCTTGGTCAAAACTTGAATGGGACAAGGGAGAGGAATTATAGGAGGCAAATCCTCCTCATTTACTACCCCTCCATTCAAATATTCCTCCATAAGCTCGGAGTGAAAATAGCCAAATCATGAGGACTACAAGACAACTGAGCAAGTGAAAGTGACATAAACCAGTTTATCTTGAGTGGGGAGCCAAGCCTCCCTAATGGGAAGGAAGTTGTTGGAGACTTCAAATGTATAAGTAGAGAGGCTTAGGACCTCAGTAGGATTCAAATTCTTATTGTAAATCTCTACTTCATTTATGAGTTGTAAGACTTATGACAGTTTGTTATGAAATCCATGGTTTTTATAATAAAGACGAGTTCTGTTTTGAGCCAGCACTTAAATAACTCAGAGGGCTGAAGCTCTTGGGTTAGGCCCAACCCAAGTAGCCAAAGCTCCTCTTTATTGTACATGTATGCTAGCATATATTTCTGGTTCTGTTCATTTGCTTAAGTAGCTACATTTCCATTACAGCAGTATAGCATAGCTTCCTGGTTTTTTTGTTCATTTTCTTAAGTAGCTGCATTTCCATTACAACAGTATAACATAGCTTCCTGGTTTTCTGTTCATTTGCTTAAGTAGTTGCATTCCCATTACAATAGTGTAGAGTAGATCGGTTGTGCTCTAGTTTACTTCCATTTGTGTTTTTTTAATTAGCAGGTTAGCTAGGAGAAGAAGATCACCATAAGGTTGTGTGCAGGTGTCTCGACATCACCTCTTCCTCTGGGACCATGACTTGAGGAAGAGACCCTTCAGCAACCCCAAAAACACAGGTTTCTAGTTCTCGCATGAGCTTTGGAGTTTGTTGTTTGATGCAGTTACTTGTTTCATTTCATTATCATCGTTTTCCCTCACTCTCGGTCCACCCTCACCCTCACAGGTTTTCCTGTTATTTTCATTTGAAACCTCCTTCAGCACGTTCTTCATGCATCATTTCCTCGTCGTCCGATCCATTAGTTTACCCAACGGCCATCGCGTGTGAAGTCTTCCACCTACTTTATGTGCTCTAATCTCCACCATTGATCTGTCTCTTGATCCAATGACTATCACGTCACCTCAATACTTTATGCGCTCTAATCTCCACCGTTGATCTGTCTCTTGATCCAACGACTATCGCATCACCTCAATACTTTATGTGTCCCAATCTCCATTGTCGATATGTTTAGCCTGATCGGACGACTATCACGCAATCTCATGAGGATTCTTGCACGACCGTTATCCACCCGAGAGCACGTGAGAAAAGTGGTTTTCTCATGCTACGTGTCACCCAGTTAGGCTAATCACGTGAAATTTCAAAATATAGCTTACACCATTGAGGGCGCGCGAGAAACTGCTTACTGCCTCCAAAAACCCACTCCATCATTTCTGCACATTTCTTTCGCGATAAGATCTCCGCTGTTCATCTGCCGATTAATCCTATTCATCCATCCATTCACTTAATTCCTCGCGATAAGATCTCCATCATTCATCTTCTTCGTTACCCTATTCGTCCATCCATTCACTTAATTCCTTGCGATAAGACCTCCAGCGTTCATTTGCTTCGTTACCCTGCTCGTTCACCTATTCACTAAATCGGCCGCGATAAGATCTCCGTCATCCATCCTGTTTGTTAACCCTGTTCATCCATCTATTCAATTAAGCCCCCGCAGTAAGATCTCCGTCGTCCATCTTCTATTCGTTGATCGATCCAATAGTCCCTATGCACTACTGCGTCCTTACGTCCTCCGTTCACCAATTTCAATCTTCGATTGCTCTTCTGCTTGAAAACATATTTAGTTTAGTTCCTTTGCTTACACCTTAGTATAGTTTAATTCTCTTTACCTCTGCAACTTAGATAGCAACATTAGGTCAGTGTTGATTTAGCAATTCTATTTAGCATAGATGTTTAGATGGTTAGTTAGTTTATGGTGTGGTTTAGCATTACATGCTATTTTATTCATTATTGCAGTAGAGTAGCTCTCTCTTAGAATAGATTTTCTCTTCTACCATCAAAGAATTAAGCTTCTTCTGACCCTATAGAAGTTTGGCTTGGAACCCCTGGGGTCTCTTGCCAGATGAGTAGTGACAACAGGCAGGACCTTCACTTTTACTTGTGCATATAGCACTATCACCTCCAAGTTTGTATGAAACCTGGGTTGATAAGTAAAGCTAGTAGCCTTGGGAGTTGCATCATTCTTGTTGCAATACCTAGGCTCATCACTTTTTGGCGCCGTTGCCGGGGAGGTGTCTAAGTAGAATGTGATTACTGCTTTCTTCTATTTCTAGTCTCCAATTTTCTTCCATTAGTTTATTTTTGCAAAAGTAATCTAGTTTCTTCCTTTCTTTCAGTTGTCATTATCTGCTTTCCTTTTCATTCTGCAAGTAGAATTTCAAGTCAACAAGTAGTATCTTTCTATCAATAGTCTTCCTTCAATCAAAAATTTCATTCTGCAAGTAGAATTTCAATTCAGCAAGTAGTTTCTTTGTTAGTAGCTTCCTTTCTTTCATTTTTCATTATCTACTTTGCTTTTCATTCTGCAAGTAGAATTTAAATTCAGCAAGTAGTCTTTTCTTGTCAGTAGTCTTCCTTCAATTAGCAATTTCATTCTGCAAGTAGAATTTTGATTTAGCAAGTAGTTTTTCTTGTTAGTGTTTTTTCATTCAATCAACAATTTCCTTTCTACAGAGTACTTTCAAGCTTAAAGAAAAAAAATCTTACAAAAACTAACCCAAAAACATTTCCTTTCATGCCTCGTAGGAATAGGGACAATTCAGGGAAATTCTTGTCAAATCCCCCCACTGCATCCAACTGTCAACCTTCTCTCTTAGTCAATGACAATATATTTGAAGACCCTTTAGGTGAGAAACCTTACATATTTGAGGAACCTACAGGGGAAGAAGAACAGGAAGAACCCATTCTCACTGAACCAATGGCTGAAAATTGAAATGAAAGAGGAAATAGAGAGAGAACTGAGGGTGTCTTGCCCATCAGGGAGACCAATGGGGACACTAAGATGAAGAATATAAGCCCCTCTACTCTACCTCATTTCCATGGCCTGACCACAGAGGAACCTGACACTTTCCTATTTGAGTTTGTTGTTATATGCCGAACCTATGACTATATAGATGATGAGAAAAAGTTAAAACTATTTCCATCTACCCTCAAGGATGCAACATTGCGCTGGTTCATGGGTTTACCTAGAGATAGCATCACAAATTGGGCTCAGATGCAACAGGATTTTAACAACAAATATAGGGACTACTGTAGGTCAAAGGATACTAAAGAGGAGATTTTCAAGATGACCATAGGCCAGGATGAATCCTTAGAATACTATGAAGAAAGATTCCAGCTCAGTTACAAAAGGGATAGGTGCACACTTGACCTTAAGTCACTGAAGCTGGTCCTGCTTAGAGGAGTAAGGGAGGATCTTCTGGATACCTTACATATGATAGCAGGAGGAGATATCTACCAATTACCCTATGAGGATATTAAGACTGTCTTTAGAAACCATTCTAAGGCAACCAGGAAAAAGGGTAGGGGTAGTCAACCTATGGCCAATACATCATCCTCCAACTCATCCATCAAGGGTGAAATTGGAAATATGATGGAAGAATTCAAAAGTGATATGATGCAAACCCTTGCCTTGCAATTGGACACCATGAACATCAAAAGGAAGCAAGAGGAAGCAAAGAGAGCCTTGGCCATATTTTTTCCTAGATGCACTAGGAGGCATCCTAGGAATGAATGTTTATTGAACTATATTAAGATTTGCTCAGTCTGTGAAGAAAACCACTCCACAGAAAAGTGCCCTTCTTTACATGGACTCAAAGATGTATATCAAGGAGCTGAATGGGTCACTGAGCAGTTGTGCTACATAAACCAAAGGAGACCTACTGGGCCTAGACCATACCAACAGGGTATGCAAGGGTCATCCCATGCATATTACAACCCTAACCAAACCACAACTATACATTCTTTGGGACCCGCTGCTCATCCTTCCTGGTCTACACCCCCTCCTTGGTCCTATACATCTCAGTATCATTCCCAGCCAACCAGCCAGTCAATTCAACCTTATGTTCAGCCACAACCTCAGTGGAATACCCCACTCTAGGGGTGAAGGCCCCAATTCAACAATGTTCCAACCCTATTGCCTCCACCACCTACCCAACCACAACTCCTTCAATCTTCTCCACCCAAGCAACCCCAGATGCCTGCCCAGCCAAATCCGAACCCAAACAATAGGCAGGCTCAACAAGTATATAGTGGAGAGACATCATACCCAACTTATGCTGTAGAAATCCAGGAGATCAACCTAAGATCTAGTAGAATTCTCCTAGATAACCAGCCTCCCTCTCCACATAGGGAGCTTGAGGAAGAAAGAGAGGAAAGCAACCTTAAACTAAATCCACCCTTTTGCTGAGAGATTAGCCCAACCACTCCAGCCTACCCCAGAAGAAACTGAACTTTTGGGAGAATTGAAAAATCTATGTGTAAAGATCCCCCTTCTCCAGACAATCAAGGATGTTCCCATTTATAATAAGTTGATTAAGGAGAAGTGCTTCAAGCATCCTGGAAGAAGAAAAAGGGATGCCCCTACCATTAATGTCATTGGGCAGTTGTCTGACTTAATGCTGGGGCAGGTAATATGTCCAAAATATTTGGACCTTGGAAGCCCTGTAGTAGATGTGCACATCAATGGCACCATTGTCCCACACACTCTGACCGATGTTGGGACTGCCATTAATGTGATGACTCAGGACACCATGCTCAAGCTCAACCTCCAAGGGTCATTGATGAAGACCACAACAGTTCTGCAACTTGCAGACCGTTCCACAGTCACCCTTGAGGTAATTTTGGAGGATGTGATGGTCTCCATTGACTCCTGGGAGTACCCTGCAGATTTCCTAGTTCTCCAACCTAAGGCTAAACTTACTGGTTACCCTCTCATCCTTGGGAGGCCATGGTTGGCCGCAACTGATGCTTACATTAGCTGCAGAGCTGGGAATATGACCATCAAGAATGGGTATATGTCCAAATAGTTAGTCCTATACCCTCCTGCTCAACCTACCCTAGAGCATGATTTACCTTTATGGTTGGAGGAGGAGGAAGAACATGAGGTTTATTCTACCCAACTTTATGCTTTGGAAGCAACCATAGGAGGAGGAAAACAAGATGAGGATGACTTAATTGAACACCTGCTCCAAATTCCAACTCCTAGTTCACTACCATTAGAAGAAGAAGTAAGGGAAACCCAGAACAATCATCCAATTGACTTATGCTTGGCAAATTCCAACCCACTCCATGTAAAAACCATAGAATTTGGTCTAGATAAAACTTTGAAAATTAATCCATCTCTTTCTACTTTAGAAGAGGAAAAGCTATGCAACAGGTTGAGATAAAACCTAGAAGCCTTCGCTTGGAGTTATAAGGAAATGAAGGGAGTACACCCCTCAATGTGTACTCACCACATATACATCAAAGAAGGTTGCAAGCCAGTCAGACAACCACAAAGGAGGATGAATCCATCTCTTAAAGACAAAGTCAAAGAAGAACTGCAAAAACTGCTAGATGTAGGATTCATTTATCCTATCTCAAAAAGTGAGTGGGTCTCTCCTTTAGTGTTAGTTCCCAATAAAAATGGTAAGTGGAGGATTTGTGTTGATTATAGGGAGTTGAACAAAGCCACAAAGAAGGATCATTTTCCCCTACCCTTCATTGACCAAGTGCTAGATGGCCTGACAGGGAAGAAGCTTTTTTCCTTCCTAGATGGATTCAGTGGCTACAACCAAATCCAAATCTTCCCAGAAGACCAGGATAAGACCACATTCACCTGTTCTTGGGGTAATTTTGCCTATAGGGTCCTTCCTTTTGGCCTATGCAATGCTCCTGCCACTTTCCAGAGAGCAGTCTTGAGTATTTCTTTCCGAATTAGTACATGATGCTGTGGAAATCTATATGGATGACTTTACACCTTATCGCCGTGATTTTCAAGAAGCCCTGACTAACCTAGGGAAAGTATTTCACAAATTCATTGAAATGAACCTATCTCTTAGTCCAAAAAAATGTGAATTCTTAATGACTGAAGGGATCGTGCTAGGTCATTCAATATCTTAGCAAGGACTGTAGGTGGACCCAAAAAAAATAGCAATCATCCAAAGGGCCCCACCTCCACAAAAGCAGAGATATGTTAGGAATTTCTTAGGGTTAGCTGGATACTACCGAAGGTTCATAAAGGACTCTAGCAAGTTGGCCTCTCCTTTGTTTGGGTTGTTCGCCAAAGATTCTAAGTTTATATGGTTAAAGAGCTGTCAAGAGGCCTTAGACATTCTAAAGGGTAAGTTAACCATTGCACTAATCCTTAGAGGCCCAAACTGGGCCCTCCCTTTTCATATTCATGCGGATACCTCGCACAAAGCCATAGGAGCAGACTTAGGTCAGGAAAAGGAGAAATTTCCCTATGCCATCTATTTTAACAGTAATAACCTGTCAAAGGCTGAGCTAAAATATACTGTTACCGAAAAGGAACTCCTGGCTGTTGTGCATTCATTAAACAAATTTAGGCATTACATTACAGGCTATCAAACATTTGTGCATACTGATCATGCTGCAATCAAATATTTAATGAACAAACCAGATGTGAATGCTAGAATTATAAGATGGTTGCTTTTATTACAACAATTTGATCTAACTATTGTTGATAAGCCTGGTAAGGAAAATGTTGTTGCAGACTTTCTATCTAGGATGAATCTGCCTGCAGGTGAAGAAGGAATGGTGGATGACCAGTTACCAGATGAGCATTTGTTTTCTATTTCAGTTCTCTCCCCATGGTTTTCTGATATAGAAAACTATTTGGTATCAGCACAATTCCCACCAAACTTGCCCTCCAAAAAAAAGAGCAAGATAGTCAGGAAGAGCATCTTGAGAAGGTGTGTAAGGGAAGAGGAATTTTGTGACATCCTTCTGACTTGTCATGATGGGCCTTGTGGAGGCCACTTTGCATCAAAGAGGAAAACATTCAAAGTGTTACAAGCAAGCTATTATTGGCCTACTCTTCATCAGGATGTGAAAAAGTACATTAGTTAGTGTGATCGATGCCAGAGGATGGGAAAGCCTACTCCAAGAGATGAAATGCCCCTACAACCTCAAGTGACTTTCGAGCCATTTGACAAGTGGGGCATGGACTTCATTGGGCCTATCAACCCTCCTTCAAAGCAAAAGCAATACATTATTGTGTGCAATGGTTATTTGACTAAGTGGGCTGAAACCAAGGAGATTAAGGCAAAAACAGAAGAGAAGGTAGCTGAGTTCCTAAGGGAGAATGTATTCTACAAATTTGGGTACCCTAGAGAGCTAGTCACAGACCAAGGCAGCCAGTTTACCTCCAGCATGATTGAAGAACTGCTCAACCATCACAAAATCAAGCATAGGACCTCCACTCCTTATCATCCATAAGCTAATGGGCAAGTGGAGGTGACCAAC
This sequence comes from Pinus tabuliformis, assembly GCA_031772625.1. Lineage (NCBI taxonomy): Eukaryota > Viridiplantae > Streptophyta > Pinopsida > Pinales > Pinaceae > Pinus > Pinus tabuliformis. The sequence continues at coordinate 366,676,601 of CM062815.1, forward strand.
AGGGCACTGGAGAACATCTTAACCAAGGTAGTGAGCAGCAGTAGGAAGGATTGGGCAGAGAGACTAGTTGAGGTCACCTGGGCCTATTATACAACATGGAAGACCACCACTGGATTTACACCCTATGAGATGGTCTATGGGAAAAAGGCTTTGCTATCCATTGAGTTTGAATATAACACATTGAGGATGGAAACCCAACTAAATTTGGATATCAGTCATGCACATAAAGAAAGATTGTTCCATTTGAATGGCTTGGATGAATTTAGAATGTAGGCCCTCCTACATACATAAATAGTTCAACTTCAGAGGAAGATCCAGCATGACAAACATATCAAGGAGAAACAATTTCAAGAGGGAGATTGAGCATTGTTATATGTTTCTAGGTTTAAATACTTCAAGGGCAGGCTAAGGACAAGATGGATCGGACCTTATGTGGTGGAAAGATGCCATGATAATGGTTCAGTGAAAATCAGAACTATAGATGAAGAAGCCATTCCATTGCTTGTTAATGGAAATCGATTGAAAATGTACAAGAGGCCTTTATCAAAACAATAGTTCATTGAAAATATCAATAAGACAATGATGATGGTGGAGCAAGTTCTAGCTCCTTCCTCATCAGGGCACTGAAAAAGAGAAAAAAGAATAAGGATTCAGGTGACAACCTCCATGAGGTGCTTGAGTCCCATCTTTGGGTTGAAAACCTAGTAAGGCGGCCCAAGGATGAGAAAAAATGAAGAAGAGTAAGAAGATCACTAGATAAAAACCTTCCTTGAGGCGCCCAGGGAAGATATCTAGGGTGAAAACCTCTCTGAGACAGCCTAGGTGTTTTTAAAAAAAAATAATAATAAAAGAAAAAAGAATAATTTTTATTTGCAGGTGGGTGAGAAAGACAATCAAGGAGCAAAGAGAAGATCTAAATGGAACCCTGCCTCACATATATTCATCCCCTCCACTCCTTATCATGCATCCCTCCATCAATTCCATTGTTTTTTTACTTCATTGCTTCAATTTAACTTGAAGATTGTGTTTTCTACAGGATCCCCTGAATGGTAGGTTGGTTAGGTCCCCAAAATTCATTCTAGACATGATCTAAACCCTCACCTCATTCGTTACCATCATCCCTTCACTCACACACACTCCTACTCCCTCTGTCCATTCATTACAGCATCCTCACAGCACCATCAAACAACATGATCAAGAAATTCTAAGGGAGACACCAAACATTGCTAAGTGGTAATCCAGGAGCTACACAACAGCAACAACATCAGATCTGTAGTCACATACACCATCAACAGACAGCAGAGGAGGAAGAAGAATGACAATGCAACAAATGAACAACGCAACACCTCTGATCCTCGACAAACTGCAACATGGCATCGAGACCACAGTTAAGTATCCCACTCACTCACTGATATGCATCATTTGATCAAAAGTTTTAAAGGTTACGAGGTAGTTGGTTTGTAAGTGAACAGGTGGCCAGTTAACTTGGCCACCTTCATTCAATCATCACATACAAAGCAGGGTGTCCTCTCACACATGGCTGCAGTCAACTCAAAGAACAGAGGAGTAGGACAAGAAGTGGTTAACTATGGATTTAACAACTGTGGGAGCTGATTACAAGCAGTGGGAATGATGAGGTGGTATAAAGGGAAACAAAACATCGTTTGCAAGTATTCATGCATTCCACATCCTTCAAAATCACTCACTTAAGTAGCTCTCATAACTCTGGCCACCCACTGGAAGCAAGGATCCATCGTTCTGCAAGAGAATTCCTACAAGAATAGTCTACAGGAACAATTTATAGGATACACAGAGGCAATCGACAGGATAGGCAGAGAGGGGTTCAAGAGGGAATATCAAAAGAATTATCCACTACCACCATTATAAAGAGGTAGGATTTAAAAATCCACCCCATTTACAAGCAAATGAACTAGAAGTCCTCTAAAAAGCTAGTGGATTACATACACATGAAACTCTGTTTTCTCAAGAATTCTCATTCCCTCACTCCACACAGTAGAATCCATGCCACTGTTATAGTTAGAGGGATCACTATAGCTCTCATCCCAGAGTTCATGAGTAGGGTCACCATACTTCCCCTAGGAATTGCATGGAGAAAAGAAGACAAAGTAGATAGTCAGGTGGCAAGAAGGAAATTCTTTTTAGAAGGTGAAGAACCCAAAGAGAATAAAAATGGAGTAAGGAGGGATAGTCTGCCATACCCATGGAGTGAGGTAGGCTACCAACTCATCAAATATATCTCATATGAGGGTAGATATAGTGTTGTTTATGGTTACCATTTTAGGATGCTTGAAGAACTAATATTTGGGGTAGAAACACCAGTTCACCAAAGACTCAACATACCCTATTTCTTGATGCAATCACTCATAGACTCCAGCAACAAAGTAAAGGAAGGGAATTCCCAAGAATTGGGTAAAGGAGCCAACTCGATTCAGGTTGACAACCCAACCAGATCTACAAGACAAAGATACTAAGGAAGGCGTACCAATACTTGATCACATTTTCTTGTTGACTGTTGTAGAAAATCTGTTGGTAGGTTAACCCGATAATGCAATATAAATCAAAGCAGAATACTATAACCTACTTCTACTATCAATTTGCGGAAGCTTAAATATCGAGCTGAACTATATAACCAGAAGAAGAAGAATCAATGGCACAATACACCTGAAAATACTTTGGGGAAATCCTCAGCTAAAAACCCCACACTATTGTATTATCATACATGGTGGAAATACATAGGAATTATACAAAGCCTTAGCTCTCACAGATAGATAGCTCTCAGTACAATCCTCATAGATGCTCATAGGCAATCTTGGGTTCTCTCCAACCTTCCTCTCTACCATCCAATCTCCTATTTCCTTGTGTTGTTCCTTGTGGATGATTTTCCTATTACCAAGTGGAAAACGCATCCTCCAAAACTGCACAATCCTCAAGGATAAATCCTTGACTGCATGCATGAGTTTTATCCGTGAGAAAACACATGTAACTGATAGTACACTATCCTTGAACATTAATCTCAACTAGATCTTTCTCAGAATAGACATGCATGAGTTTCTGATGAGGGAATCTTCATTTAACTGGAGTAGCACTAGTTGAGTGCATTAATGCATCAACTGGCTGCTAACTCACTATTAGTTCCTCAAACAGTTTGGAAATAATTTAACTGGACTTAACTAATTTTACTGAGTTAATTCCAGTTAAATTAGTTCCAAATTGTTTGAGGAACTAATAGTGAGTTAACTGTTAGTTGATGCATTAATGCACTCAACTAGTGCTACTCAAGTTAACTAAAGATTCCTTCATCAGAAACTCATGCATGTATATTCTGAGAAAGATCCAGTTGAGATTAATAGTCAAGGACAATGTACTATCAGTTGCATGTGTTTTCTCATGGAGAAAACTCATGCATGCTGTCAAGGATTTATCCTTGAGGATTGCACAGTTTTGAATAAGGGTTTTCCACTTGGTTGAAGGGAAATCATCCACAAGGAACAACGCAAGGAAATAGGAGATTGGATGGCAGAGAGGAAGGCTGGAGAGAAGCCAAGATTTCCTGTGAGCATCTGTGAGGATTGTACTGAGAGCTAAGGCTTTGTATAATTCCTATGTATTTCCACCATGTATGATAATACAATAATGTGGGGTTTTTATCTGAGGATTTCCCCAAGGTATTTTCATGTGTATTGTGCCATTGATTCTTCTTCTTCTGGTTATATTATTAAGCTCGATCTTTAAGCTTCTGCAAATTGATAGTAGAAGTAGGTTATAGTATTCTGCTTTGATTTATATTGCATTATCGGCTTAACCTACCATCAGATTTTCTACATGGTATCATAGTTGTGAAGAGTATATTGAGAAGAGAATTCGAAGTTTGAAGTTCGGGGTTGCAGGTGCAAATCAAAGTCATATCATACTTCAAGATTGGCCAATGGCACTCTATGGCTTGAGACTTGAGTATGCCTTGGAAGGTAGCTCAAATTACATAGAATAGAAAGATAGAATGGACGCTGTATTAGAAGACAATGGCTTGAAGGAATTCATTGATCAAGAAATCCCAAAGCCAGCTTCAACTAATGCACAAGAGTTGGTTGAGTGGAAGAAGTGTGTGGCGAAGGCGAGATGAATCATCCTTGAGGGAGTTCAAGACCATATTTTCTCGAGTCTCCATGGGAAGGATACTCAATTTTCAATGTGGAAGACATTGAAGGACCTCTACTAGGACAGTAGCGACCAGAGGAAATTGGCACTCAAGAATAAGCTTCGAAGAATCAAGATGGAGAAGGGTGATACTATTTCCACATATCTGAACAAGCTCACCACCTACAGAGATGAGCTTGGAAGTGTGGGAATAACTACTGCCGATGACGATATGGTGAGCCTCACTCTCCTTGGCCTTCCAAAGAGTTGGAATAGCTACCAAGACTCTGTGAATGGAAGGGAGAAACTGCCGGATTGGGAATGACTGTGGTCGGATCTTATGCGGGAGGATATCAGGAGGAGCACATGAGATGGTTCTTCATCCAAGAATGATGATGAATAAAATCTGGCCTTAGAAAGTAAGGCAAGGAAAGGGAAGGGGAAGGCTTCCCATTTCAAATCGAATTCTTCTCATGGAGGGAAGAAGGGTGACATGTCTAAAGTAAGATGCTTTAATTGTCACAAGATGGGACATTATATGACTAATTGCCCATTGAAGAAGTCCAAGAAGGGATCCTCGGAAGGATCAGAAGGTGTGGAATTAGCCTCTCAGTTCAAAATGGAATTTACCCTCATCGCATGCATGGTGTCATCGATGATGGGTTGTGTCTGGTATCTTGACAGTGTAGCCTCATTCCACATGACCAGTGATAAAAATTTATTCAGTGCCTTGGAGGAGAAATACCTCAAGATGCGCATAGAGATGGGTGACGACGGAAGGTATAGTGCTTCAGGAGTGGGCACGGTTGTTTTTCAGAGGGAGCATGGGGCTCCTCTCACCTTGACAGATGTGAAGTATGTGCTTGGACTAAAGAAGAACTTGGTATCCGTCGCGATGTTGGAGGACAAAGGCTATGATGTTGTCTTCAGTAAAGGAAAGGCATTCCTAAGACACATAGACACGGGTCAGAACAAGAGGATAGGGATTCGAGTGAAGAATCTCTATAAACTAGAGGTAGATGATTGTGTAGCATTGAGTACGAACGCAAAATTGGTGCAAATCCAAGACATTGGCGAGTTGTGGCACAGGTGGTTGGGTCATTTGCATCATGGGGCTTTGAAGATAATGCAGCAAATATCTACAGGACTTCCCAAAGGTAAACTTGAGCAAATTGACACATGCAAAGGTTGTACCTTGGAAATTACACCAAGTCTTCCTTTTGTGATCAAGACAGTTGAGCAGAGGATATCTTACAGCAAGTTCATACTGATTTGTGTGGACCATTCTCGATGGCATCCACAACGAAGCAAAGGTATTATGTGATTTTCATTGATGACTATTCTCGTAAATACTGGATTTATTTCATGCAGAAGGACTAAACCTTCACAAAGTTTTGTGAGTTCAAAGCTTTGGTCTAGAAAGAGTTAGGGAAGAAGATCAAGGCCTTGAGAAGTGACAACGGTGGAGAATATGTCTCTTAAGAGTTTAAGGACCTATGTGCAGTGGAAGGAATTAAACGAGAGTTGACAGCACCTCATAACCCACAGCAGAATGGGGTGGCCAAGAGGAAGAACAGAACTATTGTAGGGGCACCACAGGCAATGCTGCATGACCAAGGCCTACCACTTCACTTGTGGGTTGAGGCATGCAACACAACGGTATATTTGCAGAATAGAGGCCCGCATCGCATACTTGGGATGAAGACACCAGAGGAATCTTTCTCCGGTAAGAGACCAGATGTGGGTCACTTCAGATCTTTGGCTCATTAGTATATTGCCATGTGACAAAGCATGCACGGAAGAAGCTTGAGCCGACAACAGAGTTTGGGATATTTGTGGGGTACACTGATATTTGTGGGGTATACAGGATCGGGGTGGCAGATAATCCCTTTCTTGTTGAGAGGGAGTGTTGAAATATGGCAACAAGAATATTCCAATTTAATTTTTCCTTGAATTAAATTGTGAATTAAAATCGAATTTAGTCTTAACTACTTGGAAATAATTAATTAATTTATTTTAAATTAATTATGTTGACACCTAATCCTCTTCGATTGGGTGAATTTGTGTAAGTAGTTAAATTAGGAATGTGAACAGTCATCAGGAGATGAACTGAGCAGTCACATCCTTTGTATATAACAATAGCTACCTAATGAAATAAATCGAATCAGTTTTCTGCCAAACTGGAGTTACTCCTGGCCTGACATGGTATCAGAGCCAGCTCCCTGTTTAGTCTTTATGTCTTTGTAACTCCTGATCTGCTCCATTTCTCTCTCTATAATTTTGTCTGCCATACCTACGTTCTGTCTGCCACACCTGCACTGCCCTGACATATTCTATTTATGATTCTTGTGCCCTGTTCAGTTGAATATGCTCAGACTCCATAAACGTTTCATATTCTCTGACCATTGACCATCCGTTTGAATGCGTTGAGTGCCTGCCTGACATGGTATCATTCAATACTATGACTGCGCGGATGACTGATTCATAAACGTTTTTGCCATGGACGCGGGCTTTGCCAGAGAGTTGCAGTGTACGAGCCCCTTCTAGATTCCAATCTTGTCCACTGCTGCGTAGTCTATTCGTATCTCTCATTCTGCAGAGGCTTTGAAGTCTATCGCATAAAAATCGACCCCTATGGGACAAGCCATCAAAGGCCCAATCCCTATGGTTCCTTTTCCTTCAAATTTAACAAAAAATTGGCAGATACGGCCCCATAATCCTACCCATAAACCTGTTTTCTCTTAATTTTCGCATACGAGTTGATTGATTTTGGATATTAGTATGGCCAAGCTCATTGAGATTCATTCCTGCATTCCTTCAATGGAGAGGGGCTGTGGGATTCTCATAGCAGGAGATGCGAAGACCAACTCTGTCATTTAAAGAATTGATTCCAAGAATCTTGTGAGGTTGCTCGAGGTCTGCGGATTGATTCCCAACCGTTCAAGACCATGTTTGATACCTCTGGGCCATTATTAAATCCTCAAGGAACGCGGCGGGAACATCGTATGACCATTCCTCTAGACTTGAAGCGAAAACTCAAACTGCTTCATAAATTTTTGTTAACGCTATTCCTATATTTTGAAACACTGTCCCAGTTGCTACGCAGAGTTGCACATGTGGTGTAGCTGCTAAGGAGAATTGCACGTCAGGGGCAGTTGCGAGACAGAGCCGCACTTGTCTATGGCTTGAGAAGAGTCCACAACAACCGCATAGTCACAAGTTATGTGGAGTCCAACAAAGTGTTGAAGAAGGTGAATAGTATCAATGCGCAATTTTTTAAAATCATTTAAATCATTTGAATGGTAATGTTACCCTGCTGCGTTGTATAGTTAAAGCATTGAAGTGATATGTAATATATAAATATATTACATTTTAAAACATTACATTGAAGTGATATGTACATAATATTGTTGGCATTATGATTCAAGTGTTGTCCTTGATGGCAACTCACTCAGAAGGTTGGTACAGGTGCTCAGAGACTGGTACAGGTGATGACAACTTAACTAGAAGACAGATCTCAGTACAGCAGGACAAGAAAGAGATATACGCAGGTTCAGCAAGGAGAATCAGCGTGTACACGCCGGTTGGCTTCAGCAAAAGCGCGTGTATGTGGAAACGTACCTTTGGTCCATGGCGGTTAGTCCTTGGAAGTTGTGCCTATGGTTTCGGACCATTGTGTCTCGACGGGCGTGTCGATCCCTAGTATTGAAGTTGATGGTATTGTGTTTCTATGGTTTTGGCTCTTGGTATTGAACAAGGCCTAAAGCTATATAAGGAAAAGATCACTAGGCAAAGGGGTATGGATTGTGTGTGGCTGACGCAGTGAGAGGATCTGGTATTGTTGGTTATCTGTTCGGGACGCTTGGTAAGGGTCGGATCTGACAGCAAAGGCAGAAGTAATCATTTCTAGATCTGCACGCGGGTTGCCTTTGGAGAAAGCGCGTATACACGCGTTTTTGGTACAGTGAAGTAGCGTATGCATGATAAGGGTTGATATTTCAGGTTATTGCTGATTCTGGTGGTTGTTGCAGAGTTCTAGATTCTGGTTTGGGTTCTGTGTTCTTGATGACAGGGTTTCAGTGATTCGGTATTGGGTTGTTTAATGAATTATGATGCAAGTATAAGTTGATGATTGTATTGCGGTAATGTTTGCTTTGTACTCTTGGATCCAGTCTGAAAATTGATGAAACGTGGTCCCTGAAGGTTGTAGGGTCAGCACCTACGTACTAGTAAATGGATCAGCTAGTACAAGAGCTGAGGGGGTTGTAGCTCCCTTCCAAAAGTAGTTGGAAAACGAGAGAGAGGGTTGTAGCCCTCTGCAGGTTGTAGCCTGCATACTGGTAAAGGACTGCACCAGTATAATGTAAAAGAAGTTTCTCATTAAAGAAGAAAGAGACGAATTGCAGCAGGTGGTTTTCACCCACATTGGGTTTCCACCTTATATCATGGTGTTCATGTGTGTGGCTCTTGTGTGATGTTCTGTTATGTTATACTGCACCTGTTTACTGCTAAATTGCTTAATAATGTTCTGATGCATTTACTGAAGATAAGATTAACTGAATCATAAGATATCTGCATATACGCTAGTTGCTTTAGACACAGTCGCGTGTACACGCGGGTTCACTTAACTAAAGTCGCGTATATGTTTCTGAGTGTGAAATTGAAAAGGTTTTATTGATCTGATAATACTGATTCACCCCCGCCTCTCAGTATTATTTCCAACAATTGGTATCGGAGCAGGTCCTTCAGAGGAAGCTTGATCGCTTGAAGGAAAAGATCCATCAAAATGGCTAATCCAGAAAGAGAGGCACACATCAGGCCACCAGTCTTTGACGGGAACAATTTTACTCACTGGAAGATAAGAACCACTGCATATTTACAGTCTCTTGGAGCAGAAGTTTGGGGACTCATAGAAGGAGGATACAAATTCCCATCAGCAACTCCTACAGATCCAGCAGAGAAAAAGCAATATGAGCTCAATGCCAAAGTAGTTAATGTCCTATTGGGTACTTTGACTCAATCAGAATTTATGAAGATCATGCATCTCAAATCAGCTAAGGAAATATGGGACAAAATCGTTACAAGCTACGAAGGAGATGATCTGGTAAAAATAGCAAAGCTTCAAACTCTCAGAATCCGGTATGAAACTCTTAAGATGCGAAGTAATGAAAGCGTAGCTAATTATTTCCTGCGTATGGATGAGATTGTGAATTGTATGAGGGATCTGGGTGAAGAATTTGAGGAAGTTGTCTTAGTTCAAAAGGTTTTGAGATCTCTGTCTACTAAATTTGATTCTAAAGTATCTGCCGTAGAAGAAAAGGAGAATGTGCGAAAACTTACCATGTCACAGCTTCACGGGATCCTAACTGCTTTTGAAATGCGACTAGAGGTACCACCAGAGGCCGCATTCGAAGTGTCAGAGGAAGAAGATGAGGTAAATTTTGTCAAGAATCTTGAACGTGGAACTGGACGGTTCAAAGATAAGCTGCCTTTCAAATGTTTTCTATGTGGTAGAGTTGGTCACTATGCTGCTAGATGTCCTCATAACAAAGAAAGGATATATTAAGAAGATGGTAGAAGCTATTATTCCCATATTAAAAGTTCATTTAATGATAGTGAAGATATTAGAAGTCTCATGGCGCACAAGAAGAAGAATGCTTCATCCAATGATAGCGAGGATATTAAAAGTCTCATGGCACATGAAGAGAAGAATGCAGAAACTGAAGAAGCTGCCAAATTAAAAGAACTATTGGAAACGGAAACCAGGGTAAGGGAGAAATTGCAGGATATAGCAAAAGATCAGAGCACAACTATTCAGAGACTTGAATCAAAGATCCTCTCTCTAAAAGAAGATCTTGAAGATCAAGAACATGAAGTGATCAAACTAAAGCGACAAGTAGAAGAAGGGAGAAAAGTTGAAGAAGACCTAAGGAAGCAGTATCTGAAAAAGGAAGAACAACATCAAGTTGAGGTAAATATCTTGAAAGGTAAACTAGAAGAAAAGGATAAGCTTTTACGATTTCAAGATAGTTCTAAAGTCTTGGATGATATTCTTAATAGTCAAAGATCTCCTGCTATCAAGACTGGTCTTGGTTTTCATGAATATGTTGAAGGTGAATCTAGTTCACAAGGTGAGACAAGAAACTCTAATGAGAAATCTGAAATGCTCAAGGAACAACCAAGAAAAGAAATTCCTCAAGGAAGATCCTTTACTCCTAACTATGAACGTGATAGACGATTATTTCCTCCGCTGAATAAAGTTGAATGTTATGTATGTCATAATCTTGGACATGTTGCAGCCAGATGCAGAAGTAGAATGGTTCAAGAAAGATCATCTCATCCCAGGTATTTCAGAGGGTATTGCTTTGCCTGTAATGCATATGGACACAAAGCATTTGAGTGTGATAGAAGGAACATGAAAAATATAAGGTGCTATACATGCAACAACTATGGGCATAAAGCAAGGGAATGCAGAAGCAGATTTCAAAATTCAAGACAAGGGGACCATACATCATCACAGTTGCAGGAATTGAAGAAGACAGAGACAGAAAGGTGTGGGATAACTCAGACAGCTGACATAACAGACACAGGGGAATCTGAAAGTGATGAAATTCAGTATTCCATCCTGCATACGCTGATAGACTGAAGACAAGTCGCGTATATACGCGAGTTACAGGCTGCAAAGTCGCGTATATGAAGAAAGGGCAGCAGAACAGACCCAGGTTCAGTCATGGTTGGCTCAGGCTCAGGGGGAGCAGAACAGACTCAGGAAATGGTTCAGACATGGTTGGCTTACACTCAGGGGAGAATATTCTTCGAATAATGCATTGTTGGCATTATGGTTAGAAGGTGTTGATAAAGTCTATGAAGCTAAATGATACATCTTACTGTTTAGGAATGGTATTGCAGGCTGATGGTACAGATCATGATGCTGTTGGTGGCTTTCATAAGTCTTGGTCTAGATATTTCATCACTATGTCATGTATCTCTTTTATGATGTCAAGGTCATGTAACGGCCTATGTTGGTTTCCCCACTATGCCTGGGATGAATGATGAAATGTTCATGTATTATCATGTATCTTCACATGGTTAGGTGAATGAGTCAATATTGGGATATCCCCACTAGGTTGGGTGATGAATGTATGTTGAGTCTTTTGGTGATAGGAAGGTCTTCTATGATGTATAAGTCTTTGTTCTTCTTGTAGAACATCTTTTACAGATCTTGCCTACAGTCAAGGGGAGCATGAACAGCACAATTCAGCAAGAGCAGGATGGATAGATTGGTACACTTTGGCATACACAAAGGGGGAGCACATTTGGAGTATGGACAGCAGTATGGTCAGCAGAAGGTATACCAAGGAAGAGAATATCTTGGTCCACCCTTTGCCCTTGATGTCAAAGGGGGAGAGTGACTTGGTGTGGTGGTTGCCATCAAGTCCAAAGGGGGAGATTGTTGGCATTATGATTCAAGTGTTGTCCTTGATGGCAACTCACTCAGAAGGTTGGTACAGGTGCTCAGAGACTGGTACAGGTGATGACAACTTAACTAGAAGACAGATCTCAGTACAGCAGGACAAGAAAGAGATATACGCAGGTTCAGCAAGGAGAATCAGCGTGTACACGCCGGTTGGCTTCAGCAAAAGCGCGTGTATGTGGAAACGTACCTTTGGTCCATGGCGGTTAGTCCTTGGAAGTTGTGCCTATGGTTTCGGACCATTGTGTCTCGACGGGCGTGTCGATCCCTAGTATTGAAGTTGATGGTATTGTGTTTCTATGGTTTTGGCTCTTGGTATTGAACAAGGCCTAAAGCTATATAAGGAAAAGATCACTAGGCAAAGGGGTATGGATTGTGTGTGGCTGACGCAGTGAGAGGATCTGGTATTGTTGGTTATCTGTTCGGGACGCTTGGTAAGGGTCGGATCTGACAGCAAAGGCAGAAGTAATCATTTCTAGATCTGCACGCGGGTTGCCTTTGGAGAAAGCGCGTATACACGCGGTTTTGGTACAGTGAAGTAGCGTATGCATGATAAGGGTTGATATTTCAGGTTATTGCTGATTCTGGTGGTTGTTGCAGAGTTCTAGATTCTGGTTTGGGTTCTGTGTTCTTGATGACAGGGTTTCAGTGATTCGGTATTGGGTTGTTTAATGAATTATGATGCAAGTATAAGTTGATGATTGTATTGCGGTAATGTTTGCTTTGTACTCTTGGATCTAGTCTGAAAATTGATGAAACGTGGTCCCTGAAGGTTGTAGGGTCAGCACCTACGTACTAGTAAATGGATCAGCTAGTACAAGAGCTGAGGGGGTTGTAGCTCCCTTCCAAAAGTAGTTGGAAAACGAGAGAGAGGGTTGTAGCCCTCTGCAGGTTGTAGCCTGCATACTGGTAAAGGACTGCACCAGTATAATGTAAAAGAAGTTTCTCATTAAAGAAGAAAGAGACGAATTGCAGCAGGTGGTTTTCACCCACATTGGGTTTCCACCTTATATCATGGTGTTCATGTGTGTGGCTCTTGTGTGATGTTCTGTTCTGTTATACTGCACCTGTTTACTGCTAAATTGCTTAATAATGTTCTGATGCATTTACTGAAGATAAGATTAACTGAATCATAAGATATCTGCATATACGCTAGTTGCTTTAGACACAGTCGCGTGTACACGCGGGTTCACTTAACTAAAGTCGCGTATATGTTTCTGAGTGTGAAATTGAAAAGGTTTTATTGATCTGATAATACTGATTCACCCCCCCCTCTCAGTATTATTTCCAACAAATATTTCAATGAAATGTTGGATGCTTTTATCAAACATTGGAGGGATTTGAAGAAAATATAGTGCATAAAGTTGTAGCGTAAGGAAGACATTTGAAATCTTTTGAGAATGTCCTTTTGAGTACAATTTCACTGTATATCAGCAGAAGTAATTTTTTTTACAAAATGCATTCAATCATCTCTATGGTAGGAATAGTTCTCACTGGCAAGGAGAACTATCCTGAATGGTACCAGATGATAAAACACACCCTCATCTTCAATGAGTTGTGGAAAGGAGTGTGTGTTGGAGAAGGAGACAAAGACCCAGTACAACCTACCTCAGACAAAGAGCTCGTCATTTGGGAAAACAAGAACAACAAAGCCTATGCATTAATCGCAACATCTGTAAATGAAGAGGTGAGTCGCCATATTTCGTCATATTCAACTGCCTTTGAAGCCTTACAAAAACTGAAAGAACTCTATGACTCACATTCTGCACTTGAAGTTGTTCAGCTCATGATTAAACTCTTCACTCTTGAACTAAAAAATAATGATCCTCTTGCTCTTGCATCTGAAGTAAAGTCTATAATGCATGATATCAATTCCACTAAGGTTGAGCTGGATATCCCTCTTATTTCTTTTCTCAAGGCACTCTATCCTACTTACTCCAATTATCTTGAGTCTTTGCAAGAAAATGGAAATCTCAAAGATATAACCTTTGACTCTCTTTTGAAAAAGTTTTGTGAAAGAGAGAAAGCTTTTGGAAAGAAGACAGCCCCTGAATCTTCTGAAGAGACTGTGTGCCTTGCTCATAAAGAAAAGCATCCTGCTCAAGATTCTACAAGAGGAAGAGGTGGACGAAGAGGAAGAGGAAGATATTTCAGAGGCAAGGGGGGGAGACATTCTCAAGGAGAAAAGGCATACTTACACTGCATTCGCTGCAAAAGAAATGGATCACATGATACCTCTACATGCAAGCTTCCATGGGACAAAATTGAGCAGAAAAGAAACCAACAGAAAGGTAAAATTGATGATATAGACAAAGGTAAAGCACCTGAATCCGCTCACTATATTGAGGCACAATGTAACATTGGAGTAAATGAAGATTTGTTTAATGTTTCACTTGCTTCTCCGAAAAATGATTGGTTGCTTGATTCAGGAGCAACCTGTCACATGACTCATAGAAAAGATTTTTTTGAAGATTTCATTGACAATGTTGATGGAGCAGTATACTTTGCATATCAGTCAAAAATCAAGCCATCACGACTTGGCACAATCAGGCTTAAACTGCCTGGTCTTCCAGACTTTCTTCTGGATCATGTTCTATATCTCCCACAGCTCAAAAGAAACTTGCTGTCCTTGGTCCACATCCGCCAGCAAGGTCACTCCATTCATATGTTTGATGGCAAGCTTGAGGTAAGAAAAGCATCTGACCACTCACTTGTCATGAGGGGAATAGAAGAAGAAAGGCTTCTCAAACTGCAAGGACCCCCTGCTCATGCAAAACATTTCTCATATATTTCTCATCATGAAGAAGGTACACTTCCATCAAGTTTATTATGGCATGCTAGATTTGGATATTTAAACTATGACAGTCTCCACTTATTGAAGAAAAATGGTGCTGTTGGTTTGCCTACAATTCCTAGGAAACATAAGCAATGTGATGCTTGCATTCTAGGAAAGCATAGCAAACAGTCTTTTCATGATTCACATTCAAGAGCACATAGGAAGCTTGAACTCATTCATTCAGATTTATGTGGTCCAATGCCTGTTCCTTCTGCAAATGGAAATAAATATATCATGACATTTGTTGATGATTACACCAGAATGTGTTGGGTTTACTTATTGAAGAACAAATCTGATGCTTTTCAAACATTCAAGAATTTTCATAAATGGATTGAAAATGATGCACAATCTCATATTGGGTCTATTCGCACTGATAATGGAAAATAATATACATCAAATGAATTTGAAAACTATCTTCGCCAACATGGGATCAAACATCAAACAACGGTGCCTTATAATCCCCAACAGAATGGTGTAGCTGAAAGAATGAATAGAACAATCTTGAATATGGTACGATCCATGCTTTTCTTCAAAAATGTAAAGATAATGTTTTGGGCTGATGCTGTTCTATGTGCTACATATATAAAGAATAGATTTCCATCTAATGCTATAAGAAACAAGACTCCTTATGAATTGTGGTATGGACATGTTCCTTCGGTAAAACATCTCAGGGTCTTTGGTTCCACCTGTTATGCTTTGATACCAAAGGTACATAGAAACAAACTTGGTGCTAGAAGTCGTAAGTGTATCTTCCTGGGGTATTCAAACACCTCCAAAGCATACCGCCTCCATGATGAAGTAAATAAAAAGTTTGTTGTATCTAGAGATGTAATTTTTCTTGAATCATCCAAAACTGACAATGTTGTTGAGCGGCAACTTGATCGCTTGGATAGATTTGCTAAAACAAAATCATTTCAAGAATTTGATAATCAGATTCCACATCTTGAAGGGGGGATTCCTATTCTAGATCAACATGTGGAATCTTCTTTTGAAGAACACTCTCCCCTGAATGAAACTCCAACAACGGATGATGCTTTAAGTGATGTAATTGATAGAATTGGGAGACTCAATCTTGATTTAGTCCCAACTCAATCAACAGAGCAGCCTGGACCATCTCAGAAAGGTCCCCCAAAGTGGCTGACAAAGACACTTGAAAGCGTTCATCCTGATGAAATTGGAAAAACATGAACCAGAAATTCAAACTGACAAAATGGAGGTGATGTAGATGACTCTAATTCACCTGTTGATACGGATGTTTCTTATGATTGTGAATTGAACTTTTCTACAGATTTTGAACCAACTTCCTTCAAAGAAGCTACTTCTCATGATAAATGGAAAGAAGCGATGCAAAAGGAGTATGATGCCCTCATAAAGAACGACACTTGGAAGCTGGTTGATCCTCCATTTGGAACCAAACCAATTGGCTACAAGTGGGTCTACAAGAACAAGTACAAAGCTGACGGCTCACTTGACAAGCACAAAGCTAGGCTTGTGGCAAAAGGTTTTGCACAGAAGGAAGGGGTCGATTATGAGGAAACTTTTTCCCCCATAGCAAAATGGGCCACCATCCAGACACTCTTTGCACTAGCAGCTCAGAACGGTTGGAAAGTCCATCAAATGGATGTAAAAACTGCCTTCTTGAATGGAGATCTAAAAGAGAATGTTTTTATGTCCCAGCCTGAAGGATTTGCTGTGAAAGGACATGAACATAAAGTATGCAAACTTGTGAAGTCCTTGTATGGCCTCAAACAAGCACCGCGAGCCTGGTATGAAAAACTAACTGAGCATCTTCTGAAACTCAACTTCAATCATTTTGATCTTGATGATGCAACTTTTTTTGTCAAGAAAGTTGGCAAAATAGTTGTATATCTTGTGGTATATGTACATGATCTTTTAATGACAGGGAACAATGAAAGCTACATTGCATCCATAAAGAAGGAATTGGGGAAAAGTTTTGAAATGACTGATTTGGGCTATGTTCATTACTATCTTGGCATTGAAGTAACCCAACATCCAACATCCAAAATCCATATTTCTTTCTCAAAAGAAATACATTGGAGATTTGTTAAACAGATTTGGCATGACAGAGTGCAATCCTCTTTCTACTCCAATGGAACAAAACTTAAAGCTCACATCTATTGAAGGAAAGGAATTTGAGGATGCAACAAAGTATAGACAGCTTGTAGGAAGTCTCATCTACCTCACTACTACTAGACCAGACATTTCATTTGCTGTTGGAATCCTCTCCAGGTTTATGCAAAAGCCTTGTGAGGGACATTGGTCTGCTGCAAAAAGGGTTCTAAGGTACTTGAAGGGAACTCAAGACCTTGGAATCAAGTATACACAGGTGGACGACTTCAGCTTGATTGGATACTCTGATTCAGACTTCGATGGAGACAAAGAAACTGGGGTATCTAATTCAGGATATGCTATGAGTCTTGGATCAGGAGCTGTCTCCTGGAGATCATGCAAACAATCAGTTCCAGCAGATTCCACAACATAAGCAGAATACGTGGTAGCAGCTGAAGCAACAAAAGAAATTGTGTGGCTCAGGAAAATTCTTGAAGATTTGCAGGTAAAACAAGTACAATCAACTCACTCATGATTGACAACACCTCTGCAATAAAGTTTGCCAAGAACCCAAAGTTCCATGATCGTACAAAGCACATCAATACTAAATATCATCTGATCCGACATCATGTTGAGGCCAAAACAATCCATCTCCATCATTGTTCCACAAATGAGCAAATTGCAGACATCTTCACCAAAGCGCTTGGAAGAGAAAAGCTTGAAAGATTCAGAACGATGCTTGGACTCACCAACATCCCTTCAGATTAAGGGGGGAATGTTGACACCTAATCCTCTGCGATTGGGTGAATTTGTGTAAATAGTTAAATTAGGAATGTGAACAGTCATCAGGAGATGAACTGAGCAGTCACATACTTTGTATATAACAATAGCTACCTAATGAAATAAATCGAATCAATTTTATGCCAAACTAGAGTTACTCCTGGCTTGACAAATTAGTTGGAGAAATTCAAGTTAGAAGTATTTTTGAAGTCATGCAAGAGTTATCCCTTAAATTAAGGAGATAATATTGAGTTATATTTGAGTTGTAATTAGTTAACTCAATTTATTGAGTTAAGTCCAGTTAAATTAGTTCCAAACTATTTGAGGAACTAATCGTGAGTTAACAGTCAGTTGATGCATTAATGCACTCAACTAGTGCTACTCCAGTTAACTGAATATTCTCTCATCAGAAACTCATGCATGTCTATTCTGAGAAAGACCCAGTTGAGATTAATAGTCAAGGACAATGTACTATCAGTTACATGTGTTTTCTCATGGATAAAGCTCATGCATGCAGTCAAGGATTTATCCTTGAGGATTGTGCAGTTTTGAAGAAGGGTTTTCCACTTGGTTGAAGGGAAATCATCCACAAGGAACAACGCAAGGAAATAGAGCTTGGAGAGCAGAGAGGAAGGATGGAGAGAAGCCAAGATTTCCTATGAGCATCTATGAGGATTGTACTGAGAGCTGGCTAGCTGTGAGAGCTAAGGCTTTGTATAATTCCTATCCATTTCCACCATGTATGATAATACAATAGTGTGGGGTTTTTATTTGAGGATTTCCCCAAAGTATTTTCATTTGTATTGTGCCATTGATTCTTCTTCTTCTGGTTATATTGTTTAGCTCGATCTTTAAGCTTCCACAAATTGATAGTAGAAGTAGGTTATAGTATTCTGCTTTGATTTATATTGCATTATCGGGTTAACCTACCATTATATTTTCTACAATTGTATGGCCAAGCGAGCATGGAAACCTTCCCACAGAGTTGGGTGGTTGCACTGGACCAATTGTCTAGAGAAGGAAAACCATGTAACTAGTCCAGCATACTGGCTCATCAGTTGAAGGAATGAATAACGAAGGCTCGACAGTCACCCGGTGTTATGCATGCAGACATTTACATGTCCACCTACATCTCATATGCAGTCTGTGCCCGACAGGAGTTCCCGGGCTTGGAATGGGCATGGTCACCCTCGGAGACTGCTATGAACACATATTTCAAGTTGTTGTCTGAATGCAGCTTCAAAGGAGTAATCACGCGACTATCTGATCATTTTTTCACCCCTGTGTACAAGATGATATTCAAATAGGATCCACCCTGCATGTCAAAGGAAGCAATGGAGGCATTAATAGGCGTTGCAGATTGGTATGCCTCACCGTCTAAAAATTTCATCCGAATGTTCAGTACGGAGAAGCCTTCGCATGTTCTGCTAAAGTTTTCCTTGGACATACTTGTCATGCAGGAAGTAGCATATCACATCTCGGCAGGATTGATAGCTAGATTGCATCAGAAGAAGAAGGCACCTTGGTCCGCTCTTCCATTGCGGATTGGATTATACGATATCCGGAGTATCAAGCAAGCATATGTCGAAGCAAAATTGATGAACAAGTACCCATTCGACCTTCGAAGCTACAATCCGTATGACCCACGTTGCATTGTGAAAGATCATTGCACAAGAGTTCAGTTCAACTGGATCCACGGGGCATGTCATTGGGCTGAGGAAGACCCATGGAGATATTTCTATAGTCTCTCCAGACCCAATGAATCTTCGACTTCGCTGTGGAGTGGTTAGCAAAGCAACATGAAGCAATATCACGAAGAGCACCAATAGTAGTAGCAGTGGCAGCAGAGGTAAGCATACCAGTGTGCGACAAAGGTAAGAGGAAGATTGTCAATCATAGGTAGGAGGAGAAAAGCTGCAAGTTTCAAGCATATCCACTTGTGGAGAAAGCAACTATGGCTATAGAGGTAAAGAGGCAGCATCACGACAAGTGAATTGCGTGAAGGCAGAAGGAAAAGAAGAGAATGGAAGAAGAATAAAGGGATTTGCATGAGCTGAGGGAGCAACTTCGAAAGGAACAAGAGATGCGAAAACAGGAGAGGGAAGCACAGCAGCAGCAGATACAGCAGGGGGCACAACATGTGCAAATAGATGAAGCAACGCTCGTACAAGTAGTTGATTCATCATAACAGCTGGCATCATGCAAAAAGGGAAAACCATCAAAGGGGAAAGACTTCACTCTTGAGATAGAACAAGCACTTCAATAGCTGGTTGCAAACATGGAGCAGCAGGAGTTGGAACATGACACTGACCTCATGCCTCACCACAAAGAGGTCGAATCACCCGATTCAATGCATCCAGATGATAAGAAAGTCTCGAATGACCAAGGAGGCACTGAGATCCTTGGTGATCAGCCGGAAGAAGAGATGCACAACATCTCGTTTGATGAATCCCAACATAGAGTTGTGTAGTCCCGCAAAATGTCAACTCCGGAGGATCATACGTCTCCTGCACAAGTTGAGGAACGAGTGATCGTGAATGATGTGCGCAAACATCCAGTTGCCTTGGCCGATGCAACTAGAGTGTATGTCGAAGCCACTAGCTCAAGTGTTCACTTCCTAATAGCTAAGAATGAGTGAATGGAAAAGGAACTACAAACGACCAAGCAAGGAGGAGAATTGGTGACAATGTCCGCCCGAGCTAAACTGAAGAAGGCAATACTAGATGAAGTATTGTCCCTTGACATAGTTATGTAAGCATTGTACTCCAAGTTTGGTATCGTGCACAAGGCAGTTGTCCATCTCAACAGATGGCAGTAGCGATGTGCTAGAAGAGCACGTATCTTGATGAACTTGCATGCTGTTGTTGATGACACGCAAACATGGACGATGAAGTAGAAGGGAGCCCCACTTCACTTGCCTAAGATGACGAGGGTCAATGTGATCCAGCTAAAAGCACATATCCGGAGTCAAATCCAGAATTACAAAGAACTCTCGTAGTTCATCACTAGCATACAAGCTTCCCATGCACGAGTATTCAAAAGTATGGATGTTGTGGTGTCCACACATGTGATCCCATCACTTGGGACTCTCACCCAGGCGAATACAAAGAAACATGTCTGACTCGAGCTTGACTCGTACTTCGACGAGTTAATGCACATTTCCACCAGCCCAGACTTTCCCATCAGTGCAGACATCATGCACAAGTATGTTGCTGGTCCAGCCATCTTGAAGACAATGATGTGCATGTTTTAAGATGAGTTGGACAGAGGAGCCTAAGCATTGTACCTGAATGCTATGGTGGCAAGGGTCAAGTTTCAGACAGATGTCACTGCGGAACACACAGACACCATCAAGGACTACATGTCTTTGCATCGGTATGTTATTTTCGATTAGCATGAATATGTTGAGGAGTTGGACTTCCATGGTTGTCTAAGTAAGAGTGATGTCTAGTTTGGCTTGCACGGAGCTAGTTCATTTCTTTGGAGGAGCAGGAGGATGTGGCTATAACTTTCCACTGTTGGGGCTAGCGGGTTTACATGGATGTACTGTATGATTGGAACTTACACTTCTTTATATAATAAGAGCCAACATGTTTTTCATGCATATCTTGTTATTGTAGTTGGATTGTTCTGGTTGCCTTAGTAATGTATGTTGTTTAACTTACGTAGTTGTGTATGAACTGCTTTGTATACAATTATATGAATCTTGTTGCAGATGTGTTGTTGGTTTAACCATCACTTTGGATTTCTAGCTGACTCGCTTTCGAACTTGTGATGTATCTTCGCTCGTGTGTTCCCTTCCCAGCTAAGTATTGTTATAGGTTGCCAACAAGCGCACCCATATCAACCCACCTGTGTTAGAACCTCTCATGCACCTTCCTTGACTTATTGCAATGGTCACACCCTTGCTACTGACAGAGTTATCTTACTTGCCTCTGTGTGGAATCGCGGTCAAGGCATTACCATATGCCCCATTGTTAGGGCTCCTACACCAAACGGTCTGAGGTCTAATTGGGACTTCTTACCGGGGAGATCCCCTTGACATGTTGGCAGGTCCAGTACCATCAACAGAACCTAAAGAACCTACTCATATAGCATCACTAATTTATGAGAACCTACTCAGAGTGAACCCCAACCCCTTTCAAATTAGCAAGCCTGAACTTTTTTAGAGGAACCAACCTCATATAATGGCATGCCAATACATGCTTCACCCAAGTGTTCTACTTTTCATACAATTTTCAAACTAAGAACAATGGAATACCTCAATATTACAAAAAAAATTGGCTATGATCTACTGTCCCTCTACTACTCCATCTTATCTGCTCTGCACACTCACTCAATTGTCCTTTCTTCAACTCCTTTAATTCAATGACATCATCTACTCCTCACTACTCATATTTAACATTGACAAGCAGCCATACAAATTCTTCTGTGTAACTCTCCCTACTATTCCACTCTATTTTGGCTCATACAAACAATACACACACTAACAACCCCCACACACTATACTCTCAACACCCCAAGTATAATCTCAATACAACATTATACAAAGAGTATCCTCCAACTCTGTCACGTAGTTCATGAACTACATTAAATGAATTAGAGCTTGTAGGGAAGTTAAAAAAGGAGCACGAAACCAATAATCATAAACACAAAAAATGATTTCTTACATGATACTAGCAATCCTTAAATTATTTGCATGGCTTCCTTTGTCAATTAATTGATTAATACCTGATCAATTTTTTTCAACCAAGACTGCATTCTAATTATGAACAACTGAATCTTTTCCTCCATCATCATTTGTCCTAAACCATAGGAATCCCATTACTGAGATAAATTCTTTACACCAATTGCATTAATTGTGATCTGTTGCATTCAACGAGTGCAATTCGACTTCATGTCATGTTTGCTATTTTGGCATCAAATTCTGATACAACCTGCTTGATTTAACAATTCTAGTATATCACAAGTTTTTAGCAATGCCTATATCTATATCTTTAGAATTAGCTAATTGCTAGATTTAATGAATGCCGCCAAATATGGCATTTTGTGCCCTTAATGACTTGGCATCATATGCCCAAGGGGCTAGAACCAAAGGCCTAACTGATGAGTTCTTAAAACCACATCTTGGGGGTTGGGATGTCTTTTGGTGTGTAGATAGTTCAACTGCCTGATCGTCAACTAGCCATCTTAACGTGCACTTGAATCTTCTAGGTTTGGGTCCCACATTGGTTGGGAGGTCAGGGGGTTGGCCCACTACGTTTCTATGCAATTTCACTTACTCCAAACTAGCCCAAAGGCCTAACTATCTTGGGACACCCAACTTTAGGCTATTTCTCTATTTTTGGGCCAAAACAATGATTCATTGTCGAAACCGATAACACAAGAAACTTCATCAGAACACACCCTTGGCACAAACCACAAAGTTTTTACCACATCATCATGTTTACATCTTCAGTGCAATGTGTCCCCTACTAGTAGAGCCACATGTCAACCATAAATGGACCACTTATGCACTTAAAGGGTCCAAATCTGCATGCCACATGTCCGACGCATTAGGGGTTGTGTCAGCCTATGTTGACATTATCTTGCCACAATTGTTGCTACATCATCATCCTACATCATCATCATTGGCCTATGGAAGTGTGCCATGTGTCCTTTCATCATTGGTCTATGTTGTCCTATCCTATGTTCCAACACTTTCCCCCAACAATATTACTTCCCAACTGGATCAACCTGTTGACTAGGCCAAAGACATGATTGGCCCGACTTCCTAAAAAACCGCCTAAGTCCGAAATTTCTTTAACAAAGAAATTTCTTTCAAAACACAAGGTCTATGTGGAACCTTGAGGCCTCACATTCTATCAAACTTCAACTGGCCATAATTCCACCATCCTCTAGAGCTTTTTAAGCCGCCTTAGACCATTTGAAAGGTCTTTCCAAGATCTATCCATCTAAGCACATTATAAAGGAAAATGATTAGATCACTTGACGCAAAAGTGTTTTCAAAGACTGAACCACCCAACCATCATACTTATAATATTTTTAGCTTCCTCACTTATCCTGCTACTATGATGGTTCTTTATTAAAAACTATAGTTAGCAAAGGAATCTACCTAAACTTCACTTCTCTTGGTAATATCAATGGAACTACCACCTTTAACATCAATGACAAATTTTTTCCCAACACAAAGAAGATGCATACAAGGTTATAACATATGATCAAACCTTCACTAAGAATGAAGGAAATAAATGAATATGTGTAATTAGGTGAAGCGGCCCAATTTTTTTCTTTTTTGGCATCATATACAATTGCACTTAGCGTCTAATTCATGAACCAAACATGCCCATGTATTAGACCAAATGATAATGGAAATGACAACCAACATCCAAGAAAGAGTTGGTTAAACCAAATTCAAAGCTTAACTTCATTTTGGCGCATGCTAGATCCATCACCACATTACAATATTTTATTTTCCTTCAACACTGATCTGAAAATGAGATCTTAAATCAATATAAAGGTATTACAGACTCATGTGCAGGAATGCCTATATTACTTGGTGCAACGGATCGAAAAGATTGCGAATAATATAGACAATGAGTAGTTAGAAAACATAACAGTCACACACATTAACACAACAAATAATCAAGGAGTTCACCAGACTTCCTGGCTACGTCTCCTGGTCCAGCTTTCAGTGTCGACATCTATATTATGTCTTCAAGAGCATATTATTACAAGTGTGATCTCCAACCGAGTCTTGACACAACAATGACAAAATAACAGGGATTTACTTGAAATCCTCAAGTCTACAAGAGTATACAAACTCTCTCTCTTGCTCTCTGTATTTTGCTTTCTCTCTGTCTCAGCAACTGCCCCCTTCTGTCTCTGCCATTGAATGGATTTTAAGCCTATCGGTGCTTGTCTGTTTGTCTCCCCTTTCAGGCTCTTTGGCTTCCGGCTACTGTCCCTTCCTCTCCTTCTGGAGCATTTAACAATCATTGATAAACTCCCTAAGGTATGGTGGCCACCTGTTCGTAACAGAAAGGACCACTGGCACGGGTGAAATCCCAAAAATTCGTTTCTCTGTTTACATAGAGAAATACACAGAAAACACTGAAAAATCCAACAAAACACTTGCTATCGGACTTCAAATAATATTGAATCCGCCCTATAATCCTATTGGGTCCGCCTTTGGTCGCTATCGCAAGCCCACCATTGATCTGCGTGATCTCTGATCCAACGGCTAATATCCATTTCGGGCAGCTTATGTGCACAGAGATTACCTGCCTGAAAAGGCGGTTTTCTCTCTCCTACACCAAGCCACGTGTCAGCCAGTGGATGGGTTCAGGCGGAGCCTGTCCAATACCACTTACCGCCTGAGGCCCGCCCGAAATCCCGCTTACCACAGAACTCAAATAATATAAAGCTGCATTTACAAACCTTTCAGGTCCGATTTTATCGCTTCAGGCGCATTTCCTTTGTATTTTGGTTTTTTAACGGAAATGCGTAAATACATAGAAAAACCCAACAAATCCCTTCTTATCGGAACTCAAAATTTATCAACCCGCATTTACAAATCCCGTCGGGTCCGGTTATCGCAATTCGCATGTTTGTATCGGCCCCGCTCCTTTGTATCGTTGCGATACTATTGCGATGCGATATTTCACAATCGCATATAGCATGGTCTTCGGGCCTCCGGTAAGTCTTCCCTTGTGTTTTAGCGATGCAATATTGCAAGTTAATCTGGGCCGTTGATCTGCATGCTTGATCAACAGTCCTCGTTAAATCGCGCTAATCACGATCACGATTTCCATAGGGATGCCTCCGATGTACTCCACTGACTTCTCCTGATTGCGATATTCCGATTAGATCTGGACCGTTGATCAGTCCGATCCAATGGTTCCTGTGCAACATCGCTTCCACCTTTTCTTAGCTCTGTTTTCTACCATTCTTTCGTTGTTTTCCCTTCTGATAGTGTTTTCGATAGTTAATATATATGAAGACTTAGAGGTTTTTGGATCCATTTTGGATCAAACACATAGGGGGGGATAATATCTAGCTACAATATAACCAAGGAAAAAAATTAAACAATATGCCATACGTGTAACAAACTATAATATTTAATATACACAAAAATTTATGAGATCCATCAGTAATGACATAAAAGATCAAATGCATACAAAATTATCACATAAACCTCAAATTCCAATCATTAAACAAACAAAGCATAGATCAAGGGAGTTTTAGGAAAAAAGAAGCATCACTTACCATTGGAACTAATATACTATTTATTGTAAGGATGCAAGGAAATCAAGAAAGCATCCATAAAATAAACAATATTAGACACATAAGTCATAAAGAGTAGAAATAAAAATGGAGTTCACCCAATATTGATTAAAAATTATGCTTTCACAATGAAACTATGGAGCAATTAGGTACCCTAATCAGCTTAGAAATCATTATTTCAAAAATATTAAACCTTTAAAAAAAATTAGGAATGCCAACATGTTGTAGCCAAATTGAATTACAGGAACAAACCCAAATGAACAAGGAAATGACTAGGTTCCATCACTTGGGTGAGTTATGGAACTTACCAAGCACTAAATTCTAATCACTCCTTGTGCCCAAGTCATGGACCAATGAACATTACCATGGTGAATTAATACTTATTAATAAAGGCAAAGGTATTTGAGTAAACTGTACAATAATGGAGTTCAAAGTCAAGACAAGTTTTGTTTCCCATTAGAAAACAACTAATAGTATTTATCTTATATGTTTGTTGAAGCTATGCAACAATATTCAAGTTTGAAACTCATATAAAGATAAACTATGTAAACTTTGAAACGGGAACTATAAACTGAAAACGGGAACTCTGACCAAAAAACCCCGAAAAAACATCAAAAACAGTGCTAAAAATGAAAAGTGTGTATACTGAAATGATGATTTTATTTTTTAGGGGTCAATTTTGAACATGTTTTAAAAATGGTAGTGACTACGAAATTTACTACGAAATTTTCATGCAAAATATAGCTTGAAAACGAAAGTGATGATACTGGAACAATGATTTTTTTTTTAGGGTCAATTTTCAAACTTTTTAAAAAATGCTAGTAAAACCAAATTTTTATGTGCCAAACAAAGTTGTTTACGAGGAAAAAAACACATTAATGTTTTTGGTAGAATATCATTTTTCTTTCCTAAGTATAAATTCAACATGTTTTCAACCATAACATGCTAGATACAAAAGAAATTGAATTTTTTTCAACTATAAAATTAAAAAATTATAACATTATAAACGAATTACATCACTAAATGAATTCAAAAGTCATTATTTTTATATTGAATAAAACATACATTATATCTCTAATTTAATATTGCATTGTAGATATTTTAAACAATAAAAATTATCATAATTAAGACATATAATCCAGCAACATTAAAATGCCTCATAACTTGTCATTTAACACCATATGGAAATCATTAATTTTATTTCAAGATACGATGCATACATCAGTTATATAAACTGTCTTAAACAATTATTCAAAATCACTCATATTTTCTTGCACACCATCAGAATTCACATCTTCTAATGAGTGACTAGATGTTGACGAAGATGTTCCATATTCTTCTCTTTCATCAACTAGTGCCCCATCTGGGTCCACATGCATGCCCAATACTTCAGGTTTCAAAATTCTTCTAGATCTACGACTGGTTTCAGCAAACTCCCATCTCAACACTGTTCCTTCTGGTAACAACCTTTTTAGAATCTCTATCCTCTTGAAGCAAAGAGTTCCTCTCTTTGTTAAATTGAAGTCATAAACAAGTATGTCAACATCCTCCAATTTTAATATGTCTGTGCAGCGGCGATTTATATTTATACCCTTTCTTTTTCTCTTTCCGCCATTTTTTTTGTCAACTACCATCTCTGGCTTATACACACCATTGAATGAGTGTGTATTTGTGGCATACCAATGTACTTCAACACTTGCAACATCCTCATTTTCTGTAAAGACCTTTATAACTTTAGCAACCCAGAATGGATAGCCATTGGGATCTCCATCTGCTAGCACTGCAATCATGCAACCCTGCTTAATACCCTGTACTGAACCCCTGTAAAGGTCTTCCATGGCTTCACGTTGTGCACAAGATCTTCTGGAACCAATATACATCTCTCTTTCCTCTGCCTGTGAAGAATTAATAATACCTTGAGATTGTTGTTGTTCAACAATGTTTATTTCCTCATGTTCATTCGACACATTTTGTGGCCAAATAAATGGATTTTTCAAATGTATATCTTCATTTGTTGTTTTTGAAATGATATCACTTTGATTATTGAAAAATGACTCCCACCAAACTGAATCAGCAATGTCAAAGTACTCATATGTATATCTAATACATTTTTTAATTTCTTCCAGGCAATTAGAATAATTTATGTTTCTATTTTGTCTGCATGCATTCTGAACTTCACCAACTGATTGTAATAACAATATTTTTGATGCAAATATTGGATGATCTGGAATGAACTTCAAAAATTGCAAACCTGATGATGGTGCCCATTCTGCAGTAGTTGAATACTTCTTGCCCCATATTAGCATTTTCCCATCAATTTTTTTGATACGAAATTGATTTTGGAAGCTAATGTCATTAAGTTGTTCAATGCATTTCCCCTCACCATATGATTCCAGAATAAACCTTCACATGTCAACAGTTTCTTCCAACACATCAAAAGTAGGCTCTGGCATGTATGATTTCTTAAGACATTCAATTAGTGATGGCAAGCTCCCAACTTGCTTCCTCCTCAATATGACTGAAAAACGACTGAACATCTGATCAATATGGTCATGAGTGTGCCCAACAAGAAGGAAACCAACCTTTACCTTTTGAAAAATTCTCAATTCAACAAGCATGTTTAGATATCCAAAAACAACCTAATTTTTGTTTTCACGGCAAATGTTGTCCAATTGTAGATACAAAACTTCAGGAAGATTACCAGACCAATGAGAAATCACATCATGAATTATGGTTTTGGTCAGATTTGCATCATTATGAATATTTGGAGCTATGAATTACACCCTTGGCAACATTTTCCCATTGAAGACCATACAACTGACCAAGTGAAATTGAATAAAATTTTCCTCCTGTAAATTTTTGGGTGTGCGAATAAAATGTGGTAAAAGTGTTTTCTTCTGTTCTATACCATCAATTATCAAACCCAAATATTTATTTGGATTATCATAACACTTCTTTTGATGTTTGTACAACTTCTTCCTTTCATTTGTTTGTTGTTCACGATGATCCTGAAGTTCTTCGACAATTAAATCTACACAACATAAAAGAAATTCATTAAGAAATATGTTTTCATAGTTGATGACTATACAGTTTTAAAAGTTAAAGTTATGAATGCTTACCTCTTTCTGACCCTTCACATTTGTCCCTTTTTTATTTAAGAGAATCACATGTACTGCAAATCCCCATCCTTGTCTTCTTAGGAATACGGACATTTTTGAATTCTTTCTTCCATACTTTCACAAAATATTGATATGTAATAAACCAGCCATGTCCCTCAACACCTTCTGCATATTATTTGTATAAGTTGTAGATTTCTTGTCTTGAAAAATTATCTAGAATATGTATTGTCTCTCTATTTGGCATACACTCTCCATGCTTTGAAAAGAAATCTTTCATCCATGACATTGCAGTATTTGATAATGGCCCAAACTGTCTTTTATGACGTACTTCTGAATAAAATGTGGGATCCTTTTCCAAATTTTCTTGAATTCTCGAGAGACCAAAATTCCCAATCGAATGAAACATTTTGAAAGATTTTCTACAGATAAATAAAGTCCCAATATGATAATCATAACCTAACAATGTAGATTGCATGCACCCAACTAAATATGAATTTTGCATGCTTTTATTCATTGACAAATATCTCTTCCTGCTTTCTAATTCAAATTTGAAATCCATATGTTTCAAGCAATCTTTTTGGCAAGATTCACTTGAAATAAGAGCGCTGATAGAACTTCTTCTCGTCAGATATTCTGCTCTACCCCTTGTATAAATAGAATAGCTTGCATTGATACGAAAAGTTCTACTCCTACTCCTCGATACAATATTTCTTGGCAACATCTCCATCATTGGATCATCATTTGTATAATAATTTTCATCATCATTAAGAGGAATGTTATCCACACTATGATCAGCTCTGCTTTTCAAATATTGACTTGAGGATATTCTTCATCTTCCCCTTCTTCAGTGCTTCTGTCGTAGTCCTTAGAATTCGGACTGAATGGAAAATTTGACTCGATGTTTAATGGATATTCTTCCTCATGTGCATTGTCAGTGCTACTCTCATAGTCCATAGAATTAGGACTACGTCGAAAATGTGATTGTTTACTTATTGAAGATGCTACATCCTGTCCTTTGTCACTGCTACCTTTATACTCATTAGAATTAGGACTAAGTGCATCATCCTGTCCTTCATCACTGCTGCTCTCATAGTCCTTAGAATTAGGACTAAGAGGACACAGTGACACTCCATTCTTTTGAAATTCATCATCACACTCTTCATAACTGTTGCTCTCATAGTCCTTAGAATTAGGACTAAGTGGACACCGTGACACTCCAATCTTTTGAAATTCATCATCCCGCTCTTCATCACTGCTGCTTTCATAGTCCTTAGAATTAGGACTAACTAGACACCGTGACACTCCATACTTTTGAAATTCATCATCATGTTCTTCATCACTACTGCTCTCATAGTCCTTAGAATTAGGACTAAGTGGACACTTTGACACTCCATTCTTTTGAAATTCGTTATCATGCTCTTCATCACTGCTGCTCTCATAGTCCTTAGAATTAGGACTAAGTGGACACCATGACACTCCATTCTTTTGAAATTCGCCATCATGCTCTTCAAAACTGCTACTCTCATAGTGCTCAGAATTAGGACTAAGTGGACACCGTGACACTCCATTATTTTGAACTTCACCATCATACTCTTCAAAATTGCTGCTCTCATAGTCCTCAGAATTAGGACTAAGTGGACATCGTGACACTCCATTCTTTTGAACTTCACCATCATGCTCTTCATCATTGTTGCTTTCATAGTCCTTAGAAGTAGGACTAAGTGGAATCTGTGACTCTTTATTTATTTGAAATTCTCCATCCCCTCTTTCATCAGTGCTGCTCTCATAGTCCTTAGAATCAGGACTAAGTGGAAGAATTGACTTTCTATTCATAGTGGAATAATTCCTGCTATATTCATCAATATGAATAGAGTTGTATGTTGATGGTGTATAAATCGAAACTTCACTATCAGAACAATCCATCGCTTTCAAATAGAAGATGTTGAATGATACAAATGGAGAGTCTCCTAAAGATATTATATAGCTTAAAGAATGAAATTTTCCCTCCAAAAAGTTTCGCGAAAATATTTCCCTCCAAAAATTTTCGCGAAAATATTTCCCTCCAAAAGGTTTGTTAGATTTATTTACCTTCATTATTTTATTCTACAATTTATTGAAAAATGTAAACTAAATTTTTTTATGAAATAAATCATTAAAATTAAAATTGTAAACTACAACTTCTACATTAATTATTTTAATAGTTAAAGTATATAATATTTACTAAACAATTGAATTTTTTTTTATAATTTTTATAATATATTCTAAAACAAATTAATCCCACATTCAACCTGTTGTAAAACAATTCTACAATATTCGCTTTATAATATTTTAAAACAAATTATCCCACATTAACCGTATGGTAAAACATCTCCGTAATTTCACTTATATATTAAAATTTCATTATCACTATTACTCACATCACATCCAGGTTTTCTGAAAATTGTTGAAAGACTCGTGAATTTGTGGAGCAACTACATTGCTATCAACAACATATTCAACGAAGAATTCTCGCAATTGAAAGGTAACTAAAAATTTTTTCCTTGAAAATTTTCATATTCAATTAGTTTAATGAAAAAGAATTTTTTTTTTTTTAAATTAATAATTTTTATAAGCCAAAATAACAATTATGTCTGTCATGAGCATGGTGGGCCCGATCAAACTTAATCGCCTAATAGCCATGGGTGGGCCGCCGTGGTGTCACAGGGTGGGCGGGGAGGTCGGGCAAGCGGGCGGGGTGTGAGGGCGTGGGGGGTGGCCCGGAAGCTCGCCCGCCTGTCGCGGGGGTTGGGTGATTCTGAGAATCACCCAAACCCCGTGGCGGGCGAGTGAGCTACCGGGGTGGGCGCCGTAGCCTGACTCGCCCCCTAACTCCCACGCCCCCTCCCGACATCCTCACCCCCTTCACCCACACCCCGCGCCCATGCCCCCTTAACCCCCCCTCCACATTCTTCCCCCTCAACCCCCCCTCCACATTCTGTCCCCTCAACGCCACCCTCATCCCCTAGCACCAACCCCCCAAACCCCTCATCCCTACATCCCCACATGATTCACCAACCCTCCCATCCCCACCCGCAACCCCCCCTTCGACCTCCATGTGCCCACGCCGCCCTTATCCCTCACCCACACCCACTCACCCTCCCCCTCACCCTCATCCCCCCACACCCACCCGACCGCACCCCACATCGAGCCCCCCAACCACGCCCCCTCACCTGCCCTCTGCACGCCCTCCCCCACACCTCCTCCCCCTCACCCGCCCTTCCCACTCATGCACCCTCCTCCTAACCCACCCTCCTCGTCCCCTCACCCGCACGCCCTCCCCATCACGCCTTCCCCCTCCCTACCCTGCCCCCCCCGCCCGCGCGCCCTCCCCCTCCCCCACGCTCCCCCTCCCCCTCTCTCTCCCCACGCCCCGCGCCCTCCCCATCCTCCTCCCCCCCTCACCCACGCTCCCCCTCCCTGCCCACGCCCCGCCGTCGCCCAGGCCTCGGCCGGCGCCAGCCCGGCGGCCCGGCCCCCTGCCCGATCGGCGACGCCGGCAGAGGCCAGGGCGAGGGCGGGGTGTGGGCGGGGAGTGGGAGCGTGGTGAGGGGGAGGGAACAGGAGGGGGAGGGCGGGGGGCAGGGGGGAGGGAGGGGGAGGGGGAGGGCACCGGAGGGGGAGGGGGAGGGGGAGTGTGGGTGAGGGGGAGGGCGTGAGGGAGGGGGGAGGGCGCGGGAGGGTGGGCCATGGGAAGGGATGGAGGGAGGGAGAGCAGGGGAGCATGGGTGAGGGGGAGGGTGCAGGGGGGAGTGGGTGAGGGGTGGAGAGAGCGTGGGTGAGGGGGAGGGCATGGATGGGGTGGGTGAGGGGGAGAGTGCGGGGGGGGAGGTGGGGGAAGGGGTGAGGGGGAGGGAGTGCGGGTGAGGGGACGGAGGGTGAGCGAGGGGGGTTGGAGGGTGGAAGGGTGGGCAGAGGGCATGTGGGTGATGGGGCCGACATTGGTGGGTGTGGGCGAGGAGGGCGTCCAGGTGAGGGGGCGGGCAAAGAAGGGGAGGGAAAGGGAGGGCGAGGGTGGGTGGAAAGGTGGGCAGGGAGGTGGAGGCTGTGGGCGGGGTTGTGTGGGGATGTCAGGTGGGCAAGGGTGCGCAGGAGTGCCTAGTGTGTGAGGGGGTGTGTGAGGGGGTGGGAGGTGTGACGGGGTGCGGGAGGGGTCGGGTAGGTGGGGGTGCGAGAGGGGTGGGGGAGAGGCGGGTTTGTGTGAGGGGGTGAGGGAGTGTGTGAGGGGGGGCGAGAGGGGTGGGGGAGAGGCGGGTGGGTGTGAGGGAAGAGGGTCGGCGTGGGCGCGTGGGGGTGGAAGGGGGCTGGGTGCGGGTGGGGATTAGGAGGTTGGCGGGTCAAGGGGGTCGGGTGCGGGTGAGGATGGGGAGGTTGGGGGCCGGTCGACCCCGCCCGGCTCCCCCCACCCTGCACGTTCGTCCCCAACCACCGCCCGCCCGCCCTCACCCGCCCAGCTGCCCACCCCGCCCCGCCGTCCCTCACCCGACCTCCTGCCTGCCCACCGACCCGCCCGGCGCTGACCTGCCCGCCCACCCGTTAAGGGTGGCTGGGCAATTCTAATTATACAAATAAAAAATTTATGATATATTTTCGTTGTTAATTTAAGTTAATATGTTTTTGTTATTTACTGATTTATGTGTTTCTATTTTTCAGGAAAATGGCATCAAAGAAAATTTTTGTGAATCTTTCTGAACCAAAGACTCTTAAAGGTGCATCTTCAAGAAACATTGGTGAATGAACTCCACCTAAGCTCATGGCTACAAATCTTTCAAGTGCCTCAAGTGATAAGAAGATGATTTCAGACTGGAAGAATTCAAAAGAGGTGAAATTTCCATCAAGAATCTGGTATGTGAAAGAAAGAGAAAGCACAAATGTGAATATATATCTATATATTGATATTCCAAATGATAATGGAATTTTTGAGGTGATGGGAAGAGTCATAGATATGTGTTCGGTACCGGACACTGAAGTTGTTTACATACTTACAAAAGCTCCCAAGTCACATGAATGGATTAAATACCGACTATCATATTCATTGTATGACACGAGAGAGGTATCTACCAAGTTGTGTAAACAAATCGTAAATGAGATGACACAAAACATCGTAAGTATTGTTATTTATATTTGTATTTTGCGTTCTTGAAAGTGTCTCGCTATATTTTTTCAACTTTGTTTTTTATTGACATATGATATTTTGTTTGGCAGAATTTTGTTGAAAGTTGTTCAATTAGGTTAGCATGCATTCATTTCATAGAGCATGATATCATGAAAGTTGTTAGCAGTTTTTACTCAGTGTTAGAACAAGATATGGAAAACAAGCAAAATGTAGTAATTGATGATGCTACAAAACTACATCCAAAGAATCAGAAAAAAAAGGCCTCTGGTAGATAAATTTAGCAAGGGTAAATAAGTTACTTTTGAGGACGATGAAGTTGAAACTGACAGTGAAGCATATGTTGCCATTATTGAAGATGACATTGGAATTGAGAAGAATCGTAAAAAAACAAAAGTAACAATGCCCAAGAATAAATCTGTTGGGAATGTTATGACGAAGAAAAGTAAAGTTGAAGATTTTGAAGCAGTCATTACCAGTAGTCAAGAACCTAGTGAAACTTCAAAAGAAAGCAGAGAAATCATTACACTAGGAGCCGATTTAGAAGATGGCATTATCAAAACAAAACAAAATGCCATTCGAGAGAATTTGACAAAGAGAAACTTAATTGATGGTGGTCGTACATTTCAACTTAATGTCAGGCAAACCTATAAGGCAAGTGAAGGACAATGTCAATATCAAGTTAGAAAGCCACATCATCTACATGTTCACAACTTGAAGACATTGATGAGGTACAATCCATATGCTCATGTGGTTAGTTATGTGCTTCTTGTTGATCCACTTCAAGTTCCCAATAAAGAAGCATTTGATAAGTCAAAATGTTTTGAATACAATTATTATGTGCTTGGGGGGAACCATTCTGTAGAAGCTCAAAGACAATTGATGGAGGAATATCCTAATAACCCACGTTTTGAAACAATGAAATGTATCATTTACGCTGGTTTATCAGATACATAAGCAAAGTTAGTGGCATGGGATCATAATTCAGATAATGGATATAGGATGTCTATGACTTTCATCCAAAGGGTTAGATTTATTCATAGTGAATTTGAAGAAAAATGTGGTGGGGATAGGATAAATGTTACTGCAGATTTCCGAAAGGAATGTTGTATGGAAATAGGCTATCAAATTGAAGAGAAAACCAATTCAAAAGGTGGAAAAGGCAACAAAAATAGGGATTTATTCAGAGGTGTTGATAACGTTTTCCAATTGGCATTTAGAACTGGAGATGTTTGGAAGTTGATTGATGAGATTTTTAGCATGTGGGAAGACATTGCCATTAAAATCCAGAGGGTCAAAAAGTCTAAGCCATTGATATGTAGCAACAGTAAATCAGCTCCTGAAATGAAGCAGCTTCCAGACAATATGACTATCACACTTTGGAGGACGATGTAAGGAGTGAAAGATGAAAAAATTGTCAAAACAATATTATCTCGTGTGAGGTCAGGGGAATTATCATTGGAGGAAATGTCTGAAGAATTTCAAAAGTAAGCTTGTTGAATTATTTTTATTTATTTCTATATTATAATTATATTTTAAATAAAACATGTTATTCTTGGTAGTATTTGTTATACATATCATTACATTAACTTTTTGTTACTTTATCTATGCAGTCACAAAGTTTACATGAAAATTCAAGAACAAATGGTTAGATTGTTGAATAAAGATAGTTGGGATGATGTTCTACGCAGCTATCCAGATTCAAGTTCTACATCAACATTAAAAGCTTTTTATCTTGCATTTAAAAAGGTATCTTGATTTATACATTCATTTTTATTCACTTGTGTACTATTTTTAATTTATAACTTACACATATATTTGTTTATTTTATAAAAGATCAGGAAGGATGATAATGGAGCGCCAGATAATTTCAAAACCTTTATTGAAAAAATAAATATCAAAAGACTGAGGAAGCAACGTATTAAGAATGTTCAACTTGATCCAACTCTTAATCATTTCATTTGGAATGGGCTAGACACTATTCAATATCAAGTAATACAAGGCGACTGTGAAGACATTGATAAACTCATACCTAAAAGGGATTATGCCCTAGTCATTGCAGATATTCCCCATGGTTTCAATATTCCAAATATTGACTGTGATAGTGACCCTTATACTTATCAAGCTCTTAGTAAAGTGGTTGCGAGAATTGTAGAAGTCACGTCATCACCATTATGGAGATTTGTGACATTTCATTCAAACACACAATTGGCAATGATATTGTCAAGCTTCAAGGGGAAAACAAATTCAAGGATGCAACTTACATGGTAAGACATTTAAAATGTATATTTGATTAATGTTGAAAAATTTAAAATTTATGTATAAGTTAATTGAACTTTTACTATTTCATGTTACAGGCAAAAGTCAAATCTTCTTAACAATGAAGATCAACAATTTATAAATGATTGTGAGTTCATTCATATTGATAGTTGGGCAAAAGATGATAGCCATATTTCTATGATTTTTAATCGGGTAGATGAAAAGAGTCATAGCCAAACACTGAATTATGATGCTGTCGTGAGAAAACTAACATATGAAGACAAAGAAGCAAAAGGAGAGGTAGCTAACATTTATCAAAAACCACAATTATTGATTAACTATCTTATAGACATATGTTCAAATGAAGGAGATTGGGTTCTGGATTTATTTTCTGGCTCAGGTAAGTTTTATTATAAGGAATTTAATTTCAATATGTGATTTTTTAATTAATATGTCATTGTACTAATTTAGTTCATTATTTCTTTTGTGCTTGATAATTAGGTACAACACTAGCATGTTGCCTTCAAAAAGGAAGAAATTGCATTGCAATTAAAAAAGATCCAGTACAGTGCAATTTCATTCAGCAAAGAATTAATGCTCTTCAATTTCTTCCAGATGTAATGCAAGAAATTGGGTTGAAGAAAGGGGACTTTAGTGAATCACATGTGGCAAAAAAGGCAAAGGAACCCCAACCACCATTACATGGAATGTTTGGAAAGACATACATTGGGAAATTCGCAGACATCAAAGATCCATTAGAAGAGGAAAATGAGCAAAAGGAAACAGAAAATATTGTGGAAGAAGACAATGATGAAACTCTAGAGGCCGAGGAGTTTGGATTATGTGACATTGTTTATTAAATTTAAGTTATGCTTGGAAATCAAGCTTTGCAATGTTTTGACTTTGACATTTTATGAGAAGAATAAACACTCAATTAGGGTTGTTATGCGTTCAATATTTGTAATATGTGATTTTCGCATTGATTTTTAAGTTAATCATTTTTTTTGAAAAAAAATAAAATGATTATTATTATTTTTTTGACATGAAATTTATTAAAAAAAACTATTACTTAACCATTTTTAGTTAAAATTTTCGTATAAAAATTGTGATTTTGACATGTTAATTCTAGCAAAAAATTGTCAAACTGTGTAGTTTTTTAGTTATATTTATGTTAAAAATGGTTATTTTTATGTCCATTGTTAAAAAATATTTTTTTTTAGAAACAATTATTTCATGTGGATTGAAAAATTAATTAAGGATGTATAAATATGTAGAATATCGAAAATTCAAAATATCAACTTTCTAATTTAAAAATGCAAAATAATAAAAACTTCACTACAAAAAAATTAAAATTAAAATAAAAAACAAGAAAATATGAAGAAAACAACCACTTCAAAAATTATCAAATTTACAAAATAATTATTTACATTTTATACATTAGAAAATTTAAAGCCAAAAAACAGGTCTTTTAAAAAAAGGATCTGATGCAGAATACCCACTTTTTCAAATCAGCATGAAAATCACTACCATTCTAAAACGTGATGTACATAAAAAAAATTAAAGTGCCAAAAACTATGCTCTAAAAAAAACATGTGTGTTCTGCATCACCCCTTTTCAAAATCAGGTCACTTTTTTCTATCTCTATGAAACGGGTAACAGTATCAGTGCCCGTTTCAAAGTTTACACTGATGATAATGATAGAATATGCATTCAAAATACAAGAATGGAAAACATGCACGACATGAAGGACCCTATATATATTCACCTAGCAATGAGCTTTAGTTGTTTATCTTTAAATATTTAACTAAATTGTGTAGAGTATCAATTTTGATTTACCAATGCTTTATGTATTTTGATATTAGTTCCATGGTTTTCATCGAGGTTTTGGTGTGACTACATTGAGCCATTGGTTAAACTCTCATATGACCATGGTTGCAATGTGTTTTTCATTTAATTGTTTCTATTGAGAAAGTGTTATGGTCTCTCTTTTGTGGAGACTCCATGAGAGTTTAGGGCACAATAAAAGAAGCATTCAATGTTTATCATTTAATCATATATTTGTCCTTTATAGCAGATAAGAGCCACTACAAATGATCCAAGAGATCAAAGGAGAGCAAGTTAGTGCAAAAATTTGAATATGTCATTAAAAATCAAGCAAATAAAATAATGGGAAATATTTGCTCAAGGAATGATATGAATGAATCAATAGATTAGAACCATCCAACTTCATGATAAAAACAACAAACAATTTCAAAAATAACTATGATTAAGGCATGGAGCAACCAAGGATGCCATGTGGAATCAACAATCAACAAAAAAGAAAAGGCATATAAGTTTGTGGCATAAATTCGAAAACCTCATCAACATGCAACTTAAGCCAACAATAAGGGGGAGATAAAGATAATAATAACATTCATTCAAGACATAAGCATGGAAAATATATTGGACATAAATGACCTTGAAGGAGCCTTTCTTAACAACGAGATTCAATATGTTCAAATTTGAATCATTAACTCACTTGAGTAGAGCAATAACTCTTATATACCAACATTTCAGGTATTCTGATACATCATTGCATAGTCTTCATTTGGATTTTGGTTTGAGTATGTCATGTGTTTCTTATTCAAGAGTTATATGGTTGGGCATAGGTGGAGACTCTAATGTGAGCAAGGTTTCCATTTGTTTTTTCATTCAAACAATTCCAATGAGAAGATTCTTTATATTTTCAATTGTGGAGATTGATGAAGAGGTTCAAGGTCATAAAAATAACATGCAATATTTACTATTTAATCTTTTTAATAAAATGTTCTTTATAACAGAAAATAACTGCCACCAATGACTCAAGAAATCAAAGGGTGTGCAAAGTTGCAAATGGATGTATAACTTCGACTAGAAAGTAGGAAATCAATAAAACAACAAGAGTTGGTAATAAATGCTCCAAATAACTCAAGAGAGTAACTATATTTCTTTATCATACATGTCATAAATTTAATCCATAATAGTTTAGATTTGGTATTATGTTGCGAAACAAAATTTATGATATCCCACACTAAAATAGCTATGAGTTCAAACATTATTGTAACAAAAAATGAATTTTCCTATAAAGACATTAGATGGGGAAATAACATTTAATTAATCATAGTGGTACATAGGAATACCGAAAATTCTAGCTAAGGTATACCAACAACTAAAATTTTAATGTGCCAAACAACCTCAATTTACAAGTCCCACACAAGGACCCAGTTGGAACAATTTCCCCTTGTATTAAATGAAAGTAAGGATTGAGGTTGGCTATTAAACAACATACTTTCTTTGTAGAGTTTTGAAAGCTAGAAAATTCAATATGATTCCTTAATACATGGAAGATTTTGCAACATATTTAACTTGAAACCCTTACTTGTGAATGGGTAAATCCGACAATGAGGGATATCTAGGTCAAGAAAAGCATCGCTAGTCATTAAAGGCAAAGGTGGTTATTTTCAAGTTTAAGATGAAGATAAATATAAGAGTGGGGAAACCTTCTAAAACACAATATTGGAGAAAAATTGAACATGGAAACCTATTTATATTCACTTGAGGTGTGTTATTAGTTTTAAGTTCAATATTGAGATAAATATAAAAAAGCAAAATTTCTTTAGATAAAATGATTGGAGAGTAGATTAAACATGGAAATTGGGAAAATTATCTAGTAATTTGACTAAAGCCCATTCCCTTCTTTAATGAATCACTATTGTACAATTCTTGGAGACTCTTTAATTATTATAGGACACATGATTACAATATTAAAAGGCAAGTATCTTTGACTCAGAGAAATCCTAGATCATATCATATCCATATGAAGCAACAATTGTCAAGTGGAATGGTTCCATGTAAAAAAGGAAAATCAATTTAGTGTCAAATCTACAAGCCAACAATTCAGTTGATCATAGTAAAAGAGGATGTTCAAGGATTAATAACTTTATTAGGCTCATCCTATTCTGTAATCAGTAATTTCATCTAAGCATATAGTTATTATAGGCCTTTAGTAGACTCTTGATCAACATCCCTCAACATATATCATACATGGAGTCCATAATAATGCCACACTCTCTCACGAAGTTGATATTTGACTTTGTTTCAAACTATAGTTCCACCTTTCATATCACACACTACATTTGTGGGATAATGATGCCAACAATAATGGAGGTTCCTTAGTCTAATTTATTTAGGGATAGTCTCCCCATCATCTAACACATGTTTTTTCCCTTTGTAATTGCCTCATGCTGAATTTTCCCTCTCAAGATTTCCCTTTGATTGTTACTATGTCAGTCAATTCAACATATCTTTGTGCTTGAATCTTAAATACCCATGGACTACGAGGTGTTGTACACCACCCACAATTCCTTGAGTAATTATGAAGTTGAATAAAGTGCAATTATAAGGAGGTGAAAGATCATTTACTTGAGATTGAAGGTAATTTAAGCTTGGATATACTCATGAGAACTCTTGTTCAGATTAATATCATATTAGACTCTCTAAAATGTGTGGTGCAAGGGTAGGTGATGTCTCTTCCTTCTTCAAATTTGTGGTTTCCCTCTATGCCTTTGAGTAAGGATTTCTC
Source organism: Pinus tabuliformis (assembly GCA_031772625.1). NCBI lineage: Eukaryota > Viridiplantae > Streptophyta > Pinopsida > Pinales > Pinaceae > Pinus > Pinus tabuliformis. The sequence continues at coordinate 366,717,329 of CM062815.1, forward strand.
AGTTTTTGAACCTCTATGTTTTATTAGCACTGTCTATAGGTCAATGAATGATTAAGTATTAAAGTCACATGAAATTGCGTTGGTCCCTTTTAAATAATATCTTAGCTATAAGAAACACTAATACTTTTTGAGAAAGTCTGTATCAACTATCAAATACATGTGTATGGACATAGTCATATGAAACATGCATAGGTATTTCATAGATTCATCAGGCTGAAGATAGGTGGAACTAGTAAGTTTTATATAATTATATAAAAACTTGCATGGTTATTTTTCCATGTATCTCTTCTTGTGAGTTGTGGAAAAAGGCTCTTATTATTATAAACATTTTCTAGTTTCTGTTAAAAAATAAAACAAATAACCACACTGATAAAGAAATTATTTTATCTTGGCCTTCTCATAACTTAGAAAGGAAACAATTTGTTTGCATACCTTCCTATACTCTTCCTTGAAAATTATCTCTATTTCTTCAAAATTAATAAGATCTAAAGAGTGAGTAATGTTCATTTTTACAAAATAACAAGGCTTCTCTGTAATGATATCCCCCAACTCCCTTTAAGACTCTTTGCAGTACACACATTTCACCATTGTTGAATGTTTTAGCTTATAATGCACAAATTCCACCATGTTGTTACCCATACTTACCTTGAGTATTCCAATGAAAACAAAAAGGTGGGGACAAAATATTAAGCACCACTAACCCAAAAAAAAGTTATTATGATATGGCACAATCATATTGTAGAAGCCCTTTATAGCAATTAAAAAAAAAAAACAAGAAAGAGAAAGAGAGTAGAGGCAAGATATTGAGCAAGGAAACCATCTAATTTCATTGATTTCATTGTTATACACCAATAACATTATGTTTTTTAATCACCCATTCCTTAATACTTAAAATTAGGGAATATTTAAATAATTCATTGATATACACCAACGACACTATGTCCTTTTAATCGTCCTCTTCATCCCATTTCTTAGTGCTTGAAATTAGAGAATATTTCAATAATAAAAAAATGCCCTTTCATTCATGGCACATCCTTCATAAAATAAACTATTAGTTACTCCAAGAAGGGAAAATATATGTTGTAAAAAGAGTTATCTATATATATATTTTTGGTATGAATATCACGCAGGAAATCATATCCAAAGGACTAACAGTAAGGAGTACCTTAAAAGATTCGGGCAAGTGGGTACTACCACTTATCTCGTCCCTTAAAGGCAGTGCCATATGGGGACCGAATCTGACACTATCTAAAAAGCAAGATTATATGATCAATAGACAAGACGGCCGGAATCTAGGACATCGGCTCATAATAATTACAAAGTGGATATTTTAAAGAAAACCCACAAAAACTAAAAGGCTGGAATCTAGGACATCGGCTCATAATAATTACAAAGTGGATATTTTTAAAGAAAACCCACGAAAACTAAAAATGCACATGATATCTAATGAGTGATCATATACATCAATCACTATTATATTGCCATTCTTCTGCATCAACATATTCCCTATCAGCTTCATCCATCTCTAGTAGTTGTTCTATGTCAGGAGCAAATATATCATTTGGCAAGGCATCATCAAGCCATGGAGGTGCTATTTCCAAGAAACAGCAAAAAAATGGAAAATGGAATACATTTTCTGGTCTTGTCCTGGGATCTGTAGAAATTTCTCCATGGAAGCTGACCTTCAAATTGAATGCTGGTCCATTTTGTCGTCTATCCTGTAAGACTACTTCTGTTTCAGTATGAAGAAATTCAAACTCTACAGTGTAGTCGTATTGAGCAGCAATATGGATTTCCCAAATTAAAGTGTTAATGGTTTCTCGGAAGTTAAAATTACAAATATGCTCACTCCTAGGCATATACTTAAACATGAACAACTTAAACCAGGGACTCCACCAGTTATTAGCATTATCTAACTGTGTCGCATATGCAATGAATCTAACATAACCATGTATCCTGGCCCTCTGATGGATAGAGAAATAATCTTGCCATGTCCAATCAGTATGTTGGACGAAACCAAAATAGATAGGAACTGGTTCTCTAGACAGTGAATAATAGACACGCCAAGGCCTATCTCTATAAGGTAACTCACTATTATAGGCTATCATGCCAGACTCTGAATTGAACCACGTTTGCAAAATAATTTGGATGACTTCTACTGGTAATGACTTGACTCTTAAAACAAAACAATCCCAACAGAATTCATATTTACACTGACTACAGACCAAGATTGAACAAGTTTTGGACTGACAGACACTAGACTGGACTGGACTTTTACTTGAAGAACTTTCTCCTTTGTACAGGGGTCTGAACATCTTGATGTCTTTGATTTCTGGAGCTCCTTCTCTTGTCAACATGTCTGCTAAATAATTTTCTGCACCTGATTTATAGACAATGTTGAAATCAAAACCTTCTAGCCAGAGAGCCCATCTTAGAATCCTGGTATTTCCTTGTTCTAGCAATTTCTTGTTGGACAAAATACCTTTCATATGCTTCAGATCAGTTCTAACCAGAAACCTGACACTTTTCAAGAATAATCTGAATCTTTGAATTCCCCTTTTGACAGCAAGTATTTCTTTGTGGGAGGACGGATATTTAACTTCTATGTCGTCAAAATTACCAGAGGCATATGCACAAACAAGTTCCTTCCTTCCATGTTTCTGTAATAATGTTGCAGCCCATGTATGATTAGATAGAGGAATCAGATTCCAACCTTATTTTTCTGATATTAGGTAGATCATCAATATCTGAAATAGAAGAATCACTGGAAATTTCAAAATATTCGCCATCTGAGTGGGATATGAGATCCCAATTTTCTAGATTATGGACTGTAGTGAAAACATCCATAATCTTCAACTGTTTCTTGTTATTTTTCTCTTTGCATGTATTTTCATAATGGCCTTCTTTTCCACATATAAAACAGGTTACCCTTTTAGAAGGCTTTGCTCTTTTCCTAAATATTGTCCTCTTCTTTTTGGAAAACTTAGAAGGATAATATTTTTTCTTAGGAATGTACTTGTCTGTTTTGGAGGAACATGAAACTTTTGATACTTTCTTTCTAGATTTTCTACTACATCCAAAATCACAAGTTTCTGCAAAATTATTACACAGCTTCATACTGAAATGCATCTGCTTTTTAAAATTCTTTTTAGCTTTTTCTGATGCACATTCTCTTTGCAGAATTGAAACTATCATTTGGTGTATTGCAGCAAATGAAGAATTCTCAATTTTTATCTTGTTGGTCTCAATATACTGGTTAATCAAATCTGGAATTTTTCCTAGCATTGAAGCTATATAATATCTCAAATAAGCAACATTGTGAGGATCTTCTGCTTGATAAAGAAGTTTTTGCATAACACAATAATAATCATGCAAATAATCTATGTTACACAATCTTTGAGACAAAAAGAGTTGACCATGATGTACTGAATCTTCTGGTACTACCCCCACAAATTCATGTTTTAAGGCACCGAAAATAGCTTTCAGGGGATCTGTTGGATGTTCAATGATATTGGTCATCTCTTCTTCAAAAAACTTATCCCACCACTGTTTTAAAATACCAGTAAAAGACCAAACGATTTGTGTGACTATATCAGACCATGAGACTTTAGTTTCAGCTTTGCGTTGGAGTGCCCAAGCATGAACATTATTCAGGACTGTTATTACTTCTTCACTTCCCATGCAATCAATATTTACCAAGAGTGTATTACCAAATCCTTTAGCTAAGGGATTTTCAAATTTGGCAGTGGTACTTTCCAAATTATCTCTGTATCGGGAAAACGGACTATCTGCGGAGGCTTCATGTGCAAAAGTGTTAGTGTCGCCTTTCTTTCCTTTATGTGAAAATGAAAATGTGACTCCTCTATCTCTTTTAGAACTAGTGTCTCCTGGAGTAGGGGAGGTAACACCAGACATGGCCAAGATTTGTGGAGCAGATGGTTGGCCATTTTCTACAAGGGTTCGAAGACCGACATAACCTTTTGGTAACATTAAGCTTTCAACAATAGGAAAAGTGGTTAGCCTAGCTCTCATCAAATTTGTTTTTTCCCTGGCTAACATTATTCCTTGTTGAACCTTTTCTATCTTAGCAATATTTACATTGTCTATGCCTTTAAACAAAATACTCCTGAGACCTTCTGCTGATTCATCTGATCTGGAAGAAAACTTCAGTTTTGAACTCAAAATATCTACTTCTCTATAATGAGGTGGAGAAGTAGGCTGTGGTAATGCATTCCTTAAATGTTCGAGAGACTTAGAGATTATCCCTATGTTGGAATTGACATCATTCAATCTCTGTATGTGCTCATTTTGCATTTCCAAACATTCTTTATAACCATTGTGCATTTTCTTTATATGTTCCTTAATCTCTAGCACATCTTTGGCTATATCATCTATATTCTGCAGCATACAAACAATCTGGTAGTTTGTATAATTATGCATTTTCTCCAATTCTGTCTGATCTGTATCTGACATATTTTTCATATGTAACCATTGAAAGTCTGACTTCAGAGTACCATTCTTGAAAGTTTTTCTAGAGTTTGTAGGCTCCAGATATCTTTCATTAATCTTTGCAATTGGATCCTGTTGAGCTCTAGGAAGACTAAAGCTTTTTATATTAGGTAATACGGGTTCAAGCTTCTGATCTTCGAGTTGGAAACTGGAAGATGGACCGGATACACAGAATTGGCAATCATTAGATTTATGAGTCAGAGGTTTCTTTTGATTTCTTTTGGGAGAAGAATATATGGGTGGTACTAGAAAAGGAGCAGGAGTACGCATAACTGGTTGATGTATTACTGCTTTTGTACTATCCTGACTTCATAGAAGTGGAGACCTATCCAAGATAGTCATGGACCTGATGAGACGAGGTCTTGTGAATTTGAGACCAGAAGATCCATCAGAATGTTTGACAATAGACAATTGTCTAGGTTCTTTTGGCAAATGCAGTTGGGGATATCTTTGGGATAATGGAATGTAAGTACTATTCCATTCATCAGGCAGAGTGCATTCTGAAAATCCTATCTGCAAGGGAGCAGTATTACCGGGACCAACTATTACTCCTTCTTTCAAAGCTCTAGAACACAATTTCGGATTGAGTGGAGGCATTGTGCTTGAAACAAATCGAAGACAAATAGAAGAATGAAGCTAAGCGATCAAAGTTTGTGGGGCGACATTGAAACCATTGAACTGGGTATAGGCATTCAAAAATTCATTTATATATGGGTCACTCAAAGAAACTTGGTATCTGGGAATTACATAAGACCAGACAGGACAATTATTAAGAGGACTCTGAAAACTTCCTAACAATGCATCATTAAACTCATTCAGTCTAGTATCCAGAACACAAGTTAGGCAAGAAGTATTTAGTCCAGGTCTTACAAGTGGATTAATCCCGAACTGAATCATGCCTATATGAATATATTTGAACCCATGTTCCAAACCCCATTCAATATCTTCCCTTTTGATTAAAGGGATCTGGTAGACTTTCTGATCAGTAGAAATCGAAATGTTTACAGAAGTAAAGCGGAATAACTGGGTTGCTCTGAACTAAAAAGCAGGGATCTTATATAACTTATCTACTCCTATCTTTGGCAATGTCCAATTTGGATGTGGATCAAATTCCTGGACTAAAACCTTTTCATCATATAATTTTTCTTCAGAAGATTTGTCCAAATATTTATTCAGAAAATACCATCTCTTTTGCTTAGCAATTTTCTTATCTTTGGGTGTTTGAAGAATAAATTCATTCAAAGAACCAGCCATTGAGATTGAATATAAGTATGCACCTAAACAGAGGAGAAAAAATCTTTGTGCTCCAGGAAAGCAAACACAGCAGTCCGTCGCCAAAACGCTCTCTACCAAAGCCTTATCGCCAACTTTAACTCATAAACAAAGGCGGGGACAAATAAAACTCAATGGGAGAACCAGATAATTATGAAAATTGCTTGGACAAATGATGGAATTTCAGAATGGATAAACTGTTTACAAACAGATTCTTTACAGAGATAGAATATCTTCGCATTTTTCGGACTTTATGCCGTTCACAAGGAACAAGCATTACCAAAGGATACCTGAAGATAGATAGGCTCTGCCTCAGAATATGGCACAACTCATTTACAGACTGGACAGTTTTCTAAATGATTCGGCCACTTTAGGTTCTCACCAATGCCGAGCACACTGATGTGCAGGCTCCCAAATCACCTAAAGACTTGAGTTCTTCTCGTGTTACAAGCAGATCAGACAGAATGTCCACAGATGTAGAGCAGGAGAGTTACTCGACGCAAAGGCTCTCAAACTTCCAATGCCTCTCCCCCTTACAATTCTAGTATTTATAATCTCTTAGCAGGTTAACTGGTCGAAATTTTTACCCGAAACCTGCAACAAGAGGAATCTCCTTTTGGTATGAATATCACGCAAGAAATCATATCCAAAGGACTAACAGTAAGGAGTACCTTAAAAGATTTGTGCAAGTGGGTACTACCACTTGTTATCTCGTCCCTTAAAGGAAGTGCCATATGGGGACCGAATCTGACACTATCTAAAAAGCAAGATTATATGATCAATAGACAAGACGGCCGGAATCTAGGACATCAGCTCATAATAATTACAAAGTGGACATTTTAAAGAAAACCCACAAAAACCAGAAGGCTGGAATCTAGGACATTGGCTCATAATAATTACAAAGTGGATATTTTTAAAGAAAACCCACAAAAACTAAAAATGCACATGATATCTAATGAGTGATCATATACATCAATCACTATTATATTGCCATTCTTCTGCATCAGCATATTCCCTGTCAGCTTCATCCATCTCTAGTAGTTGTTCTATGTCAGGAGCAAATATATCATTTGGCAAGGCATCATCAAGCCATGGAGGTGCTATTTCCAAGAAACAGCAAAAAAATGGAAAATGGAATACCTTTGCTGGTCTTGTCCTAGGATCTGTAGAAATTTCTCCATGGAAGCTGACCTTCAAATTGAATGTTGGTCCATTTTGCTGTCTATCCTGTAAGACTACTTCTGTTTCAGTATGAAGAAATTCAAACTCTACAGTGTAGTCGTATCGAGCAGCAATATGGATTTCCCAAATTAAAGTGTTAATGGTTTCTCGGAAGTTAAAATTACAAATATGCTCACTCCTAGGCATATACTTAAACATGAACAACTTAAACCAGGGACTCCACCAGTTATTATCATTATCTAACTGTGTCGCATATGCAATGAATCTAACATAACCATGTATCCTGGCCCTCTGATGGATAGAGAAATAATCTTGCCATGTCCAATCAGTGTGTTGGACGAAACCAAAATAGATAGGAACTGGTTCTCTAGACAGTGAATAATGGACACGCCAAGGCCTATCTCTAAAAGGTAACTCACTATTATAGGCTATCATTCCAGACTCTGAATCGAACCACATTTGCAAAATAATTTGGATGACTTCTACTGGTAATGACTTGACTCTTAAAACAAAACAATCCCAACAGAATTCATATTTACACTGACTACAGACCAAGATTGAACAAATTTTGGACTGACAGACACTAGACTGGACTGGACTTTTACTTGAAGAATTTTCTCCTTTGTACAGGGGTCTGAACATCTTGATGTCTTTGATTTATGGAGCTCCTTCTCTTGTCAACATGTCTGCTAAATAATTTTCTGCACCTGATTTATAGACAATGTCGAAATCAAAACCTTCTAGCCAGAGAGCCCATCTTAGAATCCTGGTATTTCCTTGTTCTAGCAATTTCTTGTTGGACAAAATACCTTTCACATGCTTCAGATCAGTTCTAACCAGAACCTGACACTTTTCAAGAATAATCTGAATCTGTGAATTCCCCTTTTGACAGTAAGTATTTCTTTGTGGGAGGATGGATATTTAACTTCTGTGTCGTCAAAAGTACCAGAGGCATATGCACAAACAAGTTCCTTCCTTCCATGTTTCTGTAATAACGCTGCAGCCCATGTATGACCAGATGCATATGTTTCAAGAATAAATGGGAGATTAGTGTCAGGCAGTCTTAACTTGGGAAGTTCTCTGATTTTGCTTTTTATGTTCCTTACTGTTGTAGTCATCTCATTGGACCATTCAATTTTTCCTTTCCTCAGCCTTTTCTGCAAAATCTTTGTATCTTCAGACTGCTTTTCGTAGAACTGCCGAATATAATTCAAGCAACCCAAAAATCTCTGAAGCATCTTTTCATCAAGAAGAACATCAGGAAACTTTAAAAGGTGGAGAAGGACATAAGGCTGAAGCTCTATATGACCCTGTTCGATATGCAACCCTAAATAGTCTATTCTGACTTTTCCAATTTGAAATTTTTCTTCTGAGTCAGATAGAACTAAACCATGCTTGTATACCATTTCATAAAAGTTTTCTAAATGCATCTTGTGAGTATTTACATCCTTACTGAACACAAGCAAATCATCAATATATACAATTACATATTCTACCCCTCCAAAAATATCTTCCATCCTTTTTTGAAACTCAGACGGAGCATTCTTCAATCCAAATGGCATGACTGTCCATTGGTATTGGCCATTTGGATTGAAGAATGCTCCGTCTGAGTTTCAAAAAAGGATGGAAGATATTTTTGGAGGGGTAGAATATGTAATTGTATATATTGATGATTTGCTTGTGTTCAGTAAGGATGTAAATACTCACAAGATGCATTTGGAAAACTTTTATGAAATGGTATACAAGCATGGTTTTGTTCTATCTGACTCAGAAGAAAATTTTCAAATTGGAAAAGTCAGAATAGACTATTTAGGATTGCATATCGAACAAGGTCATATAGAGCTTTAGCCTCATGTCCTTCTCCACCTTTTAAAGTTTCCTGATGTTCTTCTTGATGAAAAGATGCTTCAGAGATTTTTGGGTTGCTTGAATTATATTCGGCAGTTCTACGAAAAGCAGTCTGAAGATACAAAGATTTTGCAGAAAAGGCTGAGGAAAGAAAAAATTGAATGGTCCAATGAGATGACTACAGCAGTAAGGAACATAAAAAAGCAAAATCAGAGAACTTCCCAAGTTAAGACTACCTGACACTAATCTCCCATTTATTCTTGAAAAAGATGCATCTGATCATACATGGGCTGCAGCGTTATTATAGAAACATGGAAGGAAGGAACTTGTTTGTGCATATGCCTCTGGTACTTTTGACGACACAGAAGTTAAATATCCGTCCTCCCACAAAGAAATACTTGCTGTCAAAAGGGGAATTCAAAGATTCAGATTATTCTTGAAAAGTGTTAGGTTTCTGGTTAGAACTGATCTGAAGCATATGAAGGGTATTTTGTCCAACAAGAAATTGCTAGAACAAGGAAATACCAGGATTCTAAGATGGGCTCTCTAGCTAGAAGGTTTTGATTTCGACGTTGTCTATAAATCAGGTGCAAAAAATTATTTAGCAGACATGTTGACAAGAGAAGGAGCTCCAGAAATCAAAGACATCAAGATGTTCAGACCCCTGTACAAAAGAGAAAATTCTTCAAGTAAAAGTCCAGTCCAGTCTAGTGTCTGTCAGTCCAAAATTTGTTCAATCTTGGTCTGTAGTCAGTGTAAATATGAATTATGTTGGGATTGTTTTGTTTTAAGAGTCAAGTCATTACCAGTAGAAGTCATCCAAATTATTTTGCAAATGTGGTTCGATTCAATGTCTGGCATGATAGCCTATAATAGTGAGTTACCTTATAGAGATAGGCCTTGGAATGTCTATTATTCACTGTCTAGAGAACCAGTTCCTATCTATTTTGGTTTCGTCCAACACACTGATTGGACATGGCAAGATTATTTCTCTATCCATCAGAGGGCCGGGATACATGGTTATGTTAGATTCATTGCATATGCGACACAGTTAGATAATGATAATAACTGGTGGAGTCCCTGGTTTAAGTTGTTCATGTTTAAGTATATGCCTAGGAGTGAGCATATTTGTAATTTTAACTTCCGAGAAACCATTAACACTTTAATTTGGGAAATCCATATTGCTGCTCGATACGACTACACTGTAGAGTTTGAATTTCTTCATACTGAAATAGAAGTAGTCTTACAAGATAGACAGCAAAATGGACCAGCATTCAATTTGAAGGTCAACTTCCACGGAGAAATTTCTACAGTTCCCAGGACAAGACCAGCAAATGTATTCCATTTTCCATTTTTTTGTTGTTTCTTGGAAATAGCACCTCCATGGCTTGATGATGCCTTTCCAAATGATATAGTTTCTCCTGACATAGAACAACTACTAGAGATGGATGAAGCTGACAGGGAATATGCTGATGCAGAAGAATGGCAATATAACAGTGATTGATGTATATGATCACTCATTAGATATCATGTGCATTTTTAGTTTTCGTGGGTTTTCTTTAAAAATATCCACTTTGTAATTATTATGAGCCGATGTCCTAGATTCCAGCCTTTTAGTTTTCGTGGGTTTTCTTTAAAATGTCCACTTTGTAATTATTATGAGCTGATGTCCTAGATTCCAGCCGTCTTGTCTATTGATCATATAATCTTGCTTTTTAGATAGTGTCAGATTCGGTCCCCATATGGCACTGCCTTTAAGGGACGAGATAACAAGTGGTAGTACCCACTTGCTCGAATCTTTTAAGGTACTCCTTACTGTTAGTCCTTTGGATATGATTTCCTGCGTGATATTCATACCAAAAGGAGATTCCTCTTGTTGCAGGTTTTTGGTAAAAATTTCGACCGGTTAACCTGCTAAGAGATTATAAATACTAGAATTGTAAGGGGGAGAGGCATTGGAAGTTTGAGAGCCTTTGTGTCGAGTAACTCTCCTGCTCTGCATTTGCGAACATTCTGTCTAAGCTGCTTGCAACACGAGAAGAACTCAAGTCTTTAGGTGATTTGGGAGCCTGCACATCAGTGTGCTCGGCACTGGTGAGAACCTAAAGTGGCCGAACCATTTAGAAAATTGTCCAGTCTGTAAATGAGTTGTGTCATATTCTGAGGCAAAGCCTATCTATCGCCAGGTAGCCTTCGGTAATTCTTGTTCCTTGTGAACGGCATAAAGTTCGACAAATGTGAAGATAGTCTATCTCTATAAAGAATCTCTTTGTAAACAGTTTATCCATTCTGAAATTCTATCAGTAAAGAAATGCGTCGAGTAACTCTCCTGCTCTACATCTGCGGACATTCTGTCTGATCTGCTTGCAACACGAGAAGAACTGAAGTCTTTAGGTGATTTGGGAGCCTGCACATCAGTGTGCTTGGCACTGGTGAGAACCTAAAGTGGCCGAATCATTTAGAAAATCGTCCAGTCTGTAAATGAGTTGTGTCATATTCTTAGGCAGAGCCTATCTATCGTCAGGTAGCCTTCGGTAATGCTTGTTCCTTGTGAACGGCATAAAGTCCGACAAATGCGAAGATAGTCTATCTCTGTAAACAATCTCTTTGTAAACAGTTTATCCATTCTGAAATTCTATCAGTAAAGAAATGGTATCGGAGCCATCTGGTTCTTTGTCCAAGCAATTTTCATAATTATTTGGTTCTCCCATTGAGTTGTATTTGTCCCTGCCTTTGTTTACGAGTTAAAGTTGGTGATAAGGATTTGGTAGAGAGCGTTTTGGCGACGGACTGTCGTGTTTGCTTTCCTGGAGCACAAAGATTTTTTTCTCCTCTGTTCAGGTGCATACTTATATTCAATCTCAATGGTTGGTTCTTTGAATGAATTTATTCTTCAAACACTCGAAGATAAGAAAATTTCTAAGCAAAAGAGATGGTCTTTTCTGAATAAATATTTGAACAAATCTTCTGAAGAAAAATTATATGATGAAAAGGTTTTAGTCCAGGAATTTGATCCACAGCCAAATTGAACATTGCCAGAGATAGGAGTAGATAAGTTATATAAGATCCTTGCTTTTCAATTCAGAGCAACCCAGTTATTCCGCTTTACTTCTGTAAACATTCTGATTTCTACTGATCAGAAAGTCTACCAGATCCCTTTAATCAAAAGGGAAGATATTGAATGGGGTTTGGAACATGGGTTCAAATATATTCATATAGGCATGATTCAGTTCGGGATTAATCCACTTGTCAGACCTGGATTAAATACTTCTTGCCTAACTTGTGTTCTGCATACTAGATTGAATGAGTTTAATGATGCATTGTTAGGAGGTTTTCAGAGTCCTCTTAATAATGGTCCTGTCTAGTCTTCTGTAATTCCCAGATACCAAGTTTCTTTGAGTGACCCATATATAAATGAATTTTTGAATGCCTATATTCAGTTCAATGGTTTCAATGTTGCCCCACAAACTTTGATCGCTTAGCTTCATTCTTCTATTTGTCTTCGATTTGTTTCAAGCACAATGCCTCCACTCAATCCAAAATTGTGTTCTAGAGCTTTGAAAGAAGGAGTAATAGTTGGTCCCGGTAATACTGCTGCCTTGCAGATAGGATTTTCAGAATGCACTCTGCCTGATGAATGGAATAGTACTTACATTCCATTATCCCAAAGATATCCTCAACTGCATTTGCCAAAATAACCTAGACAATTGTCTATTGTCAAACATTTTGATGGATCTTCTAGTCTCAAATTCACAAGCCCTCGTCTTGTCAGGTCCATGACTATCTTGGATAGGTCTCCACTTCTAGGAAGTCAGGATAGTACAAAAGCAGTAATACATCCACCAGTTATGCGTACTCCTGCTCCTTTTCTAGTACCACCCATATATTCTGCTCCCAAAAGAAACCTCTGACTCATAAATCTGATGATTGCTAATTTTGTGTATGTGGTCCATCTTCTAGTTTCCAACTCGAAGATCAGAAGCTTGAACCCGTATTACCTGATATAAAAAGCTTTAGTCTTCCTAGAGCTCAACAGGATCCAATTGCAAAGATTAATGAAAGATATCTGGAGCCTACAAACTCTAGAAAAACTTTCAAGAATGGTACTCTGAAGTCAGGCTTTCAATGGTTACAGATGAAAAATATGTCAGATACAGATCAGACAGAATTGGAGAAAATGCATAATTATACAGACTACCAGATTGTTTGTATGCTGCAGAATGTAGATGATATAGCCAACGATGTGCTAGAGATTAAGGAACATATAAAGAAAATGAACAATGGTTATAAAGAATGTTTGGAAATGCAAAATGAGCACATACAGAGATTGAATGATGTCAATTCCAACATAGGGATAATCTCTAAGTTGCTCGAACATTTAAGGAATGCATTACCACAGCCTACTTCTCCACCTCATTATAGAGAAGTAGATCTTTTGAGTTCAAAACTAAAGTTTTCTTCCAGATCAAATGATTCAGCAGAAGGTCTCAAGAGTATTTTGTTTAAAGGCATAGACACTGTAAATATTGCTAAGATAGAAAAGGTTCAACAAGGAATAATGTTAGCTAGGGAAAAAACAAATTTGATGAGAGATAGGCTAACCACTTTTCCTATTGTTGAAAGCTTAAGGTTACCAAAAGGTTATGTCAGTCTTCAAACCCTTGTAGAAAATGGCCAACCATCTGCTCCACAAATCTTGGCCATGTCTGGTGTTACCTCCCCTACTCCAGGAGACACTAGTTCTAAAAGAGATAGAGGAGACAGATTTTCATTTTCACATAAAGGAAATAAAGGCGACACTGACACTTTTGCACATGAAGCCTCCGCAGATAGTCCGTTTTCCCGATACAGAGATAATTTGGAAAGTACCATTGCCAAATTTGAAAATACCTCAACTAAAGGATTTGGTAATACACTCTTGGTAAATATTGATTGCATGGGAAGTGAAGAAGTAATAACAGTCCTGCATAATGTTCATGCTTGGGCACTCCAACGCAAAGCTGAAACTAAAGTCTCATGGTCTGATATAGTCGCACAAATCGTTTGGTCTTTTACTGGTATTTTAAAACAGTGGTGGGATAAGTTGTCTGAAGAAGAGATGACCAATATCATTGAACATCCAACAGATCCCCTGAAAGCTATTTTCAATGCCTTAAAACATGAATTTGTGGGGGTAGTACCAGAAGATTCAGTACATCATGGTCAACTCTTTTTGTCTCAAAGATTGTGTAACATAGATTATTTGCATGATTATTATTGTGTTATGCAAAAACTTCTTTATGAAGCAGCAGATCCTAACAATGTTGCTTATTTGAGATATTATATAGCTTCAATGCCAGGAAAAATTCCAGATTTGATTAACTAGTATATTGAGACCAACAAGATAAAAATTGAGAATTCTTCATTTGCTGCAATACACCAAATGATAGTTTCAATTCTGCAAAGAGAATGTGCATCAGGAAAAGCTAAAAAGAATTTTAAAAAGCAGATGCATTTCAGTACGAAGTTGTGTAATAATTTTGCAGAAACTTGTGATTTTGGATGTAGTAGAAAATCTAGAAAGAAAGTATCAAAAGTTTCATGTTCCTCCAAAACAGACAAGTACATTCCTAAGAAAAAATATTATCCTTCTAAGTTTTCCAAAAAGAAGAGGACAATATTCAGGAAAAGAGCAAAGCCTTCTAAAAGGGTAACCTGTTTTATATGTGGAAAAGAAGGCCATTATGCAAAGAGAAAAATAACAAGAAACAGTTGAAGATTATGGATGTTTTCACTACAGTCCATAATCTAGAAAATTGGGATCTCATATCCCACTCAGATGGCGAATATTTTGAAATTTCCAGTGATTCTTCTATTTCAGATATTGATGATTTACCTAATATCAGAAAAATAAGGTTGGAATCTGATTCCTCTAACTCTGATGAAACTTTTATTGCTGACATTAAAATGTTCTGCTTCAATAAAACAGATAATTTGCATAATCAGATTGATGAGATTAACACACAGCTAGCCCAGCTTGCACCATCCCAGTTAATGGCCAGAAGAAGATTGAAAGAGAAGCTGGAAAGCTTAGAAAAACAATTGCCTTCCAAAAGGATCATTGATGATGAGAATTTTGTGGCAAGAGAGTTTGATTCAATGTTCAAACCATTGTACCTTACAGAAGCTTCTCAAGATACAGGTATGAATGAAATCAATACTCTCAAGAGAAGAATTAGCAGTTTGGAATCATCTATTAAATCAACAAGATCAGAAATGTTGCAATTATCAGCTAAACTTCAAAATCTTATTTCTGAATATGATGATGCTAATTCCAAATTGGCGAGAATTCTGATGAAGGATATTCCAGAAGAAATGCCCATGAAATCTAAGGAAGTAGATTTGGTAAACATCATGGGAATAGGAGATAAAGTGGTAATTCCTTTGAAAATAAAATTTCCAAACATAAAGGAATATACTTTAGATGCACAAATCGATTCTGGAGCTATGTGTAGTTGCTGCAAATTTGGTGCAATTCCTTCTTATTATTGGCAGCCTACTAAACTGTCCTTCAGAGCTGTAAATAAAGAATTAATGGAGATTAACTATATATCTCCTGATTTTCCAGTCTATTTGAATCATGTACAGACTTATGTTACATTGTACAGTTTTGATACAAGCTCAGATGTCTTGTTAGGACAAGATTTTTTGAAAAGATTCCTCCCAGTCACCTTCGGCAAAGACACCGTCACATTTACTACTAATGAAGGGCCTGTTATGATTCCTGCAAAGAATGAGTACCAGCTTAAAGTCAAGCCCAGTGAAGAAGATAATTTGCAGGACACTATGCATAATCTTACAAAAATTCAAAAAATTGTCAAGCATGCAGAAATACATGGACAAAAGGCATTGCAAGCGATCTCAGATAAGCTACACCAAGATTGCACAGCAAGCAGGCCAGACGCTTTCTGGACCAGAGAAAAATATTTTGTAGCATTACCTTATAAAGAAGGGTATGTTCCTAAAGCACAGAAAGCAAGTGCTAACCATATGTCGCCTACTGAACAAGCCTTGTGCAAACAAGAAATTCAACAACTGCTTGAACAACATTTGATTGAGCCTTGCAAAAGCCCATGGGCATGTCCAGCTTTCTACGTCAACAAACATAGTGAGCAAAAACGTGGCAAGAAGAGGTTGGTAATTAATTACAAAATATTAAATGAAGCCCTCATGCCTATCAGGTATCCTCTTCCCAATAAAGAATTGTTGCTTGCTAAAATAGCCAATGCCAATGTGTTCAACAAATTTGATCTCAAAAATGGTTTTTGGAAAATTGGCATTATTCCAGAAGACAGGTATAAAACCGCCTTCACGGTTCCACATGGCCAATACCAATAGACAGTCATGCCATTTGGATTGAAGAATGCTCCATCTGAGTTTCAAAAAAAGATGGAAGATATTTTTGGAGGGGTAGAATATGTAATTGTATATATTGATGATTTGCTTGTGTTCAGTAAGGATGTAAATACTCACAAGATGCATTTAGAAAACTTTTATGAAATGGTATACAAGCATGGTTTTGTTCTATCTGACTCAGAAGAAAAATTTCAAATTGGAAAAGTCAGAATAGACTATTTAGGATTGCATATCGAACAGGTCATATAGAGCTTCAGCCTCATGTCCTTCTCCACCTTTTAAAGTTTCCTGATGTTCTTCTTGATGAAAAGATGCTTCAGAGATTTTTGGGTTGCTTGAATTATATTCGGCAGTTCTACAAAAAGCAGTCTGAAGATACAAAGAATTTGCAGAAAAGGTTGAGGAAAGAAAAAATTGAATGGTCCAATGAGATGACTACAGCAGTAAGGAACATAAAAAGCAAAATCAGAGAACTTCCCAAGTTAAGACTGCCTGACACTAATCTCCCATTTATTCTTGAAACAGATGCATCTGATCATACATGGGTTGCAGCGTTATTACAGAAACATGGAAGGAAGGAACTTGTTTGTGCATATGCCTCTAGTACTTTTGACAACACAGAAGTTAAATATCCGTCCTCCCACAAAGAAATACTTGCTGTCAAAAGGGGAATTCACAAATTCAGATTATTCTTGAAAAGTGTCAGGTTTCTGGTTAGAATTGATCTGAAGCATATGAAAGGTATTTTGTCCAACAAGAAATTGCTAGAACAAGGAAATACCAGGATTCTAAGATGGGCTCTCTGGCTAGAAGGTTTGATTTCGACATTTTCTATAAATCAGGTGCAGAAAATTATTTAGCAGACATGTTGACAAGAGAAGGAGCTCCAGAAATCAAAGACATCAAGATGTTCAGACACCTGTACAAAGGAGAAAATTCTTCAAGTAAAAGTCCAGTCTAGTCTAGTGTCTGTCAGTCCAAAATTTGTTCAATCTTGGTCTGTAGTCAGTGTAAATATAAATTCTATTGGGATTGTTTTGTTTTAAGAGTCAAGTCATTACCATTAGAAGTCATCCAAATTATTTTGCAAATGTGGTTTGATTCAGAGTCTGGCATGATATCCTATAATAGTGAGTTACCTTATAGAGATAGACCTTGGCGTGTCTATTATTCATTGTCTAGAGAACTAGTTCCTATCTATTTTGGTTTCGTCCAACACATTGATTGGACATGGCAAGATTATTTCTCTATCCATCAGAGGGACAGGATACATGGTTATGTTAGTTTCATTGCATATGCGACATAGTTAGATAATGCTAATAACTGGTGGAGTCCTTGTTTTAAGTTGTTCATGTTTAAGTATATGCCTAGGAGTGAGCATATTTGTAATTTTAACTTCCGAGAAACCATTAACACTTTAATTTGGGAAATCCATATTGCTGCTCGATACGACTACACTGTAGAGTTTGAATTTCTTCATACTGAAACAGAAGTAGTCTTACAGGATAGACAACAAAATGGACCAGCATTCAATTTGAAGGTCAGCTTCCATGGAGAAATTTCTACAGATCCCAGGACAAGACCAGCAAATGTATTCCATTTTCCATTTTTTTGTTGTTTCTTGGAAATAGCACCTCCATGGCTTGATGATGCCTTGCCAAATGATATATTTGCTCCTTACATAGAACAACTACTAGAGATGGATGAAGCTGACAGGGAATATGTTGATGCAGAAGAATGGCAATATAATAGTGATTGATGTATATGATCACTCATTAGATATCATGTACATTTTTAGTTTTCGTGGGTTTTCTTTAAAATATCCACTTTGTAATTATTATGAGCCGATGTCCTAGATTCCGGCCTTTTAGTTTTCGTGGGTTTTCTTTAAAATATCCACTTTGTAATTATTATGAGCCGATGTCCTAGATTCCGGCCGTCTTGTCTATTGATCATATAATCTTGCTTTTTAGATAGTGTCAGATTCGGTCCCCATATGGCACTGCCTTTAAGGGACGAGATAACAAGTGGTAGTACCCACTTGCCAGAATCTTTTAAGGTACTCCTTACTGTTAGTCCTTTGGATATGATTTCCTGCGTGATATTCATACCAAAAGGAGATTCCTCTTGTTGCAGGTTTTCGATAAAAATTTCGACCGGTTAACCGACTAAGAGATTATAAATACTAGAATTGTAAGGGGGAGAGGCATTGGAAGTTTGAGAGCCTTTGCGTCGAGTAACTCTCATGCTCTGCATCTGCGGACATTCTGTCTGATCTGATTGCAACACGAGAAGAACTCAAGTCTTTAGGTGATTTGGGAGCCTGCGCATCAGTGTGCTCGGCACTGGTAAGAACCTAAAGTGGTAACTCTTTTTACAACATAAGTTTTCCCTTCTTGGAGTAACTAGTAGTTTATTTTATGAAGGATGTGCCATGAATGAAAGGGCATTTTTTTATTATTGAAATATTCTCTAATTGCAAGCACTAAGAAATGGGATGAAGAGGACGATTAAAAGGACAATTATGAGTAGTGTCTAAGAGGCATTTAAACAAGGAATTTCTTTTAAATTTTCCATGTACAATGTGATCCAAGTTAGAGGAAATTGCACAAATGTGGATGTTATAAATGAAAAAAACCCTCAAATCAATACATGTACAAAACATTTTGATTGAAGATGTGCCATGTAAAAATAATACATAGGAGAATGAAAGTTAACATCTTATCATTTTTATATGAAAGAATTGTTAAAAGCAAACCTATGAATTTTAACAAATATCACTTACTATCTTATTTGATGTCAACGTATTAATGCATTATATAAAGGTTAGTTCAATCCAAATCCACCTACTACCTCTTTTCTATCAACTAATCGATGAAACTATCATGCCACTGAATGATTCTATCATTTAGAAATCAACAAGTCCTTCTCTACCAACCAATAGTTACCATTGGATATCAATGAGTTAAGGGAATCATCATACTAGCTAACCTAATACTTACCATATAAGATCAAGGATTGAAGTGAATGATCCCACCACTGATATATTATGTGATATATCAACACACTTATATTATGTGATATGTCAACCAATTGTAGACCTTAGACATTCCATGTATCCATATACTTCACTGTTCTAAATCTCTAAGTAGTGCTC
The DNA here is from genome assembly GCA_031772625.1 of Pinus tabuliformis. Lineage (NCBI taxonomy): Eukaryota > Viridiplantae > Streptophyta > Pinopsida > Pinales > Pinaceae > Pinus > Pinus tabuliformis. Next base: position 366,736,692 of record CM062815.1, read on the forward strand.
CCCCCCACCCTCCCCCCCACCCCCGAGTTGGGGTTATGACAACACTAGGGAAACGGTTCACCTAAAGCTAAATACAATAATATAGACAATGCCAAAGAAATACTATGCCATGTTCCAATTCCAATAGCCTCCTTAACTAAAGTTCCATATCCCCCAATTTGCACAACCAAAGGTGATACACCCCTTCTTCACCTTTACCATCCATTGGGCTATGTCACTACTCTTCTTGGGCTTCCAGCATAGAGAAACTAGGAAGTCTTAAAGTATTGTAGTTTTATAAGTTTATGCTACCCTCAAGAGTCTTATAATCACCCCTCATGTCTCACAGTGGGAAATTATACCCAACCAATTCCCACTCTAAGCTCCAACCTTACCTGAGACAAACAAGGAAAATTATCCACGTAATTCCACAAAGGAATTTAATATAGGTCTACCAACTTATAGGCTTAGTGGTTATCCAAGCTTACCTACCTTTGGTTTGTAGCATGAACAAAAAACAAACCAACAATGAACTAGCAATGAACCAACAAGGTATTGGGGAGCAATGATGGTCGAATGATCATGGAATGAATAAGAGGATGATAGGAATATGGATTTTATATGCGTGTGATATTTCCATGAGTTTTCATGTGAGGAACTCATCCCCACCATTTGGGAACTCACATATCCCAATTCTCTCTCACTTTTTGGACTTAGGCTTATACAGTGTTATCATAACTTTGGGTTATATTCATAAGTGACTTTATGAATATTATATTATTTTTCATGGCTTAGGAATTATGTCACAGTTTAACTCCTCACCTTTCCCTATTGTAGAGTCATATCCTCCATACCATTTTCGTGTAATGGTCTCCCATGGCGTGATTTATTAACATGGGTGTAATTGAATGTTATAACATCAATCTCATTATCCTTTTAGCACATATATTCTATAACCTTAATCACATAAGATATCTAACCTAAAAACATATGGACATAGGTATGTAGGCCCCAAAACAAATATATACACATGGGTACACATGGCATAAAACAACTATATACACATGGGCATGTCGGCCCAACACAACCTGGCTAACCAACCTAATATAAATATGTACAGATACAACATAGAGATCTCTATGGGGATATTACAAGTAAAAGCTTAAGTAATTTAATTGGGACATAGATTTTGGTGCATCATAACGCTTCACCAATAGGTAGGATTGGTTCACAGAGTATGTTACCTATTCCTATAAGGATTCATTAATATCTGGTGGCAAGGAAGATTTAATGGTATTAGGGAAAGGTTTATGCACATTTATTTTGGTGAAAAATGTTAATCGTCTCCAATGTGTACTATGTGCCAAGAAACGACCTTAATCTATTCTTATAGGGTTATATTATGAGGCATTTCCCCCATCTGGATGTCAACTTTTGTAACAAAAAAATGCTAGAAGTTAATAAGAGACCAAGAGTACTATTGCTCTTGGTATGTAGGATTATGGATTTTTTATATTGGTTGGCATTGAATAAGTCAGGGAACATGCATTATCAATCAATAGTGCATTAGTCATCAATATTTTGGGACTAGTGGTATTGGAATCTGAACTTGACTTTCCTCTCTCGGATAGGTTAAGAGAATTTGGAAGATGGACTTATTGGCATCCAACAACGTAGATGGTGTTTGTAGAGCTTACTAGGAAAGGAAGTAGCACATAACAATGATTGATGAAGGACAAATTTGGAGGGTGAACAAAGTCATTCAACTAGTTCATGTAGGTTTTTTTAGATCAATGAGCATGGAATCCATCACTAGTGCTAGGTATTTCCTTATTTTTTGTTTATGACTACAATAGGGAAATGTAGGAGTGTTTTCTAAAATAGGAATTCAAATTGTTTAATAAATTCCAAAATTTTCAAGCATTAGTCGAAAAAGAGTAAGGTTGTCATATTACCACTCTTACGTCTTATTATGCCAATAATTTTTGTTTCAAAAAATTCAATAACTTGTTGAGTTTTGTGCTAAAACATGGGAGTGGTTAGGAGGTGTAACCACAATGTCATGGAGATAGCTAGGTTTATAATGGAGAGCAAGATTATTGAAAATATTGACTTTTAGTTAAAGTAGTTTTCATAGAAATATATTTTTTGAAAAAATATCTAAGATGGAAATGACGCAGAAGATGCCAGAGGAAGCCCAAAGTTAGCTATATTAGGGTCTTTGGTTCTATTGTATATGCTTATATTCTAGAATAGAAAAGAACCAAGTTAAACCCAAAGAGCAAGGATTGATGATCAGAGGGTACAATGACAATCATAAACATTATATGTTGGTTGATGTTGACACCAACTATTTGATCTTTAGTAAAGATGTACTGGCTAATGAAGAATTTGGACATTTCAAAGCAGCCTTCTTAGAGATCACCACTACTTTAAAGTAGTTGTTGTGGCTAAGGATTTAAGGTGCCAAGATTTAGGTAGCAACACCTAAAAGGTGGGGAGATTATGAGCATGAGGAGTCTTCCAATTTGATAATGTTTCTCAACTCTTATGCAGACCAACTAAATCAATGTTTGTATGACTCGAGTAAAAATAGACCAAGTCATACTCATAATATTGATTTGAATGAGGAGGATCCCAAGAAGAGGCCAAAGTAGTGGCACAAAACCATTAGAGATGTTTGGGTGAGTGAAATGATAGAGGGATGATCATTGAAAGGTCAGAGAAAATAGAAACCAAACATTGTTAACTTTTCTCCTATGGCCACTAGTTAAGGTGTTTATAAGCCATATGTGTTCAAGGAAGCAACAAGGAAAACTAAATGGGAGATGGCCACTACAACAAAAAATGAGTGTCTAATGAAAAAAAGACTTGAAATCTCATAGCTCTTCCACTAGGGAAAACAACCATTAGTTGTAAATGGGTGTACAAAGTCAACTACATGGTAGATGGCACACTCACTAACTATAAGGCATATTTTGTTGCAAAAGGGTTCTCTAAGCAAAAGGCACCAGCTATGAAGAGATATTTGCTCCTAAAATGAAGATGAACACCATCTGATTAGTTTATCCATGAAAACGTATTTTGGATGGAAGGTCCATCACCTAGGTGTGAAGAGTGCCTTCCTCGGTGGAGATTTGGAGGAAGAGGTTTATATATATATCTACCATAAGGTTTTTAGGATCTAGGAGAAGGGAGCTTATTGTTTGTAGATTAAATAAGGATCTATAAGACCTAAAGAAGGCATCTAGGGCATGATACATTAAAATTGATAGGTATACTTATATGGACAAGGTTTCTAATAGAGTCATTTAGATTCAAATTTATACATCAAAAGCATTGGTACTGATATCATCACACTTTATATATGTAAATGACATCTTATTATAGGTAATGAGGCAAGTGATATTGAACACATCAAACCTAATATGAATAAATATTTTGGCATGCCTAATGTAGGCCTCACAAATGACTATCTAGGTGTAGAGGTTTGACGAAAAGGTAACGACATTTTGGTCTGACAAACAAAATATGCCAAGATTCTGCTTGGCAAGTTCAAAATGATAAGATTGCAAAATATCATCTAGACCTGTAGAGAAAGGGTTAAAGCTTTCAACCAAGACTGATTTTAAAGTAAGTTAATGAGTTATTCTATAAGTATCTTGTGGGGATCTTGATATACCTTGTAGCCCATGTCATGAGCTCCATTTCCAAATTCATGATAGAACCAAAAGTAGAACATTGGAACACAACAAAGATGATGTTGATCTATGTGAAATAGACACTTGACTTTCATATTATAGAAGCAAAGAAACTAGGTTGTGTGGGTATACATATTCAAATTGGGTAAATTGCATGGATGATAAAAAAATTCCCCTTTTAGGTATGTATTTAGTCTTGGAAAAGGTGTAGTCACATGGAATAGCAAGGGGTAACATGCAACAACTCTTTCATCAACAAAAACATAATATCAAAGAATAGTAAAAGGATCGTGTGAGGAAATTTTTCATTACTAGGATACTTTTAGACATGAAGATGTAGCAAATAGGGTAAACATCTCTATTCTAAAAATCAAGGAATGCACAAACTAGCTAAGCATCAAGTTTTCCACAATTGTACCAAGCATGTTGAGATACTTTGTCACCTCATTAGAAAATTTATAGAGGATGGATATATTAAGCTATATATTGTCCCTTGCACATAGTTTCACTAGTCTTTGGGTCTTAAAAAATATGTAAAATTTTGAGATAAGTTTGCTTTGGTTAGTTTGACCAGAAAGGGAGGGTGTTAAACTAATATCAAATTAATAATGGACAATTATATGTAGGCATGCAAATATAGTCATTTCAACTTTATGTTATTTTATGCCCGTGTGATTTATTTTAATTTAGATTATTTCTCGATTTAACCCACATTCATAAAGTCGATTAACTCGACTAGATTGTAACGATGTATAAGGAGGTTTTCACTCTACATTTTATGAATGCAATATGGAGGACTCTTTCAAGTGATATTGTTTTCTTTGTTCGCAAGCAATGTCATTGGTAACAATTATGTTGATTCATTCCTTGGGAATTTTGTTTCACAAAGTTTTCCGTTTCCTCACTTGTCTATTTAATCTAAAATTGGAAATGCCTCACAAACCAATTCATCAAGATGTGTAAATATTGTAGATACTCCCATGAATAATATTGTAGATAATCAAATTTGGTCTCTTTAATTAATAACCATGAAAAGAAAGTAGGTATCAAAATAACCATGAAAAGAAAGTAGGTATCACAATAACCATGAAAAGAAAGTAGGTATCACAATGTGTGAGTGAGATAGATATGTGAGTGATAAGTGTGTATATAAAATGAAAAGTGTATTTTATACCCAAGACACACGTCTCTTAAATTAAATCACATATTTTGTAAATTAAATTCTAGTAAGTCTGCACATTTACATTTTCAATCATACTTGTTAAAGTGTTACATTTTTAATCATATTTGTTAAAGTATGGAAGATCACGTAAATAATGGTGGAGAGTAACTTTTGGTAAGTATATTTATTTACATCTTGTTCCTATTTTGTCTTTTATGCAAATATTTTCTTAAATTATGGTGGGTAATAACTGATAGTAAATATGTTATTTACGTGAGTATGAGCTATTTTCAAGGATTTTAATTTTAGGTGGTTTTTCTAATTTCCTTTCTTTTAATTACATCGTAAGGCGTTCCCTCTAAAAATAACTCCCCTCCCATGCCACCTGTCTTTTTATGTGCCTTTGATTGAGGTGTTAGATTATGGAAGTAGTTTGTTCCATCATATTAAAATTAGGTATTAGTCAGTTACAATTTAATTCGGGTATTAGTTAGTTACAATTCAATTCATTATGTGATAGTTACACTATGGACACTTTCTTGAATACCATAATGTTGGCAACAATCTAAGGTTAATGGCATCCACAACAAGCTAGAGGTTGAGATCTACGTTTCTTGCTTTTGGATAATGGCCAATAACAATAATTGTAAGAATGTTGTGTGGTTGGCAATCGGCTCTATGGCTTCTTTGGCAGCAGAAAACGCACCGCCTCTGTGTGGTGTGAGTGCCAACAGATCTGAACTCATATGCCTCTGAAGCAATGTAGCTAGTGTCTGTGGAGCTACGCTACGAATAGTGTTCCCGGGTTTGACAGCCAAAGATTGATTTGTTTGTGGGCTGGAAGCCTCGTCCAGACAGCCATACTATTGGGGTAACTTTATCTGGGTGCAAGTGGGCATGCCACCGACGATGGCGTCTACAGTTTCAAGTAATTGTAGAGGGAGGGTAGCATCAACTCTCTTGTTTAATTTTCAGTGGCATTTCTAGCTAGTTTCAATACAACTCTATTCTCACATCTTGGGATCCATAAATAATTTGTCTGATTTGTGAACTTGATCAACCATTCCGTTGTAAAATTTGACAACATTGCGTTACCTGACAATTGTATATTTGTGCGTAGACAAACCTAGACCTTTGAATTTAATTTGTAAAACAATTCCAAAAGAAAATATGGAATGACTTTTGATTTAAATCCTTCTCTAGATGCTGGTTTCTGACCCGGTTAACATTCTCTAACAAAAACTCATTGAAAATGATCACAAGATTTGTAGCCATTCCCGTAGTCAAAATCTGGACATATTTTGATCCAGGTGGATATTGGTGGCCACCCGCCAAGTCCACTTGGACCCCCACCATTGTTTCTTTCAACTTTTTAGTTTCCTTAATTGTAGCACAATTTACTATTTTTAGCAGTTTTTCGGGTCCTGAACTTCCGGAGCCGTTTTGAGGCCCTAAACGACGTTTTTTGGGAAAACTAGGAGCAACATGGGTCCATGGACCGATGTTGCTCTTCCCAAAGTTGTAGTTCTCGAATAGATCTTTCTAACAAGATATTGTGTGTGTCAAACGAAGATCGTATGCCAAAGTTACAACCCTGGGAAGTTGATGTACCAATTTACCAAACGGGGCCCACAGTTTGGCATTTCATCTTCTAGGGTTAGGTTTTTGGATGTTTAGGGTTTTCCATTGTTTCTCAACAATAAATAGGCCTTCGAGCCTCATTGTAACACAGTTCAGAGGCATGTAGCTGCCACATCTCTTCTCAGAGATAAGCTACCATCGCCCTAGCTAGTTTATTTCCATTTCTGTTTGTAAGCATATTTCAGTATTTTATAGTAATGAAATGAAGTATTATTTCTACTACATCTCTATATGTATGGTTATATCTGTAATTTGTTGCATTCCTATTTAAATCCAGATCAATGGTATCAAAGCGGTTTTCTCTTTCTCTTTCTTTCTTTGCATGTCCCCAACGAGGTCGGGATATAAGGAGTTAGAGCTTGAACTGGTCGAACCTTTGCAAGACCAGCCTCGTAGATCCCATGTCCTCCCATGGCGGATGAAAATAAAGATGAGGGGGCAGGAGATCCTATTAAAATCTTGCTCGAAGAGGCCCTCGAGCGACAAAGGAACACGATGATGGACAACTTTGCCCAAATCCTTCAGCGACTACCCAGGGGTGACACATCTACTTCCAGCAGCTACTCTGGAAGCACCACACCCTTTAAGGTACAAGTTAACTTTGACATTCCCATACTTGATGGTCAGATAGATGCAGACATCGTAGATAAATGGTTAAATCTGCTAGAAGGTATTTTTTTTGTTCATGATTTTTCTAGCTGGGAAAAGATTACTTTCGCTCTTCTCAAAGCCGCCCCCGATGTCAAGGACTGGTGGGAAACCTACTGTGAGCAGAAGGATGAAAGTACAGTCTCACTGTTTTCAGCCGCACCCACTTGGAATTCATTCTGAACTGCCATCAAGAAACAGTACTACCCTGTCGGAAGCTATGAGGGTCAATACATAAAGTGGACCACGCTGCGGTAGGGAAGGGACCAAGACGTGTCGGAGTTTACTAATATTTTCCATACTCTTCGCACAAAATTGGGTATCAAGGATTCAGAGCAGCATTTGGTACTCAAATACCACGACTCCCTGCACAGGTACATCCAGGAAGAAATAGAATTCGTGAACATCTCCTCGCTCGGCACGGCATACCAATATTCCATCAAGATTGAGCAGAAGTTTAAACAGAAGAAGCGAGACTTTGGATCTACGAATCTGAAGCAAAGGAAAGGTGCCCCCAAACCGCAGAACAAAGGACAAAGCCAAGGCGAGGCAGCCCAAGACAACTCGCCAAAGCTGCAAGTAAAGAACAGCGCCACGAAGCTGAAAAGGGACATGGGAAACTGTTGTGAGTTCCATAAGAGCTCCACTCACAATACAAGTTAGTGTTGCGCCAAGCAGTCACTGGTGGCTGAGCTAAAGGTTTCAAAATCAGATGCATGTTCTGACTCTGAGTCAGAACCTGACAAGGGGAATGACAAAGGAAAGCAGATTATCGATGCAGAGCCCAACGCCACCGGTGCCACCACGAAGATCCAGAAGGAGGAACCCGAAGATCCAGAGGAGGCGGAGCGTCTCTTCCACTCCTAGATGTGGGTAAAGGGATCCCCGCTACAGTTCATTGTCGACAACGGGAGCCAAAAGAACCTCATTTCGGCAGAGGTCGTGAAGCAACTAGGCTTACTGACCACAGCACATCCACAACCGTACACCATCGGGTGGCTTTACCAAGGACGGGATCTTCGCGTGAGCCAGCAGTGCCGCCTTCTATACAACATCAAGCCCTTCACGGATGAGGTATTGTGTGACATTGCTCCCCTTGATGTTTGTGATGTATTATTAGGACAACCATACTTATGGAAGCGACATGTTATGTATGAATCAAGGCCCCATGCTGTTATTGTTACTTTGGGAAATAAGTTGTACAGGATACTGGAGGTAGCACCACCTACCGCCATCTCTTTGGTTACTGCAAAACAATGCAGTAAGCTCATTTCCAAAACCATGAAATTTGTTTTCTTAACGACACGCCCTCAAGGAAAGAATAAGACGGTGGCCACAACCTCCAAACAGGGCCCCTCCGCACGACAACTATAGATGGACAAGGTCAAGGAGGAGTATGAGGACATCTTCACCTCCCCCGCAGGGGTTCCTCTACACTGTCAGGTCACGCACTCCATCGATTTGACCCCAGGTGCGCCGCTTCCCAATGGACCAATCTATCGATGCTCCGTTCTAGAGAACGATGAAATCAAGAGGCAGATTCAAGAGCTGCTGCACAAAGGTCACATCCGTCCGAGTTTATGGCCCTGTGGGAGCCTGTTCATGTTGGTACAGAAGAAGGATGGGACTTGGAGACTCTGTATTGACTATCGGGCGCTGAACAAGATCACTGTCTGTAATAGGTACCCGATCCCACGGATTGATGACCTCCTGGACCAACTGAAGGGGGAAAATATTTCAGCAAGATCGATTTGAATTCAAGATATCACCAGGTACCAATCAAACCCTCCGATGTGTGGAAGACTGCCTTCAAAGCCAAGGAGGGCCTTTTCGAATGGTTGGTTATGCCTTTTGGATTAACGAATGCTCCTACAACCTTCATGAGGCTAATGGATGACATCTTGCGGCCATTCACCAACTCATTTGTAGTGGTATACTTGGATGACATGTTTATCTTCAGCCAGAGTTGGGAAGAGCACCTCCACCACATCTGACAAGTTCTCCAAACACTGCGGCAACACAAGTTATGTGCCAATTTGGAGAAATGCACTTTTGGCATGACCCAGGTTCAGTATCTGGGATACATTATTGATGAACAGGGGGTGCATGTGGATCCAGCCAAGATCCAAGTCATTCAGGATTGGCCATCTCCAACCACTCTGATAGAGCTCCACAGCTTTCTAGGTCTTGCCAACTTCTACCGCAGGTTCATGTTGGGATTTTCTCATATCACTTGGCCCTTGAGTTAAGTCACCAAGGGAGGAGCGAAAGAAAAATTATTTTGGTCTGAAGCTCAACAGAAGGCATTCATAGAGTTGAAAGATTGCCTTTTCTCGGCACCAGTGCTCACATTACCAGACTTGCAACAACCATTTGAGGTTGAGACAGATGCCTCTGACTATGCTATTGGGTCAGGCCTTACTCAACACAGGCACCTAGTGGCATATCACAATGAGACACTTTCATACATAGTCCGAAAGTATCCCACTTATGACAAAGAGATGTATTCCATTGTGCAGGCCTGTCGACAATGGTTACATTTTGGGGAAGGAAACGGTCATCCACACAGACCACCAACCCCTTTAGTTCATACAGACCTGAGGTAAATTGCAGAATGATCATCATTAGAAGTGGTCCACATACCTACAACAGTTCCATTTGAATATCAAGTATAAGAAGGGCAGCACCAATAATGTTGCAGATTACCTCAGTTGACCACCAATCATGGCGTTAACCACCGTGCTCAACTCTTGTGGGCACGAGACTTCTTATTGGCCACTTCTCTACAAAAGCGACCCAGAATTCGGCCACACATACTAGACACTCTTGGAGGGTCAGCATGTTCTAGATTTTCACCTCTAGGATGCCCTGTTATGCCACCTGGGTCACTTTTGTGTTCCTTCAAGTGAACGTGCCAAGATGATTTGGGAAGCACACTACAATCGGGTTGTTGGGCATTTCGGGGTTGAGAAAACGGTGGCAGTACTGCAAAAGTATTTCTATTAGCCAAATCTTCAACAGGATGTCGGGAAGTACATCAGATCATGCACTGCCTGCACCATTGCCAAACCGACCAACAAGAAGCAAGGCCTCTATACCCCGCTGCCTACCCCTAGTCGACCTTGGGAATCCATCTCCATGGATTACATGTCAGACCTTCCTTCTACTAGTCATGGAAATGACTGTGTTTTTGTGGTCGTCAACAGGTTCTCGAAGATGGCCATTATGACGGCCTGCAAGAAGAATATCACAGCAGAAGCCACTGCTAAACTCTTCTTTGAACGAGTGTGGGTACACTTTGGGATCCCACGGTCTATCATCTCAGATCGGGATAGCAGGTTCCTTAGTACATTTCAAACTCACTAAGTCCATGGCCTTTCGTCCTCAAACTGATGGCCAGACAGAGGTTGTCAACAAGATGATCATACACATTTTGCGCATGTACAAATCAAAGCATCCATGCACATGGGATGAGAGCCTCCCCTATGTTCAGCACATCTACAATTGGGCTCTCCACAGCTCGACTGGCCACAACCCTTTTCAAGTGGTCTTGGGATTCCAGCCACTATGTCCCATTGATGTGGCCATTCCATTTGCAGCTACTCACGTAGATTCAACTCATGTCTAGTCTAAAACAGGTAAGGCAAACAACTTCATTGAGCACATCCAACATATTCGCCTGTAGGTCCACGTCATTCTGGAGAAATCAAATGCCAAGTACAAGCAGTGACATGATCAACATCGGGTGCCCACAAGTTTCAGGTGGGCAACAAAGTCTGGTTGCATTTGTAAAAGGAACGCCTTACCAGAGCCTATCGGAAACTCAGACCACTTCGATATGGTCCTTACACCATTACCAAGGCTGTGAGAGATAATGCATTTGAGCTCAGCATTCCCCCATTCCTTGGCCTGCACCTAGTGTTCAATATGGACCGCCTCCGACCATACTTTCCACCATTACTAGACACATCCGACATTGCAGAACAACTCACACCCACAGAGTTAAATCCAGATTGCATGGAACAAGCTGCAACTGATCGGATCATGGACACACAGATCAAGCACACTCGCCAGTAGAATATCCAACTATATCAAGTTGTCAAAGCAAGCCAACTCCTTCACCAGGGCAAGTGGCTCACCAAGGACCAAGTTCAGCAGAAGTTTCCTCATCTCATGGAGGAACTAAACGCAATGGTGACCATTGCTTCCTAAGGGGGGAGGAATGATCCAGGTGGATATTGGTGGCCACCTACCAAGTCCACTTGGACCCCCACCATTGTTTCTTTCAACTTTTCAATTTCCTTAATTGTAGCATAGTTTACTATTTTTAGCAGTTTTTCGGGTCCTGAACTTTTGAAGTCGTTTTAAGTCCCTAAACAACGTTTTTTTGGAAAAATGTGAGCAACATGGGTCCATGGACCGATGTTTCTCTTCCCAAATTTGTAGTTCTCAGATAGATCTTTCTAACGAGATATTGTGCGCGTCAAACAGAGATCATATGCCAAAATTACGACCCCGGGAAGTTGATGTACCAATTTCCCCAAATGGGGCCCATAGTTTGGCGTTTCATATTCTAAGGTTAGGTTTTTGGATGTTTAGGGTTTTTCATTGTTTCTCAACAATAAATAGGTCTTTGAGCCTCATTGTAACACAGTTCAGAAGCATGTAGCCGCCACATCTCTTCTCAGAGATAAGCTACCATCGCCCTAGCTAGTTTATTTCCATTTATGTTTGTAAGCATATTTCAGTATTTTACAGTAATAGAATGAAGTATTATTTTTGTTGCATCTCTATATGTATGGTTACATTTGTAACTTGTTGTGTTCCTATTTAAATCCAGATCATATTTTGACCAAAATGTAGTCATAGATTTTTGGCAACTGAAATATTTATAAATATAACATTAAATAAATGGATTATTTTCAATGGCAGAGTGATAATGTATTAAGGGTTCTCCATTCCTCATAAATGTTAATTGTATCACATGTTCTTGAAACCTAGATATTTGTTCTTTCTATGAAATTATGACCTTTTCACTAGACCATAGTCACAATTTTATTCAATAGATTGACAATATCCCAAGATATAAATTATGTTCACTATAATCTGCGTCAGAGTTCGTAAATGCAGTAGCCATTCTAAGAATTGAAAATCTCATTTCCATATAAGTAATTGTTGTCCAACTAGCTACTATCGAGATCAAAATTCCTATCAACAAATGAGAATGTCTCTTAAGTTCCAGAAATACTGAAAGTTATTTCATTCATAGAAGGCACAACACTATTCCGTAAATAGGGTCTCATGATTGTTCACTCACTAATCCAATGTCCAATATTGGTATAGCTACAATTTCGTAGAGATAGGACAACATAGTTTGGAAAATGTTGTCATTGAATATTTTCATCCCTACAATAACTATTTCAAAACCAATGAGAAGAAGATAGCTTTAAACAAGTGTTTTGATAAAAAAAATCACTAGTGCCAAAATAACTCCAATTGTTAAGTTGCAAAGTTGCTCTCTACAAGAGTAAATGAGTAAATATTATAGCAACGATTTACTTATTCTTGAGGGTAGACATATATTGGTTTCGCAATTTATTTGATTGATGCCCATTATGCATGTCATGTTTAAATTTGATATACGTATCTGATAAATCGAAGGGTGGAGGTTTGTCCTGATCAACGATCCATAATCATATCAGGTCAATAGTGTGCAAGATTTGACTTCAATATGCAAGTCTGATGAATCATAGGGTAGATTACATTGCAGTTAACAATTGCAAAACAAAATTGGGTTCAGAAATGTAAATACACTGATGATTTTGCTCGATCCATTATAGTCGCTGCCTAACACTTGTCATCCGTCGGACTGGGGACTGGTTTCTTTCGATATTTTTTTACTAACTTGAAATGCCTGTTAATATTAACCATTTCTGAATGCCTCTCATAATAACACTTTAATTTTAATGTTAAATGAGATAATCGTTTTCATAGATAGGTGCATCGGTTAGAAAAACACAAGAATAATGTATGAGAGTTGAGATTATTATTTTCGGTTTGAAACATTTCATAGTAAAATATATACTTTGTGGGATGACGTATATGTAATGATATTAGTTTAAAGTTGTAGTATATTGAATTAATATTTTGTTGGAGGATCTATATGTAATGATAATAGTGTAAAGTTGTAGTATATTGAATTAAGTATAAGTTAAAGGATATTCATGTAATGGATCAATAAAAGGTCAAAGTTTATGGGTAATAAAAGGCGAAAGCTTATGTGTTAGGGAAATATATAAATTTGATTTAAGTAGGAGATAATAATCATATCATTAGGTAAGTATAAAGCATTGAATTGTGATAATGAAGCTTATGGATATATAAGAGATTTCAATTCACTAAAGGAGAGTGTATATCAAGGGAAAATTTTGGAAATTGTAGTTCCTTAACTTGAATTACAAACCCATGGGCTAAATCACCATGCATCAGAAAAAGTGAAAATTGTTTTACGAAAGCTACCAAATATGGATGCACAAAACCACCCAAAAAAAACTCATGGCCATTGCACTTGATGTAACATATAATGCATGGAGGTATTCATGCCAAGAATATAACACATACCGAATAATGATCATAGTTTATCCTTGGAGAACCTCCAATGAACTTGTTGAATTTTTTTTTTTAAGAAATTCTTTGTACTGGTCATTTGCTCTTGCACATATAGTTCATGACAATTTGCAAGTCTCATATGAGATGGTGCCTTTACAGATGACAATGCATTGTTTTGGGGACTCAAATGCTACAATGATATGATTTTGGAAGCTGGACCAATGGGGAATGTCTAGTCTGAATTGTTGCTTCAGAAGGATACACAAACATTTACTCTAAAACAGAGGTGGGTGTTCCCTAGAAGAATCTACTTCTATGGCGAGAAATCAGTCTTCGTCTTGCTTTTTTTTTCATATGCTACCGACTTACGGCGTTTCCATTGCAACATTTGGTGCAATTTCTAGTTTTCTTTCTTCTAACTTAAAATTTAATTTACTTTTGTGTTTTTACAAAGAATTATAAATACATCAAGGAGTATGAAGACTGACCATAGCTACATTCTTCAACATATGTAATCCCCATTGGGGCTATGGACGCTTGATGGCAGTCGGTCAATGTATACATGATACCAAGGCAACTTCGTCAAAGTTATGGACGCTCGTTGGCAACAAAGCAACGACCAAGTTACAGAAGGGTAAGCTAAATTGATTGCATTAATATCATGGCATGTAAAGTTTGCTTACTAGTCATATTGACAACCTACTCCTTAGCCCATCACTTTAATAAATAAATAATGGAATTCCATTTAATTTAATTTGGAAGGATGTATTGGAAAAATTACAAGTACTGAAGTGCTTTTCTTAATCTTTAGTGGGCAGTCATAAAAACAAAACTCATGATTGCATCAAAAAGTTGCAAAGGATGTATACTACATATATTTTTAAATTTCTATGGTTACTTATTGACATATATAACTAGTTCTCCCAGTGCGTTGTCAATTGTTGTGGCATGATAACAACCCCCTGTTTATGTATTTATAAAAATAAAGAATAAAGAAAGAAATTATTTTAACGTCCACGAGGCTAAAGATAGCCTATGGGACAGATTTCTTCTTCATTTGCTTGATGTATTTGGCCCTTTTTCTGTGAAGCTTCACAATAAATGTTCCCAGCTTCTCGATAAACCCCTTGCTAAATAGATTATCCCAAGATCTCGCTGCCAGCATATCTGCATAACTTTCCCTGTTGTCTTTGAAGGCCTCACATTCTAAAATGAAATGTTTTTCTGTTTCCACTTTTCCGAACAAAAAATGCATACCCTTTCCTCCCACACTTCCTTTGGCCTTTTCTAGCGCCCTGTTTCACAACGGAGTTGATGAGAATTAGTCCTTAACTGAGCAATAAGAATTTTGGCTCTCCAAGAGATATTGGCCTCTATGTATGCTTTTGGTTGATGATTATGAGTGGGATTAAACACTTCAATATAGTAATTTTTCTTTCTTCCTAGAGCCTTATCCCAAGTACGTTTTTGGAACTTTTCCATAACAAAAGCTTTTATCTCTTTGTTGTTTATGGGACACGCGTTCAAACAAATACCCCATTTACTAAACCATTTGTTATTTTCCTACATCCAAGTTTTTTTGCTCTTGCACAATTTATCATTAAAGACAACCTTAGGCCATCTACCATCTTCCATTTGCTCAACTTTTTTTAAATACCTTATGACTCGCAGCAATTGCTCCAATAGGAGCAGTCCCTGTTTCACTTAACAATATATCATAAGGAACTGCACTTTTCATCTTAAATTTGTTTGTAATCAAAAGCTTCTGAATTTTCTCAATTTGTCTCCACTGCATGTCGGAGGTACTGCTAGCCCACAGTTCACAACCATAGAGAATCACGGAATCACTAGAAGCCCAAAAATAGTTTGAGTGGTCTTCCAGTCCCATAACTTTGCCTCTCTACACCTATTTTGAAAAGCATAAAATG